>JAHRHZ010000248.1:32215175-32227974 GCA_024137785.1 Ginglymostoma cirratum | reverse complement strand
AAGGATCCAGACCCGAAACGTCAGCTTTCCTGCTCCTTTGATGCTGCTTGGCCTCCTGTGTTCATCCAGCTCTACACCTTGTTATCTCAGAACTATTTCTAATATGTTTTGATGCACGGATCCAAATAGACTTCTTTAACTCTTGTAATCTGCTTTTAAAATGGCAACTAATAGCAAATATGTAAATTATTCAGGATTAACTTAATTTCCATATGCATGGCACAAAATGAGAGAACGGGTAAAGATTTTTTTACAGTGAGCACAGTAGGCGATAGCTTGTGCTTGTTCAACAATCATGAATACTTTGGCCTGTCTGCAGCAATAAGCCTGTCCAGTCAATGGTTCAGAAAAAGAGGCATCAAAACAGCAGAAAAACGATCTCTTAAGTTCTTTGAAGGCATAGAAGGTGAATGTTTAGGAACTGCCTGCGTATCACTTATCAGTGTTTGAAGGATAGGGATTCAGTGTCAAACTTGGAATCAGCCTATTAGTTCTGAGGCAATATGCATGGATATGGGAATGTGTTTAGACTGTTGAATTCAGGAAGGTATTTTCTCTTTTAACATTGAGTGGATGGTCCCCACTGCAGCTGGCACACTGGGTTGGAAGTCAAAATGTTAAGAAAACAAATATGATCTGTTTCAGGCACTCCACAGTTCATTGCACCACTGACAGAGAGATATTGCCTTCAATGACACATCTAGCATACATTAAAGCAACAGCAGCCTGTGGAACCAGCTAAAGTGCCACATCCATTTGTGCATCTCAGGGCAGTTCCTTACATTTTATCAGTTGTAAGGTGTTATACCACACAATGATCCCAAAATGGTTTAATGTTGTAGGTTGAGCTAGGCTTCACCCAATCTGATGTTACCACCCCGCTCTGTGTATAAAACAGGAAATCCAGTTCCAGATCCTAACCAGGTCAGATATATCATATCTAGCTCCAGTTAGTATTATATTCAAGAGAAACAGAATTCAAAATTCAGAATCGGCAAGAAGTTAAATTAAGGCCACAGCCACAGGTGATTATCTAGAACAGGATCCATCTTGTTCAGGGCCATGAAAGATGGAAAGCATTCATTTTGCCGAGGAAGTAATGGGAAAACTCCAACTAGGCGACAGGAAGTAGGAATCTACCATTTTGATTGTAAATATGATGGTAAAAACCTCAGCAAACAGCACAGGGACACATACTTGGATTTGATTTCATTTGATTTATTATTGGCACATGTACCAAGATACAGAGAAAAGTATTGTTTTGTGTGTTAACCAGACAAATCATACCTTACATGAGTGCATCAGAGTAATTAGTATTACAGCAACAGACAAGGTACAGAGAAAAAACAACTCCAATATATGAGAGGTCCGTTCATAAGTCTGATAACAGCGGAGAAGAAACTGTTCTTGAATCTGTTGATAAATGCTTTCAAACTTTTGTATCTTCTGCCCGATGGAAGAGGGTGGAATAGAGTATAAATTGGGGTGGGAGGGATTATTGATTATCTTGTCTGAATTCCCGAGGCAGGTGGGAAGTGTAGATGGAAGAAAGGATGATTTTCATGATGGACTGGCCTACATTCACAACTCTCTGTAATTTCTTGTGGTCTTGGGCAGAGGAGTTGCCAAACCAAGCTGTGATGCATCTAGATAGGATGCTTTTCTTTGGTGCATCTATATATATCGATAAGAGTCATTGTGGACATGCTGAATTCCCTTAGCCTTCTGAGGAAATAAAGGTGTTGGTGTGCGTACTTGACTGTAACGTCAACGTGGATGGACCAGGATAGATTGTTGGTGATATTTACTCTCAGGAACTCGAAGCTCTCAACCATCTCCACCTTAGGACCATTGATACAGAAAGGGGGCTGTCTTCCACTCCACTTCCTGAAGTCGATGACCAGCTCCTTCATTTTGCTGACATTGAGAGAGAGATTGTTGTCTTTACACCATGCTGCTAAGCTGTCTATCTCCTTCCTGTACTCTGTCCTGTCATCGTTTAAGATCGGATCCACTACAGTGGTGTCATCATCAAATTTGTAGATGGAGTTAGAATTGAATTTGTCCACACAGTTGTGAATACATAAACAGTATAGTAGGGGGTTGAGTAAACAGCCCTATGGGGCACTGCTGTTGAGGTTTATTGTGGAGGAGGTGTAGTCACCTGTCCTGACTGATTGTAGTCTGTGGGTCAGGAAGTTGAGGATCCAGTCACAGAAGTGGGAGCAGAGTCCTGAGCCTCAGAGTTTGGAGATGAGTTTGATTGGAAGTTTCATGTTAAAGGCAGAGCTAAAGTCAATAAGTAGAAGTCTGACATAGGTGTCCTTGTTATCCAGATGTTCAATGAAGTGTAGGGCCAGGGAGATGGTACCTGCTGTGGACCTATTATAATGGTAGGCAAAGTACAGTGGATCAAGGCAATCTGGGAGACATTCAAAACAGTCCACAATGATGGATGTCACAGTATTGATGGCACATTGCCTGATTTTTCTTTGGCACCAGGATAAGAGTGGTTGTCTTGAGGCAGGTGGGAACCTCACATTGGAGTAAGGAGAGGTTAAAGGTGTCTGCAATACTCCCTTCAGCTGGTCTGCACAGGATCTGAGTGCATGGCTGTGGTCTGCATCCAGGCCAGTCGCTTTAAATGGGTTCACCCTCAAGAAGGCAGCTCAAACGTTTGCAACAGTGACTAATGGTACAGGTGCATCGGAGACTGTTGGGGCAGGTGACATCATTCCACTTTTCTTCTGTTCAAAACGAGCATAGAATGCATTGAGCTCATTGGGCAAGAATGTATCATTGTTAGCAATTCTACCCAACTTTGAAATTTCAAGGACCACAACTTCCCCCTCTAGTGATCACAAATGCCCTCAACCATACCTCTTGCATTTCCCACACTTCTGCCCTCAAACTCCTTCCTCCCAACAAAATAAGGACTGAGTTCCCCGGTCCTTACATACTTCCCCACCAACATCCGCATCCAGCGTATCATTCTCCACCACTTCTGCCACCTGCAGTCGAACCCCACGACCAAAGAGATATTTCCCTCCCCACCCCTATCTGCCTTTTGTAGGGACCGCTTACTCCGCGACTCCCCCATCTGCTGTACACTCCCCACTAACCACACCACCCCCAGCACCTTTCCCTGCAACCGCAGGAGGTGCTACATCTGCCCCACACCTCCCCCTCATCTCCATCCAAGGCCCCAGACAATCCTTCCAAATCCGACAGGGATTCACCTGTATATCCTTCAACCTGGTCTACTATATCCGTTGCTCCTAATTTGGTGTCCCCTACATCGGAGAGACCAAACACAGACTCGGTGACCAATTTGCAGAGCATCTGCTCTCTGTACGCTATAATCAACAACACCTTCCGGCTTTTTAACTCCCCTTCCCACTCCCTTGGTGACATGTCCATCCTGGGCCTCCTCCAGTATCACAATAACGCCACACGTAAACTGGAGGGACAACAGCTTATTTTCCACCTTGGGAGCTTACAGCCCAATGGCCTCAATATAGAATTCACGCATTTCAAAATCTCCCCATCCCTGGCCTCATGCTATATCCAACCCTCGCTCTCATCCCCACCTCCTTGACCTGACACAACCTGTCCATCTTCTTTCCCACCTATCCGCCCCACCCTTCCCATGACCTATCTCCACTACTCCCTACCTGCATTCAGATATCACCATCCCACCTACCTTCATCCAGCCCCACCCATTCCCTCTATTTATTTCCGAGCTCCCTTCCTCCTCCACAATCCTGATGAAGGGCATGAACCAGAAATGTCGACTTTCCTGCACCTCTGATGCTGCCTAACCTGCTGTGCTCCTCCAACGAGTGTTTTGTGTCCAGTGAGCCTTCTTCAAAACTGATTGTAGCCAGGAAAATGGTGGTACATATGCTGAAGATAGGGTGAGGGGAGTGGGATGGAGGTGGTAAGGGAAATAAAAATAACCGGTGGAAATGAAGCCCAAAAAGAGAGAAAAACATTTGGGCAGACAAAGGAATGTGTAAAGGTTGGCCTGGGAGAATGAAGAGCTGCTAATAGGCACTGTTAGAGGCTGACAATAGGTTAGTTGTGGTAGCAGCCCATGCAATGACAAGGTCTGGTGTCTGGGAGTTGGGTTAAGGACATTTAAGAAGGCGCTCAGGCCCTAAAATTATTGAATTCCATATTGAATCTTGAAGGTTGCAGGATTCCCAAGGGGAAAATGAGGTATTGTTCTTCTATCTTGTTCTGAGCTTCGCTGGAGCAATGCAGCAAGCCCGAGGCAGAGATTTTGACTAGGGAACACCATGTGCTGAAGTGGCAGGCAACCAGAAGCTCAAGACCATTTGTTTAGCCTGCTTTTTCGATTTTACAGTGAACAGCCAGATTTCCAGACCGAGGGAATTCAAGCAGCTGAAGTGAGATGAAGCCATCTTTAGGAAGAAGATAATATTGACATACCACTGCTTCCGTTTACCAGTTATCAAAGCTCCCTCTCATCAGAAGATCATCCCACCATAAAAAAGCTTAGGGATCAGACACGCCCATCCAAAACTTAGGCAACAGGAAGCTCAGGCTCATTTTTGTGAACAGAGCGTAGGTGTTTTGCAAAACAGTCAGTCTGTGGTTTTTCTCCCCAGTGTAGAGGAGATCAGATTGTGAGCAGCAAATACTGTAGACTAGATTGAATTAAGTGCGGGTGAATCTCTGCTTCATTTGGAAGA
This sequence comes from Ginglymostoma cirratum, assembly GCA_024137785.1. NCBI lineage: Eukaryota > Metazoa > Chordata > Chondrichthyes > Orectolobiformes > Ginglymostomatidae > Ginglymostoma > Ginglymostoma cirratum. The sequence continues at coordinate 32,223,256 of JAHRHZ010000248.1, read as the reverse complement.
TGTGTCTGGGGTGTTGGCTAGTAAGGAGGGAGGAAGTAAACAGACAGGAGTTGCACCTTCAGGGGTTCCGTGGGAAGGTATTGTGAGACTGTGGGGACAAGTTGGGAGTGGAGGAGGAGTGGGCCAAGCAGCAGTGTTGATCATTACCACAAATTCAGCCAAATTGCGTTTCAGCATGAGCAGGACATCCTTATTCACTGAACAGACTGACTGTTCATCCAGAGTTTATGACTCATCTCAAAGCAAAAATGATTTCTGACTTGTAACCTGATTCTCTGCTTCTGAAATGGACATGCATGTCCTCTGATCCACCAAACCTAATCTAACTGATAGAATCTATTCAGAGAAACACACCTTAATCTCTTTTTTTCTTTCCATCAAATCTCTGAGCACCTAAAATAACAAAAGGGGGTTTGCTAATCCTGGTAGCTTCAGGTGGGATCTTTTGGTGCTTTCAGGTGTCTTGCTCACTTTGTGAAAAGATGGTGAGAAACCCAAGTTCATTTTTTAATGAAAGATCTGCCTTTCCTCCACCCAGTAGATCAAGGAACAAGGTGCTGTTTGTGGGGTGGGGTTTCTGGGATTGGGGTCATAGGGAGAGGGGAGCAGGGATTTTTAACCATGGTGTGCAGCGCTCATTAGCTATTCCCCTATTTATGTTCGATGCTTGACTATACACAAGATAGTGCAGATCAAGGGACCAGGCCTCCCCAGACAAGTAGCAGGTGCTCTAGGCTAGTTTAGTGGTCAAGTAGGCCAGGTCTTCTTTGTCCCACCTAAAGCTGACATAACTGTTACAGTTTTCCCAATTATTATTTCAAGTACATTAATAGGAATTATCTTATTCTCATTAACGGTCAGATTGGATCTTTAGCACTCCCTAAATAATAATTATATTGACCACTTATGTCTTCACTTAGCAATGGGGCAGAGTGGTTGGACCTGGGATCTTCCAGACTAGAATTTAATCTTGCAAGGTGGAAGGTGGGCATCTTAAACCTTTTATAAATTTGAAGCCCAGTTCTAAGATGAAAGGACAGGATTCATAATTTCAGACAAGTCTTAAAGTTTTAGAGCTTAATATTTTGAAGAAAAGGTTTGAATTTATAAAGTATCCTGCATCATCTCAAGATGTTGCAGATCAGTGGGTTGTAATATTGGGAAATAAAACAACATTAATTCTTTGTATTTCTTCCAGACTGTAGGCTGTGATTATGAAATAGAATCCAATGCAGTTGAAGATCGATGTGGGGTATGTCATGGGAATGGCTCTTCCTGTCAGACTGTAAAAAAGACATTTGAAGAGAGTGAAGGATTAGGTAAGAATTTTCTTTATGAACTTAGCTCTTGGTTTAGTAACAAGCAAGTTCCTCATGTCCTGACAAATGTCCCACTTTGACTGTGTGGCAGAGCTTGGAGAATTCTTGTCCTGCTGGTACTTATTGCTGGTGAGTGTAATGCAGTGTGCATTGTATTAGTTCCTAAATTACAGCAATTACTGCACTTAAAATGTGCTTCATTAGCTGTAAAGTACTTTGGAAGGTTGTGAAAGGCACAACACAAATGCAAGTCTATCTTGATTATTGTCATTGGCGAATTGTACATGTTCTTTCTGCTGAATGAAGCATTTTATCAGAAAGAGCTCTTGCATCATTTTTAGGTTATCTTCAATGAAGGTGTAGGATCTAAATATCAGCAATGAATCCATGCCTTGTTTGAAACCAGTATGCAAAGACCCAGATAATTTCTCTAAAGCTGCTGAATTTTTTTCCTTCTGTTCCCAGCTATAGAGTGCCTCGGAGATTATGTTCACTCACATGACACCTTGATCCGTATGACATGCATTGTGGTGGATTTTGCAAAAGGATGCTTTTTAGTGCAGAAAATGCCATTTGCTTCCAATTAATCTCCTGAAGTACGACCTCAAAATATTTATTACAGAATTAAGGAGTTTTTAATGCCATCTCATTAATCAGGTTTCTTATTTATTCATGGGATGTGGGAAGTTGAACCAGCGTTTATTGCCTATTTTTGGTTGCTCTTGAGAAGGTGGTAGCGAGTTGCCTTCTTGAACCACTGCAATTCATATAATAGGTAATAGTCATAGAGATGTACAGCACGGAAACAGACTCTTCGGTCCAACTCGTTCATGTCAGCTAGATATCCTAAATTAATCTAGTCCCATTTGCCAGCATTTGGTTCGTATCCCTCTAAACCCTCCCTATTCATATACCCATCCAGATGCCTTTTAAATATTGTCATTATACCAGCCTCCACCACTTCCTCTAGCGGCTCAGTCCATTAATGCACCACCCTCTGTGTGAGAAAATTACCCTTTAGATCCCTTTCACATCTTTCCCCACTCACCGTAAACCTATGCCCTCTAGTTTTGGACTCCAGTGCCCTGGGGGAGAAAACCATGACTATTCACCGTATCAGTGCCCCTCATGATTTTGTACACCACAATAAGGTCACCCCTCAGCCTCTAATGCTCCAGGGAAAATAACCCCAGTCTCTCCCTATAGCTCAAAGCCTCCAACATCCTTGTAAGTCTTTTCTGCACCCTTTCAAATTTCATAACATCCTTCCTACGGCAGGGAGACCAGAACTGAATACAGTATTCCAAAAGTGGACTAACAAATACAATCCCAACTCCTTAACTCAACACACTGACCAATGAAGGCAAGCGTACCAAATGCCTTCTTCACGACCCTGTCCACCTGTGACTCCACTTCTGAGGAGCTAAGAACCTGCACCCCATGTTCTTTTTGTTCGGCCACACCCCCAGGACCGTATTATGAAGTGCGTATAAGTCCTGCCCTGACTTGCCTTTCCAAAATGCAGCACCTCACATTTATCTGAATTAAACTCCATCTGCCACTCCTCAGCCCATCGGCCCATCTGATCAAGGTCTTGTTGTACTTTGAGATGATTTCCTTCACTGTCCACTACACCTGCAATCTTGGTGTCCTCTGCAAAGTTACTAAGCGTACCTCCTATGTACACATTATTCATTGCCCTGTCTACTGTCCACCTTTCTATCTCACCCTGCCTCCCCGCAAGCCCCGTCCCCGATTGGCTCTTTGAACTCCAATGAATACGGCCCGCCAGCAGGGAAAGGGGAAGAAATGTTGTGATCACTATTGCCTGATAAATCCTCCCTAGCCCCGTTCTGGCTGTGCACGCCACTCTGGCTCCACCTCCTGCTCTGGGAAATGGTATGGATCATGGTAAGGAATCCTTCCAACCTCCAAAACCCCCTCCTATTCCCCTTGACACCAACATTGGGCTCAGTTAATGCTGACAATGAAGAGGAGTCTCCTTCCCCCACCCCTACAAATGCTCAACCTTCAAATTGCAGCCCACATAAGTCTTCAGCCCTTTGCAAATTGACAAAAACCCTGATATTTGTGGGGGTTTTTTTGTCAATACACCCCCACCTGATCATATAAGAGCTGCCAAACCACCTCCTGTGGGTAAATGGCATTCAGAAGTTCCAGGATTTTACCCCAGTAACGCTGTAGGAATGGCAATATATTTCCATTTCAGGATGAGATTCCCTCTTATTCTTCTAAACTTGAATGAATATAGTCTTACTGATCCAATCTCTCTTGTTACGCCAGCCCTGCCACCACAGGAATCAGGTAAACTTTCCCTGTACTCCCTTTATAGCCAGAACACGTAAGGTGATTAAAACTGCACACAACATTCCAAATGTAGTCTCACCAAGGCCCTTTACAATAGCAGCAAGACTTCCCTTCTGTCGTACTCAAATCCTCTTGCTATGAAAACCAGTGTACCATACGCCCTGTTCACTGCCTGCTGCATACAAAGAACAAAGAGAAGTATGGCACAGGAATAGGCCCTTTGGCCCTCCAAGCCTGTGCCGATCATCATGCACTGACTAAACTAAAAAACAAACTTTCTGCCCTTATTAGGTCTGTATCCCTCTATTCCCTCCCCATTCATGTAAAAATCAGATGCCTCTTAAAGGTCGCCGACATGCCTGCTTCCACCACCTCCTCTGGCAGTGCATTCCAGGCTCCTACCACTCTCTGTGTGCAAAACTTTTCTCGCACATTTCCCTTAAACTTTTGCCCTCTCACCTTGAACCTGTGTCCCCTTGTAATTGAAATTTCAACCCTGGGAAAAAGCCTCTAACTACTCACCCTATCAATGCCTCTCATAATTTTGTAGACCTCTATCAGGTATCCTTTCAGCTGCTATCTTTCCAGTGAAAACAGTTCTCATCTTTTTAATCTTTCCTCATAGCCAATGCCGTCAAGACTGAGTAACATTCTCTGCACTCTGTCCAAAGCTTCCACTCCTTCTGGTAATGTGGTGACCAAAACTGTACACAATATTCCAAATGTGGCCTAACAAGGGTTTAATATAGCTGCAACATGTTTTGCCAACTCTACTTCTCCATGCCCTGGTTGATGAGGGTAAGCGTGCCATATGCCATCTTAATCACTTTGACCACTTGTATTGCCACTTTTAGGGAACTGTGGACCTGCATGCCCAGATCCGTCTGAATGTTAATATTCCTAGGGGTTCTGCCATTTTACAGTATAATTCACACCTAAATTTGATTGTCTAAAATGCATCACCTCGCATTTGTCTGGATTAAACTCCATCTGCCATTTCTGTGCCCAAGTTGCCAACCTATATCCTGTTGTATCCTTTCACAATTGTCGGAACTATCAGCGACTCCACCAATCTTCGTGTCATCTGCAAACTTACTAATCACCCCACCCACATTTTCCTCCAGATCATTTATACATACTACAAACAATACAGGACCTGAGACTGATCCCTGTGGAACACCACTGGTTATTGATCTCCATTCTGAAAAACATCCTTCCACTGCTACTGCAAGTGCATCTGCAAGTTTATTTTCAGCAACTGGTGTACATGACACCCATGTCTTGTTGCCACTCTCGTTTCCTAATCCATTGCTATTGAAGTAATAACCTGCCTTCCTTTTTTTGCTATTAAATTATAGGACCTGACATTTATCCACCTTATACTTCATCTGCTGTGCATTTTCCCACAAACTCAACCAGTCCAAATCACACTGAAGCATCTGCACATCCTCGTCAAAGCTTACCCTTCAACCCAGCATTGTGTCATGCATATTAGTACACTACCCCCAATAGCATGTGCTTTAATTTTATACGCTAATCTCTGATGTGGGACGAATTGAATGCCTTCTGATAATCTAAGTAAACCACATCCACAGGCTCCCCTTACCAACTCTGCTGGTTACAGCATGAAAAAGCACAGTAAATTTGTCAAACATGATTTCCCTTTCATAAACCCGTACCGACTGTAGGATCCTGTCCCACCTTTCCAAGTACACAGTTATTAAATGTTTTAGAATGAACTCACTACTGATGTCAGGTAACTGGTCTATAATTCCATGTTGTCTCTTGACCTCCTTCATTAAATAGTGGGGTTACATTAGCTGCTGTCCAGTCCATGGGAACTGTTCCAAAATCTATTGAATCTTGAATGACGGCCATCAATGAATCCACTATTCCTAGACACACTTCCTTATTTCCTCTGGGATGTAGATTATTGGGTCATGGGGATTTACTAGCCTTTAATCTCATCAATTTCTCAAAAACCTTTTCCCTAGTCATACTGATTTCCTTCAGTTCCTCCTTCTCCCTAGACCCTGTGTTCCTCAACATTTTTGGAATGTTCTTTGTGCCTTCCTTTGTAAAGACAGAACCAAAATATATATTTAATTGGTTTGCTATCTCTCCGTTTCCCATTATAACATCTCCTGTTTCTGTAAGTTAGGGACCTACCTTTGCCTTCACTAATTTTTTTCTCTTTGTGTACCTAAAGAAGCTTTTACAATCAGTTTGTATGTTCTCCACAAGCTTACTCTCATATTCTACTTTACCCCTCTTAATCAATTTTTTTTTCCTCCTTTGCTGAAATATAAACTGCCCCCAATCCTGGGGCTTGCTGTTTTATTTAACATCCCTTCCTTGAATCTGATACTATCGCTAATTTCCCTTGTTAGCCATGGCCAGGCTACCTTTCTCACTTTGTTTTTATGCCAGACACAAATGCAGGTCTAGGCCCGAAACGTCAAGCTTTCCTGCTCCTATGATGCTGCTTGGCCTGCTGTGTTCATCCAGCTCCACACCTTGTTTTTTCGGATTCTCCAGCATCTGCAGTACCTATTATCTCTCCCACGAATGCACAATTGTTGGAGTTCCTCCATTCACTCTTTAAATGTTTGCCATTGCCTATTCACCATCATTCCTTTAAGTAACATTGCTCAAATTATCACTGCCAGCCCATGTCACCTACCGTCATAATTTTCTTTATTTAGATTCAGAAGTTTATCTGACAAGATAAATCACATTTCTCACTGAGATATTCTCAATGTTAACAAATCTAATTAATTGCAAGATAATTCTAAGAACTGATGAGATCACTTGTAGGATAGTTATATCCTGTCAGAATTTGCTCTTCCTTTTAGATACTTGCAAATTTGAGTTAAACATTTTAAGATGGAGTGATGATTCCTGAGATTCGCAAGCTACTTTTATGTTGACAAAGAAGTTGTTTATTTCAATGATTACTAAAATTAAGATTTAATTAAAAACAAACCTTAGTTTCCCAGCTGGAACATATTGGAATAGGTACTGGAGTTGTTCATTGCAATGGTTTAGTTGATCGAGGCATCTTTTATCTGCTTTCTTGCAATAAAGAGGCTGTTTTCTGATGTTGGTGTATTAATTACTTTTATTTGACCATTTCAATTATTGTACTTGTGAATTGCTAGATTTTGGATAATAAATAGATATTGGCAGTTGTAATATCTTTCCTAAATTATTAATTCCATAGGCTTCATGTGGGAAAACTGTAATATGGCTACTATTATCTGTTAGGTACTGTTGCACAAACTCAGGATCAATCCCGACGTATGCCGTTGAACCAGTTTCTGGATGACTTGAAACAGCATCCACGTTCCATGTCTTAGAAAATTACTTTCAGCTTATTTTTGTACGCACACTGGAAATGCATTTATTTTTGGGCATAAGGCAGCACCACGGATATCCAAGGAGTTTTAATGTGGTGAAAAGTCATGATAATCAATGAAACATAAGATTGCAAATACTGCATATGTGCTTCTAAAGGCACATTTTTCTGCACTTTTGTTTTATTGTTCAGCACTAAAGAGCAACACACTCTAGAGATGACCTTTCATCATAACATATAGCTGCTTGATACATTCATTTGACATTTCACTGTCCACTGTCATAACAAAAGGTATTGATGTACCATTGTCCTCATTTAAAATTCAATGGATTCTTCTACAAAAAGTAGGTGAGATACTTGCATGCTTCCAAGATAAATATTTTTGGGATTAGGTAGGTCAAAATGTGAACACATGATGAATGCTCTCAAAATCCTTCTAGAAAAGAAATTGTGTATCGTTAGCACAACAGAATTTCTCAGCATTTTCTACATACACTTGCTACAGTTATGTTTAAGTATACTTCGACTTATTTTCTTCCCCTGAAATGACTATGTTAAGATGTTTCGTATCTTTACTACTAAAATACTACAAGCCTACTTCCCACTGGACCCTGGTCTAACATGCCTTCCTTTTAAGGATTTTTGGCTTTATAATGAGAATTTTAACCCCCACAAATGTCAGTTTATGTCAGTTAGAAACTTGAAAACAACGAGGAAAAACTAAATATCTACAAAAATCTGAATTGGTTCTTCAATTTTGTTGAGTCATATTTCCTGATCAAATATTAGTTTTCTTGGAATTTCCGGTATGCTGACCTCTTCCTCAATGGTAAATACTGCATAAAGTAGTTTTCAGTATAGATTCAACATAGATTGAATATAGATTCAGTATTCAATATAGATTTCCATGTCAGTACGAAGAGCATTTTGGGAGGGAAAATTAGGAAATTCTGGAAATACACAGCAGGTCATGCAGCATCCCTGGAGATAAGCAAAGTTAACCTTTTAGGGAAAGGGTCTGAGGAAGGGCCATTGGACCCGAAACGTTAACTCTGTTTTTCCCTTGATAACAAGGT
>JAHRHZ010000248.1:32160897-32190175 GCA_024137785.1 Ginglymostoma cirratum | reverse complement strand
CCTCCCCCTCTCTCCCTATTTATTTCAGAACCCTCTTCCCCTCCCCCATTTCTGATGAAAGCATTTCTGATGAACGGTTTAGGCCCGAAACGTCAAGTTTTCCTGCTCCTATGATGCTGCTTGACCTGCTGTGTTCATCCAGCCCCATGCTTGTTGTCTTAGATTACATTTGTGTTTGCAGCTTGAAGAAAAATTGAATTATTTCTCCTGCTCATAGCTATTTCACTCAAATAAAATAAATCTCTTCCCTAACTGTGATCAGAAACAGTTCCAGCAGTTTCAACTGTAATGTTTGTTGATCTGTAATTCCTTTAGCATAAAGTGGATTAGTTTGGGGACATTAACTGGTCAAGACACTACATAATTTATTTAACATCCTCCCCACAAGACACAATATATATTCACAATTCCTGAGTCTGGAACAGTGGCTACTCCATGTAAAAATGACAAATGGCACATATCTGTGTGATTAGTTTCCACCTTGTGGGAATGAAGTCAAAGGGAGTTGGTTACTTTAGTTGACTGGAGCTGGTTTACAATGCACAGTGATACCAACAGCATGGGTTCAATTCTTGCACTAGCTGAGCTGACCATGAAATTCCTGTTTTCTAAACCTTATCCCTCATCTAAGATGTAGTGTCCCTCAGGTAAAACTCAGCACCAGTTGTCTCTCTCAAATGAGAGAGTGGGGCTATGATGACTTAGCAATTCATCAAAAAATGGCTCAGATGTGAAGAAGGAAGAGGCATCTACTCAGTATGAAGTGCAAACTTGCAAATGATGAATTTAGGCAGGAGCAACATTGCCTGACCTATGTCCTAAATCCTCTCCCTGAGGACTGGAATGTTTGAGGAGTCTCACCGGCACTTTTTCAAGGCCAGTTAAAGATGGACAATAATTGATGGCCCTGGAAGTAATGCTCACACCCCATGAGCAGGTAAAAAAAAATTCTGTGATTTCAGCCCCAGAGCTTTGTCGTCCAAAGAAGACCTTTATCCTACCATAGCCAGGCTAGGTCATAAATATGTGGATAAAGTCTTTGGGGGATGGGAAAGAAAGCAATACAGCAGCCATATTGTAGCGCTCTTGTTAGAGGTGGGCAAACATCGACAAAGCCTCTCACCCAGCACTCATGTCTGGCCAAAACCATTGATTAAGTATCTACTTCAGGAGGGTTACATGATGAGGATTCAGCTGGCATTTTGCTAGTATCAAACATCATGGGTGCTTACATGCCCAGCACTATTACTTGTAAGTGCCAGTGGAAGATTTTCAACGTCTTTGGGCTCTCTCATTAATTAAAATATGTCAAATATAATAGTTAAATGGTAGTATTGAAATTTGACTTTGCCTGATTGTCACGTAGTATTCACCTGGTTCTTGAAGGCTTGCTTCTATAGGGTTTATTATTTTTGATAAATAATGGTGGGGACCATTTTATGTTTCTCTCTGCCATTGCATGCAGTCATTGGCCAGGAACTTTCTAAAAATCACTCATTTCTGATTTTAGCATCTGTAAATGGATTTTGCAGCCCATAATTAAATTGAAAATAATTGAAATGGATAAGACTGAAGAATTGTGCTCTCATTCCTCAATATCCTCCCATTTAAAAGGGATCATTGGATAGTGAATTGCAAGAATCATCCAATAATCTATCCATGACTTATGTAACCTTCAGCCAGTATTCAATACAGCTGAACATGATCAAATTAATTCTATGATTCTATTGGACAACAGGACGAGCTGGGTAGCTCTTTCAGGGGTAAGTATAGACACCATGGGTCAAATGGCCTCCTTCTGTACGGTAAAACTCTATGATTCTAACATGTGGGAAGTCAATGTACACAGTCCTCACACACAGTTAATGTGTGCTGAAATAGAGGCAAAGCATTGTGAATGATGGAAATCTGAACAAAAAACAGCACAAGCTGGAACGTCTTTGGCTAATGGAATGTTGGCCTTTATACTGTAGTCTAATAGGCTGGAGAATAAGGATGCAAAGGTTATGCTGCAGTTATGCAAAAGCCTGGAGTACTGTGAGCAGATCTGAGCACCATACCTTAGGAAGGACGTATTGGCCTTGAGGTTGGTTGGCTCGCCGAGCTGGTTTGTTGTTCCGCAGACGTTTCATTACCATGCTGGGTAACATCATCAGTGCAGCCTCTGATGAAGCGTCGGTGCGATTTCCTGCCTGGTTTTTAAACTCTGGAGTCTGTTGAGCTGGACTTGGCCTTGGACAGACTACGACATAGGTCTACAAGAAAGACACCTGGACTTTAGGGGCTATGTTATGAGGAGAGATTATACAAATTAGGTCCGTTTTCTCTGGAATTTCGAAGGTTAAAGGGTGATTTGATTGAAGTCTTCAAGATATTAAAGTAAATAAACATTATCTATTTACAATACTTTGAGACTTTAAAATTAAGGGATATAGTTTGAGAATTAGGGCCAGACCATTCAGGAGAGATGGTAGGAAGCAGTTCTACACACAAAGGGTGGTTGATGTTTGAAACTGTTTTACAAATGGCTGTAGATGCAGGATTTTAAATCTGAGAGAGAGAAATGTTTGTGAAGCAAATGTATGAAGGGATATAGACAAAAGGCAGGTATTTGGAGTTAAGCCACAGATCAGCCATGACCTCATTAAATAGTGGAACAGGCTCGTGGGCTGAATGGCCTACTCCTGTTTACGTTTTCCTACGGTTCCAGAAAAGTCATATTGGAATCGAAATGTTAGCTTTGTTTTTCTCTCCGCATATGCTGTCACACCTGCTAAGATTCTCTTGCACTTTCTGCTTTGAATTTAGAGGTAATGTGCATGTTGACTATGTGCAAGGCCCCACCAGTGATGTGGGAATGGGACAAGTTGTATCTTTTAGTGTTTGTGTGAGGGAACCATATTAAGGGATCATTTGACATCCAACGCTGGTGTGTGTTGATTGGGTGGGAAATTCTGTTCATCAGCTCCTGTGAAGATGGTGGCTGTTACCTTGCGTCCTGTGAGAGAATTATCCTAAGGAACTGCCACCAGATTAAACACTGTTAAGGCGTGAGTTTGTGGAGGAGATCGTCACAGAGAAGATTGAGCGAGCGTGGGGAAGGTAGGCCCGATGTGGCGGTGAGAGAGGTCCCCATCGTCAATGACGGCCATCTAGGCGTGGCAGTGGGAGTAGGCAGCGAGAGCAGACAGCTGGGGGCAGCAGTGGGGGCAAAGTTGAGTCTTTCTGAGCCCAACATGGCCAGGTGCTTATGAACTGTGGTTTTGAACTTTTAATTGTGTTTCTTTCTTTTTCTATTTTTTTTGTAGTGAGAAGGACCGTAATGTTTAAGTTTTAACATTGTTTCTTTGTTTTTCCACTTTGTACTAATATTCTGCACCTAGGTACCTGTGTACCTGAGGTAGAGCCTTAAGTGGCAACTTGTAAACGTTTCACTTTACTCATGTATGACAATAAAGCTAATTGGAATTCTAAAATTAAATTGTCAAAAATCAGAAGCAGAAACCCAAACCTGCTTTGAACCAGCTACTTGTAGATTTTTTTGGAGGCACGATGAGGGGAGAATGACAATTTTGCTAATTCAAAGGCACGACAGTCTTTGAAATCTCTTAACGAGGCTGCGTACTTCCAAGTGAACAGAACTTCTATTTTCAACTGTGGTCAGCCAGGTTTACCAGGCCTTGGGAATCCCTGAGCAGGAAAATGGCTGGATCATCAGCTGCTGCTTGTGGGCCAAAAGGGTCAAGAATGTTTCCTTCAGTCCCACTAAGAAAACCAGTAAACAAGTCCTTACCTCTTCAATCTCCCTAATGATCTCCCAACAAGTCTACCCAACACCCCATAGTCACAATCCCTTACTCTCAGCTCTGATCCCACTATGATCACCCCCTGTAGCCCCCAGTCTCTCACTCCTTGCTGATCTCCCATCTCTGTCCCTGATCTTTGACTCTACCAATTTCCTTTCAATCCCTCCCGTTTCTGACCCCACCACTCACCGAACCTCAATTTCTACCTCCACTTTCTACCCTCTCCCGAATTCCCCTATTTCCAACCCGTGTCCCCTGACCTCCATATCTTTTCCCCTAAACTCCCACTCATCCTCATATTGTTCTCAGAAATCCTAATCCCCAGTCCTTCCCCAACAATCCTTTTCTATTACAAACAAAAACAGAAATTGCTGGGGAAATTCAGCAAGTCTGGTAGCACCTGTGGAGAGAAAGCAGAGTAAAAGCTTCAGGTTCAGTGATCCTTCTTCTCTGTACCTGCTCTCAGATTCCTCTCCAACCTTTTGCCACTTCCACCACTTCCACCAAACAATGTGCCTTACATCTGCCTGTCCTCAATCCTTAGCCTGCTGATTTCAACTTCCCTTGACATGCATGAAACATAAACTACTCCAGGGCAACAGGCTTTTCTGGAGCTGGCTGGCTTCCAGCTAGGAAACCTTCCCAATAAATAACATTCACACGATGGAATTAAATCTCCACAGTGCTCCGGACAATATTGACTTCCAGGTATTTCAACCATAAAGTCTACTCGACCCCCCAAAGTTCCCCAATAATAATCTGGGCTTTAATCTCTGCACAGCCTTGTAAAACAATATAACCACTGTGACTGTAAAGAGTATTGAATGAGAACAAAATACAAGAAGTTCTCATTTCATACCATGCTGTCTCTGAAGTCTTTCAAATACTGCTCCAGGGCTTCCCACTGTGCTTCAGGACCAGCTTTCTGAAATAATAGCTCCAAAAAACTTAAGTATTTACAGACATTGAAGGGGAAGAAATAGGCAAGAAAACATGAAAAATTGTGTACAACTTACAACGTAGCTATTAACTATGTAAAGGTAAATGACATTGCACCTAAATATCAGGAGTGCATGGCAAGATTCTCAGAGAGAAGCCATCACTTCTTGACTTCACTGATTAGGAGTTAGAATGTGGGATGTTGCAAATATTGCTGTATGTACGGATGGTTCTTTCATGTTTACCCTTCACTATAATACCTCACCCCATTCTTCTGTACAGGTTGTCAGTGCAGGCTTGGAGGGCCGACGGCCCTGTTCCTGTACTGTAATTTTCTTTGTTCTTTCTTAACACTCTGTGCTGTCAAATATACTCAACAGTTGTTATCGACAATAAGATTTAACAAGTTTCTTGTTTTTGAAGGAGCACTAACAGTAAATTGTAAATTTTCAAAAAGATATTAGCATTTTAAAGTTGCCATTTGCTGTACCTCAAACTGATGGATGTCTTTTTGAACCTGCTGAGTTCCCATTGTTTCCAGCTGAGTGAAGAACAGAAAATCAGAGAGTGATATACTAGGTCTATTAAAATTAAGGAACGAACAGAGGTGAAATGCAACGTTAATTGAATTGAGCTCTCTGCCTCTTCTGACTGAAACTATCGAGTTGCTAACCACCCAGATTTAGAAAAGAAAGCTTGTCACAGCCTGACAGCCAATTGGCAATTCTTGTTCAAAGTCGGCTGCTTAAGTAAATGGAGAAAGTACTCAGTGGTGTAGTGTAAAAATTCTTCTGAAGTGTAAATTAATGTACATTAAGGAGTTTTAAAGCGTCTGTGGTCATTCTGTACTCCATCAGAGAATAGTCAATACTGAAGAAAGAAGTATTCTATTCCCTAACTGTTGAGCCCTTTAGTTTGATAATTCTGCAAAAATACCAGCTCCTTGAATGATTTAAGTGCTTGAAAATAACAGTCACCTGAAAAGAGGTCTGAGTTCAGAGTTAACTCTTTCAATGTGTGACTCCTGAGGAAATTTGTAAATGGATGAATACTTGTACCTTTCTGTCTGAAATGAAAGTGAGTCAGTATTGCAGAGTATTGATCTTTTTGTCGATGAAATACTTTGCAAGGCTCAAATATTAATTTCTGTTGCAGTGCCAGCTAGAGACGTAGGGTGTAAAATTGAACTTGCAACACCTTTAGGCTGAACAATGTTTGAAATCACTTTGATGGTTTATTGTTTCGGGTGTGGTAGAATAGTGCTCAGCATTATCCTAAAATTGACATAGGGCATCTTGAATATGCTAATGAATGATCCTCCAAATTGGCCAATGATTCAGCAGAGTGTGTACGTTGCAAAACTTTCAACTCTATCTTCCAATTCTACTCTCGTCTTAGAGACAAGTCACGAATACGATGGAGTACTTCCCATTTGCCTACGTGGATGCAGCTCCCAACAACTCAAGAAGCTTGACATCACACAGGACAGAGCAGCTGACTTGACTGGCACCACATTATCAAACATTTGTTCTCTCCACTAATCACACTCAAAAGATGCAGTATACCAATGACAAGATATGCTGCAGAAATTCTCCAAAGCTTCTTAGATATATCTTTCAAACCCACAACCACTACCATTTGAAGGACCAAGGCAGCAAATAATGGGTGCTCCACTCCCTGCAAGTTTCCTTCTAAGCTATTCACTGTCCTAACCAGGAAAAATATAGCCGTTCCTTCACTGTCACTGGACCTAAATCTGGAATTTCCTCCCAAGTGGCACTGTGGATATACCAAAAGGATTGCAGCATTTCGAGAGGTAGCTTGCCATCATCTTCTCAAGGGCAATTAAGAATGGGCAATAATTATTGGCCAGCTAGCATAACACTATATGAATTTTTTTAAATGCCTTAAGTACTTGAGTGAGATAAGTGAAGTGTTTGTTTTCTTAAGGGTTTTGCTTCAATTGTGAAATAATAGATAAATTGATAAGTGTCATGTGCTTCCTGATAAATGCCCATGCTGGGTAACACATGAGCTGGCATGGAGACACAAAGAGTGGTAGTTAGGAGATATGAGTTGATACTGAGTTGGCTATAAAGGGCCACAGTACTAATTGGAAGTATATGGAGTATAAGGCACCATGTGGGAGGGACACAAGAAAGCACAGAGTATAAGAAGGTCCGTGGGCATGGGTGCAGGGGTATAAGTTGAAATGGGGATAGGAGGAGCCATAAGGTTTTGTAGATGGTCATACTGTGACATGGGGCATGAGGGGACATTGGGGTGGCTGCAGGGGCTTAGGCTAGCATGGATGGCGCATAGCGAATGAGAACATGAGAACATAATGTCTGTTTTTTGCTTCAATCTTTATTGTTAGACTTTACTTATAATACTGGGGTCTGAGACAGATATTTTTCACAACCCACCTCAGGAACCAGTCAGCCTTTTTCCTCACTCCTAATCCAAATCCCCACACACCAGAAATTGGAAGTGCTGGTGGCTGGTTTGAAAAATTGTGTTCATTTTCTCCTGACTCTGTCTCTCCCCCTGCCCCAATCCATGAACAAAAATCACTGCCAAAAGCTTTCAGATTATCCTCAACTTCCCTCAATATCTTCCCTTAACCATTTGTCAGGCACCAAATTTTAACACAAAAGTCACAGTGATAGGTTAGAAATATCAGGATGCCAAACTGCCTAACTTGTCCAAATCTCCTCATGTTCTCCATTGGTTCTCATTTGCAAAATTTAGTGGTTAGTGCTGCTGCCTCAAGGCAACAGGGATCCAGATTCAATTCCAGTCTTGGGTGACTGTCTGTGTGGAGTTTGCATGATCTTCCACGCCTAAGTGAGTTTCTCCTAACCTACCTCAATCCCCTACAATTTGCCGACCGACATAACAGGTCCACAGATGATGCTATATCCCTAGCCCTGCACTCATCCCTGGAACATCTGTAGAACAAAGACACCTTAGTGAGACTCCTGCTCATTGACTACAGCTCCGCCTTCAACACCATTATCCCCTCCAGACTGATCTCAAAACTCCCTGATCTTGGTCTCGGCTCTGCCCTCTGCAATTAAATCCTTTCTGACCCATAGGCCACAATCAATGAGGATAGGTAACTGCACCTCCTCCATAATAACACACAACACTGGAGCCCCCCAAGGATGTGTCCTCAGCCCCCTACTGTACTCCCTGTACACCTACAGCTTGGAGTAACAATAATCAATGACTTGTCCTGGACTTCCCACGTAGATGCAATAGTCAAGATGGCACAACGCCTCTTCTTCCTCAGGCGGCTCAGGAAATTTGCCATGCCCATAAAGTTCCTCACAAACTTCAATAGATGCACCATTGAAAGCATACTGTCTGGGTGCATCACGGCCTGGTCTGGCAACTGCTCTGCCCTGGACTGTAAGCAACTACAGAAGGTGATGTGCATAGCCCAGACCATCACGGAAGCCAGCCTTGCATCCATGGACTTTATTTACATGACTCGCTGCTGCGGAAAGGTGGCCAACATCATCAAAGACCCATCACACCACGGTAATGATCTCCTACAACCTCTTCCATCAGGCAGAAGATACAGAAGCCTGAAAACACGCATAATCAGGCTCAGGAACCGCTTCTTTACTGACTTAGCCATCAGACAGTAAATAAGAGGAAGAATGATTCCTTTTAACTGTTAAAACTCATACAGAATCAAGAATGTAGATTCTGTAGTAGTTTGTTAAGCCAGTATGTTCATGGCACAGTACCTCTTAGCTTTCCTTACCCAAACATGGTCATTTTAAATGGGTTTGACAACCTTAGCTGCAGTTTGCTTCATAATGCTTTACTGTGCACTGTTTGCGTCAAGAATTATGTTATTTGCAATATTTACAATTTATTCAAAAGAGTGTTCTCTGAGAGAAAATTAGGCACAAAAAGAAGCCTGTATTTTTGAGCTGCAGTAAGATGAGGGGAGGCAGTACGTAGTTAAACATTAAAAGATGATGCACTAACTATTAGGCTGCTGTAGACAGAGATAAGCAATATTTCAGGTGAATGAAAGTGCCTCCTATTTTAAATTTTCCCAGAATCCCTACAGGGCAGGAAGCTGCCATTCAGCCCATTGAGTTTGCACTGACTCTCTGAAGAACGTCATACCCATGCCAAGCCCACCCCCATCCAATCCCCACAACCCTGCATTTCCCATGGCAAATGCATCTAAACTGTGTATACCTGGGCACTACGGGCAATTTAGTATGGCCAATCCACTTAACCTACACACCTTTGGACTATGGGGGGAAACCAGATTACCTGATTGGTTGATTTATTGTCACATGTACCAAAATACAGTGGAAAGTTTTGTTTACAAGCAGTACAGGCAGATCACAGTAAGCAAAGGATGTACAGATCAAAAAGAGGCATACATTCAGAAAATTTTTCTGAAGAAGGGTCTAGGCCCGAAACATCAGCCTTCCTGCTCCTCTGATGCTGCTTGGCCTGCTGTGTTCATCCAGCTCTACATCTTGATATCTCAGATTCTCCAGCATCTGCAGTTCCTACTATCTCTGAACCAATGTGCAGTCTGTTTGTTTTCCAACCAAAAGCAATAATGAAGGAGAAATCTGGAATATTGAGTGTAGAGCAGCATTGCAAAATGCAGACTTTGAAGTGAGAGCCAAATTGCAGCTTTTCATCAATGCACAATAGATCAACGTACATCTTTTTCTCAGTCACATATATTTTGCATCGCAACAACTTAAGTAAGCTTTCTGGCACTCTATTTGAAATGACCTGGAAGCATTGCTATTTTATTTAATTGAAAGACTAATGTTTGCTATTCATTCATCAGTGGTGAGATTAAGGCTCACCTTACACCTTAATTTTATTTCCCATTATTGATTTAACTACATTGCTGTGTGCCTGGAGTCACATGTTGGCCAGGGCAAGGTAGGACAGCAGATTCCTTCCCTAAAGGACATTAGTGAACCAGGTAGGTTTATGACCATCGGTGATCATTGTTGTGGTCACCATTGCCTAGACTAACATTATATGTTCAAGATTTTGTATTCATTGAAATCAAACTTCACACTGCCGTGGTGAGATTTGAACTATGCCCACAAAACAATTATTATTCCAGTGACATTGCCATGGCACCACCATTTCCCTATCTGCACTTCCCTAACATAGGCATCCTGCAGAGGTTTGCAGACTTGTAAAATCCTTGTATGATGGACAACTAATTTACAGCAGGGTTTTTAAGAGTGTGTGTGTTCATGGTAGTGAAATCCAAGAGGCACAGATGTTTAAACTGAGGCAACTGTTGAAAAAAGACTCGGGGCAGGTGGAGCACTGATGTTGTGGAGTGGCTGTTGAGAGCAAGGAACATGGAATCAGCCTGGATTGACAGTAACCGTATAAAGGGTATGCTGCTCTTCATAGATATATGTACGCTAAAAATATAGATCTTTTAATATCAGTGACAATACTTCTGTGAGATCGCCATGTACGAAAACATGCACACCAGCAGCTTGCATCTACTTAGGAGGGAAACATTCCATGATGCTTCCCAGGAATGTAGTTGGACAAAAGTTGGCCCCAAACGTATGGAGACAATAAAATAAATATTTATGTTTAAAATGTAAACACGTATTTATGCATTAGAGATAAAAGGTACTGCAGATGCTGGAGAGGATGGACCTATCTCCTCCCTACCCCGCTACCTACACTCACCTTTACTGGCTCCATCCCCGCCTCTTCGACTTGTCTGCCTCCTCTCCACCTATCCTCTCCTCTATCCATCCTCTATCCGCCTCCCCCTCTCTCCCTATTTATTTCAGAACCCTCTTCCCCTCCCCCATTTCTGATGAAGGGTTTAGGCCCGAAACGTCAAGTTTTCCTGCTCCTATGATGCTGCTTGACCTGCTGTGTTCATCCAGCCCCATGCTTGTTATCACGTATTTATGCATTGCCTTTCATGATCTCATGATGTTCCAAAATACTTTACAGCCAATGAAGTACTTTTGAACTTTTGGCCTTGATGCAAAGTGGTAAGTTAAGTTGTCTGTTTGCGCACAGAAAACTCACTTAAACTGTAACACCATTATGATCTGATGAGAATCCTCCTAATGTTGACTGAGGGATTAATATTGGTTAGGATACAAGTACCTTCTTCGGAACAGTGCCATGGGATCTTTTGCACTCAACAAAGAAAATATAAGGTGGACCATGACTTAACATCTCTTTGGACAGTGCAGCACCCCCTCAACACTGCATGGAGTGTTACTGTAGATTTTTGTAGGACAGAAGTCTGAAAGCTGGATAAAGGAGCACATTTTAAAGCCCTTCTTTGAGCAATTTCACAGTTTAGGGCTGAAGATGGCCGAAGACATTTTCATCAATTTGGAGCAAAGGCATGGTACAAGGGACCATAGTTGGGGCTGACTTTCTTAAGAAATAAATTAGTCCAGACAGCTCACCATTGCAGCAAATGGCCTTGGGAGACTCTTTTTACAAATACACAAAAGTGTGAAGGAACTCTTGATTTATTTGTCCAAACTTCCATTCTGATCCATTTGCAGGCTATGTGGACGTGGGCCTGATTCCTGAAGGAGCACGAGATATCCGGGTGGAAGAAATAGCTGAAGCAGGGAATTTCTTGGCTTTGCGAAGTGAAGATCCAGAGAAATATTTCCTCAATGGTGGTTTTATTATCCAGTGGAATGGAGACTACAAAGCAGCAGGAACAACGTTTAAGTATGAAAGAAATGGGAATCTGGAAAATCTAACAGCTCCAGGACCCACAAAAGAACCTGTCTGGATTCAGGTAACTCATTCTTCAGAAACCTAGAACATGTTCAATTTTTGTTAGTATTCAAAATATAAAAGCATGGTATTATCGTCACTAGTTTTGTGTTTGAAGGGAGAGTAAAAATGCTTTGCAGGGTCTGAGATGATTCCTGGGATAATCCATGGAAACGTAATATTTCTTCATGTAGACAAATGCTAGATTTAAGATGGATCAAATGTAAAGGTGGGTTGATCTATTCTGTTGTCACTGTACTGCATCATCAGAAGACTAACAATGAATGTTTTTTTTCCCTTTCTGTATTTAGAAAATGGGCTTTAATGATTTAAAGGAAAATGCATTAGTGCCTTTACCCTATACATCAAGCTCTGCTTGATTTTTCTTTACATAGACTTCATCCTGACTAATCAGGCAAAATGTGTGATGGTACCGAGGGTGCAAAACCCTGATTTAAAATATCGTCCAAAGTTCCATACGTACCTATGAATGAGCTTTGCCATGAAAAATGTAGAAATAAATAAATTGTACCTACGTAGAACTTTTCAGATTCTAGACATGTCCAAATGCATTTCACAGGTAATGTTTTACGTTCTGGTGGTGTCAACGTGTGTGGTTTGTTTATTGAAAAATGTAGGTTAACGGCTACCTCTTTAAGCTGCACATTCAAATGCATATGACAAAATCATTGCCTCTGTGACATATGAGTACATTGGAGTTTGAGCTCCCGTATGCGAGGAGAAAGATTTACAAAGGTCCTTAAGGGCAAGCTTTTCATGCAAAGGGTGGTGCGTCTTGGAATAAGCTGCCAGAGGAAGTGGTGGAAGCTGGCACTCTTACAAGTTTTAAAAGGCATCTGGATGAGAACATGAATAGGAAGGGTTTAGAAGGATATGCTAAATGCTAAATAGAGCCAAATGCTAACAAATGGTACTAGACTAATTTAGGATATCTGGTCAACGTCAGCATGTTGGATCAAAGGGCCTGTTTCTGTGCTGTATGACTCTATGATATACAAAAAGTGAGATATGTGTACTTTAAATTCAAAACTCTACATCACATAATAGTAATACACAGAGGTTCCAAATCACTGCCCACAAAAGTATACGGACCAATATTGACCAGGTGGTCTTTTCAGGCTTCATTGATTTCATGCAATAAAATTGAAAGAAGAAAGAAATGTAAGTATTTGCATTTAATATGCACATTGCCCTAAATTTTTTAAGCATTCATAATGTGTATTTCATGGCCAGTAAACCTGATCTGACATATTATGAGTTTTGCTACTACACACCAGAGTTTCCTTTCCACAGCATCGACCTTGGATAATAGAGCAGAGTGTGTAACTCCAGCTGATCAATGTTGTCTATTTTACTCCTCTACTAAGGTACCCCCCATTCTGTTTAAAGAATTGCAGTAGCTCATGTATGAAGCCTTCACTTGAAGCATGCATGAGTGAATTTGCCTCTGGAAACGTTTTCACATTTAAATAAGAACATATTTTTGTCCCTTGTGCTTTTTAAATATTTTGCGAATTTTAATGTACTTACATAACGATGTCCTTATTACAATCTCAGAAAGATTGGTAATATTTTAATATAGAATTAGCCCTAAAGACTTGAAACAATAGGATTTTTTGAACACTTTCCGAATCCGCTCTTCATTCACAGGAAATTTTGTTCTTCCAAATTCACACCAGCGGAAATGGTTAGCTGCTTCATTCTGGTTATTGTTTTGAGATCAGTAGTGAAGGCAGTGCTTGCTGCTGACTGCACAGTAAATCTTTCTGAGGCATCTCGTGATCTCTCGACTGAGGATTTCACCTCTATCCGTGTGCAGTGATGCTGCAACTAATTGTAGCCTTTACTGAGCATTCACAGCGTATAGTAGCAGTGAGCTTATTAGATGGTCCAAGCACATTGAAGGTTTCAGGCACCCAATCAGGAAAGAAAAAGCAATGAAACAAAAATACATTTAAAATAGCTTACTCAGAGGGAATTACAGATTTAGACATACACATTAGAAGAAGAGAGATGGTAAAGTCTCCTTAAACAATGATTTTAAAAGCAAAACAATTGTGATTAAGAAGAATTAACTCTACTAATTAACAATTTAGCAGAACACCTCAGCATGAACTGAAACCAGAAAATACTGCAGAACCTAAACAGGCTTGGCAGTGTCTTTTTTTTTTTCTAATATTCATTCATGGATTGTGGGTGTCACTGGCCAGGCCAGTATTTTTTGCCCATCCCTAATTGCTCAGACAGTCAGCCACATTGCTGTGGGTCATATATAGGCCAGACTGGGTAAGGATGGCAAATTTCCTTCCCTAAAGTATCGTAGTGAGCCCGATGAGTTTTTTCTGACAATCAGCAATGGTTTTATGGTCATTATTAGAATCCATTATTTGTCCAATATGACTCTTCTTTAGAATTCCATAAATAAACATACTACTGTTAAAGCTCAGTTACATATCATTGAAGAAAGATGAACTTTTTAAAGGGTTTGAAATGACATTATGGGAGAGGGACAGTTGGAAATCTTGCTGATAGCTTGATTTCCTGGTGTAGGGATGAGAGCAGAGTGATTAAAGCAGAAAGTGCTAAACAGACTCAGCGGGTTTGGCAACATCTCTGCTAAATTTAGTTATCATTTGAAATTGACTCTTCTTTGGAACCAGGCTGAACCCCACAGTCCACCCATCTTATGGAGCCTCGAGTAACCACACCAACTTGAACTGGCAAGACTCAAATTGAACACAGTATTCCAAAAGTGGCCTAATCAGTCTCCTGTACAACTGCAATATGACCTCCCAACTCCTATGCTCAATGCACTGACAAATAAAGGCAAGTGTGCCAAATGCCTGCGCCACTGCCCTGTCTGCCTCTCTCTCCATTTTTAAGGAATTGTGAACCTGCACCCCAAGGTTTCTTTTTTTCAGCAACATTCCCCAGGATTTTACCATTAATTGTATAAGTCCTGCCTTGATTTGTCCTACCAAAAGGCAGCACCTCATGTTTATCTAAATTAAACTCCATCTGCCACTCCTTGTCCCATTTAGCCGTATGATCAAGGTTCTAAATAAAAGCCGAAAGAACTGCAGATGCTGCAAATCAGGGGCAAAAAAAGAAGTCGTTGGAAAAGCTCTGGAGGTCTGGCAGTATCTGTGAAGAAAAAATCAAAGTTGACGTTTCAGGTCTGGTGACCCTTCAAAGTTCTCTTCTACTCTGCGGTAACCACTGTTGACTACGCCACCAATTTTGGTGTCATCTGCAAATTTTCTAACCATATCTCCTGTATTCATATCCAAATCATTTATATAAATGATAAAAAACAATGAACTCAGCACCAATCCTTGTAGTACACCACAGGTCACAGGCCTCCAGTCCTAAAAACAACTCTCCACCACCGCCATTTGTCTCCTACCTTTGAGCCAATTTTGTATCCAAATGGCTAGCTCCCCCTAGATTCCATGTGATCTAAATTTGCCAACCAGTGTGCCATGCGGAACCATGTCGAATGCCTCATTGAAGTCCATATAGACAACGTCTATATCTGACTGTCTAACTCATCCAGACCCTGACTTCCTCCTCCAACCCTCGCTGAATAACAATGGTCCCTGACTTGACTTGTCTGGCCTCCAATCTGACAGCTCCTCCTAACTTCTCTGCCCATTATACCAAACTACCACCTCATCCATCTACCACCTCATCCATCTACCACCTCACCCGTCTACCATCTCAACAAAATGCCATCCAATGCACCCAATGCCCAACACAAACGCCACTCTATCCAGCTAGAACCTTACCCAGACCTATCTGTCATCCTACCCGCCTGCCACTTTAGCAACCTACCACCTGACCCAACTGAAGATAAGAACATAAAAAGTAGGAGTAGAAATAGGTCCTTGAGCTCTTTCAGTGAGATCATGGCTGGTTTCCTACTTCAACATATTTTCCTGCATATTTTCTATATGGTGTCTGTGGCATAGCAGTGATGTCACTGGACTAAGAATCCAGAACTCCATGTTAATGTTCTGGGGCCTTGCTGATAACTACTGTCCTTTAGGGAAGGAAATCTACCATTCCTTACCTAGTCTGATTCTAAACCCACACAAATGCATATGACATTTAACTGCCCTCTGGGCAACTAGGGTTGGGCAATAAATGCTGCCCTAGTCAAGGAGAGCCAGGCCCCATGATTTTTCTTTACAATAAGTCCCATTTTCAGTATTTTTAATAAGTAGAAATTTACTAATGTCAGAGCTGATCATATTCGATGACTGAGCCTCCACTGCCCTCTGGAGCAGAAAACTCCAAAGATCCACCACCGTTGTTATGGACCAGACCAGATCCCCTCAAAATATTTTAAGAATTTAGCCTAGACCCTAACTATTTCTTATTTTAAAGGCAAATGTAAAGTGCTGTGTTCCACATGCAATTTGATTGGTCAAACTACTCAACGTTAAGCAAAACACAATTTATTCAAGCACTATAGTTAGAATAAAGCAGAAGAAAGAAGAACATAGAATAACTCATTGGGCAACCTCTCTATTTCAGGAATTAGTTTAGTGAATCTTCATTGCGCTCCCTCCATAGCAAGTGCCTTGTTTTGGAGTAGATTTGTTTTGTGTCTTGTTTCTTAGGTAAGGGGATGGGTGGTCACTTAGGACTGGGGTGACTAAATATTTGTTCATTCAAAGGGTGCTAAATCTGTGGAATTCTCTACCACAGAACACTGAACCTATTCAAGAAAGTGAGGTATACATTTTAGATGTTAAAGGCATCTAGAGGATTTGGGGAGAAAGTGGGAATGTATCATTGAGAGAGAATCAGCCATGATCATGTTGAAGGGTGGAGCAGACTTAAGAGCTGAATGGCCTGCCATGCTGCTAGTTTCTCTGTATTTATGAGACCAAAACTGCACATAATATTCCAATGTGGTCTTGGCAATACTCTTTGTAAATGTAGTGAGAAATCTTTACTCTAAATTCTCATGTAACAAATGCTAACATACCACTTGCCTTCTCATTTACTTTCTGTACCTGCATGTTAGATGCCACAAAACTCGTCTAACACCTTGAAGTACAGTCATTTATCCCTCTGGGCGAGAAAATCCAGGTTTAAGTCTCACCTGTCCCAAAGATGTGTCCGAACAGATTGATTAAAATAAATTTAAATACATTACGTTAATGATTTGGATGAAGGAATAGAATATAATATCCCCAAATTTGCAGACAGCACTAAGCTGGGTGGCAGTGTGTGCTGTGAGGAGGATGCTAAGAGGCTGCAGGGTGACATGGACAAGCTGGCTGAGTGGGCCAGTACATGGTAAATGCTGTATAATTTGGATACATTTGAAATTACCCACTTTGGTGGCAAAAACAGGAAGGCAGATTATGATCTGAATGGTGGCAGTTAAGGAAATGGTGAGGTGCAATGAGACTTGGGTTTCATGGTGGAATAGTTGCTGAAGGTTGGCATGCATCAAGGGCAACTAGGGATGGGCAAGAAATGCTGGCCAGCCAGCGATGCCCACGATCCACAAATGAAAAGGAAAAAAAAGGTGCAGAAGGCAGTGAGGAAAGCTAATGGCAAGCTGACCTTCATAGTGACAGGATTTGAGTATTGGAGTAAGAATGTCTTGCTGCAGTTATACAGGGCCTTGATGAGGCCACATCTTGAGTATTGTCTGTAGTTTTGGTCTCTTAGTCTGAGGAAGGACATTCTTGCTATTGAGGCAATCCACCAAAGACTTACTGGACTGATTCTTGGGATGGCAGAACTGACATATGAGGAAAGACTGAATCGATTGGGCTTGTATGCACTGAAATTTAGAAGAATGAGGGGGGATCTCATCAAAATATATAAAATCCCAATTAGACCATACAGGCCAGATGCAGGAAGAACATTCCCAATGTTGGGAAGCCCAGAACTAGGGGTCACAGTCTAAGAATAAGGGGTAAACCATTCAGGACTGAGATGATGAAGAATTTCTTCACTTAGAGAGTTGTGAACCCATGGAATTCTCTACCACAGGAAGCTGTTGGGGCCAGTTCGTTAGGTTTATTCAAGAGAGAGCTCGATGTGGCCCTTGCTGCTAAAGAGATCAAGGGGTATGGGAAGAGGGTGGGAGTGCGATACTGAAATTGCATGATCAGCCAGGGTCATATTGAATGGTGGTGCTAGCTCAAAGGGCCAAATGGCCTACACCTGCACCTATTTTCTATGTTTCTAAATACTCAACTAGTGTCTGACCAATCACCAGCATACCACCTTGCCTGGTTTACTTGCAGTCATAGCTGCCCTACCTCTGGTAAATAAGCTCTGGGTTCCGGTCTCAATAAATGTAAATCCTTGCAAATTGCCTATGGCAGACAGTATGAGTGGTAGAGTTTTCTGCTCAGTCAGGATCATGTGGTTGCTGCAGCACATCAACCTCTGTACATTACAAGACCCCATATTTATTCACTGACACACTGAAAAGCCATTCAAATGTCCCAAAACTTTTCGGTGTGGTCGTGAATTCGTTTATCAGAATACGGAAGTCAGTGGTGTGAAAAGAGGAATTTTCTTGGCTAAGTATTGCATCACACAATGAGATATTTTACAAATCTTGGATCCCTTTCACATGTTCAGTCATGAGGAATTTATGGAACAATTTATAAATAGTTGACACTTTATCATCATAATTTGTACAACAGCGCTTTACTTCCCTTGGATAACATGACTAAGGTCAAAAGCTCACCCTCTATGGAATAATAAATGCCCATGTACAATCTTGCTAACAGCATCTAGGAATTTGATTGCGCAGGATCACCTTTGCTCTGGTTCTTTATGAACAGATGGTGATATAATTAGTCCTATGGAATTAATAAGCTATCTATTACTCAGCATGAATTTATACTTTTGTATCAACATATTGTAAAATGATTCTGCAGTTCAGACTGAAATAAGACACAGAGTTAGTTTCAATGATAAGCGGGTTGGGAAGAAGTTGGAAAGTAAAATTCAATAGTTGCTGTATGCCCACTGCCTACCGATCCACCCCTCCTCTTCCTGAAAACTAAACCTGTGGCAGATGCACATGCACTAATTGATGTCTTAAGTGGCCAATTAATGCCCAAGTGAGGGCCTTATGCAGCTGACCCTGGATTTTAACCTGACATTGAAGCGTTGAATAGCCATAATAAAGAAAGTTGGGGCCTGCTTGACAAAACTGAGGAGAGATTAGACAAACTTGATTTGTTTTCACTTGGACATCGAACCGTGAGGGGCTGCCTGATGGAAGTTTACAAACATATGAGAGGCATTGATAGAATAAATAGTCGGAATTTTTTTTCCCAGGGTAGAAATGTCAATTACCAGGGGTCAAAGGTTTAAGTTAAAGCAGGGGTAATATTAAAGGAGATATGAGTCAAAGATTTTTACGCAGCGGGTGGTAAGTCATGGAATGTGCTGCCAGAGTGGGTGGCAGAGGTGAATACAACATTTAGGAAGCATCTTGACAGGTGCATGAATAGACAGGGAATAGAAGGATATGGACCTTGTAGAGGCAAAGGCTTTTTATTTTAGAATGACATCAAGTGTCGGTGCAGGTTTGGTGGGCCAAAGGGCCTGTTCTTGTGTTGTTCTTTGTTCAAGAGGCATCTTGATAGATATATGGCTAGGCTTGGGGAGGCGATGGCCTGATAGTATTATTGCTGGACAGTTAATCCAGAAACTGATGTTCTGGGTACCATGGTTCAAATCCAGCCACGACAGATAGTGGAATTTGTATTTAATAATAAGTATCTGGAATTTAGAGTGTAATGATGACCATGAACCCATTGTCGATTGTTGGAAAAAACCATCTGGTTCACTAATGTCCTTTAGGGAAGGAAACTGGCATCCTTACCTAGTCTGGCCTACATGTGACTCCGGACCGACAACAACACGTTTGATTCTGAACTGCCCTCTGGGCAATTAGGGATGGGCAATAAATGCTGGCGCAGCCAGAGATGCCCACATCCCATGAATGAATAAAAAAATGAATAGAGAGATACGGACCATGTAGAGGCAATTGAATTTTAGTTTAGAACGGTGTCATGTGTCAGCAGAGGTTTGGTAGTGCAAAGGGCCTGTTCAAGTACTGTACTGTTCTTTGTTCTTTGTAAAATATGAACTTTACTCCAGGATGGAAAGTTCCAAATCTGAATTCTGTGAGAGCTGCAGTAATTCTCAGGGAAGCTTGGGATGGCGAAAATACAGTCCTTACAACATCACTACATTCCAGGAAAAATAATATAGAGAGATTTATAAAATAAACATGCGAAAGAGAAATGTACATGTGGAATCTTGCTTTCAATTAAATTGTGAATGTGTAGGAAAAGGGAGACAGATTCAAGGCAATAAGCAACTTATGGAGTAGTCTGGAAGTGTAAAGGAGACAAAAACCAAGCTTTTCATACAATTAATTATAATTTAATCAAAACAACCATTGAACATAATCAATATTTTAGCACAGTTTAAATGTTGACAACAGTAATATTCAGATGCATGCTCGAATTAAAGACTAGGGTCTGATTACAGGGTGTTTATGGTGTCCTTTTTTCAATTCAATGATAGAAAAGTGACTAAAAGGATCCCCTGTTCAAGGAAAATCTGTTCGTTAACAGTTTAGTGATAATGACAGCACAATGCCTTGTTGAGGTAGACAGGAACCTCAACTGTTTGCGTTGGGTAAGCTCTGTTAAACTTCTGTAAGATAAGGTGCAAAACCATTAGCCAAGTCTCCCACTGCTGGTTACTAGAATTCAACCTCTGTGGATGGAAGACAATTGCAGACGTAGCCACACTGACAAGATAACTGATTAACTCACTTTGCAGGCTCCCAAGCAAAGGGTAGCCACAAATGCTGCTGAGCATTTACCACATCTAAACCACAGTATGGGTCACAGTTATCATACAAAAAGAAGCAAATAATGAAATTCAGTGCAAAACTTAAAGGGAAAATAAAATCAGAATTTAGATTTGAATTTGCATTACATTTGATCATATGAAGATATGAAGAAAGGGCTGGAGTAGGTAAACCATCCCTCTAGTCTGCTCCATTATTTATTCAGATCATAGCTGTTCTGATTTGGTCCTACGTTGTATGATTGTGGCCTCGAATCGATTCGAGGCCACAATCCCTGACAACTTTTGACATGATTGTGAGCCAACGACCTGTCTATGTCTGCCTCAAAAGAGTGTAATGATCTTTCCTGCACCACTCTGTCGTGAAGAGAGTCTGAAAGACTTATAGCTCTCTGCAAGAAACCAATTCCTTCTCCTCTCTGTCCTAAAATTGAAACTCATTTTTAAACTGTCTCCCTCTGGTTCTGGTCTTTCCCACAAGAGAAAACATCCTTTAGCATCCATTCTGTTAATTCTATTTAGTATCTTGCAGTGCTTCAGTAAGATCACCTCTAAACTACAAAAGATACAAACCTTGTCTTTCTCACCTTTTCTCGTGAGATAACATCCGCCATCCAAGTTAGCCACCAAGTGAATCTTTTCTGAAGTACTTTTAATATGTTTACAGCCTTTCATAAATAAGGAGACTAAAACTAAACGCAACACTCCAAATGTGACCTTACCAAATTCTATACAACTGTACTAAAACATTAATTTTACCAATTTATATGTATTTTTTATTCATCCAGGGGATGTGGGCATTGCTGAATGGCATTTGTTCCCTTTGTCAACCACACAACATACTTTCTTATATCTACCATTGTATCATCAGCAAAACTTTGCAACCATACATCTGGTCATCCAAATCATTGATTGTAAATGTAGATTATATTGTAGATTGTAAATGGTTGTGACCTGAACAATGACCCCTGCGGCTTACTACTTGTTACACTCTGCCAGCCTGAAAATGATCCATTTATGCCCAACCTCTACCACCTGAACCTCTAACCATGCTAATATGTTACCCCTTCACGCCACTAGTTTGCACGGTAATCTTTGATAAGGTGCCTTGTCAAATGCTTTCTGGAAATCTAAGTACAGTACATCCACTAATTCTATTTTATTGCTTGTCACTTCCTTAAAGCACTCTGCATAAATTAGTCCAACATGATGTCCCTTTAACAAAAAGACTCTTTTTGCCTGGTTTTATGAAGGCTTTCTAAGTGCCCTGCAGACCTTCCTTAATAATAGATTCCAATCTTTTCCCTTGATGGAAATTTGGTGAAATCTGAATCCAAAGAAGAGGTTGAGCTGAATTTTCTAATTCAAATGAACCTCAGTAATCCTGAATCAGGCCAATCCAGTTCAAGTGCAATTTCTTGCATATTCACATCTCTAGATCTTGCAACTGGAGTGATTGTTTTCTGTTTGAAATGTTTGGCCTACGATTCATTTAACAATGAAACTCTTAACTTACAGCTACTGTTCCAAGAAAAGAACCCTGGAGTTCGATATGAGTATACTATCAAGAAAGACACAGAAGAAGAGAACACAATAGGACAACCAAAATTCTTCTGGAAATTTGGAGCTTGGACTGATTGCAGTGCTCCATGTGGAACAGGTGAAGTATCTACAACTAGTTTCCTGATAGATGGCCTTAAGTTTATCACAGAATTGATCTTCAACATGTTCTTGTTAAGGATTAGTAGACCTAATGAGTCTTTGTTTAACAATTGTATATGCCCCTTACTATCCCTTATTTCAAACTTGAATCTCCACACCACAGAGCAGAATTTTCCCATAAGGGAAGACGTTGAGATGGGTTTTGGGCTCCAAATCTTGACTCACCCCCAACCCCACCTCCCCAAGTTGAAATAGTCATTCACTGTGATTCCACAGGCCAGAAGATAGGCTTGCCACCAGATTTAAGGGAAGGCTGGCCAAACAGGAGGGCCAATTAGAAATATTACAGGTTCAAAGGAACAGTAGAACATTATGGGAGGTAAGTAAGAGAGAGGGTGCTTCAAGATGAACATGCCCTCTCTCTCCAAACATGGAAATTTAAAAATGGCCTTTGTAGATAGGTCACCATAGTCCAGTGGTAATGGGGATGGGGTGGAAAAAAGAGGGAGTAAGGGAGTTAGTCATTGGGAGCCCCTCTCCGGGGTGCTCTGTTGCAATAGTACCCAGGCAATCTGAAATGGCACTTAAATCATAGAATCGCTACGGTGTGGAAACAGACACTTCGGCCCAACAAGTCCACACCGACCCTTGGTCCTAATCAGACCCATTCCCCTATAACCCACGTAAGCTACACATCCCTGAACACTATGGGCAATTTAGTATGGCCAATCCACCTAGCCTGCACATCTTTGGACTGTGGGAAGAAACCAGAGCACACGGAGGAAACCCACACAGACACGGGGAGAATGTGCAAACTCCACACAGACAGTCACCCAAGGGTGGAATCAAACCCAAGTTCCTGGTGCTGTGAGGCAACAGTGCTCACCACTGAGCCACCATGCTGCCTGTGGTCCCTAGCTTGCTGACAAAAGACTGCCATCAAGGACTCAGACTAGCCCCTCCAACTGTGAGAATCTAGAAGGCTGCTGTAAAATCCTAATCGTTCTCTTTCATCATCCTTAAGTGGCTCTTAAAAAGTTGTGTTGGTTATGTACAGATAGGTAACCCTGCTGTCCCCTCCGAATCAGGCCCTGCCAAAATGGCTAAGATTTGGAATAGAGCTAAGGAACTGGCATACCGGCTCGAGAGACAACTTTGAACTACTTCTCATTTTGGCCCGAGCAAAGACTGAAAATCTTGAACATCTGTGTAACCAAGTCATTGAATGTCACACAGGGGCACTTCAGGATATTCCCTGACTCATATTGCTCATTAGTTCCTCACAAGATGGGTGACACGGTGGCTCAGTGGTTAGCACTGCTGCCTCACAGCGCCAGGTACCCAGGTTTGATTCCACCCTCAGGAGTGGAGTTTGTGGAGTTTGCACATTCTCCCTGAATTTGCGTGGGTTTCCTCTAGGTGCTCTGGTTTCCTCCCACAGTCCAAAGATGTCCAGGCTAGGTGGATTGACCATGCTAAATTGCCCATAGTGTTCAGAGATGTGTAGATTAGGTAGGTTATAGGGGAATGGGTCTGAGTGGGATGCTCTGAGGTGCCGTGTGGACTCGTTGGGCTGAAGGGCCTTTTTCCACACCGCAGGGATTCTATGATCATTCAAGACTTTTCTTCATTCACTCATGAGACATGGGCATTGCTGGCTGGCTAGCGTTTATTGTCCATCCGTGGTTGCTTTGAGAAGGTGGGTGGTGAGAAGCCACCTTGAACTGTTGCAGTCCATGTACCATAGGTTGACACACAGCACCCTTGGGAAGGGAATTCCAGGATTTTAATCCAGCAACACGAAAGGAATGGAGATATATTTGCAAATCAGGATATGTGTGTCTTGGAGGGGAATTTGCAGGCCGTGGTATTCGCAAATATCTGCTATCTTTGCCTTTTTAGATAGAAGTGGTTGTGGGTTTGGAAGGTGCTGTCCAAGGATTTTTAGTGAAATTCTGTGGTGCGTCTGCTACTGAGCGTCGGTGGTGGAGGGAGTAGATATTTGTGAATGTGATTCCAATTAAGCGGCTGCTTTGACATCAATGGTGTCAAGCTTCTTGATTTTATAAACCTCGACAAGGTCATTCCTCAGTCTCTGACACTCCAGGGAACAAAGCCCCAACCTGTTCAGTCTTTCCCTATAACTCAAACCCTTCAGTGTCAACAACATCCTTGTAAATGTCCTGTACAGACACAACATGATGTCTGAACTCCTGTTCTCAGTGCATTGACCAATGAAAGCAAGCACACCAAACACGTTCTTCATCACCCTATCTACCTGTGACTCCACTTTCAAGGGCCTCGGACTCTTTGTTTGACAACACTCCCTCGGGCCCTACCATTAAATGTATAAGTCCTGCCTGGTTTGCCTTACCAAGATATGGATGAGTCGGAGGAACGAGTGTAATCCATTTACCTGCGGACCACCAGAAACAGCCAAGCTGGACAGGACTGTGGTGCACACAGACAAGTGCGCATATTACCAGAGAAGTGGGATGGCCAGCATTGCAGAAAGAAGCTCAGTGATCTTCTGTGTTCCTCAAAAGTATGTATCATTATCTTCTCTCTGCTCCCCTGCAATCCAGAGTGCCACCATCCAAGGTAACTCTGCCAGTGCACACCATCTCACCAAGGTTCAGGTTTGTAGGGAGGTGATGGACCGGTGGTATTATCACTGGACTGTTAACCCAGAGACCCAGATAATGTTTGGGGTGGCACGGTGGCACTGCTGCCTCAGCACCAGGGACCCACGTTCGATTCCAGCCTTGGATGACTGTCTGTGTGGAGTTTGCACATTCTTCCCGTGTCTGCATCAGTTTCCTCTGGGTGCTCCAGTTTCCTCCCACATCCAAAGATGTGCAGGTTAGGTGGATTGGTCATTCTAAAATTGCCCATAGTGTCCAGGGTGGGAAATGCAGGGTTAGGGTAGAGTGTGGGTGCGGGTGGGATGCTGTTCAGAAGGTCTATGCGGACTTGATGGGCTGAATGGCCTGCTTCTATACTGTAGGGATTCTATGATTCTATGATCTCCTCATTCGACATGCCCCCATTAGTGGAAACATCTACCCTATTAAATCCCCTCTGAATCTTATGTGTTTTAATAAGATCACCCCTCATTCTTCTAAATTCTAGTGCATAAAGGCAAAAACCATGTATGTGTTCTCAATATGCCAGCTCCTCCGACCAAAGAACCAGTCTAGTGGATCTCCACATATGCCTTCAACTCCTTGCTGGATCCTTACTTGCTGCTTCTCCTTAAGGTTGTTGGGCAGCCCTGGGCTTGCTGACAAAGTTGTCTCCTTCCATGTTGTTTTTGTCATAGCACCAATGATACAGTGACTCCAGCCACAATGTTCTCCCTGTGAGGTCCATGAGCAGATAATCTATGAGCCTTGTCAGAGAGCAGTTTTATTGAAGAAACTAATGATTCTTCACATCCATCCCAATGAAGCATCATGATATGTCCAGACAGGTTGAGGTGTATGGTCTTATCCAATTATGCATTGCACAACCAAGGTTTTCACCCTACTTTGGAAATATAATTCTTCCAGTAAGCCACCATTATAGCCCCTTACCTCCATCCCAAAGAAAAGACTGCCTTCCACATCATAAACCATCGCCATGGATACCTGCAGTTCAGTGTGCAAAACTGCAAAATGTTGGTTATGGAATGAGTGTGTGAAATGGCGACTTAAGGTTCAACTTTTAAGTGCCTTGTTAACATGTAATTACTTTGTTGATATGATGAGGAGGCAATTAGTGTGCATGATGTGATGTTGGCTGGAAGTTGGTTTGCAGTGCAGAGTGATGTCAAAAGCATGGGTTCAATTCCAGCGCCACTTATTCCTTTTTCTGATGTCTGGTGACCCTCAGGTTAAACCACCAGCAGTCATCACTCCCTAAATGGAGAGAGATCCTATGGTCTGGCCAGACTATGGCAAATTTACGTTATAGTGCTTAAATGCAAGAAAGAATTTGTTTAATTATCACAACTAAAGTTTTAACTTAATTGTTTCTTCCAATTCCCACTGTTGACAGTTTGGTAACCTTTTCCATAATCACCCAATTGAGCTTAGACTTTCTCAACTTCAAATAATCTCTTCAGCATTCTGATCAAACACTCCTGGTTTGAAGCTTTCAAACTAAGATTCTTATTCTGCTGGTCTCTGTCACTGAATTCTTTGTGGTAGCAGGGTTCTGCTACTGCCTGCGTAAGAGAGTGGAAATTAATTGTAGAAGATGCATAAAAGCTGGTGCAGATTAAGAATGAGTTAGTGGTGGTGGTAGTGGGATAACAGCAGAGCAAAATGAAGCTTATGGAGTTACACATTGTGGTCTCTCTATCCCCACATGAAAGCCACATTTTTCTCTGGCCAGATTTTCTCTTCATAGGAATAGAGGAGAATAATAACCACCAACTCCCCCATCAATTTTTCCTGCAATGAGACAAAAAGGAGGATTGAGTATAGTAGAGTTGGATGCAAGAACTGTTAGTATTGATGCGCGTGCCGAAGAGGTGGTAAGCTCTGAGTGAGTTGGAAGCACAGAGGGCACAAAGCATGGAGGATGAGCCTTTCATGAGAATGAGGTGGATGAAAACCATTGTGTGGGCATGAACTAAAAACAATACCTTCACAGCACACCATGCTCTCAGCACCACATTAATCTGCTTAGAATTATGGCTCAGTGGTCAGCACTGCTGCCTCACAGCACTAGGGACTCGGGTTCAATTCTGTCTTGGGTGACTATTTGTGTGGAGTTTGTATGTTCTCCCTGTTCTCTGCACGAGTTTCCTCTGGATGATCCAGTTTCCTTCCACAGTCCAAAGATGTGCAGGTTAGGTGGATTGAACATGGTAAATTGTTCAT
Source organism: Ginglymostoma cirratum (assembly GCA_024137785.1). Lineage (NCBI taxonomy): Eukaryota > Metazoa > Chordata > Chondrichthyes > Orectolobiformes > Ginglymostomatidae > Ginglymostoma > Ginglymostoma cirratum. Next base: position 32,163,210 of record JAHRHZ010000248.1, on the reverse strand, counting down.
GGATATACAGGCTGTGTGGGTTAGCTGTGGGAAATGCAGGGTTACAGGGATTGGGTGGTATGCTGTTTGGAGGGTCAGTATGGGCTGCTTCCACACTGTAAGAATTCTGTGATTCTCAATAATAACATGAGGCTACTCTCACTCCAAGGTATGAATGCTATAGTTGAATCAAATATGTGTGATTTATTTCATATCACAAGTTACGGGATTAACAGGTACTTCAAGTACTTATAATAAAAAACACACAAGCCATATAGCAAATGTAATAGATAAAAAGAAGACGAAAAGACAGATAGGTGTCACCTTTGTCAGGCTTCACCTATTTTTCATAGAAGAAAGCTTCCAAGTTGTGTTCTTGTGATTTATGGCATCATCAGCTTCAGACTGATTGTTATCACTGTAACCACTTGACCTAGTTTATTCTATTCACTACTTATCCTTCAAGTAAGAGATATGGCCTTTCAAAAACTGATATATGATTTGTAAACAATTTATGATTTGTTTATCATGTTGAGTTATGTTATTAAAACAAAGAACAAAGAATGGTACAACACAGGAACAAGCCTTTTCGTCCATCAAGCCTCTGTCGACACATGACGCCTTTCGAAACTAAAAGTGCTTAGCCTGTACGTGGTCTGTATCCCTCTATTCCCTGCCAATTCATGTACCTGTCAGGGCATCTCTTAAAGTTGCTATTGCATCCACCTTCACCACTGCCTCTGGCAGCACATTCCATGCACTTACCACCCTCTGTATAAAATAACCTGCCTCACACATCTCCTTTAAACTTATCCCCGTTTACCTTAAACCTATGTCTCCTAGTAATTGACATTTTTACCCTGGGGAAAAAAGACTCCGACTATCCATGCCTCTTATAATTTTGTAAACTTCTGTCAGGTCACCCCTCAACGTTCGAAGTTCAAGTGAAAACAAACCAAGTTTGTTTGATCTCTCCTCAGTATTAGTTTGAAGCCATTTAGGTTGGAAAAAATGTTTTTTAGCATTCCCTGTGCTGCCTTTAACATTTATAGAGTGGTAATGTATTGAAATTTCAGAACATGCATCTTGGCTTCATTTCCCTTCCCATGGCCCTGACTCAGTCTATTCCCTTATTTAGTATGATTCATTGTAAGTAGTGGCAGTTGTCAATAGTTTCCAGAGTAACTTTGAACATGGTGTTTAGTAATCTTATTAAACAAATTTGACTTGGCGTTCTCCATTTGTTTAGAAACAGATTTACCGAATGCATCAATTATATAATCTCAATTATTACATTCATAAATCCATGTAAGTTTGTGCATGTACTATGCTAAAGCCACAGTAAAGTGAACTTCTTGGCTCACCTTTAAACCTGAAAATAGAAACTGCGTAAAGAAAAAGATCTGTCTAAGAACTATCCTCTGAAGATTTGTCGTACAGTTGTTACAGCAAAAACAGGAGGCAATTCAGTCCATTGAGCCAATGCCAGCTCTCTATAGAGCAATCCATTTCAGTTCCATTCCAACCCTCTGTTCCCAAGATCCTGCAGGTTTATTCTTCTTGACTGCCCATCTAATTTCCTTCTGAAATCAGTTATCATGTCAGCGGACTCCAAGACAAATGGAATGGTTTCCTCAGCTAGTATCAACCAACACATTCATTTCCTTGTTTCGTCTTCCTGTTTCTATATGTTGCTGCCCTTCCCACTACCGAATTAGATTAAATATTTCTTGTCTGAACAGCCACAAAGTAAGTCAAAGAGCCAGATCAGACATATCCCTTTTCACTTTTTTTATTATACCAGTTTCTGACACACTACATGTATTGCAGTTTGTGGTCTCAAAAGGCATATAAAAGAGAGTCAGAGAAGTCACATCAATTCTTTTCGGCTCACAACTCAGAAAATAAAACAAGCATTCATTGTAAGATCTAACAGAAATGAAACACTTTGAAACTTTCAGTTCGCTCTGATTTGATAAAAGGATCCTAGTGAGACATGATTTTTTTGAACCCAGTTCTATCACACTGTAACTCATTCATACTTGTTTGATGCATGCATACTAATGTGCATGCTTTTACATAGACAAGTGACTTTACAGCCTCTGAGCATCTTACCAAAACGAAAGAGCGACTCCATTCAATAATGATATGACCAATTAGAACATTTGTAAATTGTAATAAAAACAGAAAGTGTTGAAAATATGGAGCAGATCTGGTAACATCTGTGAAGAGAAACAGATTAATGGGATAACAAGGTACAGAGCTGGATGAACACAGCAGACCAAGCAGCATCAAAGGGGCAGGAAAGCTGACGTTTAGATCCGAACGTCAGCT
>JAHRHZ010000248.1:32115200-32160497 GCA_024137785.1 Ginglymostoma cirratum | reverse complement strand
TACCTTGTTATCTCAGATTCTCCAGCATCGGCAGTTCCCACTATCTCTGAACAGATTAATGGTCTCTTGTTTTGGGGTTGGGACCTAAATGTCAGAATCATTAACAGGCAATTGTTAACTAATACAGTGAGGCAGGGATGGCTGAGATTACATGGAACTGGGTAACAAGGGGTATGTTAATTAAGAGGTAATTGAGTGATAATTCAGTTCTGAGGAAGTGTCACCGGACCCAAAACGTTAACTCTGTTTTTCCCTTCACAGATGCTGCCAGACCTGCTGAGCTTTTCCAGCAACTTTGTTTTTGTTATAATTGAGTGAGAACTTGATGGGGTGTAAATTGGAATGTGGAACAAATAATCAGCATGTTGGAATGTTGTGAAGTATGAGTTGGAATAAACTTTGACTAGAAAAGTATATGCCTACACACTAACCAACCTTTGTCCTCTGGTGTCAATCAGCGGTAGCCGAGGATGGCTAATTGTTTGAAGTGGTTGAAAACTACACATTATTCTAACAAAAGAGTAATTTGGAAAAATGCTTTGGCGAGGTGCTGGAATCTAAATCTAAAGTAACAGGGAACTATCAGCCAGTCTTGTTGTCAGAATGCACACCTAACAATCAGTGAAAGGATTTAGAAACCATGTGGTCCCATTTTTCTGATGAAGGGTCTAGGCCTGAAACGTCAAGTTTTCCTGCTCCTATGATGCTGCTTGGCCTGCTGTGTTCATCCAGCCCCACGCCTTGTTATCTTGGTCCAATTATGCCATGATAACAAGCATGGGGCTGGATGAACACAGCAGGTCAAGCAGCACATATCTTTAATTATGCCATCTTTGGCACGTACAAGAATATTCGCAGGACTCATTCAAGGTCATGCAGCTGTCGAATATCATCAACAATTTTAACACTTCAGCCCTCCCTATTCAAGTGGACAGGGAGAAAATGTTTCCATTTGTGGGAGAGACTGAGACCCAAGGGCACATTCTCAGAGTGAAAAGATGACCCATTACAACTGAGATGACGGGGAATTTTTTCAGCCAGTGATTAATCTCATGGCTGCAGAAGGTTGTGGATGTCAAGTCATTGTGTGTATTTAAGACGGAGCTAGATACGTTCTTGGTTAGTAAGGGGATCAAGAGTTATGGGAAGAAGGCAGGAGAATGAAGTTCAAAAATATATCAAATATGAGCAAATGGCAGAGCAGACTTTATTGGCCGAGTGGCCTAATTCTACTCCTGCATGTTATGGCCTTAAGGATTTACTCTCTGCTAATGTGGCATGGTGAGATTTTGACAAATTCAGAAAGAATGAGGATATTTCCATAGAAAAGTATAGTGGATTATAGAAGTTTGAAAGATATTCTATTTGGCAATTCCCCAGTCTGTGCTGGCATTTTTGTTGTTAGACTGTGCCAAAGTAGACTTCTAGTTTTGACAGAAACTAAACTTGCAGATTAATATATGCTGCCAGAAAAAATGTTGGAAGCAGCAAAAAAAGGTCCTTTGAAAGTGTTCCCTTTCTGCATTGTTCATTGTACAAATGAAACAATCAGCCATGCAACAAAAAATATGGAGGACAATTTTTAATGGGCTGATGGGATCATTTAGAAATAGGACACTGGCAAAAGTACACAAGAAGAAATTTGATTATGAGAAACAAGAACAGAGTTTCTTTTGACAAGCATGAGAAGTGAAATGAATTTGGGGCTTACAGTAAAGGAATGAACTCCTGAAATGCATAGGGTGTAGTCAGTCGATATTTCCAGTCTGATTCAAAGTACAATGCATTATGAAATGTGCCAAACAATTTTATAGCTAATCCCATGCTAACCTCAAAATGTGTGATTTAGAAGAAGAATGTTGAGATATGGATCAAGGAAAGGATCGTGTGTTAGTTTGATATTTGAACTCAGTTGTTTGCTGATTGCATTGGTAGCAGGATCTCTCTTTATGAAGGATTAGGTGTTGGATACACATCTGCAACATGTGCAATTGACTGGCTGAAATGTTACCTGGAGTATCTGAGTAATAAGGATAGGAATAAAGTTAAGGAATTTGTGAGTTCTATCTATTTCATGTGGACTAATTATATACTAAAACCTTTAAAGAGAGCAACCATTCCTTGTGAAAGAGCCAGAATCAAATACTTTGGTATCATGAACTAGTATCCAGTGATATACTACCGTCATTATGGCCATCGATGAACCGAGCGCAAATGAAACTGGATAGGAAAATGACAAAGCTATTGTATTTGAAAACTCTGTGAATTTATAAATCACAGTTGAGACACTATTTCATGGAACAAAACCTCTCCAATAAAGAAATCAAAAAATGATATTGGCATCGGGACAGAAATTTAGAAGTCAAACAGTTAACTATGTTAAGACAACCTCAGCAGTTCACCTAACCCTTTTCCAAAGCGTTAAAAATATTTTTAAAGAATGCAGGAAAAAGGAATGAGGAATACAATAGACTTATATTTTTAAAAAATATGTTATATGTAAGATTAAAATACATGTTGGATATAAGATTTGTACAAAATACCAGAAGGAAACGGTCATGACCTACGGTCAAGAGCCTGTCTTTGGTGAATGATTTCTCCAAGCTATTGGCTATACACTTAAAGGTGTGAGATAAAGAAAAATATAATTTTACATTTTATAGTTTTGGCAACCAGATATGATCAGTGTGAAATAATACATAGAACCATATAGTTCTACAGCACAGAAATCAGACCCTTTGGCCCAACTCGTCCATGCTAACCAGATATCCTAAATGAATTTATCCCATTTGCCAGCATTTGGCCCATATCTCTCTAAACCTTTCATATTCATATATCCATCCAGATGCCTCTTAAATGTTGTTATTGTTCCAGCCTCCACCACTTCCTCTTACAGCTCATTCCATACACGCCACCCTCTGCTTGAAAATGTTGCCCCTTACGTCACTTTTAAATCTTTCTTTTCTTACCTTAAACCTATGCCCCTCTAGTTTTGGACTCTCCAACCCCAGGAAAAAGACTTTGGCTAGTCACCCTACCATGCCCCTCATGATTTTATAAATCTCTGTAAGGTCACCCCTCAGCCTCTGATGCTGTAGGGAAAAAAAGCCCCAGTCTATTCAGCCTCTCCCTACAGCTCAAACCCTCCAACCCTGGCAACATCTTTGTGAATCTTTTCTGAACCCTTTCAAATTTCACACCATTCTTCCTTTTGCAGGGAGACCAGAATTGCGCACAGTATTCCAAAAGTGGCCTAACCAATGCCCTGTACGTAGGGAAAAGTAAAAAACAAACTGTGGATAAGATAATGGAAAATAAGGGTAGGATCTGAATTTTGACCACTGTCAAATTTTCTCATTAACAATGGAGGGGGGTATTCCAATTATGAATTTAGAGATGTGTGTGTAAATATGCATGTAATTGTCATAAATACAGCAGCCCCAAAAGCCCTTTTAGAGTATATAAAAGGAATCATACAGTAATAGCCAAAATTGTTCATAAGATTAGCTAAACCTTAAGTTATTGCTGCAAATGGCTGAAGAATATACTCTGTAATAGTTAGTTTTTGGTACAAGTCGTAAACTTCTGTCAGTAATCCCTGAGGTTGGAAAGGAATGACAATTAACTCTTTTTTTGAGCATTTGAATGTATTTCACACTGACAGAAAGGCCTTCGTTGAAACCAAAATCTCAGAAAGAATTTGGAGAGCCTTACTACAGAATGTAAGGTCATTGGAAGCCAGTTTCAAACAGGAAGACAGTGCTTGTTATAAAGGAGAAAATCTTAAATTGTGGAGACACCCAGGAATAGTGACTGGTAAAGATGGAAAAATAATTATTGTGCAACATTGGACTCAGACTGTTTGAATATACTATTCAAGGTTGCTTAGCATGGATATCAGATTTGCAGATTCTAAAGGAATTATTAAAAAGTACTGAGGAAGCAGGTATGTCTCGTAACTCTCTGTTACACAAATATGAGGAAAAGACTGTCACAATTAACAGTTTACCTGATGAAGGACAATCAGTTCTGAGGATCAAAATGAAGCCATTGGTCTGAAAGAACAAATACCAAAAAGAGTGCTGAAGTTAAATAGTCACAAAGGGGCTAGTCAATAGAGAAATGTTACTATAGTAAGTAGAGCAGAAAATGCCACTGGGAAATGTAACAACCAGTTGAATGTATGGTACGAGGGACGGGGTGTTAAAACTATGGATTGAAAATATAAAGTAGAAAAATGGGAGTCTAGAAATGCAGTGTGACTGAATCTGGGAGTAAAATGTTCCTAGAAAGAGATTATAAACTGATGAAAGGAACCCTGTTAACAACCCTGAAATCAAACAATGACAGCCCAGAAAATGATAAAAGGCATGATAGAGGGCGTAGTTTAATAAGATCAAGGATAGTACAAGTCAAGATACCAACAGGATCAGAGGCCCATGATCAGAAAGTCCTAGAGGCTACAAACAAGACTAGAAGACAAGTTAATAAAATCACCCTAGCTGTAAGAGTTACAAAGCTGGAGAGAATTTGGTTGTATACAGAGGTGCCAGATAGGAGACAACCCAGGCCTATCACATTGGTGGAGATGCATAGAAAAGAGGAAGATGTTCTGAGGAAGGGTCGCTGGACCCAAAGCGTTAACTCTGTTTTTTTCCTTCACAGATGCTGCCAGACCTGCTGAGCTTTTCCAGCAACTTTGTTTTTGTGCATAGAAAAGAAGTCTCCTGCTGGGACCTAGGGGATTAAAGTTAGACTCGTACACAAGGATTTGAAGAAAAATTAAGGGATCAAGATATATGAGTAGATTAATGGACAGAATAAAACACAATTTTAAAGGTATTCTTGGCTTTGTTAGCAACTAAAACTTTAGGAATGCAGATCAATTGATATTAAAGCTGCACTTCTGCAGGAAGTCAGAAATCACACATCACCAGGTTACAGTCCAGCAGATTTACTTGAAATCACAAGCTTTCGGAGCATAGCCCCTTCGTCAGGTGATGTGAGAGAGAAGAATGCAGAATTTACGGGCGGAGAGAGATCAATGGGCAGAGAGTCAAAAGATCACACAAATGGTGTCAGTGGAGTGTTGAATAATAAGTCCCAGCAGGTGATCCAAAGTGTTAGATGGTGTGAGTAAAGTGTCAACAAGCGAAGGGATAACCTATAATCCGATTAAATGATGCAGAGAGATAATGACACAAAAATTAAAATAAAGTGGTGCTGGAGACACACCAAATGACTGGAATAACATGATAGGTATAAGAGTCATATGCCAGGGGTCTACCAAAGTAATGAGTAATCCAAAACTGTACAATTAAGTAAGGTAGAGGGATCATAACAATTTATCCTGATGAAGGGACTATGCTCTGAAAGCTGGTGATTTCAGACAAACACGTTGGACTGTAACTTGGTGTTGTGACTTTGTCCACCCCAATCCAACACTGGCACCTCCATATCACCTTCTGCAGGAAGGTCAGCTAAGGTGGAAGGTGTTTCTTTCCAAAATACTCTGTAAGTTAAATAAAAGTTTACATGGTTTAAATGATACTTCTAGAGTTTGCTACTTCCCCGTAAGGTTTGTTTTATTAAATTGGGCTGTCCTCAGTTGAAAGCAAAGCTTCCTATGTTTACTGGCGTCATGGGGCTAAGTAGGAATGTGATTACAGATTCCAGGCATCTGTAATGCCAGCTGAAAGTTTGTGATGGCTATGTTGGAATATATCTCTTACTAGGAAAGTATCTGCCTGGACTCTGTGGAACCATTCAATAGGTCCTGTCTCCGTATTGACAGGCAGCTAGCAGATGCTAGAATTTAAATTCATTTCATAAAACCTAGAATTGAATCCTAGTCTCTCTTAACAGGACCCTGAAATTAACACTCTTAGTTGTAAACCCCTAATGGTTTTACTAATGGTTCGCTAATGCATTTTAGGGAAGGAAAACAACTGTCGTTAGCTGGTCTAGCTTTCAGACCCACAGTAACTTGGTAGGAGTTTTAACTGTGCTGTGAAATGTCTAAGCAGCAGGGATAACAAATGCATGTTTTGCCACTGAAACTCATCCCATGAATAATTGTATTTTTCTGGATTGGCCAATTACTGGTTACAGAGTGCTTACATCTGAATGGCGGTTGTCAGCTGCCTTCTTGAACTGATGAATTCTAAGTAGTGAAGGTGCGCCCACAGTGTTGTGAGGGAGGGAGACTTTACCAAGTCACACGAAAGGAACAGAGATACGTCACTAATTCATGGTGTGTGATTTGGAGGGGAACTTGCACGTGATGCCATTCTCATCTGCCTGCTATGTTTGTTCCACTCAGAAGTGGAGGACACGGTTTTAATAGGTGGTGTTTTGGACATGGAAATCTATTCTTTCACTGCTAGTGGATCAAATCTGGAACTTCTGATCTAACAGCATTCACTGTAGCAATTGTAATGAGGTCAGCCAGCTGGACTTCACAAAATATGAGTTCCCTTTTTGGGGCTGTGAATCTGGTCCTATGAGGGAGCACTGGCTGACAGATATAAACAGGAGTGTCAGAGGTTCCATTCAGTCCATGGGCTGGCTCTGAGGAAGCTGGACCAGTGTCAAGTACTATGCACTTTAGGTAGAGGGTGACTTGGGGATGTGATACCAGCCTTTGTGGAGTTATTTCATTCACCATATAGATTGTGGTCGTACAAGAATCGAGCCACCTCCCAAGAGAATGTAAAGTTCGGCAAGAACCATCGGAGATGCCCCCATTTTGAAAATGAATAAAGTTGTTCTTGTGTCTTTCACAGAAACATGTGTAGTGTAACAGAGTGCAATATTTATTAGGCAGCGTTCTATTCCCTCTGTATTTTCTAAAAGTATTAAAGCATATATTTCATATTCTGTTATCATTCTACAGCTTTGACAGGCTGCACTGAAAGATGTAGTCATGATCAATCACTAGAGATGTGCCTTAAGGCACTGCCTGTAGGATCCTTACACTCAATTCAGAAGTGCTTTGATTCTTACACCAACAGCAGCGCAATGCTTGCTTGAAGACGTTGCTGTTAGAATAAGCTGTATCTGTGATATCTTCAAAATGTAAAGTGGGAGGGGTAGCAATGGAGGAGTTGGAACTCTGCTCCTATATAGCTGCATCATGAGGCACAGGGTAATCATAAAAGTAAGTTCACAACATTGTACCAGAATCACGTTCGGCCTGAATCACAGTGCTCCAAACACAAGGTTCACTGCAGCAATCACTTTTGACACATCAGAAGTGTATGATTAGTTCTTTATCTCGTGCCTTGAGCCAATACAGCTCCCTACCCATTGAGATACTGGTCTGGAGTTTCTCAACCTGTGGATGTCCCCGCATCCATTAGACCTGAGGATGCTTGTTTCTGATTACAAAGTCAGGTGCTTCAACTTTTGACACTCTTGTTCTTTGACACTTTTACTTATGTCTGTTCATTGAAGGTTAGCATGCACTCATGCGTCTAAGACCTCTCTCTTTACATGCAAATCAGTTTGTCTTTTCTGTTATTGGACGTTACAACATTATGCATGTGAATCTCATTGAGTACATCTCTTCACCCCTTAGCCACCCCTCTCCCCCCCATAATTTCTCCCTACATTATTTCAGTAATTTGCTCATTCTTATGTACATAACGAGTGCAAATGCTAACATCATTACTATCCTTATCACTATCCCCAAACCCCTCAAAGTCTGAATGTCAACACAATCTGGAATTCTGACTGGGCACCCCATGTGTTTGAATCCCAACACTGGAGTGATGGTGTTGTACCATTTCTGTAATAATTGTGCTCCTCAGTATACTGTTGCATTTCTTTCCTTAATTCATTTATGGGAAATAGATGTTGCTGACTTGACCAACATGTATTGTCCATCTTTCAGAGGGCAGTTGGTCTGGAGTCACATGTAGGACAGATCAGGTATGGATGGTAGATTTTCCCTAATATGTGATCAAGATGGGTTCTCATTGACAATCAACAGCGATTACATGTTCGTCATTATGGTAGCTTTTTATTCCCACTATGTTTAATCCAAATGTCACCATTATGGCATGGGGAGCAGCAAGTTGCTGTTGCTGCCTAGCAAATCCGAGATTCTGTCCTATATAGGAGGCAAATGGCATTATATAAATAAATGAACGTGGTAAAACAAATAATGAAGGCACCCAATGTAATTCCCTACCACAAACCTGTGTGCCCACGACAAAATTCCAATAAGTATTCTGTAAAGTTGCACATGTTGAGTTTGCCGTGATTTTAATGCTTACTGTTTTTATTGCTACATCAGGAGTTCAGCGCCAGATTGTTCGATGTGTGGAAAAAACACCCAGAGTCGTGGAAGACAGATTCTGTGATGCAAGGACTCGTCCTGATGACCGGCAACAGAAATGCAATGAACAGGATTGTCCTGCCAGGTCACATTACCTCATAGCTATTGAGCATGCAGTGCATTTAGCTCTATACCTTTTGTTACATTCTTCTATCCACCATCAATGGACCAATCAGATTACACGATTTGGTGAAACCATATGGGTTCTTTATTTGAGTGTAAAACTATATAAGTAAAGATACCTGGTAGACTATTTGCTGCACTTCTGGACTCCGCTACTGCTGCTTGTGGACTTCCTAACAAACCGTGGAACCAATACAGCGCACCCTGTTGAGGTGGTAGTGATTGGAAGTAATTTTAAATACACGTTCTTAAACTTACCTTCACATCATATCACTGCATTGTCTCGACAGGTATCTGAGGTAACGCATCTAATAAGCCCTAAAATTGCACCACAAACCTGAAACACTATTATCTACTGTACGTACACTTAGTTAGTGGTGGATTTAGGGCAGAATGTTCGTCAGGAGTCCTGTTGAGTAACAAATCTTTTCCTTGTGTATATTTCTGTCTTATTGCATCAAATGTATCAAATGCCAGAGGTATCCCCACAAATATTAGTTTTCTCACATTTTCTCACTGTTTTTACCAATGTGTGTCCAGCAAAGAAATCCAATCAGGCAGTGCTACCAGCTAGTCCTCTAACTTTCTCCAATACTGTGTTATCTGAATGAAAATTTTGCCATCTGGCTTCGGTTTCTGATTCTAATTAATTTTGTCTGCTCCATTCCCTTCAGCTTTAAGTAAGCCGCAGGCAGTTGAACTGAAATCAGAAAACAGATTTCTTAAAAAACAACAAAAGATTCTGGAAATACTCAGCAAATCTGGTGACAGCTGTAGAGAGACAGAAAAACAGGTTGCAAACTTCTGCTATCACAGAGCCACATGATACACAGAAAAATAGCCAACGCTCCTCGAGTGCTGTGAATAGTGAATTTCCCTCTGGAATTCTTTCAGATCTCTGTAGCATAGATTCATCTTCAATGACATTCCGGTATAATAAGTAGTGCCTAGATAAAGAACATATACAAATATGCCTTATTGCAAGATGGCAGCAGAGTAGGACGCTCCAGCCATAGCTCGTCTTCTCACACCTGTTATAGAATCATAGACTTATAGAATAATACATTATGAAAACAGGCCCTTCGACCCAAACTGATCCATGCTGCCCGCTCAGCTAGTTTCAGTTGTCCATAATTGGTCCATATCCCTCTGAACCCTTATCCTCCATGTACCTATCCAAACTTTTTTTCATTGCATCTGCCTCAACTGCTTTCTCTGGCAGCCCATTCCATATACGCACCACACTCTGTGTGAAAAAGTTGCCCTTCAGGTCCTTCTTAAATCTTCCCCCTCTCACGTTAAACCTATGCCTTCCAGTTTTCAATTCCCCATTCCTGGGAAAAAGACTATATGCATTCATCCTATCTACGCCCTTCGTGATTTTATACACCTCAATAAGGTCATCCCTCAAACTTCTACGTTCCAAAGAATAAAGTCCTATCCTGACCAACCTCTCCCTATAACTCAGGCCTACTAGCCCTGGCAACATCCCTGTAAATCTTCTTTGCACACTTTCCAGTTGAACAATGTTTTTCTATAGCAGGGTGACCAAAGCTATACATAATACTCCAAGTGCGACCTCACCAATGACTTATACAACTCTAACATAACGTCCCAACTCCTATACTCAATGCCTCAACTGATGAAGGCCAGCATGCCAAATGCCTTCTTCACCACTCTGTCTACTTGTGACACCGCTTTCAATGCACTATGTACTTGTATTCCAAGGGCCCCTTTGTCCACAACACTCCTCAGGACCTTACCATGTCCTGTATAAGTCCTACCTTGGTTTGACTTTCCAAACTGCAACACCTCACACTTATCTGTATTGAATTGCATTTGCTAATCTTCAGTCCACTTCCCCATCCGATCAGGAATCCTCTGTAATTTTTGATAACCTTCTTTGCTATCACTGATACCTCCCAATTTTGTATCATCCGCAAACTTACTAATCATGCCTTGTACATTCACAAATAACAAAGGTCCCAGCACTGACCCCTGTGGCACACCACTAGTCACAGTCCAAGAAACAATTTTCAACCATCACCCTCTGCTTCCTACCATTGAGTCAATTTTGAATCCAATTAGTTAGCCCTCCCTTGATCCCATGCAAACTAACCTTCATGACTAGCCTGCTGTGCAGGACCTTGTCAAAGGCCTTACTAAAGTCCATATAGACAACATTCACTGCCCTACCCTCATCAATCCTCTTGATTACCTCTTTGAAAAACTCTAAAAGATTTGTCAGACATGACTTCGTGCACACAAGTCCGTGCTGACTATCCCTAATCAGACCTTGACTATACAAATGTTGGTTGATCCTATCCTTCAGTATCCTCTCCAATAACTTGCCTAACACTGATGTCAGGCTCACTGGCCTGTAGTTCCCTGGCTTGTCTTTGCTACCTTTCTTAAACAATGGAACAACATTAGTCAGCCTCCATTCTTCTAGAACTTCACCAGTGGCTAAAGATGAAGCAAAAATCTCTGCAAGGGCCTCTGCAATTTCTTCCCTAGCCTCCCACAACTTCCAAGGATGGACTTGATCAGGCCCAGGGTATTTATCCACCTTTATGCACTTTAAGGCTGCAAACACACCCTCTCTGCTAATGTGTATGCAGTCTAAAACATTCCCACTAGTTCCCCTTATTTCCGTAGCATCCATAATTCTCTCCTCAGTAAACACTGAGGAGAAATATTCATTAAAAATCTCCCCCATCTTATATGGCTCCACACATAGACAGCCATGCTGATCTTTAAGAGGACCTTATCTCTCTCTAGCCACTCTCTTACTCTAAATATAGTGATAGAATCTCTTAGGATTATCTTTAACCTTATCTGCCAGATCCATCTCATACTCTCTTTTTGCTATTCTGATTTCCCTCTTAAGTGTGCTCCTACACTTTTTGTAGTCATGTAATGGTTCTCTTGAGCCCGATAGCTTAATCCTAATGTATGCCTCCTTCTTCCTGACCAGAGCCTCAATATCCTTTGTTAGCCAGGGATCCGTAAACCTGCTGGCTTTTCTCTTTACCCTGTCGCTGGACTCTTGATATCACACTTTTAAAAGCCTCCCATTTGCCAGTCATTCTTTTTCCTTCTGTTCTTCCCTCTTCCTTTCTTCTTTTTCTTTTTTTTTCCTCTCAGTGCTTTTCTTCTCCTTCCTTTTTCCTCTTCGTCTCCGGGTATCTGGCGACAATTCGTAGCCTCCTCTGCACAGCAGCCTCCCGGTGTGATGACCTCCCAGCGTAGCAGAGCAACCTCCATGCCTGGCACAGCAGCCTCCTGGCATGGCTTTTCTTGTCGGTGCACTGTGGAACCAGGGTCCTGCTGCCAGTGTGGTCTGCTGTACTGAACTTTTATTTCGGTAATGCTCACCTTTCTATTTTCTGTATTGTCTAAATCTCGAAACTAAAGAAGCTGTGCCGAGGTACTTTTGTATCTAAGTCGGCCCTGTAACTGGCGACATATCAACTTTTCTCTATACTCATTGAGTATCCATACTGTGGAGGTGCCGGTGTTGGACTGGGGTGGACAAGGTCAGAAATTACACAACACCATGTTATAGTCCAACAGGTTTATTTGAAATCCCAAGCTTTTGGAGCATAGCCCCTTTGTCAGGTGAAGTCAAGGGGGAAATGTTCCAAAGGCTTGTGATTTCAGTAGACTTGTTGGACTGTAACCTGGTGTCATCTGCCTTCTGACCTCATTGAGTATATGTGACAATAAAGGCTATTTTATTCCATTCTTTGCTTCTGTCCCTGACAGGGGGAAAATGTTTTGTCTTAAATGCAATAACTTAAGTCACAGAGACTTGTTTATGTTATGCATTTTAAATTGTGTGTGAATAGAAAAGGATTCTGTGTGGCTTCATAGTTAGATGTTTCAAATTTCAACTAATCGGACTAAATTTACTAATCGGATTCAAAATATTCCAAGCAACAGAGGTTCCATCACTGATCCATGCAGAACACCACTGATTTCAGACTTCTAGTCAGAAAACCTACTCTGCACAACTACCTTCTGTCTTCTATGACCAAACCAATTTTGTATCCAACTTACCAACTCACTATGGATCCCATGTGACTTAATCTTCTGGAGCAGACCACCATGAAGGACCTTGCTAAATGCTTTAGTAGAGTCCATGTAGACAATATCCACTGTCCCACCCTCATCAGTCAACTTCGCCACGTCCTCAAAAAACCCAAATTTGTGAGCAAATCATCCGTTGCAAGAAGACAAGCTGACTGTCCCTAATATGTCCATTCTTCTCCAAATACAGGTTAATCCTGTCACGAGAATCCTCTCCAGTTATTTGCTTAGAAGTAATGTAAGGGACACTGGACTATAATTTCCTGGATTGTCCCTGTTGCCCTTCTCAAACAAAGCAACAACACTTGCTATTCTCCAGTCTTCTGGGACCTCACCTAAAGAGGATACAAAGATCTCTGACAAGGCCCCGACAATCTTCTCCCTTTCCTAGTACGGCCTCTTCCCTTGTTGGACTATCTATATGTTATTTCAAGAAACCGCGCTAGATGCACCTAACAAATTCTGCCCCTTCTAAGTCTCTGGCACTAAGGGAGTCTGAATCAGTATTGGAGAACTTAGTGTAGCTGTGACATTCTCCATCCTTTTTACGTCCCTCTCTGTCGCACCTGGAACATCTACACCCTGGAACGTTCAGCTGCCAGTCTGGCCTTTCTATCAACCAAGTTTCTGTAATGGCTGCAATATCATAGTTCCATGTACTAATCCAGGCTCTGAACCTCAAGAACCTCACAATCCACCTTCCACTGTACCTACATCCTGCCTCCTCCTGTGAAAACAGTTGTGCAATACCTGTCAACACTCTAGCAATGTCTCCAGCTCCATGTATAGATTTCCCTTTGGATCCCTAATGGGCCCTAGCCTTTCCCTGATTATTCTCTTCCTGATATACTAATAGAAAATCTTGGCATTTTCCCTAATTTTGCCCATCGATGGTTTTTTCATGCCCAGCCTTTGCTCTCCTTCTTAAGTCCCACATGCTCTATACTCCACTCAGGCCTCCATTGATTTGTTCCCTTTGTACATGTTATATGCCTCTGTTTTCCTTTTTATTTAGACCTTCATATTCCTAGACAATCAGGATTCTCTGGGCTTGTTGCTCCTACATTTCACCTGAAAGGGAACATGTTGGGCCTGTACTCTCCCCAGTTCCTTTTTGAATGCCTCCCACTGTTCTGTTGTAGATTTGTCCTCAAGTAGTTGTTCCCAGTCTACTTTGACCAGATGCTGCCTTATTTAATAAAGTCTGCTTTTCCCAATCCAATACACTTCCTTGCAGGCCATCGTTTTCTTTTTCCTTAACAAACTTAGAAAGCACATTGTTATGGTCACTATCACTAAAATTATGGCGAGATGGTTCAAGTTGTTTGTTTTATTAGTCAGAAAATTCCCTGCAAGCTGCCAGCCTTTGGTCTCTGAATGCAAATTCCCAATAAATAAACACATCAGATCCATAAAATACTATGCTCGTATCAATTCATAATGCATGTTTTTTATGTCTTGATTAATTTATGAAGCTTTCTGAGCGTATCTGCATCGTTTATCATCCACATTCATGCTATTCAGTTGGCTTAATCAAATGATAAGAGTAAAAACCATGGAGAATGAAATATGGAATTATGAAATTACATTGAGGAGAGATTAAATTAGAAAGGTCAGCTGCATACATTTGCAAAAGAGTCACAAATCGAATAAGAAATCTTGAAAACATTAAATCAAAGATTGTAACGAGTCACATGCAAAGGTTTTCAGGGGTGCTTTACACGTGGCTCAGGCAGTCAGTTTATCACTGTTAGCTGGATGGCTGAGGTTACCATGAAGGTCCCTTATCCTCAACCTTTCCCCTTGCCTGATGCATCGTGCCCCTCAGGTTAAAACACCACCAGACCTCTCTCTGTGTCTCTAATGGGAGAGCAACCCTATGGTCCTTTGGGACTATGATCACTTTACTTTATACATGGATCAGGTCTTGATCCATTATTCTGTTGAATGCACATTTCCCTTTATCAAATGGGATAGAATCATAAAATCAAACAGTTCAGAAGAGGTCTTTGGCCTATCAAATCTGTGCTGACAAAAAAACTACTGTACATCTACATTAGACTCACTTTCCCACACTTGGCCCACAGCCTTGCATGTTATGACATTTCAGATGTTCATCCACGTACTTTTTAAAGGATGTGATGTTTCCCATATCACCCCCCTCCCAGGCAGTGCATTCCAGATTCTGCGTAAAATAAATCCTCATATCTGCACTAGGCATCTTGCCTTTAACTTTAAAATTATGCCCTCTCATTATTGACCCTTTGTCTAAGGGGAACAGTTGCTTTCTATCCATCCTGTCCACCATAATCAGACCTCCTTCTCCGCTCTGAAGAAAACAACTCGAGCTTTTCCACGCCCTCTTCATAGCTGAAATGCTCCATCCCAGGCAATATTCTGATATATCTCCTCTGCACTTCCTCCAGTGCAATCACACCCTTTCTGTTTCACTGACCAGAACTGCAAACAGGACTCCAGCTGTGGCCTAACCAAAGTTCTGTACAGCTCCAACATAACATGCCTGCTCTTATAATCTATGCCACAGCTGATAAAGACAAATGTCCCGTATGCCTTCTTAACTACCCTGTTAACCTACCCTGACAACTTCACAGATCTGTGGACAAGATCTCTGTATTCCTTGGAACTTCCTATTGCCCTGCCATTCAATGGGTACCCCTCATCTTCTTACGTGTTTGGAAGTTCATCATCTCACAGTGTTCGGGGTTAAATTCCATTTGCAACTATTCTACCCAACTAACCAATCCATTTATATCCTCATGTAATCTAAAACATTCTTCTTCACTGTTGACTACCTGGCTAACCTTTGTAACGTAGATCCCTATAGCGTGGAAAGAGGCTATTCAGCCTATTGAGTCTGCGCTGACCCTCCAAAGAGCATCCTACCCAGACCTCTACCCTATTCCCCTTAACCCTGCATTTACCATGGCTAATCCACCTAATCTGCACAATTTTGGACTGTGGGATGAAACCAGAGTACCGGGAGGAAACCGGAATTGGCAAAAAGCAGAGGACGATAGTCAAGAGGTGTTTTTGTAACTGGAAGCCTATGCACAAAGGAGTTCTGCAGGGATCAATGTTGGGACCCTTGCTGTTTGTGGTTTGTATAAATGATTCAGACTGACTGGAGGAAAGCTAACCTGTAAATTCCCAGATGATGCAAAAATTGGCTGGGTGGTAAATAGTGAGAAGAATAATCTTAGATTACACGGGGATATCGATGGGCTGTTCAGATGAGCCGATCAACAGCAAATGGAATTTAATCTGGATAAGTGTGAAGTGATGCACATGGGCAGGATAAACAGAGGAAATACAGATTGAATTGTGGGACCCTGAGAGCACTGGGAAACAGAGAGATCTTGCTGTGCATGCCCTGTAGTCCCTTGATATCGCATGATTGGTGGATAAAGTGGTTAAAAGACATATGCTGTATTAGCCAAGGCATAGAAGAAAAGTGTAAAATGTTGGGTAGACCACAGCTAGACTATTGTATGCAATTCTGGAATCCACATTGCCAGAGGGATGTAATTACACTGCATAGGGCACAGGGAAGATTTAGCAGGATGTTGCCTGAGCTGGAGAACTTTACTCCAGAAGAGAGATTGGACAGACTGGGGTTGTTGTCCTTAAAGCAGAGGAGATTGAGGAGAGAACATGATTAAGATGTTTAAAGTTATGAGGGGCATAGACAGGAAGAAACTTTTCCCCAAGTGGGGTGATCAATGATCAGGGGATTTAAGGTAAAGGGTTAGGGGAGTTGAGGGGAAAAAAAATCTCCCAGAGGGTGCTGGAAATCTGGAACTCATTGTTTTTATAGGTGGTAGAGGCAGAAATCCTCATAATAGTTCTGAAGTAATTAGATGTGCACGTGTGATGCCAAGCCATGCAAAGCCCTGGGCTAAGTGCTGGAAATTGGGATTGGAATAGTTGGGTGCTTGTTTTGGACTAGCACAGAATTGATGAGCTGAAGGGTCTTTTTCTGAGCCATAGACCTTGATGACTGGTAGGGCCATCTGTCACCCGTGGTGAGGGGAGGGCTGGGTGTGTAGGTGGTGGGTATGCAACCCACTGGATTTAATGATCCCACACGCAGAGGTGTGTATAATTCACCTTATGCCTCCAAAAAGATCATAGATATTATGCTCCTGCAGTTGTAGATGATCATTAGATGGTCCAAGCATGTAAAGTGCTAAATGAATATATTTCAAGTCATCTTATTTGGTTCCATCCATCTGAAACATTTTTGCAGAGAAACGACAATGTGCAAAAAGCGATGTCCCAAGTTCTTGTTAATTTTCAAATTCAGAATTAATAAAGCGTATATTTTCTCTTATCATTTGTAAATCTTATCATCTGATGTTTGTTTTTACAGGTGGTGGGCTGGTGAATGGCAGAAATGCTCAACAACATGCGGTGACTCAGGTATTAAGAAGCGTACAGTTCTCTGTGTTCGAACAGTGGGGACCGATGAGCAGGCACTTCCCAGTTCAGAGTGCAATCAACGTCTCAAGCCAAGGACTCAAATGACTTGCAAAAGAGATATTCCATGTCCGTCAAACTGGACTGTGAGCAATTGGAGCGAAGTAAGGCATACCTTTTCTGAAATATATTATACCCAAACAGTTTTGGAGTAAGATGAATTAGAATGGAATTGTTTTTTATCTTGTGATGCTTACATTTATGTCGAACATTATCACAAAGTACTTCAGTGAATGAAACAGGTTTGGCAAGCAGCTGATATATTAGAAAATATAGCAGTCAATGCATGTCAGGAATTGACCAATACTGATGTGGTTCTGCTAAAGAAATCAATGTTTAAAATATAGCAGTCAATGTTTATCAAGAATTGACCGATACTGATGTGGTTCTGCTAAAGGAATCAATGTTTAACAAGACACTGGGAGAACAGTCAGGTATTCTTCAATGTGGGACCTTTAAGGGTACCTTTACATGGTCTATGAAACGTTGATTTCAGAATCTTAATGGCAGGACACCCATGAATGCAAAACCAACAGAAGTTTTGGTGTGGTAAGGAATTGCATACCTTTACTGCACTGAAATACATCACGGCATTTTACATTTAACATTGAGTTGTTCATTTTGAGGAAATTTATTTTGCAAGAAAAATAATCATATGCATGAATCGTTTAAAGGTTACTTCAGTAAAGTTGTAAATTTATGAACAATGTTTTGTGCTGGAATCATACTGGGAACAGTGGACATATTACACAAGTTTGTCACATGCCGTTTCAAAATATTCAAAGCCCCCCTATTTGTTGTTGAAACGTGGGCCAAGAGCAGGAGAGGAGGGTGATGGTGAAGGGGTTGATGTTGAAGGTGTGGGCAATTTCCATAGTGGCAGGAGGCAGGTTGGTTAATTTTTATGCCTCAAAGCCATAAAATCTGGTTAACATTCCTGGCTCCTCAAGCTGCTTGTTCTCTTGTACTAAGTTTATTCAATGTTGGTTGGAAATTTTGACTCATCTTTGAGGGGATTTCTGCCTCCTTTAACTCTGTCCCTTCACAGGTCAAGGCAGATGCAGCACAAATGGCCCAGACGCAACATCATTGATGACTTTTCAGTAGAGGCACCCTCTAGTGAAATGTAAAACGCTTGGAGTCCACTGTCCTTTGTTAAAATGGGGTATAAGAGTAACCTTGAAGAATAATCTTGAAGAATAATTGTTCAGAATATGGCTGGATACATGGAGAAAAATCAGATTCATTTTTCAAACGTTAATTAAACATTTTAAATTGCTGATATCGTTTTGAGTGCAGAACAAGATCTAATAGTTAAAATGTTGAAAATAAATTGAGGATCATAGCAAGGTTCAAAAACAAGATCTCACAGAATAGAATAATTGACTTTTACAGTACAGAAGGAAGCCATTCGACCTATCGTGTCTCAAAAGAGCTACGCAGCTAGTCCCACTGTCTAATCCTACCCCTAAATTCATCACTTTCAAATATATATCCAGTTCTGTTTTGAAACCTCCTATGGAATCTGCCTCCACCACTCTCCCTGGCAGCGCATTGCAAATCCTAACAACTCTCAGAGTAGTTCCTCCTAATGTCACTCCTAGTTCTCTTGTTGAAAATCTTGAAATTGTGACCTCTAGTTTTTTTTAGTTCAGTTGCTAAAACAGTTTCAAAGAATGAAATAAATACAACGAGCAACTTTAGAAAAGAAAAGTTCTCAGGCAGGAAGATTTAACTCATCAACAGACTAAATCTGACATGCCACAGGGATCGGGACTGGAAACCCAGCTATTCACAATATATATTAACGATTTGGATGAGGGAACAAAATGTAACATCTCCAAATTTGCAGGTAATACCCACTTGAGTGGGAGAGTGCACAGTGACGAGGATGCAGAGATCTTTAAGCATGATCTCGACAGGTTGGGGGAATGGACAAGTCAATGGCAGATGCAGTATAATTTGGATAAATGTGAGGTTATTCACGTTGGTAGCAAAAACAAGAAGCCAGATTACTACCTAAATGGCTGTAAATTGGGAGAGGGGGGTGTGCAGTGGTACCTGGGTGTCCTTGTGCGCCAGTCGCTGAAGGTAAGCATGTAGGTGCAGCAGGTGGTAAAGAAGGCAACTGGTATGTTGGCTTTCATTGCGAGAGGTTTCGAGTACAGGAGCAGGGATGTGTTGTTGCAATTATACAGGACGTTGGTGAACCACACCTAGAATATTATGTGCAATTTTGGTCCCCTTTTCTGAGGAAGGATGCTCTTGCTTTCAAGGGAGTGCAGCAAAGTTTTACCAGGCTGATTCTGGGGTTGGTGGGACTAACGTATGAGGAGAGATTGACTAGTTTAGGATTGTTTTCGGTAGAGTTCAGATGAAGAGGGGGCATCTCATTGAGACTTTTAAAATTCTAACAGGACCGAACAGGGTAGATGCGGGGAATATGTTCCCAATGGTAGGTGTGTCCAGAACCAAAGGTCACAGCATGAGGATTCAGAGTAGATGATTTAGGACGGAGATGAGGAGAAATTTCATCACCCAAAGAGTGGTGAGCCTGTGAAATTCATTATTACAGGAGGTAGTTGATGCCAAAACATTGAATGTATTCAAGAAACAACTTGATATCGCACTTGGGGTGACTGGGATCAAAGATTATGGGGGGAAAACAGGATTAGACTGTTGAGTTGGACGATCAACACGATCGTGAAGAATAGCAGAGCAGGCTGGAAGAGATGAATGGCTTCCTCCTGCTCCTATCTTCTATGTTTCTATGCTTCAATAAAACATGGCATTATTAAAAAAGAGATTTTTAAGATATAGAATTTCTTCAAAATTAAACAGCAAACCTGAAATACAAGTTAACCAGCTTCTTTATTATTTTGGAGATCCAGCAATTATATGATTGCAAGGCAAGGAAGTAAGTAAGAATCTACAAATTTGAAAAGTTCTAAAGGCCTTCAATCTTAAAATAAATAAGAGTTTAGAAACAGCCAGGTTTAATTCAGCACCCCTGAGAGACAAGATGGATTTATGTCAGAAAATCGCACTTGACAAATCTGAAGTTTTTTGAGGATGTAATGAGTAGAGTTGATAATGGGGAGCTAGTGGATACGAATCAACTTGACTTTCAGAAAGCATTTGATAAGGTCCCTCGTTAGAGATTGGTGTGTAAAATTAAAGCACATAGGATTGTGTTAATGTACTGACATGGGTATAGAACTAGTTGGCAGAAGGCAAGAAAGAGTAGGAATAATCATGTCTTTTTTTCCCAGTGCCAGGCAGTGACTAGTGGGGTACCACAGGGACTTGTGCTTGGACTCCAGCTATTCACAATGTGTAGTAATGACTTAGAAGAGGGGACAAAATGTAATAGCTCCAAGTTTAGAGATGACACATAGCTGAATGAGACAGTAAACTGAAAAGAGGATACATTTCTGATGAAGGGTTTAGGCCCGAAACGTCAAGTTTTCCTGCTCCTATGATGCTGCTTGACCTGCTGTGTTCATCCAGCCCCACAGCTTGTTATCTAAGAGGATACAGAGCTGTTTTTGTGTGATTTAGACAATTTGGGTGACTGGGAAAATGCATGGAAGATGAAATATAATGAGGATAAATTCGCTTTTGGAGCAAAACAGCAATGTGGATTATTATCCGAACGGCAATAGATTAGGCAAGGGAGAGGTACAACAAGACCTGGATGTCCTTGTACATCAGTTGCTGCAAGTAAGCATGCAGGTGCAGCAAGTAGTGAAGAAAGAAATTGGTATATTGGCCTTCATAGTGAGCATATTGGAGCATAGGGGTAGGATATTTTGCTGCACCTGTAAAACGCCTTGGTGAGACCGCCCCTGGAGTATTGTATGCAGTTTTAGTCTCCTTAACTGAGGAAGGATGTTCTCACTAAGGAGGGAGTACAGCAAATATTTCCCAGACTGACTTCTGGGATGGTAGAACTGACATTAGAAGAGAGATTGTATCAGTTAGGATTATATTCACTGGAGTTTAGAAGAATGAGAGGGGAATCACATAGAAAGTTCTGACAAAACTAGACAGGGTAAATGCAGGAATGATGTTCCAGATGACCAAAGAATCGAGAACCAGTGTCTGTCTAAGGGTACAGGGTAGGCCATTTAAGACTGAGATGAGGAGAAATTTCTCCGTGCAGGGATTGATGAGCCTGTGGAATTCTCTGCCACAGAAAGAAGTTGAGGGTAAAACATTGAATATTTTCAAGAGCACACATTAGTTAAATATAATCCTTAGGGTTGTGGGGAGAAGGCAAGAACAAATAGGATGAACAGCCATGATTGCATTGAATGGCTGAGCAGACTAAAAAGGTCGAATGGCCCACTCCTGTTTCTATTTTTTATGTTTCTGTATGAATTAATAGACGATTGTGTCAATGATTCACGAAGATCGGTTGAGGGGTGAAACTACTGAGATTTGAAAACAGCATTATAGAAAACGGAGCAGTTCAGACCATACCTACCTGATCCAGAATGAGACCAACTTCTTTGTGGAGTTGGAGGAACACAGCAGGCCGGCCAACATCAGAGGAGCAGAAAAGTTGACGTTTTGGGTCAGGACCTTTCTTCACTGTGTTATCTTTGACTCCAGCATTGGCGGTTCTTACTGTCTTTATAGGTGGGTTTGTTAGTGCTGTTGGAGGGAATTCAAAGCAATTCTATAAGCAGAGGGCACACAGATTGTTAGGAGAGTAAGGACACAGTATACTTTAGTAAAGCAATCAAGGCAGAGGGAATTCATCCATGTTGTGGCTCAAGGGAGTAGGGCAAGGATGGATGGCCTCTAATGTCAAGAGTAAGACAAGTGGGTTGAAGGCATGGATTGACATGTGGAATTACAATGTTACTGCCATCACAGATGTGGCAGAGGGAGGGGCAGAACTGATAACTCCACATTCCAATATAGGGGTTTCAGGCAGGGCTTGGGAGACTGTAAAAGAGGAGGTTGTGTTGCATTATTATTAAGGAGTCAGTTATTGCATGAAGGAAGGAGGATATCCTGGAATGGTCTTCAAATGGAGGTTTATGGATAGAGCTTAGGACTGAAAAGGTGGCAGTCACACTGCTGGGAGTATACTATAGACTGTCAAACAGTCAACAGGCAACAGGGGAGCAGACATAGAGACAATTCACTGAGGTGTGTAAAAACAAACATGGGTGATTATATTAGGGAATTTCAACTTAACCTAACTTTAATTGAGATAGACATTGTATAAAGGGTTTAGATGTTTTGAAGGATATATGGAAGAGCTTTTTATATCCTATGAAGAGAAAAAGCCTCTTGTCAAGGTCCTTAAGAATCCCCTATGTTTTCAATGAAATCAACACTCTTCCTCCTAAACTCCTATGACTAGAGGTCTTTAACAGGGACAAAGGAACCAAATTAACTTAGGCCCTAGTAGAGTAGTGAAAGTGCAGAGCGGATCTTAAGAAAGCAACTAGGACAGCAAAGTGGGGGCATGGAAAATCCCTGGCAGGTAAGATTAGGGAGAATTCCACGATATTGCTATTTGTATATAAACGGGAAGAGAATAACCAGGGAAAGAAAAGGGCCTGTGAAGGACCAAGGAGAAAATTTGTGTGTGGAGGCAGTGGACATTGTTAGATTGTTAAGCAATTCCTTCACAACTGTGTTCACTCAGGAGAAGAAGATGTAGGTATAGAATTCAGGGACAGGGTCTTTGAGATTCTTGAGCTGTTTGACATAGAGAGTGAGATGGTATCGGAGGTTTTCATAGAATCATAAAATCCCTACAGTGCAGAAAAAGACTATTTGGCCCATTGAGTCTTCACTGACCCTCCGAAGTGCACAAACCCACACGAACCCAACTTCCTACCTTTTCCCTGTAATCTTGCAATTACCACGAATAATCCACCTAGTCCACACATCCGTAACTCTACTGGACAATTTAGCATGGCCAATCCACCTAACCTGCACATCTTTGAACTGTGGGTAGAAACTGGAGCACACGGATGAAACCCACACAAACACTGGGACGACGTGCAAATTCCACACAGTGAACACGGTGGGTTTAAAAGTGAACAGATTCCTGGTTCTGCATGAGTTGCATACCAGGTTGCTGTGGAATTGAGAAGGAAATTACAGAGGCCCTGATTCAAAGTTTGAATTCCTCTCTGGCCATAGGGGTGGTGCCAGAGGACTGGTAAAGAGCTAATGTAAAGAGCAGTGGTAGGGGTACAGCAGCAAATTACAGACCAGTGATCTCGGGGTAGGGAAACTATTTGAAGAGATTCTGAAGGAGAGAATTAATCTCTATTGGAAAAAGCAAAGTTTGATCAGGGATAGTCAGCATGGCTTTGTTAGGGGGAGATCATGCTTAACAAATGTGATTAAACTTTTCGAGGAGGTGAATGTCATTAACTCAGGGTTCTCAAAATCTCAAGGACTTTGTTTCAGATATTATCAAAAGATCAAACATGTGAAAGACAAAGCCTTTCATTGAAATTTGATATCTGAAAGTAAGTTCTTGAATCTGCAAGAGACTGGGTCTCTGGTTGCAGTATCAGTAATTAGGTGGCTCTTAAAATTAGTTTGAAAACTCAGAAAAAGAGAAGCCTAATGGGTCAAGAATGTCTATCTATGTCTGCAAATTTGGAAATGGAAAGTGTAATAAGACCAAGATTGCGCTGACACATGATGCCTTTCTAAACTAAAAGCTTTTTGCCTCCATGCGGTCTGTATCCCTCTATTCTCTGCCTATCTACATATCTATCAAGATGCCTCTCGAAAAAAGAACAAAAAAGCAGTACAGCTAAGGAACAGGCCCTTAGGCCTACCAAGTCTATGCTGACACTTAATGTCTTTCTAAATTAAAAGCCCTTTGCCTCTACATGGTCTCTATTCCTATATTCCCTGCCTTTTCATATATCCATCAAGATATTTCTTAAATGTTGCTATTATATCTGCCTCCACCACTTCCTCTGGCAGTACATTCCAGGTAATTGCCACTCTCTGTATGAAAAACTTGACTGTCACATCTCCTTTAAATTTATCCCCTTTTACCTGTGTCCACTAGTAATTGACATTTGTATCCTGAGAAAAAGACTCTGATTATCTATTCTATCCACGCCTCTCATAAGTTTGAAAAGTTCTATCATGCTGCCCCTCATTCTTTGACGCTTGAGTGAAAATATACCAAGTTTGTCCAATCTCTCCTCATTGCTAATACCCTCCAAACTAAGCAATGTCGTGGCAAAACACTTCTATACTCTGCACAAAGCCTCCACACCTTTTTGGTAGGTGGTGACCAGAACTGTACACAATATTGCAAATGTGGCCAAACCAAACTTCTGTACAGCTGCACATGACTTGCCACTTTTTATGCCCTATGCCTCAACAGATGAAAGTAAGCATGCTATATGCCTTCTTGATCATCTTATCCACATGTGTTGCCACTTTCAGGGAACTGTGGACTATGAATGCTGAAGAATAGTATTCAGTTGGTAATAGGGAAGGCAAATGGAATGATGCCCTTTATTTCAAAGGGAATGGAATATAAAAGTAATGGGGTTTCGCTAAAACTATACAATTGTCAGGCCAACCTTTGTGCTAAACACCTTCTTAACCACCTTGCCTATCCGACATGCAACTTGCAAACTACAATGTACCTAAATCCCTAGATCTCTCTGTTTGACAACACTGCCCAGCGCCCTACCATTGACTGTCTAAGTCCTGCCTTTGTTCTTTTTACCAAAATGTAACACTTTGCATTTATCCAAATTAAACCCTATCTGCCACTTCTCAGCCTATTGGCCCAATTGATCAAGATCCCTTTGTAATCTTAGACAGCCTTCTTCACTGTTGACTATACCACTAATTTTGGTGTCATCGACAAAACAGGGAAATGAAGTTGAAGATGATCAGATCAGCCATGATCTCACTGAAAATGTGGAGCAGTTCAATGGACTGAACGGCCTACTTCTGCTCTTATGTCTTATGGTTTTATGGTCTAATGATTTGAGGCATTTACTATACATTGTCCATGTCACAGGAGGACAAGTAACACTACCCCCTTGTCATCCATGAGCTTTTAGTTGGTTTTGAGGTCTTTTTATCAAATATTGTATTGCTCAGATGGCCAAAGGCTGTGCTGGCACACTGGAGCAATTTTGAATTTAATTGTTGATGTCTGTCTTCTTTGGAAGGTGACTTGCAAAGTGTGGAAATTAATCCACATTCTCCAGTGGCTTGTCGTGGTTATCTGACGGGAAATGTTGCACAGTGGGAGCTCCTAGTAGATCGGTGCACAGTGGGAGCTCCTAGTAGATCTTTATCTTCTGGCTGTTTAGCCTGAGGCCCATCCTTGTCTGCACATGTGTTAACACACCAATGGTGAAACTCAGCTTCACTGTAGAGTACTGTAGTTTGATGACAGAGGTTGCAGTGATCTTGTTCTGGACTGGATGTAACATGGGTTGAAAAGTTTCTCACTCATCCTGTCGAGAAGCCCCTCTCCAGCGGTGAGCTTCATGGATACGAAGTAACGTCTTGTGAATGTCACTAAATAGCAAAGCATTATGTAGGCACTAAATTTCCTGCACATGTGCCACGAAAAACATTTTTTCCGCTCCCTCGAGAACAAAAGCATCCTTCCTCAGAGAAGAATACAAAAACTGCGCACAATATTCCAGGTGTGCTTTCACCAAGCCCCTGTACAATTGCAACAACACATCCCTGCTCCTGTACTCAAAATCTCTTGCAATGAAGGCTAACATACCATTTACTCCTGCTGTACCTGCATGCTTACCTTCAACGACTGGTGCACAAGGACACCCAGGTCTCGCTGCACACTCCCCTCCCCCAATTTACAGCCATTCAGGTAGTAATCTGCCTTCTTGTTTTTGCTTTTGAAGTGAATAACCTCACATTTATCCAAATTATACTGCAAATGCCATTGATTTGCCCACTCACCCAACCTGTCAAGATCATGCTGAAGGATCTCTGTGTCCTTGTCACTATGCGACCTCCCACTCAACTTGTTATCACCTGCAAATTTGGAGATGTTACATGTTGCTCCCTCATCCAAATCATTAATAAATATTGTGAATAGCTGGAGTCCCAGCACCGATCCCTGTGGCACTCACTAGTTACTGTCTTCCAATTTGAAAAGGACACATTAATTCCTACTCTTTGTTTCCTCCCTGCCAACCAGTTTGGAAAATGACTGTTTAAATCCAGTCTACCACCCATAGTTTACCGTGTGATATCAGGTGTAATTATTTCTATATACTCATTCAAATTAGGGAATACAAATTATTTCAGAATAAAGAACTTGGAATTTCTAAAATTATGTTGTGAGTATTCTGAAATGAAGCAATTATGTGAAAAGTCACACAATTAAAATTATTCAGCTTCAATTTTGTCATTGAAAACTTCTTTTCAACAATAAATTATGGCTTATGTCATTATTATTTCTCTTGAGATGAAAAGAAAGCATTTAAGGCAGAAACACTGTGCTGTGCTGTTCCAAACTGGTGATCAGCCAGCTTCGGAAACCTTTTTGGCCCAGACCAAGAATGGTAAAACAAACTGAATTCTTAACTTTGCACACCTCAAAGAAACCTTGGAGAGGAAATCTGCAATGATTCCTGATTGATATCTACTGATTATAGAACTGCATGACTTCCTATTGAAAACAAGTTGGCATGGTGTGATTAAATAAAAAGATGTCATTTTACTAGTTGCCTCTAAGAAATGTTAAAATAAATCAATAGCCCAGAATATTAAAATTTGCAAATTGACTGGTAATTAAAATTTCAAAATGTGTTTAAAAGTTTTTATTGGTTCAACTTAACCCTTAAGGGCTGAATACTACATTTGTTTAGGTTGATTATGAGTTGCATTCAGGTTTTTGAGTGATTTCTGCAATGAGACCTAGCAAATATCTCGCCATATCTTAGCAAAATCACCACATTAACTACACACATCATTTCTATAGCATCTGTTACAAACAATTAATGCCTCATCTTACCACACTCTGTTTCCAGAATAACTCACCACTCAAAAGACTGGCATCCTTTGAGCCTGTGCCATCATTGAAACCACTGGAAATGTAGAAAAGCATTGGTCACCCAGCATTGCCTTTCACTAGCAATATCAGAGCCACAAAATAACTCTCCACGCAGCACATAACTGACTGGTATGACTGATACTCATAGGTGCACACAGTTTCATTCTCTCACCCGAGTTGCTGTTTAACCACCATGGTACATGCTTTACCTGTCTTTAGCTGCAACCAATCTGAACACCCTCTAAGTCAGTGCTAGCCTGTCCTCAATGCCCAACATAGACCCCGCAGCTTGTCACTGTCCAGTAGGAGAATATCAATCATAGATAAGCAATCGGACAAAGACAAACATGAGCTTTTATTTATAGACAGAAAATGTCAACTCAAAAAAGCACCACGTTGAGGCTTAAGTTTGTCTCGACAATGCAAACCAGATTTTGGCATTATGATCATTTGCGGCCAATGAATGCATGCTGCACCCAGATCTCATCTTTTGGAAGCAGGTTTCAATGTTTAGTAAATTTTCAGATGATACAAAATTAGGAGGTATCCTTGATAGTGAAGAAGGGCCCGTGGTAAGAAGGGGCATAAGTTGGACATGAAAGATGCCATGGGGTGTGGGAAGTAATTAAATAAGTGGGTTTAAGATAGGGCAAGAAAATCCAATCGGCCTCATGGCGAGAAACCTTCCAAAAAAACTCAATGCAACTTGGATGGAGCCAAAAATAATGTATGACTCAGCCCTAAATTTTTGTATTTAAAAAGAAACATCCTTTAGTTTCAAAACATGTAAACGTTTTCTTCCAGCAGAAGCTGGTCTGTTGATTCACTGGTGAGTCACTGTCCCCCTGTGTCTCAAATAGCTCCATTCATTTTAAACTTCCTGACTTTCACCAAATCAGAAGCTAACTTATGAGTAACAAGCATGGGGCTGGATGAACACAGCAGGTCAAGCAGCATCATAGGAGCAGGAAAACTTGACGTTTCGGGCCTAAACCCTTCATCAGAAAAAACAGATGTCCATTTCAAGCCTACTGACTCCCACAGCTACCTGGAATACACCTCCTCCCACCCACCCTCCTGCAAAAATGCCATCCCCTATTCCCATTCCTTCGCCTCCGCCGCATCTGCTCCCAGGATGAGACATTCCAATCCCGCACATCTCAAATGTCCTCATTCTTCAAGGACTGCAACTTCCCCCCCCACTGTGGTCGAGAACGCCCTCGACCATGTCTCCCGCATTTCCCGGAACACATCCCTCACGCCCCGTCCCTGCAATAATAACCAAAAAAGAATCCCCCTCGTCCTCACATACCACCCCACCAACCTCCGGATCCAACGCATCATCCTCCGACACTTCCGCCATCTGCAATCAGACCCCACCACCAAAGACATTTTTCCCTCCCCACCCTTATCTGCCTTCCGGAGGGACCACTCCCTCCGCGACTCCCTTGTCTGCTCCACACTCCCCTCCAGCCCCACCACACCTGGCACTTTTCCTTGTAACCGCAGGAAGTGCTACACCTGCCCCCACACTTCCTCCCTCACCCCAATCCCAGGCCCCAAGAAGACTTTACACATCAGGCAGAGGTTCACCTGCACATCTGCCAATGTGGTATACTGCATCTGCTGTACCCGTTGTGGCTTCCTCTACATCGGGGAAACCAAACGGAGGCTTGGAGACCGCTTTGCAGAACACCTGCACTCAGTTCGCAACAAACAACTGCACTTCCCAGTCGCGAACCATTTCAACTCCCCCTCCCATTCCTCAGATGACATGTCCATCCTGGGCCTCCTGCAATGCCACAGTGATGCCACCCGAAGGCTGCAGGAACAGCAAATCATATTCAGCCTGGGAACCCTGCAGCCCAATGGCATCAATGTGGATTTCACAAGCTTCAAAATCTCCCCTCCCCCAACCGCATCCCAAAACCAGCCCAGCTCATCTCCACCTCCCTAACCTGTTTTTCCTCTCACCTCAAGCCACAACCCCATCTCCTATCTACTAACATCATCCCGCCCCCTTGACCTGTCCGTCCTCCCTGGACTGACCTATCTCCTCCCTACCCCCCTACCTACACTCACCTTTACTGGCTCCATCCCCGCCTCTTCGACTTGTTGGCCTCCTCTCCACCTATCCTCTCCTCTATCCATCCTCTATCCGCCTCCCCCTCTCTCCCTATTTATTTCAGAACCCTCTTCCCCTCCCCCATTTCTGATGAAGGGTTTAGGCCCGAAACGTCAAGTTTTCCTGCTCCTATGATGCTGCTTGACCTGCTGTGTTCATCCAGCCCCATGCTTGTTATCTCGGATTCTCCAGCATCTGCAGTACCTTTTATCTCTAACTTATGAGTAGTCTATTCACAGCCCTTGACACACTTCTGCAATTAAATTGAGCTATATTTTTTGTTGGACTCATTACTTGACATCCTTATCTAACAAAAACCTATCAATGTCATTCTTGAAAATTTCATTTGACATAGAATGCACATGCTTTGATGGACTGTTCCTTTTTATGAGAAAGAGTGTATTCAGATTTTGTTCCTTAATTATCCAGTTCTAATTTTAAGACTGTGCTTCTTGATCTGCAGTGTCATGTAGGGAAAATAACTTTTATCTTAACATAAAGATTTTAAAGACCTCAAGTAGATCATTCCTTTACTTTCTATTCATGCAATTTCAAGTAAATTTCTTGATTGCACAGAATGTTGCGAGAAGCAACAAGTGTTGCTAGAAAAACAATACATTTTGTCCAAGCTCTTTGCTTTGCACTCATCAGACTAATTTGCAAGATTTAACAACGTAAAAGGAAATCTACATTTACAAAATAAAAACCAAAAGAACTGCGGAAACTGTAAATCAAGAACAAAAACAAAGCTGCAGGAAAAGCTCAGCAGGTCTGGCAGCATCTGTGAGGGAGAAAACAGAGTTAAAGTTTCGGGTCCGGTGAGCCTTCCTCAGAACTGATAGTGGCTGGGAAAACGTCAGTTTATATGCAGAAAATAGGGAGATGGGTGGGGTAGGGAGTAAATGATAGGATAGAGCCCAAAGAGAGAGAAAATCAGTTGGACAGACAAAGGAGTTGCTAACGATCAGGCTGGGAGGGTGAGTATTTGTTAATGGGGACTGCTAGTGACTAACAACAGGGATTGTGTAGTGGCAGGCTATGTGGTAACAAGGCTTGGTGTGTGGAGTGGGGGGCTGGGACATGGGAGAGTTTAGGCCCTAAAATTATTGAACTCAATATTGAGTCCGGAGGGCTGTCGGGTCCCCACGCGGAAAATGAGGTGTTGTTCCTCCAGCTTGTGTTGGGCTACACTGGAACACTGCAGCAAGCTAGAGACAGAGATGTTGGCCAGGAAGCAAGGTGGTGCATTGAAGTGGTGCATTGAAGTCAACAGGTAGTTCAGGGTTTTTTTTGTGAGCAGAACGTAGATGTTCTGCAAAGCAGTCGCCAAGTCTACACTTCATTTCCCCAGTGTAGAGGAGACCACATTGTGTGCAGCGAATGCAGTCGACTAGATTCTTGGAAATGCAGGTGAAGTGTTGCTTCATCTGGAAGGTATGTTTGGGCCCTTGGATACTGGGGAGGGAGGAGGTAAATGGACAGGTGTTGCACCTTTGCTGGTTACAGGGGAAGGTGTCTTAGGGCTGTGGGGAGGTGTTGAGGGTGATGCAAGTGTGGACCAGGGTGTCCTGGAGGGAACGGTCCCTGCAGAAAGCGGACAAGGGAGGGGAGGGGAATATGTGTCTGGTGGTGGCATCTTGCTGGAGCTGGCAGAAATGGCATCTGATGATCTTCTGGATGTGGATTCTGGTGAGATGGTAGGTAAGGATAAGGGGAACCCTATCGCTGTTGCAAGAGGGAAGAGAAGGGGTGAGGGCTGAAGTGCGGGAGATGGGTCGGACCTGGTTGAGGGCCCTGTTGACAACAGAGCTGGGGAATCCTTGGTTGAGGATGGTGGACATTTTGGAGGCTCCCGATTTACATTTACATGGCTGTACAGTTACACTCTGAGAGGGGAGTTTTGATTGGTTCGCAAGCGAGCTTTTAATTGATTGCCATGGAGAATCACTAGTTGGATAATGACTGACAGTTAACTGCCAAGCTTTGCTTAAAATTTAAAACAGGCAGATTGACTCTGATTAGTCAAGGTATGGCACTGAAAAATGAAGCAGAACATGGCTGCAAAAATGAAGCAGAACACACACACACACACACACGCGCGTGCGTGCACTCCAATGCCAACTTCATACCTTGACATGGCTATGCATATCATGCCTTTCACTGACATGGGTTTTCCTCCATACTTTTTTGTGCGTCACCTCCCACTGTAGCTCCTGAGCCGTGTTCTCAGTGAGAAGGTCTGGTTTCAAATCCTACCTGTCCTGGAAATGTGTTAGAACATATCTGAACATGTTGATATTTTATTAACTCTCAGTTTGTAAACAAGCTAGCAATTTCAATCATTTTTGTTTTTTCTTTATTCATTCTTGGGATGAGGGCGTTACTGGCTAGAGCAGCATTTATTGCCCATCCGTAATTGCCCAGATGGCGGTTAAGAGTCAACCACATTGCAGTGGGTCTGGAGTCACATGTAGTTCAGACCAGGTAAAGATGGTAGTTTTCTTCCCTAAAGGACATTAGTGAACCAGACGGGTTTTTCCTGACAATTGACAATGGACTCACGGTCATCATTAAACTCTAATTCCAGATATTTATTGAATTCAAATTCCACCATCTGCCATGGCAGGATTTGAACCAGGGTCCCCAGAACATTATGTGGGTCTCTGGATTAACAGTCCAGCGATAATACCACTAGGCCATTGCCTCCCCTTATGTAATATATATCAGTGCATTGATTGACATTGGTCAAAACCTTCAGGAGAATGCCAGAGCCTCTGTGTCCAGCATTAATCAGACAGAAAACTGCCCACTTACCTGAGAAGGCTCCGATTTCCATTCTGTAATGTAGCAAATCTCCCTCAACACAGGAAACCCGGCAAAGAGTAGCAAAGACAATGAGCTCAGAAGCTATACCCACAGGCTGGATGAAGTAAATGGGTAAGGTCGCACATGGGATGCCAGCTAAGGTAGCAGTTGCATCAGGTAGAAGGTGGATGGGGTGGTAATCATCCACATTATCTACCTATCTGTTCACCCACCTTATCCACTTAGCCACTTCACCTACCTCCCCATCCTGCCCACTCCCACTCACCAACCACTGACCCAGGTATCCGTTCACCCTTTACTTATTCCTTCATTTATCTACTCATGCATTCCAGTAAGAACACCACTCACAAAGATGGGACCTTTATTGTTCGCAGTCAGAATAAAGTAGCTAGCATCACAAAAGGAACGTATTTCCTCTCAACCCCTGACTCTTCTGCACTCTAACGAAATTCCCCAAGGGACATTGTACTGTACTTTTTCATGGCAGTGGACACCAGAAGATTGAAATGTGCAACAGCGTGGTTTTGAAGAATTTTCATGCACAGTTACAAAGCACCCAGCACTGTCACTGCTTGGAAAAGTCAAGCCTTTCAGTAGCACATAGGACAAAGAACAAGAATGAAGACCAAAGAACAGTACAGCACAGGAACAGGCACTTCAGCCCTCCAAGCTGCGCTGACAAATTTTGCCCTTCCATGATAAACCTGTCTTCACTAATATGATCCGTATCCCTCTATTCCCTTCCTATTCATGTATTTGTCCTGGTGCTTCTTGAATGCTGCTATTGTATCTGTTTCCACCAGCTCCTCTGAGAGCATGTTCCAGGCACCCTTTATTAAAGACTTGCCCAGCACATCTCTTTTAAACTCCCCCTGCTGCACCTTAAAACAGCATCCCCTAATAATTGACCCCTCCATCCTGGGAAAATGCCTCATACTTCCACTTTATCCATGCCATTCACAATGCTATAAACTTCTATCAGGTCACCCCTAAACTTCCTGCATTCCAGTGAAAACAAATGCAGTCTTGCCAACCTTTCTTCATAGCTAAAGCCCCCTATACAGGCAACATCCTGGTAAACCTCTTCTCCAAAGCATCAACATCTTTCTGGTAACCAGCAATGTATGCAATATTCCAAGCGTGATCAATGTTGGTTCACTAGCTTAGAAGTATTAAGCATTACACTTGGAATATTAGTTCACTAGGTTGGAGCCACTCACAGTGATTATTGATATCCATTCACTGGCATGTAGATCATAGTCAAGGAAACTAAGACCTGAAACATTGACTGTTCCTCTGAGCACAGATACTGCTAGAGCTTTTGTGTAATTCCATCATTTGTTGTTTTTATTTAATTATTTCCAATACTGGTGTAGAAATGTTTAGTGAAACCTTATTGAGAGAGGGACTGCTATTTGTACTGCATATTGAGAAATAGAAGCTGTTTTAGCTTTAAAGCTCCAATATACAAAAGGAATTGCCTTCTTTACAAAATCAGAAGTCACACGACACCAGGTTATAGTCAAAGAGGTTTATTTGAAATCACAAGCTTTCGGAGCATAGCCCCTTCATCAGTGTGACTTCTAACTTCGTCCACTCCAGTCCAACACCGACGCCTCCACATTGTGGTCTACTTTATGGCCTGTTATTCAGGAAGAACATAGTTGTAGCAGTTTTAAAATGCTGAGGAATGTTGATAGACTCAGCTGACCAAGGAAAATTCGCTAAATTTAGGAACTGGGTGTAAGTATGTAAAATAGCAAAGAAAAAGATTTTCTAAACTGTCTTTTAATGTTAAAGGAAGTCTAAAGGGTAACAACGTGTATAAAGCAATTGTTTGTTACCTATGGTAGCTGATTCGTCTCATTGTGCCTTGCATGCTGATATATATTTTAACTGCACTGTGCAATCCCTTTTGATCTTTGCAATTTTTTTTTCAGTGCTCAGTTACATGTGGAGGAGGATTCCGCACACGGAATGTGACATGCACTTGGGATAATAAAGAACTGTGCATTATTTCCAAAAAGCCAAGTGTGAAAAGTTTGTGCAGCTTACGGAACTGCCCCAACAACAAGAAACTTCTGTTCCCTCCAAGAAAGCCGAAAGATGGTAAAATTTTTCCCAAAGATCTCCCTGGTAAGCTGAGGCCTAAATATGACCCTAATCACTCAGGTTCAAAAGTTCAACCTAAACCCAAACGAGTGCCTGTGACCACTGAGCAACCTCTTCCTGTCAACATCACAGTGCCAACAGCTGCTGGCAGAAGCCCTGTGACAACTATGGCTACTACTACAAACAAACAATTACACAGGCAAGAGAAGCCTTCTCCAAAACAGCAGAACCACAATACATCACGTTATGGACATTATGATGACATCTTTATTGCTGTTCACCAAAATCTGACCAATGAGGGGAAAACTATCAAGAGGAAGATTGTCCTTGAAGCTGGAAACATTACACCTACAATACAAAGTATTAATGAGACTCACGATATTGCTGGTGAAAATGACAGTAACTCAAACCATGACCTCATTACCACAGAAGAGGTTGATAAACATTTTCCAATTACAGAAGCACCTCAGGCTGGTATCATAACAGATGAATACAATGATGAAGTTGTAAAGCCGAATACAGTCCCAATCAATGCTGAGGAATCTATGTTGTCTGCTAGTCCACAGACAACACTTGTGACTACAGTAAAGCCTGGTAGTACACAAATAATCAAACCGAGTGTAAATGTACCTTCTCCAGGCTTTCCAAGGTTAAAAATAGATCCAAAATTCAAAGCAACAATGGAACGGCTGAGAATGAAACTTTTCAGAATGCTGAATCCACAGCAGTTTTCTAACACAACTGACATTCTAGCACGTGATCTAAATCTTAATGATGAAAACAGTACAAACCTGCGGCATAATCTTGAGTTTACAACTTCAAATGGAATTGGTACAAGGGATTCAAAATGGATAAAATTCAAAGGAGCCACTGGGAGCAAATTGCCAGCTTCTGAAACACAATCTCCCACAAAATTACCTTTGAAGAAAATTACAACTACAAGTAGACCAAATAATTTCTCCAATCTGACTGAAGACTCTGATGACTTTGTACCTGAAGTTAGCTTGGATGATGTTTACTGGAAAGTTGGAAATTGGAGTGAGGTATATCTTCATATAAGTAACAAAGATTATTCTAGTTAGTGTATGCAGTGTAGTTTATCAATATTAGAAATTTTAATGTCAACAGTGTAGAAACACTGGTAGATGTTCCATTTTTACCTGTCCAATTGTATCTGAAGTATCTCTAGCACCGGCTTCTCTTTCCTGAACCATTATGAACAAAGTGCACCCAAAAGAACATAAGAACCAGGAGTAGGCCATCTGACCCTTTGAGCCTGCTCCGCCATTCAATAAGATCATGGCTGATCTTTTCGTGGCCTCAGCTCCACCTATCCACCCTCTCACCCTAACCGTAATTCCTTTACTGTTCAAAAAATTATCTATCTTAGCGTTAAAAAAATTCAACGAGGAAGCCTCAACTGCTTCACTGGGCAAGGAATTCCGTAGATTCACAACCCTTTGGGTGAAGAAGTTCCTCCTCTATTCAGTCCGAAATCTGCTCTCTCTGATTTTGAGGTTATGCCGTCTTGTTCTAGTTTCACCCGCCAGTGGAAACATCCTCCCTGCTTCTATGTTACCTATTCCCTTTATAATTTTATATGTTTCTATAAGATCTCCTTTCATTCTTCTAAATTCCAATGAATATAATCCCAGTATGCTCAGTCTCTCATCATAAGCCAACCCTCTCAACTCCAGAACTAATCTAGTGAATCTCTTCTGCACCCCCTCCTGTGCCAGTCATCCTTTCTCAAGTAAGGATAATGAATTAATTATTGGTTCCTTCTTCTTTCATATCTTTTTGCTCCTCCTTAGTGGCATCATCTGAAGGCATGGGGACAGCCTTTACCTGAGCCCTAACAACAACAACACAGCTCCATCTGTACAACAGCTTTCACAACCTTTATGCTGGTCAGGCTGGTTGTCTGACAAGTCTAGAGTCTCCCATGGTTTGTATGAGTTAAACATTGGCAAGCTCAACAATAGATGGTAAGGATTTCATGAAGGAGACAGGAAGGTCAAGCCAGAAAGCTCCATGTCTTGGCAGGTCCAACTCCTTTGAGAAAGGCCCTCTAGACACCATTTTGCATTCTGTTAAGATGGGGACAGGAAGCAATTGGCTCAGCTGCCTCTGGAGATGCCCTGGTAGTGAAGTCAGCAGCTAGAATATCCAAATTCCCATCTCAGTGGATGGCGACATTGGCACAGTTGTAATGATAAATGTAATGCTTTTGAAGCTCAGCCCTCACTTCGTCCCACCAAAATATCCACTATGTTCCCCTCCATGCTCACTCATACACCAAAGCTTCCTTGACATATGCCTGCCATGCATCCAAGGCCTGGAGACTATTCAGACTTGGGCTAATAATTAGCAGGTTACATTCACGCCACTATCACACTTTGATATTCAAAGGCTTTACCATTGCCATACCTCATATTATCAACAATCTGGGGGCTATCATTCATCAAAAACTGAACTGAACTAGCCATATAAATATTTTGAGTGCAAGAACAGGTCAGAGGCTAGGCATTCTGTGGGAAGTCACCTCCTATCTCCCCAGACATGTCCACCATGTACAACGCACAAGTCAGGATGATGATGGAGTTTTCCCTATTTTCCTGGATGAGTGCACCTCCAACAACACCCAAGAATCTTGACATTGTCCAGGACAATACAACGCACTTGATTACAACCCTATTCACCACCTTTAGCTTGGATTCCCTTCATCCTGATACACAATGGTGGAATGGTTACCATCTGCAAAATGCATGACAGTAACTAACCAAGATTCCTCTGACAGCGTCTTCTAAATCTGTGAACTTTACCACCTAGAGGGTCAAGTGTAGAATATGCATGGGAACACCACTATCTGTAAGCTCCCCTCTCAAGTGACACATTGTCCATAATTGGATCTATATTGCCATTTTGTCATTGTTACTGGGTCAAAGTCCTGAAACTCCCATCCTGACAGAAATGTAGGTGTCCCTACTACCTTAGGTCAGCTGTGCTTCAAGAAAGCAGTTAATCACTATTGCCTTCTCCTGGGAAATCTAAGATGAGTAATCAATGCCAGTCTGGCAGGAATGACGACATCCCATGAATGAAGAAAAGTGCTATGGCAGATCTCAGGAATCTTGCCTTTGAACTGGCCATGTAAAGAAACTTAAAAGTTAAATTGCCTCAAGTGGTCAATCCATAGAAACAATGAATCAAACACCTAATCAGATAATAACATCAAGGACAAATAATGCTTTAAAAAAAATCTCCTAAAATGGTTCAACAAACTGCTGACTCGGTTCCCTGCTGAGTTAAGTTGTTCTGTAACTTTTGAAATTTCATCAATATTCATAATGCCCCTGGTTGGCAATACAAATTGTTTAACAATGCAAACAAATAAAGAGCACACCAGACTTTTCACTGTTACTGCAAAATTGAATGAAACAGTTTACTAAGAGCTTCTACCTCATTAAAGGGACTTCAGGCCAATTTGCTCTGAAAACATCAACTCATAGAGTCACAGACTTCTATAGAACAGAAAATGTCCCTTCAGTCCATCACATCTGCGTTGGTCAAAAAAAAGAGCTTAAATATTCTAATTCCAGTTTTCAGCACTTGGCCTAAAGCCTTCTAATCCAAAGCCTTGGCATCACAATTGCACATCTAAATATTTCTTAAATGCTAAGAGGATTTCTGCCTCAACCACACATCTCCTCTAGACCTTCTGCTCTTTTCCTTAAATCTATGCCCCTCGGTCATTGATTCCTCCATCAAAGGGAAAAATCTCTTCTTGTCTATCCTACCTATGACCCTCATAATTTTCTACATCAATCATGTCCCCCCATAGTCTTCTTGTTCTAAGGAAAACAACCCCAGTCTGTCCAATCTCTCTTCATAACTGAAACTCTCCAGGCAATATCCTAGTAAACCTCCTGTGCACCCGTGTTATCACATTCCCTCCTATCATGCAGATTCCAGACTGCACATAATATCACACATTCCACTGCAGCATCTGAGACATTATGAAACAATCCACAAACTTCTAATTAAACATCTCACAGCATTCCATAAAAAAAAAAACCCATCTCCCAATGTCAACAGATCCTTTTAAAAAAATCCAGGATTCCAGGTATAAAATTCACATCTGCTCCAACAACGAATCAGTTTTTCCTCGGGAAAAGCCCTATCTGTGTACCAGGTTTAATTGAAATTCATCCACTAACCTTGAGATGCAACCCTGTTGTGTCTGTCTTCCTGTACAGGAAACCCTGCTTGTCTGTCACTCCTGTTCTTACATTGTCCATTATTACCAAATGCCTCTGATTTAACATTTAACCATAAACAGATTTTCTATTTGGCTAGCTCTCATTATGAGGTGTTTATAGGATCAGAAGGCAGAATCATAACACAACAATAAGTTTACCTGTATAATGCTTTTAACTTAACAAAATATACCAAAGAGCTTCACTGAGGCATTTTAAAACAAAATATGTCACTGAGCCACAAATGGGATAATTTAGGATTTAACAATAATCTAGTTCAAAGAGGTTGGCCTTAAAAAGAGAAAAATCATGCTTGAGAGACGGAAAGGTTTTTGGAAGAAACTCCAAAGTTTAGGACATAAGCACTGAGGCCAGGCCATTGATCTTTGAGTGTTTAAAAATTAGAGATGCTCAAGATGCTGAAGTTGAGTGGAGCGCAACTATCTTTTGGGTTAGTGAGCTGGAGGATGTTACAGAGATAATGAGGAATGAGGCCATGGATTTGCAAGCATAGATGAGAATTTAAAAATCAAGAAGTTGCTGTATTGGAAGTCAATACTGTCAATGAATGCAGGGTTGATTGGTGACTGAGACTTGATGTGAGTAAGAAGTTTAGGTGACCTTTCTGGAGGGTAGGATGTGGGACGCTAGCAGTAGGACAATGGAGTAATCAGTTTGAAAGGTAACAAACAATTACTGAGTGTTGCAACAGAAAGAATGAGGCAGGAGTAGAGTTGGGGACATGTTATGTAAGTGAAAATATGTTATCTTAGTAATGGTAGACACATGGTTGAAAGCTTTTCTCAGGGTTAAATATGACGCAAGAGGTTACAAACAGACTGGTTCAGCTATGAGAAGGGATGGAATTCGTAGTGAGGAACTGGAGATATCTTACTAGCTGTTGGGTGGCATTAGTCTGCTGAAGGACAGATTGAAGGCCGAATCTACAAAGACATGGTTGGTCTGTCCAAGCTGTAAAATTAATTTCCTTTGTTTTCAAAGCCTGGCCTTGGCGTCCCCTATTGGAGGAACTGGATTTGGCTTTCAGTTTTACTGGCAATTCAGGGCAGATAGCAGGTTTATTTTTCCATGTTCTGGAGGGAGTTAAATAGGTGGGGTGTATTTAAACCCCTTCTCACTCCATCAGCTCAATAGTATAACTTCAGGGGTATGTCTAAAGCCAGCAAGTGATCTGAGAGACAATTGTATGAAAGATAACATGCTAAGAGATGGTGATAATTGGAGGTGAATGTCTCAATGTTGGGATACAAATCTAGAAAACCTTTGCAGAGTCTCTAATACATGGAGTTGACAGTTGTCAGTGCAGATTCTCTGATGTAAATAATGTTCTTAAATTATTTGGAAGGCTTGTTTAAAAAGGAGCCAACTAAATTTGCCAATGTTAGCAGAACTGGAATGAGGAATTTGTAGGGCAAGAGAGTAACAGTTCAAAACATAAAAGATTTACATCCATTCAGATTTAGATCAATTTGGATACTGGGATGTTGTACATGTCAATAGGATTTTACCTTAGGAATATCATTTTATAATTCTAAATTAGATGGAATACTTGGCGAAAATGCTAAGGAGAGTCCACTAATTTTGCTCTCCCATTAGAGGGAGGGTAACAGTTCTATTCAGGATCTGTGATGCTTCTTGTTTCTGACTCTCTGTAGAGTGTCTCTAACTACCTTGCCTCTCTGGTAGTTTTGTGATGTCTTTGAACTATCTGCCATAGATCAGTGGTTGCAGTCTTATCTCTTAATCAGTAGATGTTGGATTCAATCTCGCTCTAAAGACTTGGTCTAAAACATTTTGAGATGCCCTGTGTCATTAAAGGGGCTATAACAATGCAAGTCACTCTTCTTTCAAGGGTCACTGCCGTGGGTTGTTGGAAAGGACAGGGTGAGACTCAACCATGATAATGCCTATCCTCCCCACAGATCAGTGGAGGGAGACATTCATATTTTACAAAGTCCATCATAGACAATGATGTGAAATGATTGTTATAATTTAGGAAACATGACAGCCAATTTACACACAGCAATGGCTTATTGACCAGATAATAGGTTTTACTTAAGATGGTTGAGACATAAATATTAGCCAAGTTACCAATGCTGTCTGACCTGCTTTTTAAATTAATGCTATGATCTCATAGAAATCTATAAAATCCTAACAGGACAAGATCAGGTAAATACAGGAAGGATGTTTCTGAAGGCAAATGAGATCAAAACCAAGGGTCACAATCTAAGGACATGGGATAAACCATTCATGATTGAAATTTTTTCACCTAGAGAGTCATGATTCTGTTGAATTTGCTATCATAGAAAGCAGTC
Organism: Ginglymostoma cirratum; assembly: GCA_024137785.1. NCBI lineage: Eukaryota > Metazoa > Chordata > Chondrichthyes > Orectolobiformes > Ginglymostomatidae > Ginglymostoma > Ginglymostoma cirratum. Next base: position 32,119,729 of record JAHRHZ010000248.1, on the reverse strand, counting down.
AAGGCCAAAACATTGTATAATTTAACAAAGGAGTTGGATTTGGCACTTGGAGGTAAAGGGATCAAAGGATATGAGGAAAAGCAAGAACAGGCTGTGGATTTGGATGATCAGCCGTGATCATAATGAATGACGTAGCAGGTTTAAAGGGCCAAATTGCTACTCCTACTTCTGTTTGCTGTGTTGATGTCTATGTTTCTATCTAAAGTTGTGCACTACCAAACTTTACAGAACTTTCTACTATTCTTTACACTAAAATTGTGTACTGTACACTGCTGATGTATGCCTGGAGCAGACATAGAATACTTATTCCTTTAATACCGGTTGATTAATTTTGTAGAGCCAACTTTTATTACACATTGCTGTTGGTGTGACTTGTGTGCATTCAGTTTTCCCTGTAAATTGATTCTGTGCAGTGTTCTACAACATGTGGAATTGGTGCAATGTGGAGACAAATAGAATGTAGTGCTGACGAAGACTCACACTGTGAAAAGATTAAAAAGCCAGCTCCTGCTCGGAGATGTTTTGTACGACCTTGTGCTGTTTGGAAAGTAGGAAACTGGAGCAAGGTAAGTAACATGTGCTAAGTATAAAATGGACAGTTAGCTTTTCAATTCTTATCCTCCCTTCACACCCCATCCACCATTAGATTCTCACTTGTCCAGAGAGTCATCAATTTGGCATCATCTCGTCACCTTACAATATTTCACCAAAGTGAACTAACCCCAGCATGAGTTCACACCATTTATTTTTGGCTTTTGTGCCCAGGGAAGTTATTGATACCAAGCACACGGGTCAAGGAAAAAGAATTAGATCTGTGCCAGTCCACCTTAGATTCCTGGGCTTTCCTGCAGCGTGCCATCTGTTTATAAGAATGCAGTCTAGATAGGCCAGTGTTAATGAAGTCAAATGGTACATTCTTAGTCTTCTACCTTAACAGCACTCAAATACTTGATGGATGCAGGATGTGCAAAGAAGGTAGAGATTTGCATTTAGTCCTCCAGAAATTTAAACAACAATTGGTATCTCATGGATACTTATCTGTGCTGGCTGAGTCCTAATAACTGAAGGTAGAGTGGCAGCTCAGGCCTGAAACAATTGAATTTTTTACCTCTGATGCTTGAACTGTCTCCAAGCATTCTAAATGTCTAGGGATTGGGATAGTGTACTAAGAGGACATGACGACTTCTGCAGGAAAGTGCACAATGTCATTCAGTGAAGCCAGCATAATTAAACTATATCCATACATCCTTGGATCATAGAAATTCATGACACTTCGACCATAATGTCTGTTCTATCCTACTTATTTTGAATTGCACAATTTTGAAGAGGAGCGGGAGAGCTACGTCCTGTGACCTGACATATATACCTCAACCAGCATCACAAAAACCAGTTTCTATGATGATAATCATAATATTATTTGTGGGACCTTATTTGTGGGACCTTGCTAAATGCAAATTAGCTGCTGAAATTCCTATGTTCTCGTGTTGCTATTTCAAAAGTACTTATTACCTGTAAAATGTTTTGAGATGACCATTGGTTGTGAATCATGCTTTATAAATGCAAATCTTTCTTTGTTTCTCTGTTTAATTTAAGTTCATTTTTCTTCCATTAACTTATATTAACACCAGAATATGGCACATAACTTTAATGTTTACAGCCTATGGAAACTATTAAAAACATCCTTCTTTCTCTGCCATATTCTTCTTCTCAACTTTTATTCGCTTCATTCCATTTGCGATCAGTCTGTGCAACTACTCACAGTATCACTGTGTTGAGAAGGTTACAACTTAGTCCTTTTCTTTATCATTCATCAAATGTCAGCATTCCTGGCAAGTCCAGCATATATTGTTCACCTCTCTTTGCCCGTGAAATTCAGATTCAAGTCAGGAAGCAATGAAATTGGTTAGGCAACAGCTTAGTTGTATTATCACTGGACATTTTATCCAGGGATTCAGGTAACGTTCTAGGGACCTCAGTGTGAATCCTACCACAGCAGCTGATAGAATTTGAATTCAGTTAATAATGTAGAATTAATCGTCTAATAGAGTCATAGAGTCATACAGCATGGAAACAGATGCTTCGGTACAGCTTGTCCACGCTAGCCAAACACCCCAAGTTGATCTAGACCTTTTTGCCAGCATTTGGCCCATATCTCTTGAAATCATTCCTATTCATAGCCCATCCAGTTGTCTTTTAAATGTTGTAATTGTACCTACCTCCACCACTTCCTCTGGAAGCTCGTTCCATACAAAACCACCCTCTGCATGAAAAAGTTATCCCTCACATCCCTTTTAAATCTTTCCCATCTCACCTTAAACCTATGCCCTCCAGTTTTGGACTCCCTATTCTAGGAAAAAGACCTTGCCTATTCACCCTATCCGTACCCCTCATGACTTTATAAACCTCTAAAAGTCACTCCTCAGCCTCCGATGCTCCAAGGAAAAGTGCTCCAGCCTATTCAGCCTCTCCCAATAATTCAAATCCTCCAGTCATGGCAACATTCTTGGAAATCTTTTCTGCACCCTCTCAAGTTTAACAACATCCTTCCTATAGAAGGACGACCAGAATTGTACACAGTTTTCAAAAAGTGGCCTCACCAATATCCTATGCAACTGAAACATGACATGCTAATTCCTATTTTCAGTGTTCTGACCAATGAAGTCAAGTGTGCCAAATGTTTTCTATCTTCTACCTGCAACTCTACTTTCAAGGAACTATGCACATGCAGTCCTAGGTCTCTATGTTTGGCAACACTCTCCAGGGCCCTACCATTACTGTTAAAGTCATACCTGGTTTGCCTTACCAAAATGCAATACCTCACATTTATCTGAATTAAACTCCATTGCTGATTGTCAGAAAAATCTGTTTCGCTAATATCCTTTTGGGAAGGAAACTCTGTCCTTTACATGTAAGTCCAAACCTACAGCAACGTGATTGATTCTTGACTGCTGTCTGGGCAATTAGCAAAGGGCATTAAGTTCTGGCCTAGCTAGTGACACCCTCATCCTGTGAATGAATAACAGAAGTGCACGCTTTGTCTATTCACTCCCATTGAATTGACAGTCAATATCATCTAGATCCTTGCATTTGGCTGGTTTCCTGCTGTCCAGATAGGTGAAATGAAACCAACTCTGCCTTCGAGACTGATGATCTGTTTCTACTCATTAATGTTTCTTCTGTATTCAAAGTGCTCAGAAAACTGTGGAGGTGGTGTTAAAATCCGTGACATACACTGTATAGACAGCCATGACAAAAGGCCACTGAGGCCTTTCCACTGCCAGCTGCTCAGAACCAAACCAATCACAAGCCTTCACTGCAATCCAAAGGCCTGTGCTGACTGGCAAGTTTCTGCTTGGAGTGAGGTAATTAAGGAATAGAAGTGAGATATCATTTTTGATGATATTATTGCTCTATAAAAGGTGCTTTGGCTTCAGTAAAATGAAATTATTTGATTCTAATTGAAAATCTTGAATATGTCATAAATGTATTTTCCTCAAGTGTTCAAGGACATGCGGTGGTGGGATTCAAGAAAGACTGGTTCACTGTATGGGAGAAAGACAGTGCAATTTGAAGGCACAGCCTCATACTGCCATGCCCTGCAATACTCAGCCATGTATTCAATGGATAGCTGGAACCTGGAGTGAGGCAAGTCAAATATTCAATCTTAGGGACCTGAATTTCTATTGCAACTCAATCTGTTAATTTCACCTCAAAATTAAACAGGGAATCTTAATAATTTAATAGTTAAACATAATTATTATTGCAAACGTATATTTTTATATTTCCACTTTTATTTTAAAATGCTTAGCTATAGTCAGATGTGTATTGACAATGTATCATGCAGAGCCAGTATACCGTTAAGCTTCATACATACTGTTTGGCCCTGATTCTTTGCTGGAGCAACAAAAGAACATCTGTGTTATCAGCTACCTCTGCCCTCTGCATTTTCAGATTATAACAGGGTTTTACACCATAAAGGCATCCGAACTTTAATGCTCACTTTAAATTTATACCTTCTTGTAAATGATTCACGGATCAACAGAAACAATCTCACTATCTAGCTTCTAAAATCTTTTTGAAATGAGAAGCACTTGCAATTCAACCCCTTTATAATCTACTCTGCTGCAGTAAGAGCCATTTCTACTAACCTCCTAATGAATCTACATTTAGTTTTAATGAAACTAGAATCATACAGTACAGAAGAGGCTCTTTAGTCCATCGATCTGCACCAACATTATCTTTTGATTCAGGAAATATCCAAAATGATAGGAAAACTGCCAAGTTAACACACTTATTCAAACAGGATGGAGACAAAAATCATTTCAGTTGCATTAACCTCATTGTGAAAATGTTAGGCTTTTGTAAATGAGAGGAGAGCATTTAGAAATGTATAATAAACGTTAGCAGAGTGATAGTTAGCAACTGCCGATGCTGGAGTCAGAAATAACAAGGTGTAGAGCTGGATGAACACAGTAGGCCAAGCAGCATCAGAGGAGCAGGAAAGCTGACATTTCGGGTCAAGACCCTTT
>JAHRHZ010000248.1:32066534-32114800 GCA_024137785.1 Ginglymostoma cirratum | reverse complement strand
TCCTGCTCCTATGATGCTGCTTGACCTGCTGTGTTCATCCAGCCCCATGCTTGTTATCTCAGCAACCTATAACTAGTGGATTGCCACGGGGATTGCAATAATTGCCCCAAAACTAAGGCCTAAATGTCTGCTTTAAGTGGTCATTATTAATTTAATTGACAATATACACAATCATCCTAATTTAACTGTGCAAAACTCTTCTTCACCCTTCAGGAATATGTACTTAAATTAAACAAAATAGTACAGATGCTGGAAGTCTGAAATAAAAACAGACATGTTCTGAAGAAGAGTAATATCAGCCTCAAAACATAAACTCTGTTTCTCTTTCCACAGGTGCTGCCAGTCCTGCTGAGTTTCTTCAGCACTTATTTGAGATATTTGATGTATGTACTTGCGTAGAAGTCAATCCTGTATGAAGGTTGACCCTGTGATTTTTCAACAATTTGCGAAGGATATATTGGCCTTGGAGGGAGTACAATGTAGGTTTACAAGAATGATACCTGGACTTCAGGAGATATGTTAAAAAGAAAGATTACAAAAATTAGGCCTGTTTTCTCCAGAATATAGAAGGTTAGGGGGAGTCTAATTGAATTCTTCAAGATGTTAACAGGAAAAGTCAAGGTTGATAAAGATAAATTATTTCCGCTGATTGGGGATTCTAGAACTAGGGGTATGTCTGAGAATTAAGGCCAGATCGTTCAAGCAAGATGTTGGCAAGGTGGAAGTTATTTGGAAATCTCTTCCACAAATGACAGTGGATGCTGGATCAGTTGTTAATTTTCAATCTATGATGAATAATTTTTTGTTAAGGCATATGGACAACAGGTAGCTACATGGAGTAAGGCCACAAATCAGCCATGACCTCACTGAATGGTGGAACAGGCTTGAGGGGCTGAATGGCCTACTCCTGTTCCTATCTTCCTGTGATATTACCAATAGATCACTGCCTTCCTTTGTAAATTCCCAGGATCAATTAATTTAAGTTATTATTTGACAAAACAAGGATAAGAGTGGATATTAATTTCCAAGTCAAATCGAATCACATCCACCAGTTGAATTCAAATCAAATCCAGTTGGATTTTTTTGACAAGAACGCTGTTGGCCTTTATTATATCAATGAATGTAAAATATATGTTTATACTACACTGTTATAGTCTCTGAAATATTTGTTCTGATAATGTAGTGTTCTGTATCCTGCGGAGGAGGCTTACAACAGCGGGTGGTGAAATGTATGAACTTGAAAACTAATAAGACAGAGGAAGACAGAAGCATTTGTGAAATTAAGCCATCCCCAAATAAGATACGGAGGTGCAACATTCAGAAGTGTATGAGCAAAAATGGTAAGAAAATATAGAGTCTATATTTGTTATTACAGTGTGATGGTAGAACATGGTGGTGCAATGTGCAGGGTTCAAGATGTTTGGCAGAGACTAACTTCCCTCAGAGACATAGAACTGAAGTGCTAAGAGTCACACCGTCAACCAATTTAGGACTGTTAGTCAGGCACTGAGTGTGGCTCATCTGCCTGTATTGGAAATTACATTGAATAATACACAGGGCCATTCATTTGCAGGAAAAAATTACATACATACATTTGCCTGTTTCAACTGAACAAAATAGATGATAGCCATTTTCCAGTTCATTCCTCAGATCAATGTCTTCACCAATCAGAGTTAACCTGCTTGGTTTAAATTTAGCTGTTAGTCATCATTGTATTGGTAAAATCTCCATGGCCATGCCTCTACTAATCAGAGGGCTTTTGTCTACCAATCAGTATGCTCTGTCTACAAATTAAAATTCCCTATTCATTGTTCCCTATTGATTCCCTGTTCCCCTATTCATTAGTATTTTGGCAAATCTCCTGATGAATGCTAGGTGAAATTTTAACAAAATGTATCTTTTTTTCAGCAATACTGGATAGTCAAATAATTATTTTAGAATGACTTTCATTAACATTTGACCTCAGGTGAGTACTTACAGTAGTGAAGGACCAAATCTTAAGTAAAATCTTATAATTTATTTGAACTCTATAAAATACTACTTGTATTCTTAATTGTTGCATGTCTCTCACTCCTCAAAGCTCAATGCCAAAAGATTTCCACTGTAAGCAGAATGGGAATGATATCATTCACTTAAATGTAATGTTAATCTAAATTCCTATGAAATTATTAGTCAAACATCTTGGAGAAATTACTCAAGCATAGCATGCTATCAGGTTTTATTGAGTTCTGAGCTGTTTTGCTTGATATTCTGACAGCTGCTACAACATGAGCATTTGTATTTCAAGAGTCATGAAACCATGTTAATTATGGAAAGGTGCAATACAAAGATAAAATCCAAAAGATTAAAGGCTATGCTTTAATGTGGATTTTGTGTTGGATAAGTTGGTTCACCTCCAATAAGAGGTGTGACATTGAAAGCTTAGGTAACCTGCACCTGTTAGATGTGATTGAAAGAGCACAGCATCTTTGTGCTGCCTTTTATGATGATTTATGCATATAGTCATCACTAACAACATTGTTCATTCATGACACTTAGCAGCAGGGCCATATTTCCATCACTGTTTAAAGATAGCCTGCATCTCTTAAAAGGAAGGTACATGGTTGGAGATGCAGACGTAATTTTGAATCGTATTAGTTTTAATTCTGCTTTAATGGGATGTGACCAAGACCAGCATTTATTGACCATCCAGTTATAAACCAACTTCTTGTACCTCGGAAACTGACATGATGAAGGTATTTTCACAATGTTGCTATGTGTGGAATGCCAGATTGTGACCCAGCGATATTGAAGAAATGACAGTAGATTTCGAAGTGAAGGTGGTGTATGCATTTATTGTGGTGATGTGGTTAGGCAGATTGGCAATGCTAAATATCCCATGGCGTCCAGGGATGTGCAGGTTAAGTGGATTAGCCATGGGAAATGCAGGGCTACAGTGATAGGGTAGAGGAGCTCGTCCAAGTTAGATGCTGTTAAATGGGTTGGTGGGGACTTGATGGCCCCAATGGCCTGCTTCCTCACTGTGGGGATTCTATGATTCAATGATTCTCTTGTGTCTTTTGCCTTTGTTTCTAGGCAGTAGAGTCCACAATTGCTGTCTAAGACCGTGAGCATACTTCTGTCTAAATTAACTAACATGGCTACAGGAATAGAGCTATCAGTTTGTAATACCTTTTCTCTGTTACCCTTAAATAGTGGTGAGATCGGTAGTTTGCAACAGGTAGGGAACAATTTATGAATCTAGAGTTTTGAAATTCTACGATAAATGTATTGACAATTTAATTTGTTCCTTTTTAATGCCCTTGAGTAGAAATATCAGATCCTGGAGATCTGTCAATCTTTGATAACATCCATTTCTCCATCACCATTTCTTTATATTGAATCTAGTTAATTTCTTTGCTTTATTCGTTTTATATTTCCTTATGTCTGGCTTTTTATCCTCATCCTCTACTGTACACATTAATACAAAGTAACTATTTAGGAAATCTGCCGTTTCTCCATTTCCAATTTGATTTTAGATTTTTAGATTTTTTAAAAATTTTATAGTTACTTGTACTCATGTATAGAAGTACAGGAGTACAATGAAAAGTGTATAATGTCGCCACATGTGGTGTTATCTCAGGTACCAAGGCACCGAGGTACAAAAAAAGCTTGGGTACAAAGTAGTAAGAGAAACAAAAGTTTAAAAAGTTAAGCATTACTTCATAGAATAGTAGAAAATAAAGAAATAGGTAATAGTTTACATTAAAGTCTGTTGTAGCTTAGACTGGGAAAATGCAAAAGTTAGTATTAAAAGTTCAACAATTATGACATCACAAATGATATTGATCGTCACCTTTTATTTTAATATATTTGCAAATACTTCAGTTTTGTCAGATAACTTAGTGCCATCAGCACATGGTTCTCCATTTCTTCAGTTAAGTGATGAATAGATCTTGATTCAGACTTATGCTTAGGAAAACTTGGAAATTAAATAGCAGATAATTCTTCACACGGGTTGTTTCCACAGAAAGAGTTGAACCAGAGATCATTGTACTTATTTAAAGAAAAGTCAGAAGCTATTTGTAGCAGGTGGTGGTTCTGAGTTATGGGAAACCCATTAAAGGTATGAATGATCCTTTCTGCTCTACAAGCTCCTTAGGTCTGTTATGGTGTTCAGAGCAATTCAAGCAAGTGCATTAACATTTCATAAGAAATATAATGGCTTAAATACAGTTTGCATTTCTTTGTTTGCTAAACTTCACATTAAATATTCTACATCTAAAAGCTGTGACAGAACAATGATGGAAACTGATTGTGTATTCCTGATACTGATGACTATCCAGAGTTGAGCTTTTCCTTGTACTAGCATCCTATGTCTTCACAAACACAGAAAAATAATGTAAACAGATGGTGACAGATGGGCTTGACAATGTTTGGAACACACAACATTCACTGCTTTTTTAAAAAAAAATTTTAGTACAATATTCTCTGTCTTGGTTAGGTGCTTAATACTTGGATAATTTAAGGAGAACAGGAGGTGATCTGATTGCAAAAATGTTAATCTTCTGATGATCTAATAAAGCGTGCCAATATTTATAGTACCAGACGTTCATACTTCAGGAAATGTGATAATAAGAAAACTCATAAAATTGTGTGACTTAATCCTAACAAAAGTACCACACTATTGAGGGACACAGCAATAAAAGCTATTCTGGATATCAAGGCAATGGTATTATTTTATGGGGAGCTACATTTTTAATATGCATTCATTGGTGGTCTGGAGAAGTATTTATGCAATGGTTTTTTAGTCCAGTTCATTTCTATTTCCAAATGGGGACATAGTGGATCTAAAACTTGTATAAATCTGGAAAACTATGCTGAGGTGCCGTTATTAAAAAGTTAATTCTCATTCAAGACTACAACTAGATATTGGGTGGGCAGCAGTTAAGGCTGTCCTAGGCTCACTCAGTTGACCATCGATTAGATTAACTGCATGTCCCATCAATATTTATCTGCTAGCTGTTCCTAACAGAGGGTTTGAGCTACAGGGAGAGACTATTTTCCCTGGAGTGTCAGAGGCCGAGGGATGACCTTAGAAGTTTATAAAATCATGAGGACATGGATAGAGTAAATAGTCAAGGTCTTTTTCCCTGGGGTGATGGAGTCCAAAACTACAGGGCATAGGTTTAAGGTGAGAGAGAAAAGATTTAAAAGCGACCTAAGGGGCAACTTTTTCACACAGAGGTTGGTGTGTGTATGGAATGAGCTGCCAGAGGAAGTGCTGGATGCTGATACCATTACAACATTTAAAAGGCATCTGAATGGATATATGAATAGGAAGTGTTTAGAGGGATATGGGTCAAATGCTAGCAAATGGGACTAGATTTATTTAGAATATCTGGTCAGCATGAACAAGTTGGATTGAAGGGCCTGATTCCATGCTATACATGAGGTAGTAGACTTGCTTGCCGAGCTGGTGTTTGATTGCAGATATTTCGTCACCCTGCTCGGTAACGTCATCAGTGTGCCTCCAGTGAAGCGTTGGTATTCTGCCCCACTTGTTATTTATATGCCTTGGTTTGCTGGGTGGCTGGCATCACTTCCAGTTCTGTTTCTCAATAGTTTATATATCGGGTCCAGTTCAATGTGTTTATTGATGGAGTTCCAGTTGGAATGCCAGGCCTCCAGGAATTCCCTGTCATGTCTCTGTTTGGCTCGTCCTATTAGGGATGTGTTGTACTCGTTGAATTCATGTCCTTCTTTGTCTGGGTGCATTGAGACCAGTGAGAACTGGTCATGTCTCTTGGTAGCTAGTTGGTGTTCATGTATCCTAATTGTCAGTTTTCTTCCCGTTTGGCCTATTTAAATGTTACTCTCAGTCCTTGCATGGTGATTTGTATATTAGGTTAGTTTTATTTGTTGTGGGTAAGAGATCCTTTACGTTCATCAGTAGTTGTCGCAGTGTGATTATTGATTTGTGCGTTACCCTGATACCAGGGGGTCTGAGTAGCCTTGTGGTCATCTCTGATGTACTGTAGGGTGACTGGTGACTCTGGCTGTGTTGTGTCTTCTTGTTGTGCTCTATCATGGAGATAACTGCAGATTGTGCGTTTTGGGTATCCATTCCTTTTAAAAACTCAGTATAAGTGCTCCTGTTCTGCTTTGCTCAATTCCAGGTTGCTGTTGTGTGTTGTAGCCCATTTGAATAATGTCCTGATGCAGCTCCGTTTATGGATGTTGGGGTGGTTGCTGGTGTAATTAAGTATCTGGTCCATATGTGTGGTCTTTCTGCATATGCTAGTCTGGAGTTCCCTGTTGTTTTTGTGTTCTACCATTATGTGTAGGAACGGTAGTTGGTTATTGTTCTCTTCTTCTTTTGTGAACTTTATCCCGATGAGGATGTTGTTTACGTGTCAGTGTGTTTCTTCTAATCTTGTGCGTTTGATAATCACAAAGGTGTCACCTACATATCGGACCCAAAGTTTGGGTTGTATAGTGGGGAGTGCTGCCCATTCTAACCTTTGCATTACCGCTTCTGCAATCAGTCCTGATATTGGGGATCCCATTGGTGTTCCATTGATTTGTTTGAATATACGGTCATTGAAGGTGAAGTGGGTTGTGAGGCACAGATCCAGCAGTTTCAGGGTGCTGTTCTTTGTTGATGCTGTTGGTGTCATGGGGTGCATGCGTCCCTGATTCATCCAGCAGTGTGGCAATTGTCTCTTTGGCTGGGTTGATGTTTAGGGTTGTAAATAATTATCTCCTCCTCTTCTGCTCTGGTGCCTTTGATGATGTTGGGTAATTCTCGGGAGAAGTGAATGGAGTGGGTAATGTTATCAACGAAGCATTTCAGTTTCCGTTGTAACTCTTTGGCAAGTCTATATGTTGGTGTGTCTGGTAGTGAGAGAATGAGTCTGAGGGGAACCCATGGCTTAAGTACCTGAGGGAGTCCATAGAAGCTGGGTGTGTTGGATCCCTTTGGCTTCATTTTTTTTGGTAGTCTGTCTTGCTGACATGTCCTAAGTTGTGTAATTTCCAGAAATGATGTCGACCACCCCAGGAAGTCTACAACCTCATCCATAACCTGAGCTACAAATCTTCCCAAAAACTTTAACCATTCTATACCTCTCCATGGCTCTGCAATTGCTTCCTTGTGAATGAAGATGATCAGCAGGAAGGCAAGTAAGAGTCAAATCTACCAAGTTCCTGAAAAATCCTCCTGATTTTGATTCCTTAACCCTTATTGCTATACTCCCTCCGTCACTGTCTCCTTTACTCAGTGTATCAGGTCAGAAACCTTCCTTCAAAAAGAACCAGATGGCACAGATAAAACATTCTCACTACTGCCCAACTTGGGTTCTAACAGGGCCACTCAGCTCCTAAGCTTAATACAGCCTTGGTTCAAACATTGCCAAAAGAGCTGAATTCCAGAAGTTAGGTGAGAGTGACAGCCCTTGACGTCAAGGTCATATTTAACCTAGTGAATAGCAAGGAGCCCGAGAAAAAACTGAAATCAGTGGGTACCAAGGGGCAAGCTCTCTGGTTGTTGAAGTAATACCTGGTACCTAGGATGATTGAGAGAGTTAGTAGGAACTGCCGATGCTGGAGAATCTGAGATAAAACGTTGTGGAGCTGGATGCACACAGCAGGCCAAGCAACATCAGAGGAGCAGGAAAGTTGACATTTAGGGTCGAGACCCTTCTTCAGAAAAAGGATGATTGTTCTGGTTGTTGGAGGTCAGTCATCTCAGCTCCTGGACATCTCTGCAGAAATACCTCAGGGTACGTCCTAGGCCCAACCATCTTCAGCTGTTTCATCAATGACCTTCCCTCCATCATAAGGTGAAATGTGGGGATGTTCATCGATGATTGCATAATGTTCAGATGCATTTACAGCTCCTCAGATAACGAAGCAATCCATGTTCAAATGCAACAAGATGTGGTCAATAACCAGGATTTGGGCTGACAAGTGGTAGTTAACATTTGCACCATGTAAATGCCAAGCAATGAGACAATCTAACCATGGCCCCTTGACATTCAATGATGTTATCATCTTTCAATATTCCACAGTCAACATCCGTGAGGTTACAATTCACAGGAAGCTCAACTGAACATGCCACATAAATACAATGGCTGCTAGAGCAAATCAGAGGCTGTGGTGAGTAACTCACCTCCTGACTCCCAAAGTCTGACTACCATCTAAAAGGCCCAAGCGGAGTGTGGTGGAATAATCCCTGCTTGCCTGGATGGGTGCAGCTCCAACAACACTTAAAAGGCTTGTCACCATCTAGGACAAAACAGCCCGCTTGATTGGCATTGCATGCACAAGTATCCGTTCCCTCCACCACCAACACTCAGTAGCAGCAGTGTGTACTGTCTACAAGATGCATTGCGAAAATTCACCTAACATCCTTAGGCAGCACCTTCCAAACCCACAATCACTCTCATCTCAAAGGATAAGGGTAGCAGAAACAGGGCATGCCACCAGATGCACGTTCCCCTCCAAGTCTGTCACTATTGTGACTTGGAAATATATCACCGTTCCTTCACTGTTGCTGGGTCAAAATCCTGGAATTCCCTCCCTGGTGGCATTGTGGGTCAACCCACAGTAGATGGACTGCGACGGTCCAAGAAGGCAGCTCACCACCACCTTCTCAAAGGTACCTAGGGACGGTCAATAAATGTTGGCCAGCCAGTGATGCCCACATCGCATGAGTGAACAAACAAAAATTTGTGACAGAGTTGACAGGGTTGAAGGAAGCTGGAGGGATGTGATGCAGCACAGTTTGACAGCTGTTTCAATAATTTAAAACCTACATGTCCAAATACAAAGTGAACGTTGACAACTGTTTTCATTCTGATTTGACAGCTTTGAATTGAGCAGTGAATTTAATGGGCACACTTGCTGTCAATTAGAAAAATCCTTTAAGTAGCGCGAGCTTTGGAGATTATTTTTATCCAATGAAATTTGATAAGAAATGCAACAGTTGTGCATGATATTTAGGGGTCGGGGGTGGAGGGGGGAGAGCGAGGAAAAAGTGCCTTTAAGTCTGCTTTGGAATGAAAGGGTACCTCAGTTGATTATCACATTTTATAACAAACTATTTGGATAATATTAACACAGAACATGACAAAAATACTTTTTTTTCCATTTCCGTTTTGATTTTCAGCATCTGCAATGTTTTGTTTTAATTTTATTAGAGGATTAATACATCTAAATACACATTCCAAGCCATTTGTGATTCCTTTACATCACTAAGTGTATAAAAAAAATTGTTAAAATAGATGTCCTGATATGTAAGGGCACCGTGCATCATGCTGTCCATGAGTGTCAATTGGTTTGCATTATCAACCCATTCATTGAAAGTCAGCACAAACCAAGGTAATTCTAGCAAACGTTATAGTGAGGGTGAGTTCCATTTCCATGAATCCTTCAGCAAACTGCCAAGGCCCCAGATCAGACTAAAGAGCATGGCACACAACCACCATTTATGACTATTCAAGGAAGCTTCCCATTTCATTTTGGTTGTAATATCACTCATTTGAAATGTTTTAAAATTAATATTATCAAATTAATTATAGTGGTGGACTGTTACCCTTTTTAGTGATATATTTATTTTCAACCATAGTAAATGAGCTCCACGAGGTTACCAGTGCTAAATATATCAATTAGTATGTTTGATGCAATCAACAATTATGGTATCCGATTGTGAGGTATGTGGCAGATTTGCAACTGGAACTTGGATAATCATATTTTAGAATTGGGATTGCAACAGAACCACAGCCATTCAGATCAGGGTGAGCAATACATGATTTTAGTGCACCTACTTAACTGAATGACCATAGTATTAGGCTGTGTTCCTCACCTCTGCTAAGTGTGACTTGCAGCAAAATGCTGCAGTCAGACTTTCCTAATCAAAGTCAGACTGTCCACTTTGGTGAAAAATTGCACATACAAAATGGTTCCAGTTTAAGCATTAGAAAATTAAACAGCAGAATGGAGAGGGTTCCATAGGGATTGATGCAATGCTGGGAGACATTTGCAGTGCTGCACAGTTAGAGAAATGCCAGAAAGCCATGGAGTTAAGGAACCCTTAAGGCCTTTCCTCCAAAAGGATTTCTCAGAAAGAGGTAACCCAGGAAGATTGGATGACTGTTCACATTGTCCTGCCATTTGAAAAGAGAGGAAGGAATAAACTAACTCATTACAGGCCAGTCAGCTGAAGTTCAGTGGTGAACAAATGATCAGAAACGTTATGATAGATTGTTTCAACAGACCCTGGCTTCATCAAAGACAGTTGACCTGTACAGTCTTGTTAAGGGAAAGTAGTGTCTGACAAACTAGGTTGACCTCCTTGATAACACGTTAGGAGAAAAAAAACCAATGTCAATAGTGCATTTAATGCAGTCTATGTGGATTTTCGCAAAGTTTTTAACAAAATGCCACATGGCAGACTGGTCAGTAATTTAAAAGTGTATCAGTTTCAGGAGGAAGTGGCAAGTTGGAATCAAAACTGGCTTCTGGCAAGAAACAAATTGTTATTGTTGAAAGGTGTTTTTGTAAGTGAAAAACTGTTTCTAGTGGAGTTCTATATCATTCAGTGCTGGGTGCCTTGCTGTTCATTAATCATATCAATGATTTCGACTTAAACCTCGGGGCATTAATAAGAAGCTTGCAAATGTTACAAAAATTGTCTTGTGGTTGAAAATGAGGAATAAAGCTGTAGGCTGCAGGAAGTTATCACTGGACTAGTCAGGTCATTAAAAAAAATGGCATACAGAATTCAAGTTGAGAAGTGTGAGGCAATGCATTCGGAAGACAGGCAAGATGAGAGAATACACAATGAATTGCCAGATTCTAGGAAGTGTGGACAATCAGAAGCAAAAGAGCCAAAAGGTAGGTTTGGGCCAAATAACTCTGTTTTAACCAGCACAGAAGTAATGACACGAAATGGTCTCCTTAAAAATTTCTATGTCAGTAATTCTTCAGTTTTCAGTCATAGTATAGGGGCCAGACATGTTCATTGGCAACTAACTAGCCCCCTCTGCTGCCCAGACACCTGATCAAATCACGAGCCACTCAGCTTGTTGACAGCTGATCGTGAGATTCTTGGCCTATTGCAGACCTTGACCATGGAGTGCCACCCCACCAGAAGCTGAGCGACCCTATCAGAGGTGGTAGCATCTGGGTCCTAAAGAGACCTTCTGTTCAAGAGATTCAGCAGTGAGGAGGCATCTTCTGGGCTGTTTCAGAAGAAGAGCAGGAAGGTGGCTTTCAGGTGCCATCTGTTTACTTTTTATCAATGTCTCTGGTTGCACCACAAATTCAGAAATCTTGCTAACATCTTTGTAGCTTGCCATGAGAAGTAAATTTTCAATGGAATGATCATTAACTTCCTACCCCTTGGATATTTTCACATGCGGCTGAGATATTCGTGATACTTGAGTCTGCAGCCACATCAAAGAATTTTTTAATAGAGCTTATTAAATTCGATTATGCACGCACATTTAACTTTGAAAATGGAACAATTAGATGTGCTCTCTTTCCTCAATGTATCGGTTGAGAAATCTGCCAGTAGATTTTTACCTACTATTTATCAAAAGCTAATGCTCAATGGTCAATATATGTATTGGGATCCCTACAATCTCACACACTACAAGATCAATTTTATTAGGGATCTCATGAATAGGGCCTTAGCCATCTGCTCACCATATAACTTGATTCTGAGATAGGGCATATCAAACTACTCGCATGATAAATTGATTAGTTTGATCAGTGATCACACGTTTTACATCACAGCAGCTCATAAAAGAACCTATGTCTACCACTTTTGGCCCTGAGCAGTGCCCAGTCTACCCGGATTAAAGGCATCCGAAAAATATGAGCAATAGGTGAAGATAGCTGTCTCATGTTGCTACTCTGCAGTAATTACATGAGTGGTCTTCTCCACCAGCAGGATACTGCCATCAGTAGCTCAGTGGTTAGCACTGCTGCCTCACAGCACCAGGGACCCAGGTTTGATTCCACCCTCGGGCAACTGTCTGTGTGGAGTTTGCACATTCTCTCTGTGTCTGCATGGATTTCCTCTGGTGCTCCGGTTCTTCCCACAGTCCAAAGATATGCAGGCTAGGTGATTGGCCATGCTAAATTTCCTGTAGTGTTCAGGGATGTGTAAACATTGTGGGTTGTAAGGGGATGGGTCTGGGTGGGATGCTCTGAGGTTCAGTGTGCACTTGTTGGGCTGAAGGACCTGTTTCCACACTGTAGGGATTCTATGATTCTATCAAGCTAAAAAGACATTTTGCTAACCTCACAAATGAGTAATGTGATATGAGTTGCATTGCCCATGTGATGCCAGGTAAGTAGGTCCTATGTCCCAATGACGTACAGACTGTTTCGAACAAAACATTCTGCTGTTCATGCTCAACTAGCCTGTGCTTTCAAGCTTCAGAAAAGTATGTTCACCATTAGATGTGATTCTGCTACTGGAAATCATTTATTAACTAACCCAGACTGTGCTAAGAATTACATTGGAAATCAATAATTTGTCAAGCTCATGGTGATGTATTTTTGTGTGCTAGAAATTACAGGAATACATACACAGAACCCTCTATTATGTAGGGAAGGAATTTTTTGTCCATACATTGCACCTTTTCCATGAATTGCACCTTGGCTATTCACCATATCCATGCCCCTCATGAATTTATAAACCTCTATAAGGTCACCACTCAACCTCCAATGCTCCAGGGGCAAAAGATCGCCAGTCAATTCAGCCTCTCTCTGTAGCTCAAAAAGATTATGGAGACAGCCAATGGTTGCTGTATCCCCATGGCAACAAATTGGCCAATGAGAATCTTCCTGTCTGGTGTGAGAATTAAGATTGACAGTTAACTGTTCTTGCCACATTTCCATGCCAGTTATACCCAACGAGTCAGCACCCATTTCTCGTGCTATGTAAAACAGGCTCCCTTTCCTCCAGGCTGTTTCTTACATCCTCACTCTAATGAGTGTAAGATGAAAAGATTCAACTTCTTGCCAACTTTTATGATGGAAACGTTATCAAATCTGCTTAAAGTTGATACAAACAAAAATTAACTTAGTTGAAATGAAAGCTAGCCTCTGTTCTTTTATGCATTTGGGTTGTTTGAAAATTAAAGTATTATTTGGAACATTTGGCCTGCTAAGAAGATTATGCTAAGAAGTGATCCTGCAGAGAAGTCAGCCCTTGCAGGGAATACAAAATGCATCTTTTTAATTGCATCATAACAGATCATTGTAATCATGCCAGAAAATAACAGTGGCCAAAGATTAGGAAACACACTTGGATGGAAGAAACATTGTGAAATAGTTTCCTCAAGGAGGCAATAGCTAATGTTAACAACTGGGGCTTATACATTGTACACAGGGAAACCAGTTTGTGAAAATGAATAAAACTGTACATGGAAGCTTGATGCAGGATTTAATGTGCCAGTTGTGTCTGCCAGTGTGCTTATGTGAATTCAAAGTCCAGGAGAAAATTTGAGCATTGATTTTGAGTTGAATCAATAGTTGTTTCTTCATAGCAAACTTAACTGAACCATGAATAACAACAACTGGTATTTGTATAGCACCTTTAACATAACAAAATATCCTAAGGTACTTCACAAGTGCCATTATCAAAAAAGAACTTGGTGCTTAGCTACAAAAAGAAATAGCAGGATCAATGATTAAAAGTTTGATAAATAGGTAGGTTTAAGTAGCATTTAAACAGATGCAAGTGCTGTATAGCATTAGAAATGTTTAGTGAGGAAATTTCTGTGCTTAGAACCTAGGCAGCTAAAGCCAAGGCCGCCAATGATTGATAAATTGAATCTCAAAAAGCTGGAGCCAGAGGAGTACACATACCTCCAAAGGTGGTGGGGCTGGAGTATTAGGATTAGAGAGACAAGGAAGTGCTAGCTCATGGAGGAATTTGAAACTGAAGATGAAAATTTTGAAATTAAAACATGGAACCAAGGTTGCAGATATGCTTCCTCAACCAGACGACTGCCAGAAATAGGGATGGAATCAGTGTCAAGGGAGGAGAGTTGGTGGAGGTGATGAAAACAATAATTTGTTGTTTTCAAAACTGGAGAAGCTGTGAGTTTCAATTGCTTGCCATTTGCTCTATTCTATTACACTTTTTCTGCAAAGAAAGAACAATAATACAGTAAGCATGCGGTAAAATGTGGTCTACTATAATTGCTGCTCACAATGTGACCTCTTCCACATTGAGGAGATGAAGTGCAGACTGGGCGACTGCTTTTCCATCTGCAAAAATGATCCGAGGCTTTCTGTTGCCTGCCACTTCAATACACCACTGTGTTCCCTGGCCAACATCTCTGTCTCAGGCTTTCTGCAGTGCACCAGCGAAGCTTGACGTAAGCTGGAAGAACAGCTTGGGGACCCTGCAGCCTTCTGGATCAATATCGAGTTCAACAATTTTAGGCTTGTGCACCTTCTCCCATGCCCTTACCCCAATCTCCACACACCAACCTTGCCATCATGTGGGCTGCTATCACAACCAACCCATTAACAGCCACTAACAGTGCCTGTTAGCAGCTATTCATTCTCCCAGGCTGACCTTTATCCATTCCTTTGTGTGTCTAACCTTGTTTCCATCTCTCCAGCTCCATCTCCACTCATCATTCCCTCCTTCTTCTTCCCCCACCTCTTCTCTAGCATAAAAACCAAACTTTTCCCAGCGGCAATCCATTCTGAAGATGAGTCACTGGACCCGAAACATTAATACTGCTTTTTCTGCACAGATACTGCCAGACCTGCTGAGTTTGTTTTTCAGCAATTTCTGTTTTTGACTTTCCTTCTCCATGTTGAAAGGCCTACAATTATTACTTAACCTAAGTTAGAATTGATTACCCTGAAGAATAATTGCTAACATTTAAATTACACTTTAAAGATTTTTTTTTTGTGTTTGATAGTTGATCCAAGATAGCCATGAGGGGTTTAGGCCCGAAACGTCAAGTTTTCCTGCTCCTATGATGCTGCTTGACCTGCTGTGTTCATCCAGCCCCATGCTTGTTATCTCGGATTCTCCAGCATCTGCAGTACCTTTTATCTCTAGCCATGAGTTAAAATCATTTTTTGAAGTTATTTCACTGTGTGATTGGCATACACGCTTTCTGGATACTGTCCCATTTCAAAATTGTTAACATGTGTCACACAGAAGACAAAGGGAAATTTATGAGCTGAGGTATAAAAGCCTTTCTCATCAAGAATGCAGATTACAGAATTTGGCATGTAGGGCACATCCATCTATCTTTAATCATTCATGTCCCTAGGAAAGAAAATTTTATGTGAAGAAGTTCATCTCTCGAATTTCCCAGTTGAAAGCTATTATTGATTTAACTTTGATTTTTGTCTTGCTTGAACAATTGTTCACATTAAAAAACATTCTCCTGATATCATTTCCCCCTCCCCCCACCCACTTTTGGCGTCAGTCTTGACTCAGTGGCAGCACACTCTTGTCTCTGAATCAAAATTTGATCGTAACTTCAGCTATTTACTTGAATGCAATACTTAAGGCGTGTGATATTATTGGAGACTTTTGAATGGACTGTTAAACTGTGGTCGTGTCTGCCTTCTCCAGTGAGCATCAAACAGATCACCAGCCTGTTCAACTTTGCTGCAATATGTTTGTCTATACAATAAGTTTCAATAATAATTTATGGACTGGAAATCAGTTTGGAGGCACGATACTGTGAAGGTCACCACGTAAATACTGATGATTTGTGTTGTTCTCTCCCTGACATTAGTCATGATTGATTTGATTTGATTTTGAATCATTATTATCCAGTCTTAGATAACAAAGTGTGGAGTTGGATGAACACAGCAGGCCAAGCAGCATCATAGGAACAGGAAAGCTTGACATGTCGGGCCTAGACCCTATCTCTCATTATCCAGTCTTCTCTTGCTCTTTAGACTTCAAGTGAAAAATTTGCACTCTCTCTTTATAATGAATTCCTCTTCTCTACAGGCTTTTCTGAATAAATGGTTTCTCCACCTTCCGCTGCCCTCAAATCTTTTCTGAAGTTGGCCACCACTACAGTATAGAATATCTTAACTGTGCCTTAAACTATGGTTGTACAATTTAGCACTTCCATCCCAATTGTTTATTTTGGCATCAAGCTTGATACAGTGGTAGCACTCTTGCCTCGGCCAAAAGTTAATGTATGCAAATTTTTTTCACAATCTGAACATTCTAGGATAATACACCAGTGCATTTCCCGTGTGGATGCTGTATTGTTAGAGATGTCATCTTTTGGATAAGTCACAAAACTGTGGCCCCATATTCCATCGTTAGTGGATACAAAAAAAACCCAAGATCGTGTTCACCAATTAAAATTGTACATCCATGTCACTTTGCCTACTTGTGTATATATTACATTCAGTTGAGCCATTGGTCAATATGATTTTTTATTTTCTTAAGCTGTGGGTAGCACTGGCTGGGCCACCATTTATTACCCTGACTAGTTGCCCTTAAAAAGATGGTAGTAGGCTGCAGTTTTGAACTGCTAATCTACTATAGGTAGACTACAATTTCATTGCGTAGGAAGTCCCAGGACTTTGATCTAGAGACAATGAAGTAACAATGATATATGTCCAAGTCAGAATAGTACTTAACTTGGAGGGGAACTTGCAATTAGTGGTGTTTTCCATGTATTTGCTGCCCTCGTCCTTCTAGATAGGAGTAGCTGAGAGTCTGGAAGGTGCTGTCTAAGGATCATTTGTGAATTTCTGCAGTGCATCTTGCAGATAGTACACAATGCTGACACTGAGCATTGGTGGAGGAAGGAGTGGATGTTGTCGATGTGATGGCAATCAAGCAGACTGCCTTGTCCTGGATGATGCCAATCTTCTTGAGTATTGTTGGAGCTGCACTCATCCAAGCAAGTGGATGGTATTCCGTCACAGTCCAGACCTGTGTCTTGCAGATTATGGACAACTTTAGGGGGTCAGGAGCTGAGTCACATGCTGCAGGATTCCTAGCTTCTGACTTGCTCTTGTAGACACTGTGTTTATGTGGCTAGTCCAGTTCAGTCTCTAGTCAATGGTAACCTCCAGGATGTTGATAGTGGGAGATTCAGTAATAGTAATGCCATTGCACGTCAAAGGATGATGGTTACATTCCATCTTGTTGGAGATGGTCAGTTGTATGGAGTGAATGTTATTTGCCACTTGTCAGCCCAAGCCTGGATATTGTCCAGATCTTGTTGCATTTGGACGTGTTCTGCTTCAATATCTGAGGAATCACAAATGGTGCTGAACATAGTGCAATTATGAGCAAACAAACCCTGTTTTGACCTTATGATGAAGGAAAGGTCATTGCTGAAGCAGCTGAAGATGGTTGGGCCTAGAACACTACCCTGATAAACTCTTGCAGAGATGTCCTGGTGCTGAAATAACTGAACTTCAAAAATTGGCACCATCTTCCCATATGCCAGGTAGAATTCCAAGCAGCAGAGAGCTCCTTTCCACACCATCCGCTCCCCTGCTCCCCCCCCAGCCCCATTCCCATTGATTCCAATTTTGCTACGGCTGCTTGATGCCACACAAAGTTAAATGTGTCTTCGACGTCAAATTCAGTCACTCTCACCTTATCTCTGGAATTCAGCTCATTTGTCTATTTTTGAACCAAATGAGATCATGAGCTGAGTGACATTGGCAAAACCCAAACTGGGCATCAGTTTGACAAGATACCAAAAGACTTCATGGGATCCAGAGTCAATGTTGAGGATTCCCAAGACAATTCTTTCCTGACTGTACACCACTGTGCCGCCACCTCTGCTGGTGGGACAGGACATATCCAGGAACGGTGTCTGGGACATTGTCTGTGAGGAGTGATTCCATGAATATGACAATATCAGGCTGTTGCTTGGCTAGTCTATAAGACAGCCCTCCCACTTTTGGCATTAGCCCCCAGATATTAGTAAGGGGAGCAGTGGAGATTCATCAGGATGTTGCCTCGGATGGAGCAGTTTAGCTATGAAGACACGCTGGATAATCTCAAGTTGCATTCTTTAGAAATTTCAGAATTTCATTCATGTTAGGTTTTGAAACCAATATGTCATTCAACTAATGTCATTCAACTGATGAATGAAAAAACGTATTTTAGAATTTGATTTCAACTCAGAATGCTTGCTATTAATCTACTATTGATCAAACATGATTCCTTTTTCTGACTGAAGCTGTTGATCAGAATGTCAGGATGTTGCAGTGATATCAATTATGAGAAACTTGATCAAATGTTGAGGAAGGATTGATATGGCTAAAACTTCCTTTATCAGGAAGTTTTTGCCGCCCCAAATCTATTTAGGGGCGGCATGGTGGCACAGTGGTTAGCACTGCTGCCTCACAGCACCAGAGACCCAGGTTCAATTCCAGCCTCGGGCAACTGTCTGTGTGGAGTTTGCACATTCTCCCTGTGTCTCCGTGGGTTTCCTCTGGTGCTCCGGTTTCCCCCACAGTCCAGAGATGTGCAGGTTAGGTTGATTGGCCATGCTAAATTGCCCGTAGTGTTCAGGGAGGTGTAGATTAGGTGGGTTGTAGGGGGATGTGTCTGGGTTGGATGCTCTGAGGCTCGATGTGGACTTGTTGGGCCAAAGGGCCTGTTTCCACACTGTAGGGATTCTAAGATCCATGGTCCTACTTGAGTCTTCACGTCCTACAAAGGAGAGGAGAAAGTGAGGACTAAACTCTAAATTATTCACAAAATGAATTAATCTAATGAAAGTCAAATTCCAAAAAATAAGCCCTGATATTACCCCCAAGTCAATGTGAAAATACATGAAAAGCAGGAAATATTTTAACGAATCAGTTACTAGCATCTTTTGTGGGTGCCCTGATTTAATTTCTAACTCATTCTTTGGGAAAGTAAGGAACTTAGAATTGTGAGCAAAAATTGCAGCTGACAAAAAAAATGCAATGTAAAATTATGTAAATGATTGTGTTCAAAGTTAATTACAGGATTGTGATATGGATACATTTGAAATTCCGGGTAATTATGCTGCTATTTCGTATTTACAGTCGAACATTGTCAAAGAATTGCACAATGGTAATTCTATTTGTCTCATTTATTTTCATCAGACAACAATTTAAATAGTTTTCATTTTGTTCATAAATTATTAGGTTATGAACACTTTATATTAATTATAAAATCCATGCAACCAGCAATTTTATTAACATCGTACAAAAATTCTGACAAAACAAGTAGACAGCAATGTTGAGCAGGCAGTTTATGTAGAATTCTACCACATGAAGCTATACACTGCTTCATCACATAATTTTGTTCCACACTTGAAGTAGGAACTAGTCGATTTGAGCTCCCTCTATAACTGTGCTTAGGGAAAACTTAAAGAAGTGGGCATATTGAAGTGCAATGATGGAGGAATTCCTCACCCAACCTTAAGAACTTGGGGATAGATTTTGAATTCTGGACAACCAAATGATAAAGACATCTGGTTGGTGTCCTGTTCTGGTAGTGTAGAAACCCCCAACATTGTGGGGCTGTGGCCTCATGTTCATGCATCAGGTGAACTGCAGAGCAATGCAGTTTGTCATATGGAACACAGCCATTAGCAAAGCAAGGTACAGTGGGGTTTCTGATCTTGGAGAGTGAAGATCCTAAGGCTACAACCAAGCAGATTCTTTCTGTAGGCCCTGGGTTCACTCTCCAACTGTATGCAGGCCTTCAAGAGCAATTAAATGTATAGCACTAGTGAGTCTCTTCCAGTTCCCATCGAACTGATTGGACCTTCAAGCTCATGTAGCGGTTCTGAATAGATGCTTCCCAAAAGGCTAAGTGATATCCTATTTACATTATAGGATCATGATTTCCATATCAAAAGTGAAAAGTTACTTTTTTAAAAAAATGTTTCTTTTACACTAAGTGGTTTGTCCCTTTTAGTTTGAATAAAAAGACTGTCACATTTCAGAGAAGTTGGTCTTCAAGACCCAGAGCAAGGCACTTACCACCTCTTTGCTATCCACTCTCCTTTTGATAATGCCATAGTTGTAATGTCACTGGACTAGCAATCCAGTGTTATCGCTAGTCAAATGAATGTTTTGAGAATATGAATTTGAATTGCATCATGGCAGCTGGTGGAATTTGTATTAATTTTAATAAAAGCCAGTCTAAAGGAGATCACGAACCCATTTTTTTATTGTTGCAAAATCCATATGGTTCACTAATGTTCACTAGTGAATGAAGTCTTCTGTCCTGACCTGGTCTTGTCTACAAGGGACTCCAAACTGACAGTAATATGGTTGACTCTTAAATTACCTCTGACATGGCCAGCAAGCCATTCAGTTGTATCAAATTCTAAGTAAAGGAATGAAACTGGAGCAACCAGGAGGCAGTAACCTAGGCACTGATAATGACAATAGCAAACCAGCCCTACGAAGTCCTTTTTACTAACATCTCGGGATGGGACGGGGAGGGGAGGGTGGTGGTGGTGTTCGTTCCACAATTGAGAAAACTGTCCTGCAGACTAGCCAAGCATCAGCCTGTCAAAGCCACACTCATAAGATCATATTATTAATGTCTGAGACACCAACATCACCATCCGGTGCATGTCCTGACTCAACAAAGGTGGAGGTACAGTAGTATGCAGTCTGAAGGATTTTGCCTTGGGGGTCCTTAACATTTACTCTGGACTACATGAAGCCTCATGCATCAGGTCAAACATAGGCAAGAAAATCTCTTGCAGATTGCCACCCATTTCCCCTTGGTCTGCAGCTTCAACTAATGAATCAGTTCTCCTGCATAGTAAAAATCTCAGAAGAAGTGCTAAGGGTGACAAGGGCAGAAGACATATTCTGGGTTAGGTTCAACATCAGTCGTGGCTCAGTAACGCAACTACTGATCAAGCTGGTGGGCACGAAATGACATTGCTGCAATTGTGGAAATGCTGTAGATGGTAAGCGAAGCAACAAGAGGGCTTTTTCCACTGTCATAAATGCCTCTGCCCATGATTGACCACCACACAGTCCCTATGGAGATGAAATTCTGTCTTCACATTAAGGATAATCTCCATTGTGTGGTATGACATTATTACCTTACGAAATATGACAGATGTTAAACAGATCTGGCAGTTCAAAGCTGGGCATTCATAATGCTCTGTGGACCATCAGCAGCAGCAGAATCCTACTGAACCACAATCTGTAACGTCATGGCCCAGCGTATACCTCACTCTACCAATAATGTCAAGCAAAAGGATTAAGCCCGGCCCGTGAAAAGTGCAGGAAGGCATGTCAGGAGCAGCACCAGGCATTTGTAAAAATGAAGTGTCAACTTGGAGAAGCTACAAAACAGGACTATATGCAGCAGAAACGTCATATTGACAGACAAAGCTAACCAATCCAACAACAAACAGATCAAATCTTAGCTCTACAGTCCTGCTACATCCAATCATGACTGGTGATGGACAATTAACAACCAACAAGAGGAAACTCCACGAACATCCTAATGGTCAAGAATGGGAAAGCCTAGCACATCAGTGCAAAATACAAGGCTGAAGCTTTGGCATCCATTTTCAGCAAAAAAAAAATTACAAATTAATCATGCCTCTTGGCCTTTCCCTGAAATTTGAAATAGACCAGCCATACAAATACTTTGACTTCAAGAGCAGGTCAGAAGCTAGGAACAGTGCTGCAGTCCTGACCACTCCGTGTCCCATCCAGCTTCAGAAATATCTATGTATCTGTAATTTTGTAAAACCCTGATTTTAAGTGCTCCACTGTTCAAAGTTGTTCCTTATGCTATGAAATCCTAAACTCTGGAATTCCCTTCCTAACCCTCTGTAACTCATTTTCCTTCTTTAAGACATACTTTAAGTACCCGGGGTGCTTCGAGATGCTTTATTATATTAAAGGTGCTGTACAAATATAAGCTGTTTACTGTTATTTCTTTTAGTTCAAAATTCTGTCAATCTCAATGTTGAATGTACTCAACAATTGAACAACTAAAGCTCTCTGAGGTAGAGAATCCCAAAGAATCACAACTAAGGGTGAAAAACAGAATTCACACCATCCCATTGTAAATGTCCAGCACCTTAATATGACTGGGATCCCTATTTCTAGATTCTCCAACCCAGGGAAACAACCTGTTAGCATTTGCACTGTCAAATTCTCTAAAAATATTATAAGCGCCGTGATTCTAGTAACATTGAGAAATTTTTAGCATTCAAACTGTTAAAGGTTTACACTTTTTTATGAAAAAAGCAAATCTAAATGTAATTGAACAAAAGAAGCCAAAATCCTGCAGTAATATCTTTGTTGGTTTTTCGTGATTAGTGCGCCAATGGCAATTTCATTGTTTTACTTAATGCATTGAGTTTGGTGTAATTGATATCTGGGTATTGCCCCTTGTGCTTGTCTGTTGATTCTATCATATTTCCTAATTTACTACCTTTTAAGTGTTTCCAGGAGAAAGCCTGTCTGTAGGGTTGCAGAAACGTGTTGCTAGTCTTACAGACCTACACATTATAAGGCACCTGTGTGTTATTCACATGTTCAAAATTAGTTGTGATGAAGAATCATTGATCTGAAACATTGGCTACTGTTGCTGGACTCCTCACTTGCTTGCTGAACAGGTGGCAAGACAACCAGGCTGACTTTGCACAGGGAGGCCTGCCATATATTCACCCCATCTGTCAGTTTGGAGTCTGGTGATGAAATTGTCTCTGAAGACAACTCTCCAGCAGCAGAAAGCCTGCCCTGGGAGAGTTGCCAACCCTGTCGTGGCCAACAGCCTTTACATTTGCCAGTGCACCTATGAAGGTTGGAGCTGCTGCCTGGAAAAAACCCAACATCCCGAGGATCAATATCTCAGGTATAACACAGTGTGGAGCTGGAGGAACACAGCAGGCCAGGCAGCATCAAGAGGAGCAGGAAAGTTGACATTTCAGGTCAGGACCCTTGTTCAGAAAAGTGCATTTTTATCGGGATGGGGAGCTGCCTTCTTGGGTTACGGGCAGTGGGACTGGGGTGGGGGGCAGTGGGTTGGAAGCAAGAGCAGTAAACAGATACTCAGCAGCCACCACAACCCTGACCTGTGACTATTCTCTTGATTGTGCAGATTGGGGAATCCTGTCCCTCTGCCATCACTGACAGCCCATCTGCGCTGGGTTATTGCCAATTCTTTATCATTCCCCATTTGGAGCTTAGATATTTTTAAACATCTTTACCAGGCATGTTATGATGCATCGATGGAGCTGGTGGACTTGAGCCCAGACCTCCTGGTCCTGAGTAGGGACGCTATCACAATGCCACAAGAGCATTCACCTGGAGTTTAGATAATTGCAACCCAGATAGGAATAGATGCTAAGTGGTTCTTAAGTGATCATTAATAATCCACACCCCCCACCCCCCGCCGAAGGGTTTCCATTGTTGGCAGGCTACATAGGTTTGACTTGGGACTTTCCAATTTGAACTAATTCAAGCAGACGCAGTGGTGTTCTGGGACACGACCATAAAACTTGATTAACTTGCCTTCCTGCCTCCAGGACAGAAAAATCCCACCCATAAACTGGCTCTCTCACCAGATGCTGTCTGGCTCGCTGAGCATTTCCAACATGTTCTGTTTTATTAATTCACATTTCTTATTGGTTAGAATTCTATCTTCTTTAAACTGTCTCTCCCCATGCTTTGTGCAATATATACATCTGGGAAACAGGGTAATCAATACACCAATTATGGTATTGCTTTACTCTTTGCATTGGGTCATCCATTCTTGACTACCAAATGGATTTCCTCTCTCTATCACACATTTCCACAGTTAACTTTCTTTTCCCAATTTTAGATTCAGTGTCTAACTGCCTCAACTAATCTAAGGGAATAATGCTATCTACTTTTAACTGGTAGGCCCATAGTATGGTATGTAGGACCATTGACTGAAAGCAGCAACATGAAACACTTTGCAAAACCTACCATTGAACAGTACATGTCTGTCTTTATCTTCCACACATGCACATGAATGACAAAGACACAGTGTGTTGTTGCTTTTCTAAATATGTAAGTGAAAAATGGGCTGCACAGTGTGAAAAATGTTTCCAGCTGCAATGGGCAATGAACTACCTGCTGCTGACTGGGGGAAGAAAAGGGAGAAACACTGGCTTCGCATGTCATGCAGATAGACAATGTCCTGTCCAATTTAGAACCGGATAGCTCATTTTTCCGAGTGGCTGCCTATAACATCTAACATTTAATTTAGAGAATGGTTGTTTAAAATTAAAGTTCAGTTTTACACTTCTGTGTATTCTGGTGTAAATGACCATTTTTGTTTTATTATTAAAGTTCCTTAGGATGTTTTATTACCAACACAGCAATGTCAGTACTTAAATCACAGTCACTGAACTCTGCTGTGTTCCTACCTGTCCTACTATTTGATTGATTTATTGTCACATCTACTGAAGTACAGTGAAAAGCTTTGTTTATGAGCAGTGCAGGCATATCATAGTAAGCAAGGATGTACAGATCAAAAAGACTTAGACAGAGGCATACAAGTTACATTGCACAGGGCATGCACTAGGCAAGATCAACGTTAGCAAGATCAGCATTATTTGAGGCTAGAGAGGCCATTCATCAATCTAATAATGGCCAGGAAGAAGCTTATCCTGAACCTGCTGGTGGTTGTGTTCAGGCTTCTATACCTTCTGCCTGATGGAAGAGGTTGTAGGAGACCATTCCAGGGTGCAGTGGGTCTTTGACAACGTTGGCAGCCTTTCCACAGCAGCAAGCTGTGTAAATGGAGTTGTGGACGAAAGGTTGGCTTTCGTGATGGTCTGGGCTGTGCACACCATCTTCTGTAGTTTCTTACTGTCCTGGGCAGAGCAGTTGCCAGACCAGGCCATGATGCACCTTGCTTTCAATGGTGCATCTGTAGAAGCTGGTGAGGAACCTTACGGACATGCCTAATTTCCTAAGCCACCTGAGGAGGGAGAGGCGTCGTGCCTTCTTGACTGTTACATCTGCATAGGAAGCACAGGACAGGTTGTCAGTTATCGTTGTTCTGAGGAGCTTGACGCTCTCCACCCTCTCAACCTCAGTTCTGTGATGTAGATGGGGGTGTGTTCTCCTCCTTTCTTTCTGAAGTCAATGATCTTTTGTTTTGCCGACATTGGCAGAGAGGTTATTCTCATTACAACATGTTACCAAGCCCTCTAGCTCGCTTCTGTATTTTGACTCGTCATTGATAGATATCCGTCCTACTACAATGGTGTCGTCAGTGAACTTGTTCTGCTCTTATACTCAGTTTTATTCTTGGCATAAGGTGCCGGTAGCATACTGAGTTAGTTTGCCCTCATTGTCACTGGTTTTACCACTCTGCACAATAAATAATGTAAATTTGAGTCTATCTCACCAAAAATGTGAGCATACAGATACAACAAGTAATTAGGAAGGCAAATGAAATGATGGTCTTTATTGTAAGAAGGATAGAGCAGAAAAATAGAGAAGTTATGCTACAACTATACAGAGCATTTATGAGACTGTAACCAGAATACTGTACATAGTTCTGGTCCCTTTACTTAAGAAGGGATATACCTACACTGGAAACTGTTTAAAGAATGTTCACTCGGCTGAAACCTGGAATAAAGCAAGTACCTTCGAAAGAAATATTGAGCTGGGTCTGAGCTGTACTGATTAGAGTTGAGAAGAATGAGAGGTGATTGTATTGAAACTAATGTAATTCTGAGTGTGTAACAGAGTAGATGTTGAGAGGTTGTTTCTCATCATGAGAAAGTCTAGAACTAGGAGTACAGTGTCAAAATAAAGGGTCTCCCATTAAGGTGGCAACATATAAAGGAATTTATACAGTGGTTTGTTAGTGTTTGGAATTTTCTTCTCTCGAGAGTAGTGTTGGCTATGGCTTTGAATGCATTCAAAGCCATACTAGACAAAGTTTGATCTATAAGGGTGTGAAGAGCTATGGTGGGCAGGCTTGGAAGTAGAGTTAAGGCTACAATCGGATCATCCAAAACCTTATTTAATAACAGAGCAGGCTCATGGTACTAAATGGCTTGTTCCTGTTTCTATTTCTCATGATCACTAATCCCCAATATGGGCAGACGGGGATCATTCTAATTGGGTACAGCAGGTTAGAATCTCCACAGGGCTCTCCTGCTGAAACATTGCCTGTAATAACAGACCAATCACAAAAGACAATTTATGCTATTCCACAAGGGATTCTACTGATTTTTGTGGTGGGAGGTCAAAAGTTTGATGTTCATATCCACTAGTGATGAGGAAATGTTATATGAACATGACCCTTCCTACTCTGTCATGTTGGAGGTGTTAGCGTTTTATAAACAAACGCTTTGGGGATCGGAATGATCCGGATCATATGGAGATGCTGCAACTCAGGAACTGGCTGACATTGAAAAAAGC
Organism: Ginglymostoma cirratum; assembly: GCA_024137785.1. NCBI lineage: Eukaryota > Metazoa > Chordata > Chondrichthyes > Orectolobiformes > Ginglymostomatidae > Ginglymostoma > Ginglymostoma cirratum. The sequence goes on along the minus strand of JAHRHZ010000248.1, from coordinate 32,088,397 downwards.
ATCACAGCAAAACCGTAATTTCATTTGATTTATTACTGTCATGTGTACCGAGGTACAGAGAAAAGTGTTACAGGTAGATCATATCATACAAGTGCATCGGTAACAGAAAAGAGTGCAGGATACAGTGTTACAGCTACCGAGAAGGTGCAAGGAGAGATCAACATTAACATTAAAGAGATTCATTCCAAAGTCTGATAGCCAGTTTCCACACTCTAGGAATTCTATGAATTCTATGAAAATAAACAGTGGGGACGAGTTTATTGTTTGGTGAGAAACTGCTGTTAGGAATCTCTCTAAAATACAAAAATATGTTATTCTTTTTAAAATATCTTGTCAGTAAGATACACGCAGTCATATTATGCCAGAGTGAGATGTAACAGAGTGAATGTTTGGGAAATCTGATTCGCAATAGAAATTCAGTGCATAGAGGGAAAGAAGTGCTTTGAGTGAGGGATTTTTCCTTATTTATCCCTCTTGGGACATGATTGTCACTGGGTAGCATTTGTTTCTCATCATTGCTGCCCTTGAAAAGGTGCTGGTGAGTTGCCTTCTCGGACTGCTGCAGTCTGTGTACTGTAGGTAGACCCACAATGCTCTTCGGGAGGGAATTTCAGGATTTTGACCCAGTGACAGTGAAGGAATGGTGATATATTTCCAAGTCAGGGTATTTGATTGCAAACAGTTAAGTGAGGTGCTGACTGGGGAGTAGGAGTAGGTGTTCCTTCATTAGTAGCTGTTGTTATGGTTTATTTCTTAAAATTGGGAAACTTGTGTCTCAAATTTGTGACCCTTGAGAGAGATTGGTGGTGGAGGCATTATAACTTTCAGTTCTGCCCATGATATTCCAATGGTTTATTGTTACTGGCTTCTGCTCTAAATGAATTCCACACATGTCATAATCAGGGTGCTAAATTTCCACTGCAGGGTGCCATTGACAAGATGCACCCTGATGCATTGGGAACCTTTTCAGTTTTGCCAAATTTAAGTAGGGCTAAAGTTTCCATGCAACCCATTGGCATGAGCCTAAACTCAAAATCTCACGCAAGATTTCACAATCAGTGTAAACAAATAATCCATCTGGGACCAAAACAGAGTCAAACATGACCTCAAGGTCCAGTCATTTAAAAGCAAATTCAGAGTCTCTGAAGCCTCAAATAAGTGCTCCAGCTATTCATTTAATAATTAGCTTGGCCACTTGGGAAACCTATTTAAACAAACTTGATATATAATTATCTATCATTAATAGTACGGTGGGGCTTTGATGGAAAAAATTACTCCACCTATTGATACTTTTCCGTGGAGTTACTTTCTTGTTAAAGAAAATAAATTAAGAGTCACTCTCATGAGAATTTAAATGCTGCTTAAGTGATCTGACTTTAATTGAACTGTTATTATTGTTCCTGTGTTTTGAGTAGTGGCACACTACTCCAAGTGGTTACTGGAGGGTATACTTGAACTTGTTCTTTAAACTTAATGTGGGTGACATTTTGGAAATGTGTTGCTTCTGATAACCGAGTGAATGAGTCCCACAGCTACTCATTGCAGGTGTCACCTAACCAAGAGATAATGACCAGTAACCATCTTGTTAATTTCTGGCTAAATTGTATAACATGAAAAAATTGATTTGAGAGAAAGTAGCCCAGGGGATATTCAATTAGATTTCAATTCAGCTATTATTTTGAACAAAATTGATCTTCTCCCTGTAAATTTCAAATGTTGAATAATAAATCAGAAAAATTTAAAAAGACATAGTTTATTCAACTTTTGTGAATAAATTCATGAAAAAAAATCAATGTGAAGGAATGTTTTTTGGGATAGAGTGATGTGAATATCCAGGAGTTGAAGGAGTGTGCATTTCCCACTTTCCATTGTAATTTGTTGGAGAAATCAACAAAATAATCGATAAACTATATATTTTGAAATTAGTTTTTATTTTGCATCTTGCCCCAAAGTCTACAAATCAACTTTAAGGGTTAGGAGAGTTCTTTTTGAAAACTTAATGTTCTTTCCTTATTTATCTTTTGGGTTGCCTCAGGACCTCTAACAGACTCCCTGGTGTGTCTTTCCAGGATACCACTGACATGTCTTTTTTTAGGGAACCCTCCTATGTGGACGACCAATGAGCTAAGCCAAAAAGAACACGAGGTGGTGGATGGATGGATTCAGCTGTCCATAGGCTGCATTTTCTGATGGTGTAACTTGAGGGAGAGCACTTCTGGCACATGTGTAGATGCAACCAGTGCCAGAGGTGTGGTTAAACCTTGCCAATTTTGTTGACCATTTGCACGAACCTTTGAAATGTTTCGGGATGATGGGGGAACACATTAATGGACCTTGTCTTCAGTGGGGGTTCAGCTGATATGCCTGTTGCATGAATGATGTGGGCTTTGAGCACGCACATTTCTCATTTAATGATAATTCTTCTTCCTGTAAAGTTTTTGTATGGCCTTTACCCTTTTCTCATACACAGTTTGGTTGAACTGTGGATTGAAATGTCATCTATGATGCCTTCTAATCTCTCCAAGATACTTCTCAGTGTCATGTGAAATATTTCAGGATCAGGGCCCTAGCTCAAAAGAATGACATCACAGGAAACCCATAAATTCATTGGTTGGTGATAGCTACTAATTTGACTATATATCATAGGATATTTTCAGATTGATGGTAAATAGGGAAATATTTACAGGCTACAAACTAAATGACCTATAAACACGGGTATGAATTTTTTTCTTAAAAATCAGCTTAAGATCTAAGTAATTAAAATAGAGATGCTGAGTCATGTGATGTGTTGTATCCACATCTCGTGGGAGCTGGTGGATCCCATTCTGGTTCACAGTGACCACATCTGTACATCAAGTGTTAGTTTCTAAAGGAACTGGTGGCTCAGAGTTGATGAGCTGGAGTCTGAGCTTAGAACAACGTGACACATCAGGGAAGGGGAGAGCTACCTAGATGCTGTGCTTCAGGAGGCAGTCACAGCCCTTAGATGAACTACTTCCAATTCAGTCAGTAGTCAGGGACCGCACAGCCCTTAGATGAACTACTTCCAATTCAGTCGGTAGTCAGGGACCGGAGGATGTGACTTCAAATGAGGTAGGTAGGGGAATCCAGGAGGAGCTGATGCAGAAGTGCATCAGCACTTGAGCTTAGCCAACTGGGAGGAAGAATCTCAAACCTGCATTGACGAGAGTGGGGGCTGCAAGCAGGATGAGCAGACCGATGATAGCACTGGTAGAGGGAGCTGTTCAAGATCGGGGGGAGAAAAGAGAAATGTTGTTGTAATCAGGGGAATAGACACAGTTCTCTGTGGTCAGGATTGAGACCCCCAAAGGCTGTGTTGCCTGCTTTGTGTCCAGGTTCATAGAATCCCTACAATGCAGGAAGAAGGCTCATTGAGTCTGCACTAACCCTCTGAAGAACATCCCACCCAGACTCAAACCTTCCACCCTATCCCTATAACCTCACATTTTCCCATGGCTAATCCACCAAGCTTGCACATCCCTGAACACTATGGGACAATTTAGCATGGCCAATCCACCTACCCTGTACATGTTCAGACTGTGGGAGGAAACCAGAGCAAACCCACTCAGAATGTGCAAACTCCACACAGACAGCCATCCGAGGCTGGAATCGAACCTGGGTCCCCAGTGCTGTGAGATGGCAGTACTAACCACTGAGCCACCGTGTTGCCCTTATGATACACTCCCCATTCAGGATATCTCCTCTGGTTGTGGAGGAACTTGGAATGGGAGCGGAAAGATCCAGTTGTTGTGGTCCAGTTGCAGGTGCCAATGATATATGTAGAAAGAGGAAGGAGATTCTGCTGAGGGAATATGAGTAGCTAGGGGCTAAATTAAAACGCAGAAACAATAAGGGAAATTCTCTGGATTACTACCTATGCCACGATCAAGATGGCAAAGGGTGAACAATATCAAAGAGATAAAAGCATGGCTCAAATATTACTGTGGGAGAAACTGGTTTGAAATCATGGGACGTTGGCACTGGTACTGGGGAAGGAGGGAACTGTTCTGATAGGCTGGGCTCCACCTGAGCTGAACGCTGCTGGGACCAGAGTCCTTGCGAATCACATAACTAGGGCTGTGAGTCGGGATTTGAACTAAATAGTGGGGAAGAGAGGGTCAGTTGCATGGAAAATAATGTGGGGAGGGCTCAGCAGAGATTATTAACTCTCAGCAGAGAGTTTCTAGGACAAGTAATATAACAGTGTGGAAACAGTTAGGAATCTAACTTCAGGCACTGCAGATAAGGGAACAACTACGAGGAGAAGGGCAGCCAATGCAGGACTGAAGGTGTTGTGCTTAAATGCACACAATATACAAAACAAGGTATATGGGCTTGTAGTACAGATTAAAGTTGGCAGGTATGATGTTGTGTGTATCACAGATGTGACTGCTGAGGGATCAGGCCTAGGAACTAAACATATAAGGATATCGTATCGAAAGGGCGGGCAGATGGGCACGGGGGCAGAATTGCCTTGTTAGTAAGAAATGAAATAAAATCGATAGGAAGAAGTTATATATAGTTGAAAGGCATAGAATCTGTGTGGGTAGAATTGAGGAACCACAAAGGAAGAGCGACACTGATGGGTGTTGTGTACAGACCCTCTAGCGACAGTTGAGATGTGGGGAAGAAAATAAATCAGATGATAGAAAGGCATTATTACAGTAATCATGGGGGACTTCAATCTGCATAGGGGCTGGGAAAATTAGGCTTGTAGCAGATCTCCAGAAGAGGAATTTGTGGGACATCTATGAGATGATTTTTTTTTTGTTTTAGAGCAGCTGTGGTAGAGTCCATGAGGGAATAGGCAATTCTGGATTTGGTGGTGTGTAATGAGGTAGACTTGATAGGGAGTATAAAGTGGAGGAATTCCTAGACAGCAGTGACTTTAAATAGATAGAATTCACACATCATTTTAAGAAGAAGAAGATTGAATCAGATGTAAGAGTATTACAATTGAGTAAAGGTAACTGCAAAGACATGATGGAGGAAATGGCCAGAGCTGATTGGAAGGGGAGCCTTTCAGCGAAGATGGTGGAGCAGCAATGGCAGGAGTTTCTGGGGTAATTCAGGAGACACAACAGAAATTCATTAGAATCCCTAAAGCGTGGAAACAGGCCGTTCAGCCCAACAGTCCACACTAACCCTCCCAAGAGCATCCCACCCAGACCCATCCCCTTAACCTATCCCTGTATCCCTGCATTTCCCATGGCTAATGCACCTAGTCTACACATCCCTGAACACTACGGGCAATTTAACACAGCCAATTCACCTAACCTGCACATCTTTGGACTGTGGGAGGAAACAGGGCACCCAGCGGAAACCCACGCAGACACAGGGAGAATGTGCAAACTCCACACAGTCACCATGCTGCCTAAGGAAGAAGAAACATATTAAAGGAAGGACGAGGCAACCATGATTGACAAGGGAAGTCAGGGATAGCATAAAAGTAAAAGAGAAAGCATACAATGTGGTGAAGATTAGTGGGAAGCCAGAGAATTGGGAAATCTTTAAAATAGAGCAGAGGATAACTAAAAAAGCAATAGTTAGTGGAGGGTGGGTGGGCAGGGGAATGAAATAGGAGTGTAAGCTAGCTAGTAATATAGAGAAGATTGCAAGAATTTTTTCTTAACATCTGAAAGGTAAGAGAAAGCCAAAAGTGGATATTAGACCGCTCAAAAATGAGGCTGGAGAAGTAGTAATGGGGAGCAAAGAAGTGGCAGAGGAACTGAATAAGTACTATGTATCAGTTTTCACAGTTGACGACACCAGCAGCATGCCAGAACTTCAAGAGAGTCAGGGGGTAGGGGTGAGTGTAGTGGCCATCACTGTGGAGAAGATGCTCAGGAAGCTGAAAAGTCTGAACGTAGTTAAGTAATCCAGACCAGATAGACTACTCACCAGAGTTCTGAAGGAGATAGCCGAGGAGATTGGAGAGACATTAGTGGTGATTTTTCAGGTATTACTAGGATCAGGAAGGTCCCAGAGGTCTGGAAAATGGCTAATGCAAAATCCCGGTTCAAGAGAGGGAGGAAGGGAGGTAGATAACAGGAAATTATAGGCTGGTAACCTGACCTCAGTTGTTGTTAAGATTACAGTCCATTATTAAGGGATAGATTGTGGAGTACTTGGAAGTGCATGGTAAAACAGGGCTGAGTCAGTACGGTTTCTTCGAGGGGAGATCATGCTGGACAAATCTGTTGGAATTCTTGGAGGAAGTTACAAGCAAGTTGGCCAAAGGAGAGCCAGAGGACATGATCTACTTGGATTTCCAGAAGACCTCTGACTAGATGGTGCACAGGAGGCTGCTAAATAACATAAGAGAACATGACATTAGGGACAAGGTACTGGCATGGATAGAAGATTGGCTGGCTGGCTGACTGACAGAAGGCAGAGAGTCGGGATAAAGGGGTCTTTTTTAGGATGGCAGCTGGTGACTAGTATTGTTCCACAGTGGTCTATGTTAGGACCACAACTTTCCACATACATTAACGATCTAGATGAAGGATCTGAGGCATTGTTGCAAAGTTTGCAGATGACATAAACTGAGGTGGAGGGACATGTAATGTAGAGGAAATGTGAAGGCTAGGTGAGTGGGCAAAGAAATGGCAGATGGAACACTGTGTGGGAAAGTGTGAGCTTATGCACTTTGGGAAGAATAGAGGTATGGACTATTTTCTACATGGGGAAAGGCTTCAAAAATCTGAAGCACAAAGGGACTTGAGAGTGCTAGTTCAGGATTCTCTTAAGGTTACTATGCAGATTCAGTTGGCAGTTGGGAAAGCAAATGCAGTGTTGACATTCATTTCGATAGGGCTGGAATACAAGAGTAGAGATGTTCCGCTGAGGCTGTATGGGGGCGTGGTTAGATTGCATTTGGAACATTGTGTTGTTCTTATCTCAGAAAGAATGTGACGGTGTTGGAGAGGACCTAGAGCAGGTTTACAAGAATGCTCCTGGGGATGAAGGGCTTGGCACATGAGGAGCGGTTGAGGACTGTATTTGATGGAGTTTAGAAGGATGAGGGGGGATGTGATAGAAACTTAGAGAATACAGAGAGGACTGGATCGAGTGGACATGGAGAAGATTTTTGCATGAATAGGAGAACGAGTACCTGAGGGTGCAGCCTCAGAGTGAAGGAATGGCCCTATAGAACTGTGACGAGGAGGAATCTCTTCAGGCAGAGGATGGTGAATCTGTGGAATTCATTGCTGCAGAGGACTGTAGAGGCCAAGTCATTGAGTGTATTTAAGACCTAGATTGGTAGGTTCTTGATTGGTAAGGGGATCAAGGCTTACAGGAAGAAGGCAGGAGAATGGGATCGAGAAACATATCAGCCATGACTGACAGCAGCACAGACTCAATGGGATGAGTGGGGTAATTCTGCTCTGATGTCTTATGGTCTTATGGCCTTCCACACACACAGAGTCCAATAAAGTAGGAGTGTGGGGCTGAATTGGAACAAAAATTTAAAAGCAACCTAATACTAATGATTATCTGTTCACTTCACTTATTCTAACAACAGAAATTCACATCCTACTAAAAGGCCAGCTCACAGACTGGAACTAATAGAATTACTGATCGTTTAGTCGTTTCATTTTAAAATGCATCATTGATGCAAATAGACACAGCGATATGAGTCGTATCATTTCAATGATGAACTTTTTTTTTTCAGGAATTAGACACAGTTTCTCATTCCTTTTCTGGTTTAGCATTTTGTAACAAGCCTGAGAGCAAGTGTTACTGTCAGTACTCGGAGCAACTGTGCTTGTCGACGAAAGAGGCAGTGGCTGAGTATTAACCCTGTTGATGTGAACGAAGCTTACAGACTTAGGTGGGGTGGGAAATATTTGATGTGATATTTTTTGCCTAACAGTACAAACCATTTTCTTTTTCAGATAACATCTGCATTAGGGACAGAATGTCAAAAAAATTTTGCCTTACCTTGAAGAAATTGGGTCGATGTTCAATGGCAACAATTAGGATCCAATGTTGTGACACTTGCCTGACAATGAGAAGAGCAGTACAGCAAAGTTGGAGCAAAGGGACCACTTCAGATTCATGAAACAGTTTGGAATTTGCGTTTGTACTTTGACAAACTGGAACTGCATCCCTTTAAGCAAGCTTTTGAATGAGCCTGCTTCCTTCAGTAAGGTGCTGTTTAAACCTATATTGATCAATGCAGCAAGTTATTGTTTGTTTGACAAAGGAAATAGTTACTCATACAGACAGAGTTGCCAAGTCTCTTCGGATAAATGGACTGAATGCACATTGGTTTCCCAATTTATTCAGTTCTTTGAGCTTTGCAAGCTTAGTTTTCATTAAACAAAACTACACTTTTTTTTACCTCAGCACCTACTGGTCACAAATTACAAAAATGCCAGCATAAGGGAAAGCCATCTTTTCCATTCGGTAGGTTTTACTCTTAGCCATTAAATACTATGGCACTGGAAACTAAGTATTGATGTACTCCACATTATATATGAGTACAATTTCCCAGATCACCTCCATTTTGCAAAACAGAGCCTTCCTTCAATAATTTTAATGCAGTTACTGTCTTTTTATCTGCAATTCACTTCATTCTCAAAGCAAAGATCCATTACACATCCCCTCAGAGACGCCATATTAACACTTAGACATTTGGCAGTTGTAGCATTTCCTCCAGAAACATTTCTCCAGCAGTTGCACTTAAATAAGATACAATGTAAATTTGAATGTCTGTATTTTTTCCTCTGGGTTTAATCCTGCAAAGTCAGGAGTAGGGAGCAGAATCACTATCTGAATGCTTTGGTTTGCTTTGCTGTTTAATGTAATTAGATTGCCAAATTTACTCAGTATGAAAATTGCTGCTTCCACACATTACAAGGCACAGTCGTTTGTGGAAAGATATGAATTTTATTTACATTATAAAGGCTTTAGTAGCAAACTTTGGTTGCATTATGATTATGACACTAGGCTTGGCGTTAAATATCCAACATGGTATCTGTGGCCTACATGTGTGTTGTAAGTCCATATCATACACTAAGGTCTCCAGTACAGTGTCAAAAAACCCTGAAACCCAGGCCATTATTGAGTGTTACCACATCAGAATTGTTTTCTGACATACTTCCAGCAGCTGCTGCAGCCACCGTACAACTCAGTTGTACAACAAGGTGTAGGCCAGCTTTAACTCTAAATATCCTTTCACCATTTTGTATCTGCTGCTCAAGCCTGCAACAGTTTAATTGCAGGCTTAACATCAGCTCGCTCTGGTACATGGCATTGGCGTCGCTGTGCGACAGGTGAAAGAGCTGGCATCGAGGGGGCAGCCTGACACACTCCTGGCCTCCTGTAAAATGTCACAAAGCTCAGGGGCAGGAGGGTAGGTAATGGTTCGGCCACTGGATTTTGAGTTCTCACCAGTGTTCAAACCTACCAGCTGAGGCGGGTGAAATCCAGTTTCCTGTATGTATTTAACTGCTTTGAAGTGCAGTGACTTAATATCTAGTTGCACATAGGGAGAAGAAGAGGTTTATTAGTGTATTTTAATATTAGAGGTGTATAATGTGCATTTCTTCTTGTTGAGTCATCAGAGTGGTGCTACACAGATTGTGCTGATTTCATGGGCTGCCTGATCAATAATTGCTCAGTAATATTATCAATAGAGAAACTCATATAGATCTTTCAGGTAGAATCTTACAATGCTACCTTCTGCCAGTGAATTCACAGAGTCTCACTCTGAAGATGGGCTGCATAAATAATCTTTTTCTCCGTATCCTCATTCAGGAGGGAGGTGTTGGTGCTTATGTTTTTCTTTGTTTTATTCTTCTTTATTTCATTTGCACATTCATGATAAAAAAGACAGTTTCATGTGTAGATGGTACAGCCAGAATCATAGAGGTAACTTCTGCCTTCTTGGGTTTTTACAACACCAGCTGGTAATGTTGCTGATAGTCCTGATCCTTCCTTTAAAAGCCGCAGCACCAAATCAGATTGGATAATCAGACAAGTGTCATGCAAACATTTTAATCAGGCTGCCTGCTGGAAGGAGAACTTTGCAACTTTTACATTTTATAGTTATTTTCATGGGGGATAGTCACTTAATGGAGAACAGATTTTAAGAATACCCTTCAACATTGCAGTAACTGGTTCATACGAGTAGCTACTTACAGCACAATATTCTCGGAAGGCAGCAGATTACAGTTAAGTAGTGTAGATGAATAGATATAATCATTTTCCTTGACTATTATTGGAGTTCAGAAACACCCTGTCTGAAGTCTTTCCCCCTCTCAGGTCCATGGTAACAAATGTAAGTTTAAAAATGGGAACTGATTTGACCTCGCTAGAAAATCTTTCCATTGATACCTTCTTACAATGACAATGCATGGCCACAGTCAATACAATTTGCTTTCAATTTCAGGTTCATTGTTTGAATTCAAATTCCAATAGCTGCTGCCATGGGATCTGAGCCCATGTGCTCAAATAACTAGAGACAAAAAAATAGAAACTGCAGATACTGGAACCCAAGATAGACAAACAGGAGGATGGAAGACCACAGCAAATCAGGCAGCATCTGGAGGAAATGATGAGCAGTGTGAGCCTGAAGAAGGGTAACATGTGAAACATTGACTGCTCCTTTCCTCCAGATGCTGCCTGGCTTGCTTTGTTCTTCCAGCCTCCTGTTTGTTTGCCCAAACAACTATCCTGGGCCTACTAGGTTAGCATATCCGGTGATATTCCTACCATCTCTTCACTCAGGAGTCACTGCAATTAAATGTCACAGGCATTGTAAAAGGCGGCTGAGAAACATAGTGACAACACAACATTTACTGTGTCAACATGCAGTGATCCCAATGGGATAATGCCAATGCTGAAGCATATTGGTTTTATTGAGAAAATGACCATGGGTGACCAGCTAAACTGCTGCGTTCAGACTATGCTGCATCATTAAATTATAATTGGCAATTTTGTAATTTTCCATTTTGTTAAAAAGGCCAATTATGTTTTCAATGTTTATTACATTTGGGATATTGTGCAGTTTTAGCTGTTCCTATTTCAGTAGCTTTTTGATTTTTTGTGTGTGTGTTGGGGAATCAAGGGAATTAATTTGTGTGCCTAACTGAAGCAGTGGATGGAATCCTTCAATTAGACCTTGGCTTAGTGGAAGAGAGAAAAAAAGAATCAGCCTTCCACCATTCAACTGCATCCTAAAAGTGACTTTGTTTCTGCCTAAGGACACTTGCTATCTTGAAGAATACTCATTTGGATACGGGGTACTTAGAGATACCTCAGGAACAATACTGGAGTGTGAGTTTTCAATTGTGACATGGAGAAAATTGGCAAAGGAAAAAGCATATTAGGAAACAATTAGAATAGAATATTTTGTAAGTGTCCCTTAAATTTTATAAACAGTGTCTGCCTATCAGCAGAGAATGCTGAAAGCCTCGCCCAATAAATTACCTCTTGACTCACCATCACTTAAAAATGATTATCACTGGTTGTCTGTACTTGTTCGCAGAAAAAGCTGTTACTGTCACTAGAACATGGTGCTATTGAATGATGGTGCTCCTTTTATAAGCAACTCAGCTCATCTTACTTAAGAATATGCTGCTGGCCAGCACATTAGAGTTTAGTATATTTTGCCCACTGGTGAAAAATTGCTAAGCCTCATTAGTTTTACTACTTTAAAAATAAAGAGAAAAAAGAAGACTTTTAGAACCTATTTACTCTTTTATTTGACATACTGATATTACCGTGATACCACCTTATCAAGAATTTCTATAAGCCTGCCGTGCAATATTCATACAGTGCACAATAATCCATGCATTCAATGTACTGAGCAGTGGTCACTAAATTTTTTGTTAAACATGTCACATTTTCTGTTGAAAAAATGTTGTTATAAAATTGCTTTCCTAATTGAGAGCTTCCTCCACGGAGAGCACATTTGAGGAACTTAAGCATGCATTTTCCATAATTTTCCAGCCATTAAAGAATGTCACTCAATTACATTTACTTAAATTGAGGAGGGGAAAATAGTAGCACAATTATAGCCTTTCTTTCCATCAACACTGGAGCTCTTGCTGGAAAACATTTTAACCTATGCCACACTAGGGTGGAAATCACATCTGTTACTGTCACTTGTGTCACTGCTGGTCATGCATGTAATTTGAGGAGGTAACTTAATTGCAGCAGAGAGGATATGCATGGACAAAACATCAAATGTATTCATTTAAGTGCAGCTTTTCTGTTGAATTTTGGTACAATACATTACCTGTCAGGACTGGCAGAAGCTTGTTCTTCTGTCAGAAGCATAGAAATGAATTCAAGGTGCTTGCAAAAAGAAATAAATGTTTTATGAAAATCTGTGTTTACATCATTTCTCAGCAAAATATTGTTAACATTCTATTAACTTCAAACAATATCTACTGTACTTTGTTATTGATTTTCTATTCCATAAATCATTTAAATGCTGTGCAATAATCATTAATAAATTCATTGTTATACTGGCAATGTGTGGATTTTATTAAAGTGCAAAACAGTTAAATAAATAATGAACACAGAATTATTTGGTTGCTGGAAAATTGGAATAAAAACAGAAAATACTGGAGAACTCGGTAGGTCAAACAGATATACAGTGAGGGACAAGGTTCACATTTCAGTTCTATAAACTTTCATCAACTCAAAAACAAAAACAGATTCTGATTTTGCCACTTAATTTTATTCTTTCAATAATTCCGTTTCTATAACCACTAACTGCCGCAGCACATTTTCAAATAACTGACAGTGGAATGCTAACTGTAAATGTAAGGATAAGAATTACAATAAATAAAGTATTACAGCAATTATAGTGCTGTGAATACATACATGAAAATACAGCATAATAAATCTTTGAAATAGGACAGCATCTTCAATGATAGCATTTCCATTATTACCAGTGCTTCTATTAAGTAGATTGAACAGATGGGAATTACCTTATCTTTCCATTCACTAAGGCTACAACTCTGAAAGTGGTGCAGGAGCAGAGGGACCTGGGTATATATGCACATAAGTAATTAAAGGTGACAGGACAGGTTGAAAGCATGGTTATTACAGCATGCAATCTTCAGCTTTATTCATAGGAAGATATAGCACAAGATACTGTTTGCAGGGATGGCCTCTCAGAGGAGAGCAACAGGAATGACACCACAGCCAGCTCTGTTACACAGCAGGGAAGGCCAAAGTGCAGTAGCGTAGTAGAAAGCGAAATGGGGCAGTGGTTAGCACTACTGTCTCACCGCTAAGGGGCCAGGTTTGATTCCAGCATTGGGTGACTGTATTTTGCACATTCTTCCTGCGTCTTAGTGAGTTTCCATGGAGTGTTCTGGTTTCCTCTCACAGTACAAAGATGTGCAGGCTAGATGGATTGGGCATGCTAAATTGCCCACAGGGTCCAAGAATTTGCAAGCTAACGGCATTGGCCATGGTAAATGTGGGATTACAGGAAATGGGGGTGGTTGGGTGTGGCTGGGATGCTCTTTGGAAGGTCAATGCAGGCTTGATAAACTAAATGGCCTCTATCTGCACTGTAGAGATTCTATGACTCAGTAGTTAGGGGCACAGATAGGCATGTCTGTGCCACTGAAGTGACTCCAGGATAGTGTGTTGCCTCCTTGGTGTCAGGGTCAAGGATGGCTTTGAGTGGGCACAGGACATTCCGAAAAGGGAGGGTGAGCAGTACATATTGGTACCAATGACACAGGCAAGGAAGAGTGATGGAATCCTGCAGAGAGCCAGGTAAGTTGAAAAACAGGACATCTAGGTTTGTGATGTCAGAATTACTCCCTGTGCCACATGAGGCTAGGAAATAGAAGATAGTACAGTTAAATATGTGGCTAAAGAGCTGGTGCAGGAGAGAGGGCTTCATGTATATGGATCATTGGAATGTCTTTTGGGGCAGGTGGGACCTATACAAGAGGATGGGTTGCATCTGGACTGGAGGGGGACCGATATCCTGGCATGGAGGTTTGCTTGGTCCTCCCGAACCACTCGGGAGGATTTAAATGAGTGTGGTAGAGGATGGGAACTGGAGCAATAGGTCAGCAAGTGAAATGACCAAGGAGGAGTTAGGGAAGAGGCACAACAGACAGAGAAAGGTTACTGAACATGGCAGGACTGGCAGTCTGAGGTGTATTTGTTTTAATGCGAGGAATATGGCATGTAAAGCAGATGAATTTGGAGTGTGGATTAGTGCAAAGAACTACAATGTTGTAGCTATTACAGGACTTGGTTGAGGCAGGGGCAAGACTGGCAACTTAATGTTTCGGGATTTAAATATTTCAGGTGTGATAGCGAACAATGGAAAAGAGATGGGGGAGTCATGTTACTGATAAGGTAGAATTTCACAGCTGTACTGAGGGAATATACCTTGGAGAACTCATCCAGTGAGGCCATACAAGTATAGCTGGGGAATAAGAAGGGTGCAATCACTCAGATGGGTTTGGCGTGCAGGCCTCACAACAGCCAGTGCGTAATAGAGGAACGGATATGTGGACAGATTATGGAAGAATGTAAAAACAACATGGTTGCCGTGGTGGGTGATTTTAACTTCCCCTATATTGACTGGAAATCACTTAGTGCCAGGGGCTTGGATGGGGGGCTTTTATTAAGTTTGTCCAGGATAGTGATTTGAAGCAATATGTAAATAGTCCAACCATGGAAAAGCCCATACTAGACCTGGTTTTGAGGAATGAGTCCGGCCAGGTGATGAAAGTTTCAGTGAGGGAGCATTTCGGTAACAATGACCATAATTCCATAAGTTTTAAGTTACTTATGGATGAGGATCAGAATAGTCCTCAGGTGAAAGTATTAAATTAGGGGAGGGCTATCTCTGACAATACTAGGCAGGAACTGGAAATGGTAAATGGAAAAGCCCTGGGGAAAACTGATACACAGAGAGATCTGGGTGTTCAGGTCCATTGTACCCTGACCGTGGCAACGCAGGTCAATAGACTAGTCAAAAAGGCATACAGCATGCTTTCATTCGTCGGACGGGGTATTGAGTACAAGAGTCGGCAGGTCATGTTACAGTTGTATAGGACTTTGGTTCAACCACATTTGGAATACTGCGTACATTTCTGGTTGCCACATTACCAAAGGATGTGGATGCTTTGGAGAGGGTGCAGAGGAGGTTCACCAGGATGTTGCCTGGTATGGAGAGTGCTAGCTGTGCAGAGAGGTTGAGTAGATTAGGATTATTTACATTAGAAATACGGAGGTTGAGGGGAGAACCTGATTGATGTCTACAAAATCATGAGAGGTATAGACAGGGTGGATAGCAAGAAGCTTTTTCCCAGAGTGGGGGACTCAATTACTAGGGGTCATGATTTCAAGGTGAGAGGGGAAAAATTTACGGGAGATATGCGTTGAAAGTTCTTTACGCAGAGGGTGGTGGGTGCCTGGAATGTGTTGCCAGCGGAAGTGGTAGAGGTGGGCACGATAGCATCATTGAAGATGTATCTAGACAGATACATGAATAAGCAGGGAGCAGAAGGATACAGATCCTTGGAAAATAGGCGACAAGTTTAGATAGAGGATCTGGATTGGTGCAGGCTTGGAGGGCCGAAGGGCCTGTTTCTGTGCTATAATTTTCTTTGTTCTTTGAACTGGGGAATGTAGGTTAGGGGCTGGTTTTGGAGAGTAAATCTGCATCTGTCATGTGGGAATCTTTTAAAAGCCAAGTCATTAGAGTACAGGACTAGCATGTTGCTGTGAAAATGAAGGATAAGGGTGGCATGATTTGGGAACCTTGGATGACAAGAGAAAGTGCGAGCTTAATCAAAAACAGACAGGAGGCACACATAAAGTTTAGGCAACTAAAAACAGACAGACCCCTCGAAGACTATAAGGAAAGCAGGAAAGAACTGAAACAAGGAATTAGGCGGGCTAAAAGGTGCCATGAAATATCTTTGGCAAACAGGATTCAGGAAAATCCCGAGGTGTTTCATATCTATACTAGCAGCAAGAGGGTAACTAGGGAATGGTTTGGTCCACTCACGGACAAAGGAGGGAAGTTATGCATGGAGCCAGAGAAATGAGCTAGGTCTTAGTGAATATTTCACAAAGGAGAATGAAATGGTGGATGGTGAACCTTGGGAAGCGTATGTTGATATTCTAGAGCATGTTGATATAAAAAAAGGATGAGATGTTGGGTGTTTTGAAAAGCATCAAGGTAAACAAGTCCCCAGGATGGGATCTATCCCAGAATGCTGAGGGAGGTGAAGAAAAATATTGAGAGGACCTTGTACAAAATCTTTGTATCTTCTTCACCACGTGAGAGGTCATATAGGACTGGAGAATAGCCAATGCTGTTCCATTGTTTATGAAGGGCAATAGGGAGATCCCAGGAAATTGTAGGCCAGTAAACCTTACATCAATGATTGGGAAATTATTGGAGAAGATTGTTAGGGGCAGGATTGACTCACATTTGGCTAAAGGTGAACTTATTAGTGAAAGGCAGTATGACTTTCTGGGAAGGTCGTGTCTCACAAACTTTATTGATTTTTTTTGAAGATGTGGCGAAGATGTCTACATAGAAGTCAGCAAGGCTTAAGAGTGGTACAGAAGGTGCTTAGCATGCTTGCCTTCATTGCTCAGACCACTGAGTGTAGGAGTTGGGATATAGTGTTGTTGGTCGTCCAAGACTTTTGGAGTACTGTGTACAGTTCTGGTTGCCCTGCTATAGGAATAATATAATTAAATTGAAAAGGGTTTAGAAAAGATTTACACGCATGTTATTGGGACTGAAGGGTTTGGGTTATAGGGAGAGGCTGGATAGGCTGGATCCTATTTCACTGAAGCATAGGAGTTTGAGGGTTGACTTCTTAGAGATGAATAAAATCATGAGGAAGATAGATAAGGCGAACAGAAATGGTCTTTTCCCTAGGGTGGGGGAATTCAAAACCAGAGGTCATAATTTTAAGGTGAGAGGAGAAAGATTTAAAAGGGTGCTAAGGGGCATCTTATTTCACACAGAGGGTGGTTTGTGTGTAGAATGAAGTATGAGAGGAAGTGGCAGATGTAGGCACAGTTACAACACTTAAAAGACATTTGGATAGGTACACGAATAAGAAAAGTTTGGAGGGACAGGGGCCAAATGTAGGCAACTAGGACTAGTTTAGTTTGGGAAAGCTTATTGGCATAGACTGGTTGGACCGAAGGGTCTATTTCCATGCTGTTTGACTCTATAAGATGGCTGAAACAAAATGTGAAGTGGCATGGGATCCACAGAGAACTGGTAAAATGGATACAGAACAGGCTTGGTCATGGAAGACAGAAGGTATGATGGAAGGGTATATTTCTGACTGACAATCTGTTGACCACTGGTGTTCGACAGAGATCAGTGCCGGTACCCCCGTTGTTTGTAATACATATCAATGATTTTGAAGAGAATGTAGATAGTCCGATTAGTAATTTTGCAGATGACACAAAAATTGGGGGAGCTGTGGGTCATGAGGAGGATTGCCAAAGAAAACAGCAGAATGTAGATAGGCTGGAGAGTTGGGCAGATGGAATTTAATCTAGACAAATGTGTTGTGATGCATTTTGAAAGGTCTAATACAGGAGTGAAGTGTAGATGACAGAACCCTTACAAGCATTAACGTTCAGAGGGATCTAGGCATACAGGTCCACAGTTCCCTGAAAGCGGCAACGCAAATGGATAAGGTGGTCAAGAAGGCATATGGAATGCTTGCCTTCATCCTTTGGGGCATAGAATACGAAAATTGGCAAGTCATCTTGTAGCTGTGCAAAACTTTAGTTAGGTTGTATTTAGAATATTGTGTACAGTTCTAGTCACCACTCTACCAGAATGATGTGGAGGCTTGGGAGAGGGTACAGAAACAGTTTACCAGGATGTTGCCTGGTTTGGAGGATATTAGATGTGAGGAGAGATTGGACAAACTTGGTTTGTTTTGACTTGAACTTTGGAGGCTGATGGATGTCCTGATAGAAGTTTACAAATTTATGAGAGGCATGGAGAGAATGGACAGTTGGAGTCTTTTTCCCAGAGTAGAAATGTCATTTACTAGGGGACATAGGTTTAAGGTAAAAGGAGGTGAATTTAAAGGTGATGCGAGAGGTAAGTTTTTACACAAAGAGTGGTTAGTGCCTGGAATGCATTGCCAGAGGAAGTGGTAGAAGCAGATACAACATTTAAAAGGCAAATTGACGCATACAAGAATAAGCAGGGAATAGAAGGATACAGACCGCATTGAGGCAAAAGGTTTTTAGTTTCAAAAGGCAATGTGTCAGCACAGGCTTGTTGGGCTGTAGGGCCTGTTCCTGTGCTCTACTGTTCTTTGTTCTTTAAGAGCAAGAAAGTTATTCTGAAATTGTAATTTGACCTGGACTGATGCATTTTGTTAACCTCAAAGCACCACATTTTAAGAAGGATGTTAAGTCATTAGAGAGTGAACAAAAAAAAAGCTATGAGAATGATTCCAGGGATGAGAAACTTCTGCTATGAAGACAGATTGGGCATATTAAGACTGCTTTCCTATTAGAAGAGAAGCCTGAGAAAAGATCTGATAAAATTTTTCAAAAACATAAGGAGACGATAAGGCACAACCAATCCAACTCATGAAAGGGATAAAATTAGACAACACTAGTTTAAAGAAATTTCTTAAAGAAGCAAAAGCAATATGAGAGAAAAACATAAAAACAGAAAGTGCTGGAGAAATTCTGCAGGTCTGACCACATGAGTGGTTAAGATCTGAGATCTGGGATCGAGTACCTGAGAGTGTTTCAACTGAAGTATTTATAAGGGAATTAGATTGTTCTTTTTCGAATAACAATGTACAGGATTATTGGGCAAAGGCAGAAGAATGGCAGTAAATGAAATTCTCATTCAGAGAGTCAGTGTAGACAAAATTGATGGAATGGTTTCTTTCTGTGTTCAAGTGAAGCATCTTGGGTAAATTTAGTATTTTAAAGAGGTTGTATCAAATGCTACTTGGTATTGTATATAGGAATAGCTCCCACACAATCCCTTCCCAACCCCTTCCCAACACTGTTGTATAAAGAACAGTTTCCACATTATGAACATGGGCTCAAACTGAAAAGATTGATGAGGTCCTCATGAGGAAAACAACAACAGGAGATATGGAAAGATTTGAAATGAATTGCACTAACAGAATCCAAAACACCGCCATCAACTTCGTTCAGTTTTAAGGACAAATTATCACAATGAACTGGCTTTAAATTAATACACAGGAGAGTGTAGTTGTTAAAATTGCAAATAAACAAATTAGCAGTTTGGATGTTGTTGTGTCACAGGCTGGACTCTCACTGGAGATCAATTACAGTGTACTGCATTCCAGCCAAATTAGAATTCGAATTAAGTTTTATTGCCACATGTACCGAAGTACAAGGATGCTTGAGTATAGCGAAAAGTTCACAAAGTCGCCATTCCAAGCACCATCTTAGATACAGAGGACCTAGGTTCAAAATCTTAGGAATAAATTATAAAAATAAAGAATAAAGTTTAAAGTTCAGCATTTCTGAAGCAGAGAAGGAGAGAATTAAAAAAAAAGCAGATGACTCCACACTGGGTTTTACCTTGAGGCCAGGAGTCTGTGCTGGGCTTTACTTCAAGGCTGGGTGTCCCTCAAGTCCATGCTGGACTTCACTTTGAGTCCTCCTAAGGTAAGTGGGACAGGGAGGTATTATAAAGTGGAGGTCGACTCTGCTATAATAACTAAAACCAAAATGCAAAGAGAGGCTTGCCTCAACCTATAATCTGTTAAAACAGGTGTGAAAGGTGGTATAACCTGCCTTTCACCCCAATATGTTATAAAGGAGTGGTTGAATGAAAGAAATTCCTGTTATACACTCTATAATGAACAAGTAACAACTTATGTATCTAACTTTAACAATGAACAGATTAACTGAACGATTAAGAAATGAACAATTCCCCTCTCACTACTAACTATTCCTGAATAAAATAAAATTCTAATAGTATGATGTTACAATAAATGCAAACCCATTTGTATAAATCAAAATTTAAAAAAAAATAGAAATTAGTCTCTCAAAATTACAGCCAGGTTACATCTTCCGGAATGTTCTGTGTCTGCTGTATTGATCTCCCATCAGGAATATTAAATAAGAGTGCTGTTGTACCTCTATTTAGATAATTTTTTTTTTCTAAGAGCTGAGAGATCTGACCTCTTAGTAGATGGTATATTGCTAACTGCCGATTTTACAACTGTCTCTGTTTTTATACCTATAATGACATATCCATTTATTACAACAGGATTGGTCCCATGTTGTAAAAACCATTAGATTTAAATTTAATCAGTTTTTAGTATCTAAGTGTCTGGTTTAAATTAATTGGCTAAATTCAAACTTGTTGTCTTGGTAACAAAACAAAACTGCGGCTTAGACTGCTAACTATACAGCCTTTGATACAAATGTTACAATTATTGCTGTGTGCACCTGCAAACCCACAAGCTGCCCACAAACATTTTTTTTCTCCAAGTTGAGATAAAACACATCATCTTTCAAAAGGACATGAACTGCTTTCCCCGCAATCATTTTATAAATATCAATATTTTACAAACACCGAATTCTAATGTCCTGCCTTCAATCCACAAGTACACTACCCAGCTTTGCAACACCTTCCCCTTAAGAAAATAATGAACCATAATTATGAAAAGATGGTAGTTTTTAAAACCTTAATGCCATTATTACTGGATCCATAGTTCATTAATCTAGCGTTACATATTTCGTACTAATTCTATATACATATAACATTGAGCATTACTGTTTCTATCTTAAATGCACATTTCTCTTTTAAACCCCCAATAAAGCATCCTCAATAACATTTTCATGACTTGCAACATGTACAATCTGTAAATTAAATGTCTGTAACATAAGATCCCAACAAAATAATCAGGCGTTCTCATCCTTAAATCTTTCCAAAAATGTTAACGGTTTGTTGTCGGTATACACAGCTGTCTCTGACACGTTGTTTGTAACTTAAATATTGAAATGTTGTGGGGCCATTACCAAATTCAATAACTCTTTTTCAAAGGTAGATATTGAGTTTCTTTGAAAAATAGCACATTGGCCTTTCAATTCCACAATCATCCTTCTGTAACAATACAGCTCTAACACTTACATTGCTGTTGTACCTTTAGTCAGATAATGGTTTTCTGAGATCTTAGAGAATTCTTTGAGAGACAGTGACTTTGTCTTAGGGCTGCTGGTTGTTAACTCTAACTGATTGCAGTTGCTCTCACACCAAATTATAAATACTCTCTTCTTTTATACCCTTGATGACTATCAATTTTTTACAATAGGGTTGGTCCTAGGTCGTCAAGATCATCAGATTTAAATTTAATTGGTTTTTAGTCTCTAAGTTCCCGGTTTAAATTAGTTGACTGATATTCAAACTGGCTACCTTAATAATAAAACAAAACTACTGCCTGGGTTGCTAACCATACAGCCTTTTGAAACAAACATTTCAATTTCAGAATTGCGCTTTCTGTACCCACTGCTGCTCGCAGATTTTTTTTTAAAATCTCCAAGATGAGAAAAAGCACATCATCTTTTAAAGGGACCACACACTCTTCCCTCCATCATTTTACAAACAAATTCTAATATTCTGCCTTCAAATCCATAAGTACTCTACCCAACTTCACATCTTTACCAGATCATTCACCTGACTTAACTTCTTCTCAGTCTGATAGGGACCACTACACTTTGCTTTGAAGGGATCTCCTTCCACTGGTAACAACACCAATACTTTATCCTTAGATATAGTAGAAATTACTGATGCTGGAGAATCTGAGATAACAAGGTGTAGAGCTGGATGAGCACAGCAGACC
>JAHRHZ010000248.1:32030970-32050576 GCA_024137785.1 Ginglymostoma cirratum | reverse complement strand
ATCAGAAAGGGTTTAGGCCCGAAACGTCAAGTTTTCCTGCTCCTATGATACTGCTTGACCTGCTGTGTTCATCCAGCCCCATGCTTGTTATCTCGGATTCTCCAGCATCTGCAGTACCTTTTATCTCTTTATCAAGGTCAGAAGTCAGATGACACCAGGTTTTAGTCCAACAGGTTTATTTGAAATCACAAGCTTTACCTGATGAAGGGCTACACTCCAAAAGCTTGTGATTTCAAATATTCTGTTGGTCTATAACCTGGTGTTGTCTGACTTCTGACCCTGCTGTTTGAAGGTAGACTATAAGCTAGAGTAATTGTAGCCTTCCTAGAGGGCTACATTCAAGGTTACAAGATTAAGATAACACAAAAATGGTCTTGTGAGATGCATACAAAAGTGTCCTTTTGAATAAAAGCAAAATCAGCTGCTACTTGTAGCAGGTTGATAAGGAACATTCTTGAGAAATATCAATAGGAGCTTCAATAACAGGCTGGTCTAAAGCTTGGTATTCAGCACAGGATAGAAGGGCCTGACTCATATCAGTTAAGATCTCAGGTAATTTTAGCCACATGTTGTCATCAAAAATGGAATTTTGAAGTGCACAGGCATCAGGGGAATAAACTGCATTCCTGTGAATATTCAGTCTAAGGCAGATAGAACAATCTCCTTCCCTATTAGCAGGGGAATTCTGAATAACTGGTGCAGGAGCTGAAGACTGGAATGTGGTTGAATAAAATATATTCTGAAAGCCCAAAAAAAATGATTGGTGGGTGTAATGAGATGAGATCATGGGATAACCCAAGTGTCCGTGTTCTTATCTTGCAGTCACATGATTAACCTGATTGGATGTGTATGTAATTGATTGATAATATAATTGGTTTGTAACAGCCAAAGGCGGGCAGGCTAAAAATAAAGGTGTGTTTCCCTTTATTCAGTGGTGAAGGCCTGGATGGGCCAGGTGCTTTCTTTATACCATTGCAAAGTAATAAACACTTTGATGCTTGAAAGTAGACCTGGATGTTAAGTGATTCATTTAGTCATTTCACCTAATTAATTAATGAGAGTGGGTAGAAGGAAACTAATACATGTAATTGTATTTGGACTTCCAGAAGGTTAATGGCAAGGTACCTCACAAAAGCTCAAGTAACAAGGTAAGAGCCCATGGCATTGGAGATTGTATATTGGCAAGGATAGAGAATTGTTGAATGGGCAGGAAACAGTGAGCGGCAATAAGGAATTCTTTTCCTGGTGGATGACCCACATCCTGTGGGGTTCCACAGGGATGAGAGATGTGACCGCAACTGGTTACATTATGTATTAATAACTTGGATAAATGAAGCAAATGTATTTTAGCCAAATTTGCAAATGACACAAAATATAAGCGAAAAGGCAAGATTCAGATACAAATAGTTTACAGAGTGATAGTCATAGGTTAAGTAAGTGGCCAAAAAAACTGCAAATAGAGTAGAATGTGGATAATGAGAATTGTTCAGTTCGGAAAGGAGAACGAAAGAACAGAGTTTTATTTAAATGGAGAAAAACTGCAAGAAGCTGCAACACAAATGATCTTGGGGTGATTGTGCACAAAACACAGAAAGCTACCACACATGTGTAGCAGGTAATCAGGAAGGCTCATTGAATGTTGGCCTTTATTTCGGGTGGGTTGGAGTATAAGGGTAGGGAAGCCTTTCTGCTGGTGAGACTGCTTGATTGATTGATTTATTGTCACATGTACCGGAGTACGGTGAAAAGCTTTGTTTACAAGAAGTACAGGCAGATCATAGTAAGCAAGGATGTACAGGTCAAAGATTGTAAAAAAACTTAGAGGCATACAGACGACATTGCACAGGGCATGTGCTAGGCAAGAATAACATTAACAAGATCAGCATTATTTGAGGCTAGACAGTCCATTCATCAGCTTAATAACAGTCAGGGGAAAACTCATCCTGAACCTGCTGGTACGTGTTCAAGCTTCTGTATCTTCTGTATGGTGGAAGAGGTTGTAGGAGAGCATTACCAGGGCGTGATGGATCTTTGATGTTGGTAGCCTTTCCACAGTAATGAATCCACGGATAGAAGCCTGGCTTCTGCATTGGCCTGGGCTGTGCACACCACCTTCTGTAGTTTCTTATGGTTCTGGGTAGAGCAGTTGCCAGACCAGGCCGTTATGCACCCGGACAGTATGCTTCTAAAGGTACATCTGTAGAAGTTGATGAGTGACCCTATGGACATGCCAAGTTTCCAAAGCCACATGAGGAAGAAGAGGCATTGTGCCTTCTTGACTTTCACATCTACATGGGAAGTCCAGGACAGGTTTTCAGTTGTTGTCACTCTGAGCAGTTTTGATCCCCTATTTAAGGGAAGACATCATTTAATTGGAGACGGTTCACCTCGCTTTGGAGGGATTCTTTTATGAGCAAAGGCTAAAGTAGTAACTCTGCTTACTGGAGTTTAGAAGGATAATGTGGTTGAATCGCTCGCCGAGCTGGTTCATTAGATCACAGATGTTTCATTACCCTGCTTGGTAACATCATCAGTGCAGCCTCCAATGAAGCATTGTTGTGTTTTCCTGCCTGGTATTTAAACTCTGGGGTCTGTTGGAGTTGATTACCTCATTTCCAGTATTTCTTCACAGCGATGTATATATAGGATCTAATTCTACGTGTTTATTGATGGCCTGCTTGGTGGACAACCAGGCTTCTAGAATTTCCTGCCCTTGTCTCTGTTCGTGCTGTCCTAGGATCCTGATGTTGTCCCAATTGAACTGGTGGTTCTCCTTATCTGTGTGAATGGAGATGAGTGAGTATCGGTTGTGTCTTTTTGTTGCGAGTTGGTGTTCGTGTATTCTTGTGGCCAGTTTCCTTCCTGTCTGTCCAATGTAATGTTTGTTGCAGTCCTTGCATGGAATCTTGTATATCACGTTGATTCTGTCCGTAGTGGGTAAGGGGTCTTTGGTTCGAGTTAACAGTTGGCGTAGGGTTGACATTGGTTTGTGTGTCTCTCTGATGCCCAATGGTCGTAGGAGTCTTGTGGTCAGTTTTGGATATGTTCTTGATGTACGATAACATGACAAGTGTGTCAGGGCATACTGTATCTTCCTGTTGTTGTTTGTGTGATAGGGATCATTGGACCCAGCTGTTTGGGTATCCATTGTCCTTAAATACTTGGTCGAGGTATTCTTCTTCGTTTTGGCGTAGTTCTGGGTTGATGCAGTGTGTTGTTGCTCATTTAAATAGTGTTTTCACGCAACTTCATCTGTGGGGGTTGGGGTGGTTGCTGTTGAAATTCAGGACTTAATCCGTGTATGTGGCCTTTCTGTGTACCTTTGTCAGAAATTCCCTGTTGGCTCTGCATTCCACCATGACATCCAGGACTGGGAGCTGTTCATTCTTTTCTTCTTCCCTGGTGAATTTGATGTCAGTGAGAGTGTTGTTTATTAGTTGGTGTGTCTTCTCTAGCCCTTGAACAATAATAACTGCTTTCATTTCCAAACGGACACAATCTTGTTCTTTTTAATAGAATGATCTAATCAGAAGCAGACAAGTTTTGTAAATAAATGCAGCTAAACTTACATTTAAATAAAGTAACCCAACAGCTTTCTGCAGTTGCAGAAGTTGTGAAGCCGGATGTGCAAACTTTTATTCCTCTCTCTGTTGCAGCTAAAAACTGGCATTCTCTTCCTGCTGCTAGAATTGCATGTGAGATGACCTGTTTTATTGAATTTGCCTTTGCCAAGAATGTGTTAATGGGATGTTACTACATTGGAACAGTTAATTAGAAGTAGATTATTTCTTATTTTGGTAAGCATTTTGATAGAATTACAGTTCAGCCGACTCTTTTGTTTTATTTTTATTTCATCTGTATTTTAACAGTAGTGTAAAAATAAAGTCTGTTTTGCTTAAAGTCAAGTAGTTTGACCAATTAAATTGCATCTGGAATGCAACTCCTTATACTTAACTTTAAAATAAGAAGTTAGGGTCTGGGCTACTTTCTTAAAATATTTTGAGGGTATTTAGTCCGGTCCTTCTTGTGGAAGGGTCACTGGACCCAAAACGTTAACTCTGTTTTTTTACCTTCACAGATGCTGCCAGGCCTGCTGAGCTTTTCCAGAAACTTTGTGTTGACAATGGAGAGCAGGTCCGCGTGCGTATCTGGCAAACTCTGAGTGTGCTAGACTTTCCTGCCCATAGCAGTCACCAGTCTGTCTATGCAAACAGCTAGGTGTATTCTTTCATGAGCAGCATGGTACTGATAATTTCGGACCCCTCCAACACTTGATCTTATTTACTGACTGTCTCTGACAAGCCTGCCTGCTGTTCCTGTGCCTGCCTGTTCACTTTCACAGAATCATTAGTAGCTGAGATTAATTTCTGTCTGAGAGCTGTCACTCTCCAGCAGCTCTGAGTGCCAGAGACCTGGGGTATTTCTTTTCCTTGACCAGCTGGAGAGATGTATCAGTAGCATGCTCACCAGCTTGTCCTCATGATTGTATTCTAGATCAACTATGCACTGAAGTGAAAGGCTTTGAGCAGTTCAGGGTGAGGGTGAAATCTTTGCACTGCATTCTCTGAAGATTTTGTAACTTCCTCCTTAGAAATGCAGGTCAAGCTGAGGGTTAATTAATAATTTGTTGTAAGGAGTCCTTTGGAAAAAGAAAATGACCATAACATGGTGAAATTCTTCATTGTGATGGAAAGTGAAGTAGTCAAATCCAAAGCTAGGCTCTTAAATCTAAACATAGGAAGTTTCTGAAGAAGGGGAACTGGACCCGAAATGTTAACTCTGTTTTTCCCTTCACAAATGCTGCCAGACCTGCTGAGCTTTTCCAGCAGCTTTGTATTTGTTCTTAATTTACAGCATCCGCGGTTCTTTAGGTTTTTAAATATCAGAAATGATGAAAGTATAAGGGGTGAATTGGCTGCGATAGACTGGTAACTTGTTTCAAAGGCATGATAGTGAATATGACATAGTTAATATTTAAGGAATAAAAGCATGCATTGCAGCAGTCATAGGGAATAGAACATAACAGGAATTGTGTCTCAACCATGGTTAACAAAAAAAAATTCACAGCAGTATTAGATCCAAAGAACAGTCATATAAAATTGCTCATAAAATAAGTCTTGTGGATGAATGGTGAACGAAGAAATAGTTCTGTCTTTACAGAAATTTAACATGAATAATTCATGGGACTTGCTGGGGACACTTAGAAAGTATCAATGGGATTACACAAAGTTTACATTAATTTGTGAAGGCAAAATAATCTTTGACAAACCGACTGGAGGTTTGGAGGATATAGCAGTAGTTTGCAGCAGCAAAGTGGACCATGTGTTTGATTAAGAAGGTGAGAGCAAACAACATTAAAGTGGATAGTAAGATCTCTTATAGATATGTGAAGAGAAATGTCGGCCCTTTACAGTCTGAAATGGGAGCAGTAATAATGGATGACGAGGAACTGGCAGGTGATTAGCAGTTCTGCCTTTACAGAAGAAGATATAAATAACTTTTTGGAAATGCTAGGAAATCAAGAGTCATCTGGGAAGAAGAAATTGAAGGAAATTAGTATTAGTTTAAAAAAGTGTTGTAATAATTAATGGGACTGAAAACTGATACACCACCAGTGCCTGATAATCTAATAATCTAATTGTATCAAAGACTGTGGGGAGATTGCTAGAGTACAGCATTGAAAAAAGTCATCAGCCATGATAACTGAATGACGTAGCAAACTTGACAGGCCAAATGACCTACTCCTAATATTTCTATGTTTCAAGATGGAGCTGAATGCTTTTGAAGTGGGATTGAACTACATTGCCTACAAGTCAAATGCCCAGCATAATAGACAATTCTGAAATTACTGAGCATATGGACTCATAATATGACGGGGAATGAAATTGTGCTGATTATGTGAAAGAAACAATTGCAATGTAAATAGCTTGCATATTACATTCCTGAGCCAAAGCAACTCTTTCTTCATTGTGTGTATGCTGCAAAAAACTTCAGAGTGTGTGTCGAAGGCATAACAGAAGGATAAAATCCAGTTCAAACTTTTTGATCAAAGTCAATATGTTGATGTGGAAAATGGCAAAAGCCATGTTTGCAGATTTCAAGGGAATTCTATTCTCGACCTAGATTTCAGCAAGACAAAGCTCCTGGCAGCCAAGTTCACAGATTAAAAAAGGCAAAAATTTAGATCTTCCCATTGTCACGGTAGCTATCAACCACTTAGATATCACAGTTTCCAGTTAAAGTGCTTTTCCTATGGGAACAGACAGCGTGTAGGCGTAGAGGAATCAGTAATGCTCTAGGTCATGGTAAAACTACAGGTCACAGCTATATGACTGGCACAAAGCATCTGCAGTACCTTTTATCTCTTATATGACTGGCACTGTGGATCTAAAGGTAATTTAAGGGTGTGGAAATCCTCAAACGTGCACATGATTGATAAGGAAATAAAAGGTTGTTGAGCAGCAAGATCCAGAGCTATACTCTGTCAGGGAGCAAGAAAAAAAAGCACAAGAGAGAAGAGGGTAATAGGACTGAAGATAAAGTTTTAGCACCTACCGTAGAATTAAAACACAGTTATTCACAATTTATGTTTACTGTTGGTACAGCTGCAGCAGCATCTGTAACCTCAATAAGACAGTACAAGGAGCCTCTAAGTGACATTTACTTGTTCAAATCTAGTGTGAAACTGACTAGTTATTCCAATAAGAGTATCAGTGTCAGGTCAATGTAGTGTAAATGTGAAATACAATGATGCACTCTGTTTCTTCAAAAGCTATTAGATCAATTAGAGATTTGTGGAGATTATCAGCAAACAGTCAATAAGGATGTCAAGTATGACATTTCTCCACTGTCGACCATTGAAGGTTTGTTTTCTGGTCAATGGAAAAATTTTCCGTAAGAAAGCTTTGTCAACATACATAGTTTCAATTACAATTAACTGACAAGAATAAAGAACTGCTTCTCTTTCACACACACAAAGTATTTACGAGTATGAAAAGTTACTGTAGACAGTACAGATGGGTCATTCAGACCATCATGTCCATTCTGGCTCCCAACAAAACTCCCAGCTAGTCCCACTCTCCAGCTCTATCTCAGTAGCTCTCTAAATTCATCACTTTCAACTATATAGCTTTCTTTTGAAATTTTGTTTTCCAGAATCCACCTTTGTCACTCTCTCAGGGCAACAAATTCCAAATCCTAACAACTCTCTGAGTAAAGGAGTTTCTGCTCATCTCACTCCTAGCACTCTTACTGACAATTTTGAAACAACGACACCTAATTACTAACATACCAATGTATCAGACAGTTTATCAACTGAACAGTATATCGTTTTTTCACCCTGTCAAAATTGTTCATAATTCTGAACACCTCCAAAAGGTCATCTCTTAATTCTGTCTGCTTTTCTGCTTCAAGCTGAATAAGTGAACCTCTCCAAACTTTCCTTGTATCTGAAATTCCTCATTGCTCACATCATTCTCGTAAATCTCCTTTGAACTTTCTCCAGTACTTTAACATCCGTCTTTTATTAAGGCACCCAGATCTGAACACAATACTCCAAATGTAGTTTGACCGATGATTTATAGAGGTGTAGCATTACTTCCTTCCTTTTGTACTCTATGCCTCTATTTATAACCCCAAGGGTCCTATAAGCCTTCTTAACAACAGTTTCAACTTGCCTGGCCACCTTCAGACAATATGTACGTGAACTCTGAGGTCCCCCTGCTCCTGCACTCCCCTCAGAGTTGTATCATTAAGCCTATATTGTCACTGTGTCTATTGTACCAAAAATGCATTACCTCACACATCTCTGCATTGTATTCATCTGTCAGGTGTCTGCGCATTTGACCAACTTGTCAATGTCTCTCTGTAGTCACTCAGCATCATCTTCACCATTTAGTATTCTCCCTAGCTTAGTATCATCTGCAAACTTTGAGATTTTTTTTTGCCCTCACCATCTCCAAATTATTTATGTAAATCAGAAAAAGCAAGAGCCCCTGGGGAACATCACTTTCAACTCTTCTCCAGTCTGAGAAATGCCTATTCCTCTGTTTCATACTTTTTAGCCAACTTCTAATCTGTGCCACCAAGGAACCGTCAATACCAAAGATTTCTAATTTGATAACAGCCTACCATGTGGCACCCTATCAAATCTTTTCTGAAAGATCAAAGAGACAATGTCCACAACACTACCCTCATACAATGTCCCTCCACCTGAAAAATGTCTCATTTCCTCATTAAAGTAAATTACACAGATTCTTTAAAATAAAGGGGCATCAAGCATCAATTTTGCAAGAACAGATTTTCTCATCCAATTTCAAAATTAAGATATTAAAAGAAACCAGAAAATATAGTGATTATGCAAATAAATGGTTGAAACTGTAGAAAATTGCTAGAATTTGTAAAATTAAAATAAAGCACATTTCTACAACACTTTAAGAGGGATATCAATCAATAACATGCTTCTTGGGGTTATGATTCCAAAATCGAAAAAGTATTAACAAATGCTGGAAAGGCAGAAACTTAGTGACAACATTGATCACTCAAAAATGCTCAATGGAAATCTGGGCAGAAACTTGATATTTATCAGATGGCATTCTAATAAATAATCTCAACATTAATTTCTACAAGTATTCACAGCACTTAGAACATTTAAAGCACTTGATATACAGTCATTAATTGAATTATTGAAATTGACAGATCAAGGTAGCCTACTGAATTAACCCAGCTATCTGTGCTAAGGAAGAGATAAATTGTAAAATTTCTTTATCTCATACACATTGTGGGATTTCTCATTCAGTGAGGTTAAAAACAGTCTGATAGAAATCAGAAAATATAACATCAATGCAAACCACTCAGCTGAGAAGAAGCTGTCACTTCAATTAATTTGAAAGTGCTTTAAAAAAATTAAGCCAAAACATAATTGATTATACCTTGATGACTTTAGATCTGCTCACTTCATGTCAATTTCTAGTGAAATCTAAGCATCTCATTAGATAGAGTACAGTGGGTTCTTAAATAACAATGAATTTCTTGATATGTTACTTTAAGTAGCTGAATTACTTTCTGTCTTTATAATTTTTTCTGTCTGCTGTCACATTGTATTTTGTTTTGCTTTCTCTTACCTTTCTTTTCTCCCATCTCTTCTTGCCCCCATTTCTGGATTCTATCTTTCTGCCTGAGAGACGGGTATCCACAGCTCACTCAGTGTTGCAGTGTGCCACAAATCAGTTACTCCATCGGATGGGAAATATTTGCTGCCTTTTAGTTGTGATTTTAATTAGCAGTAAGACAAAGAAAGAGCATATTGTGAGGTGGAACAAAGCTCTTGATTGACTTCAAGTAGCGGCACCAAAGTTAAAAAGCATGTGTTGCTTTCTGCTGTTTAGCAAAATATACCTGAGTCACCAACCAAAAGTTAAAAACAAACATGGTTGAAATTTGAAGGGATTTTGAAAGCTAACAGACCTGGAGGCAACTTAAGTGCTTAGGGTACAGAATTGACTGTCAGTATAGGGAAGGTAAGTTCAATTGAGGTAATCAGGAGGGCATTGGATGATTATTTGAATAGATGTGTGTGAGGGTACTGGGGAAAAGCAGAGAATTCACAAAAGCAATGATGCTCATTTAAAGATATGGTGCCAGCATGGTCAGCTGAATGGCCATAACAATTCTATGATTCTGTGGAAATATTAATAATAGTATGAATGGAATAAAACAAAATTCAATACATGTGTAGCAACTGTTTTAAAAACACATTTAACAGCCCAACAAGACTGGCTACTATGACGAGAGTTAGCTTAAATTTCCAGAAATTTCTCAGTAATCAAAACCAACTGAGTCGACCACTCCTGAGCTTCCTGTTTGATCTGGGATGGTAACTGTTGTGATATTATCTGTCATAGTGAAAAGGCTGTCTCTAAAGGAAAAAAAAACTGCTACAATAGAATTGTAAATTCCTCCTAGCCTACAATAAGATGTGTTAGAGATAGTAGGAACTGCAGATGCTGGAGAATCTGAGGTAACAAGGTGTAGAGCTGGATGAACACAGCAGGCCAAGCATGATCAGAGGAGTGGGAAGGCTAATGTTTCGGGCCTAGACCCTTCCTGTTCTGAATGTAGACAATGTCACGGTTGGGGCCAAATTGGGAAGGCCTGAATGTGGACTGTAGTCCATTGGGGATGATCTAGTTCTGTCGGCAGGTACTAAGAAAGGTGATGTGGCTTGCTTTCTATTTAATCACTGGAATTGGCCAAGGCTAGTTGATTATCTACAATGCAAACTCATATCTGAATGATAACTGTCGTCCACAGCTCTCCTCTCCACACCTAACAATGATATTTGGTCTAATTTCTCCCCCACTACTCTGCCATTTAATCATGCACTTTTAATGTGGAGTTGCCAGTGTTAGACTGGGGTGGACAAAGTCAGAAGTCACACGACACTGGGTGATAGTCCTATAAGTTTATCTGATATCACACGCTGAAGCAAAATTTGAAGTCACTGGAGTGACTTCACCTGACGAAGGGGTTATGCTCTGTAAACTTGTGATTTCAAATAAACCTGTTGGACTATAAACTGGTGTAGCGTTACTTCTGACTTTATGCAATTTTGAAATAGCAGGCGACGAAGGGGACAATGCTGTTTTTATATAACATCTATTGATGATGTCAAAACCTCTACTTCAGAGCAGCAAATGAAAAACTTCTGATCTGTAAAAGCAGCCAAAAATTTCTACATTTTGCTTTCTACATTCTAAAATCAAATTTTGTTTATCAGAATAATGAAGCAGAAGTTAATTTTCCATAAAACTTCTTCAGAAGATCCTAAGAGATTTTTAAACTTCTCCACTGCTACCTGGCCAAGCAATGAACTGCACAACAGAATTCTAGCTCCAGCTTCAGGCTTTTGGAC
Source organism: Ginglymostoma cirratum (assembly GCA_024137785.1). Taxonomy (NCBI): domain Eukaryota; kingdom Metazoa; phylum Chordata; class Chondrichthyes; order Orectolobiformes; family Ginglymostomatidae; genus Ginglymostoma; species Ginglymostoma cirratum. The sequence goes on along the minus strand of JAHRHZ010000248.1, from coordinate 32,039,664 downwards.
TCCATCTTATTTTTAAAAGGATGTTGATAAACTGGTTTCCTTCGGTTGCTTTGCGCTGATGCTGTTGTTCATTAAATAACCATCTTATGCTTTTTGGTTGATTCTCTCCTGGTGTGTGTTTATGAAGTTTTCCTCCCATTCCACGTGTGAAATGATGAATCGTGTGTTCCCAACAACAGCTGCCATTCGAAATGCTAGCCTAGAGACATCTGCACATCTGTGTTTTCATAGCTTCTGTGACAACTCAACAGAATAAATCTTGCTTCTTTAGCTGTACAACAGTTGCTACCAATGCAGCCGTACAATATACAAACAATCAGTCAATTGTCAAGAACAGATTGCAATCCACAGTAGTGTATTAGCTGGATGTACAAAGGCTGTTGCAGTAATATAAGGTGGCATAAGCTTTGGCAAGGTTTAGGTTTATTATAAAAACCAAAATCAATGCGGACACTGTAAATCAGGAATAAAAACAGAAGTTGCTGGTAAAGCTCAGCAGGTCTGGCAGCATCTGTGAAGAAAAAAATCAGAGTTAATGTTTCAGGTCAGTTCAGAGGAAGGGTCAATGGATCTGAAATGTTAACTCTGATTTTTTTCTTCACAGATGCTGCCAGACTCGCTGAGCTTTTCCAGCAACTTCTGTTTTTGTTTAGGTTTATTACGTCTGACTGAGACTATTATAGAATACAGTCAAAGTTTTAATAGAATATTCTAAGTGTGTGCCAACTGTTTAATCTAAATACTCCATTAACACATGTGAGATGACTGGGAATATTCCAGATGAGTCTGGTATATTTGTACGAGCCACCTTCTGTACCAGCCGCAGAAATAGTGATATGTCTTGATTGTGTGCACACATGTGTGATGCTCCACCTAGTGGTTGCATTACCATGAATGTAGCCTCGAACAAAACCCTGGTTTTAGGTTAAAATATTGCCGTGCTTCTGACAGACAGAGTCCACAATCAGATGAGATAGGAAAATGCAGCATCTCTATTTTAAAAAAAAAAGAAAAATAAGTAATCTGCTTTCAGACTGGTGGTGAAAATGGTGGTAGAAATTTGTTTCAAAACTTGTAATCTGTCCATAGCAATAGAGATTATTCTTATTTCCTCTTCGAATTGTTAATACATATGTTTGACAGTATCAATTGCACAAAGAGCAAACAAAGAACAAAGATAATTACAGCACAGGAACAGGTCCTTTGGCCCTTCAAGCCTGCACTGATCCAGATCCTCTATCTAAACCTGTCACCTATTTTCCAAGGATCTGTATCCCTCTGCTCCCTGCCCACTCATGTATCTGTCTAGGTACGTCTTAAATGACACTACCGTGCCCGCCTCTACCACTTCCGCTGGCAATGCATTCCAGGCACCCACCACCCTCTGCGTAAAGAACTTTCCACGCATATCTTCCTTAAACTTTTCCCCTCTCACCTTGAAATCGTGACCCCTAGTAATTGAGTCCCCCACTCTGGGAAAAAGCTCCTTGCTATCCACCCTGTCTATACCTCTCATGATTTTGTAAACCTCAATCAGGTCCCCCTTCAACCTCCGTCTTTCTAATGTAAATAATCCTAATCTACTCTACCTTTCTTCATAGCTAGTGCCCTCCATACCAGGCAACATCCTGGTGAACCTCTTCTGCACCCTCTCCAAAGCATCCACATCCTTTTGGTAATGTGGCGACTCGAACTGTACGCAGTACTCTAAATGTGGTTGAATTAAAGTCCTACACAACTGCAACGTGACCTGCCAACTCTTGTACTCAATACCCCGTCCGATGAATGAAAGCATGCCATATGCCTTCTTGACCACTCTATCGACCTGCGTTGCCACCTTCAGGGTACAATGGACCTGAACACCCAGATCTCTCTGTGCATCAATTTTCCCCAGGGCTTTTCCATTTACCATATAGTTCGCTCTTGAATTGGATCTTCCAAAATGCATCACCTCGCATTTGCCTGGATTGAACTCCATCTGCCACTTCTCCGCCCAACTCTCCAATCTATCTATATTCTGCTGCATTCTCCAACAGTCCCCTTCACTATCTGCTACTCCACCAATCTTAGTGTCATCTGCAAACTTGCGAATCAGACCATCTATACCTTCCTCCAGATCATTTATGTATATCACAAACAACAGTGGTCCCAACACGGATCCCTGTGGAACACCGCTGGTCACAGTTCTCCACTTTGAGAAACTCCCTTCCACTACAACTCTCTGTCTCCTGTTGATGTAGATGGAACAATTTGGGAGTGGTCTGTTGAGCTTCAAAAACATTTGAAGAAATGAAAAAAAATTGATGAGTAATGTTCTTTGACACCATTATAATCACAAGGAAAAATTGTTTTCAGCATATTTGTGATTCACCACAGGGGTCTGCAGTGATGTTACCTTGTGATATAAAAGATGATGCACTGCAGAAATTCACCAAGGCTCCTTAGACAGCACTTTCCAAACCCACAACCACTGAAATTTTGAAGGACAAGAGCTGCCAATACATAGGAACACCACCAACTGCCGGATCCCCTTCAATGCCGCTGGGTCAAAATCCTGGAACTCTTTCTCTAACAGCATTGTAAGTGTACCTATAACAAATGGACAGCAGCAGTTCAAAAATGCAACTGATTACCATCTTCTCAAGGGCAAACAAGAACGGGCAATAAATGCTGACCCAACCATCAAGACTCATAACCCATGAGTTAATAAAAAAAGTCTGTAGCACATGCTTCACATACTTTAACAAATGTAAATGTAGTTGTAGTAATGTAAAATTACTACAACTTAAAGAAGTAGCAAAATAAATCACATTTAATGTTATAAAATTACATAAATACATGATTGTATGAATTTTACTTTGTTTACTGACTTCAAAAAAAACTTATGATTGATTTCTTCCTAAGGGAGTACCAATCCTCACAGCAGCCTAACCTTATAGAAGCATAGGTTCCCTACAGTGTAGAAGCAGGACATTTGGCCCTTCGAGTTCACACTGTCTCTCCGAAGAGCATCCCGCCCAGACCCATCCCCTTACCCGATAACCGAGCATTTTCCATGGCCAATCTACCTAACCTGCATATTTTTGGACTGTGTGAGGAAATTAGAGCATGCGAAGAAACCCACACAGACATGGGAGGAACATACAAACTCCACACAGACAGTTGCCCGAATGTGGAACTCAACCTGGGTCCCTGGCGCTGTGAAGCAGTCGTGCTAACCACTCAGCCACTGTGCCAACCCGAGCTTCAATGGTGGAAATTGAATTAGATGGTTTGTCAGGATGTCAGGATTTTCTCATGAACACCAATTAATTTCTACCCACTGAATTAACTACTTTATTTTACATACACAAACAACATGCTAGTGTTTGGCTGAGAAACTAGAGAAGAAAAGGATGTGATAACAGGATACCTAAAAAATACCAACTGGATTAGTCAAAGTCAATGTGCATTTAAGAAAGGGAAATCATTTATAACTAACCTACTGCTGTTCTTTTTGAGGAAAAAACTGATAGAACAGATAAGGGAGAACCACTGAATGTAGTGCATTTGGGTTTTCAGGTCATTGTGCAAAATGAAAATACATGGGATTAGTGGTAATATTTAAGCATGGATTGAGAACTGGTTAGCACATAGGAAACACAGTGTGAATAAATGGGTCATTTTCAGAGTGGAAGTGGGATTCCAGAGGGATTGATACTTTGGTTCTAGCTATTCACAATATCTATCTTGATTGAGTGAATTGAAAGTAATAATTTGAAGTTTGCTGACCACTCAAAACTAGATGGGAGTATGAGAGATGAGGAGGTGATAAAGAGGCTCCAGTTGAGTGAATGGGCAAACACATGGCAGCTACAGTATCAAACAATGGCAGACTATAATTTAAATGGAAGTAAACTGGGAAGTGTTGATGTACAAAGGCGTCTGGTGGCCCTTGTACATCATCCATTGAAAGCCAGCACTCAGCTGGAATAAGCAGTTAGGAAGGCAAATGGTATATTGGCCTTTATCACAGGAGGGTTTGAATACATGAGCAAGGAAGTCTCAGTGCAGCTGTACAGGGCCTTGGCAAGTATTGTGTGCAGTTTTGATCTCTGTAACTAAGAAAAGATATTTGTCACAGAGGGAGTACAACAAATATTTGTCAGACCGATTCCTGGGATGGCTGGCTTGATGTGTTAGGTGAGATTGGATTGACCACCCCTACGTTCACTGAGATTTAGAAGAATGACAGGGAATTTCATTGAAAAGTGTAAAATTCTGACCGGGCTTAAACAAAAACTAGCACTAAGGGAAAACAGTTATTTGTATATATGTAAATAATTCATCATGTACACTTTGGCTGTGATTACTTTAAAAACAAATATGCAACTGAACCTATTACATTTCAGAAATTGTTAATATTGATTCGGCTACATTGTACTCTGACAAATTATGTACATGTAGTACTTCACATTTTAATGTGCATTTTTTTAAAAATGGAGTTGGAGTATAATGTACTATATGGCAAGATCTGACATTGTCTTCTACTGCCCTCTCAGCTATCCACCCTGTGTAAATAAAGTTAGTTCGATAATGGCTGCCTGCATTTTGCACTTATAGTGTAAAACACAACAACATGGCATCCTGATCTCCATATTTATGCATTTACCTACCCCATTGCTACCATCAGAACATCAGTACACATTTCCCTGCTTTCCGTGGTCCCTACATGTTTCCTTACTCTTACTTTTGTTCTTTCTTTCTACGAATAGAAATGTGTCTTTTACCAAACATGAAACAAAAGATCTTGCAGCCTAGAATATTTCACTCGCAATCATGCTGAACTTGTACTCAAGGCTTTGTCACAACAAACATATCCCCTCCTTTAAGTTGAACTTGTGTTTCTAACTCAATAATTTTATTTTTCGTATCATTTGTATGTATGCTGTAACTCTTACCTGATTCATCCTTCTTATATACTATATTTATTGTACAGCAGTTCTTCATTTATCTCATTTGCCTTTAGTGCTAATTAATTATTTTCAGATAGATTTAATTTGATTTCTATTAATTGCTTCTGTAGTTCACTTCGTATATTTAACCTATAATTTCTGATTACATGAAGCAAATAGATTGTCTCTCTCCCCTTGCCCCTCAACTAGTAGTTTTTTTAAGTTAATGCAGCAATAGATAAATGTTAAAATATTAACAATGGACTCAACATACAGCTCTTCTTCTTCGATATTTGCTATTTCATTTTCTACATTAACAATTCTCAAATATTCACTTCATCTGTTTCTATGCTTTTTAAAGCTCTGGTTCTTTTCAAAATATTCTCTCTGGTCCTGCTCTGCTCTGTCACTGCTCAGATTTTGGTGTCATTGAAATCCAATTATTACTGACATGAATATTGGAAATGTGTTCTGCTCTCTTTCCCATAGGGTGCTGAGCAGCTATGGTAATGAGCAAAGGGTGTCAGAGAAGGTTTTACTGAATTGGCACAAAAGATGAGAAACACTTGGATTTATTGACTCTTGAACATTGAAAGTTGGCGTTACACCGCACAAACACCGTTTCTTTGTCTTTGAAATATTGCCGTAGGATTTTTCTTTGCACCAGCATAGCTGGAGCCTACTTAAACATTTCCACTTCACCAACACCTTCCACCACAACCTTAAGTTCACCTGGACCATTTCTGATACCTCTCTCTCTTTCCTGGACCTCTCTGTTTCCATCTCTGGCAAACACCTGGAAACCGATATCCATTTCAAGCCCACCGACCCCCACAGCTACCTAGAATACACCTCCTCCCACCCACCTTCCTGCAAAAATGCCATTACCTATTTCCAATTCCTTCACCTCCACCGCATCTGCTCCCAGGATGAGGCATTCCACTCCTGTACATCTCACATGTCCTCATTTTTCAAGGACCGCAAATTCCCCCCCTCAGTGGTTGAGAATGCCCTTGACCGTGTCTCCCGCATTTCCCGCAACTCATCCCTCACACCCTCTCCCCACAATAACAACCAAAACAGAATCCCCCTTGTCCTCACGTACCACCCCACCAACCTCTGGATCCAACACGTCATCCTCCAGCACTTCCGCCATCTGCAATCGGACCCCACCACCAAAGACATTTTTCCCTCTCCACCCTTATCTGCTTTCTGAGGGACCGCTCTCTCTGGGGCTCCCTTATCCATTCCACACTCCCCTCCAGTCCCACCACACCTGGCACTTTTCCCTGCAACCGCAGGAAGTGCTACACCTGCCCCGACACCTCCCCCCTCACCCCCATCCCAGGCCCCAAGAAGACTTTCCACATCAACCATTTGTTCACCTGCACATCTGCTAATGTGGTATACCGTATCCGCTGTTCCCATTGTGGCTTCCTCTACATTGGGGAAACCAAGCGGACGCTTGGGTATCGCTTTGCAGAACACCTACGCTCGGCTCGCACTAAACAACTGCACCTCCCAGTCGCGAACCATTTCAACTCCCCCTCCCATTCCTCAGAAGACTGTCTATCCTGGCCTCCTGCAGTGCCACAATGAGGCTACCCGAACGTTGCAGGAACAGCAACTCCTATTCCACTTGGGAACCCTGCAGCCCAATGGTATCAATGTGGACTTCACAAGCTTCAAAATCTCCCCTCCCCCATCCGCAACCTAAAACCAGCCTACCTTGTCCCTGCCTCCCTAATGTGTCCTTCCTCCCACCTATCCCCTCCTCCCACCTCAAGCCCCACCTCCATCTCCTACCTACCAACCTCATCCCACCCCCTTGACCTGTCCGTCCCCCTCCATAACTCCTCACCTACACTCACCTTTACTGGCTCCATTCCCACCTCTTTGACCTGTCTGTCTCCTCTCCACCTATCTTCTCCTCCATCCATCTTCTATCCACCTCCCCCTCTCTCCCTATTTATTTCAGAACCCCCTTCTCCTCCCCCATTTCTGAAGAAGGGTCTAGGCCCGAAATGTCAGCCTTCCTGCTCCTCTGATGCTGCTTGGCCTGCTGTGTTCATCCAGCTCTATGCCTTGTTATCTGAGAAATTTAAAACCCAGGGACTGATTCTTTCCTTTTTTTTTAGCTGAGTGTGAGTTTCTACAAATGTTTTGGAGGGATTTTGACCATGAGGCTGAGCAAGATTTCTCACTGTATCTATCCAAACTTTCCTCATTAATTTCCTATCCTGCCCCATAGCATCTCTCCTGCCGGTTCTGGCTCCATCTTACCTCATGCTATTCCAAAACAGCTCCCCACTGCGGATATCGTGGAATTCACCGGTATCCCTTGTGCCTGTGCCATTTTTTAAAGCTATCTGTACACTGTCAGTGCACGGCCAGTCCAGAGCTAACCTGTACATTTCCTGCCATTTACCATAGACATGACAGACAGAGGGAAATTGTCACTCTGCTTTTCAGGGAGGGACCTGGAGGTCCTGCTGGATGTGGTGACATAGAAATAGGACTTTATCTTTCCCCAGAACCAGCAATGGAGTCTACAACACTAGGCTACGCCAGCTGGATATGAGGTTGAGTTAAAGTAATCTCAGCCTCTGGAGGAATGTCCAGCATTTCACAAACATAAGTGCCATTGTCTTCTCTCCAATAACTAACACTCACCCTTTCTCTGCCAACATATGCACCTACCATGCTCTACCACTCTCACTATTGTATGTAACATCTTCCCTCATTTGCTAAGACCAAACCCTCAACCTGAGAGGCCATTAACACAATGTATGCTCTATTTTGTTATTGTACACCCTGGGTCCTGCCTACTCACTCACTCAGGACACCTTCTCACCTGTGCCAAAAGTAACAGCTGTATTACCTACTTTATCTCCCTTAAGACTAGTCTTCTCCTCATTTCATGAAGAAAACAGCTTGAATAGGCCAGAAAGAGTCAAGACAAGTGCTAGGCTGCCTGATATTTGAACCCTCACCCCTTATGAGGACAGCATCCTGACTCTAACCATACCGAGTGGCTGACTGACAATGGCCAAGCCCTAGACTTGATGTAAGGCTCTGGGACCCTCTTGAGCAAATGCTTTCCCCTTGACTTGACTAAGATCTGCTGAAAACATGACCAGCTTCCTTTTTGTCTGTGGCATTCTGTGTGATGAACCAACATTTTGTTATCTATAATCTCTCTTCCTCTCCTAGATTCTGACAAACTAAACTCTGATTGTGAGTTTTCAAGGCATTTTAACAGTCGAATCAACCTAGAAGTGCTGATTTGTTATCCTTGAGACCCTAGCTGCCTTTTGTATCGGAAGTAAATTGTGAATTTAAAGCAAAGCTGTTTACAACCCAAGACTCTCAAAATTATTTTGGGATTTTGGAGATTCACGCATCCCCGGTGATTTATTATTAATACAAAAGTTGCTGCTATTGTCTTGAAGTATAAACAGCTTGCATCTTCCTCACAATAAAACAATCTGTGTTCCGTTGAATCTCTAACAATCAAACCTCCCAGGCCTGATGGCATACAAACTTCAGAATAAGTTCAATAATAAGTTTAATTTAAAAGCATAATGACAAATACATGAACATAGAACAAAGAAATCTTATGAACCTAATTTTTTTAACAGACGAGAAAACTAAAGGTGAACATAAAAAACCATTAAGAAATTCGGCTGTGTATCAGAGATAAAAGGTACTGCAGATGCTGGAGAATCTGAGATAACAAGGTGTGGGGCTGGATGAACAC
>JAHRHZ010000248.1:31964651-32020970 GCA_024137785.1 Ginglymostoma cirratum | reverse complement strand
CCTTGACCTGTCCGTCCTCCCTGGACTGACCTATCTCCTCCCTACCCCCCCACCTACATCACCTTTACTGGCTCCATCCCCGCCTCTTCGACTTGTCTGTCTCCTCTCCACCTATCCTCTCCTCTATCCATCTTCTATCCGCCTCCCCCTCTCTCCCTATTTGTTTCAGAACCCTCTTCCCCTCCCCCATTTCTGATGAAGGGTTTCGGCCCGAAATGTCGAGTTTTCCTGCTCCAATGATGCTGCTTGACCTGCTGTGTTCATCCAGCCCCATGCTTGTTATCAACAATCAACTTCTGTGTCTAGATGTTAAGGTTGAGCATATAACCAACAGGGAGTTCCAAACTCAGTATACAGAAAACAACCCACAATGATCAAATCCTCAACTTCCACACCAACCACCCCAACGTGCACAAACAAAGCTGCGTTAGGACACTATTTAAATCGGCCAGGACACACTGCAACACCCAGGAACTCGACAGGAAAGAGGAATAGTACATGTACAATATCCTCGCTATAAATGGATATCCCCGCAACCTCATCCGCAGATGCCTACTGAACAGACAACAACAGGAAGACATAGTATGCCCTAACACACTGGCCACACTGCCCTACATTAAGAACCTATAAGAACTGACAACAAGACTCCTAAGACCACTAGGAGTCATGGTAGCAGACAAGGATCCAGCCACTCTACGACAAACACTTACAAGGATTAAAGACCCCATTCCCACAACATGCAGAACCGACATGGTTTACAAAATAGCATGCAGTGACTGCCACAGACATTACATTGGACAGACAGGAAGGAAACTAGCCATCAGAACACATGAACATCAGCTAGCATCAAAACAACATGATGAACTCTCCAGTATATCGGTACACTCAGACAACGAAGGCCATCGGTTCAACTGGGACAAGGCAACCATAGCAGCCCAAGCCAAATGTAGACACACACAGGAATTCCTAGAGACACGGTTTTCCACCCGTAATGCAAACAACAAACATATAGAATTGGACCCCATGTACAAACCCATACACATCAAAAGCGGAAATGACAGTACTCACTATAATAGACTGGACAGTATAAATTCCAAGTCGAGTAGAATAACATCGCTTCATCGGAGGCTCCACTGATGGTGTCACCTAGCATGATGCCAAAACGTCTGAACGAAAACAAGCCAGCTCGGTGAGAAAGTCAAAATCCTGATCACAACCTGAGCTACAGATCTTTGCTAAAACTTTAAAGGGCATCAATTGGTATGAAGTGAAGGATCGATTAGAGATGAAGATCAGTCATGCTCCAACTGAATGATGCAGTAGACTTGAAGGGTTAGATAAATTTATTCCTGTTGTTTTATGCCACTGTACTCGAGTTTTAATGCTTTCTAGTCTTTTCTGATGGGTTTTAACTTCACAGAAAGCCGAATAATTTCAGATGTATCCATTGTAAAGTCAACACCAGACAGCATCAGAGTTGAATTATGTGATCCTAAAGGTATTAGAGTAAAATTCCCCTAAGATTAGTCAGACACGTTTTTATTTTCAATTTTTATTCAAACAGCAGCTTGTTCTCAAAAACAAATTCAGACCACATGCATTGTATTTCTTTATTGGCCAGTCAGATGGATATAAGCCTTCATTATCTCTCTCCAAACAGTTAGCAGTAATGACCTTCTTCTAGTACAAAAACAGACCACGATATCAAAATAAATTGGTTGAAAGACATGATAATCACCAAGGCAGCAAGATAAGCCAGTCAGTGGTATGCTGATCAAACACAAAGCTTTGACACTTATGCACCATCCTCTCATTGAATCTTTATATCTTCAATTATTACTGTTCCTTTTCCTCTGATGTGTTAGCTGTTTGCTGTGATGCCTTGATCAAATGTAAAGTTTGGAAATGTACTGCTGTGCACTTGTTCTGTTACTCACAATCCCAACAGGCCTGTTGTATGCAAATTTAATATTATTGATCTAGGTTTGAAAAAAATTCATAACTGTTGCCAAAGTTTTATTTGAAATGTCTGCTTGGACAAGCTTTAGCTGAGGAATGTCAGGTATCTTCTTATTCATGCATGGTTTTAACTTCATTTGAAGGTCCTTCTTGACAAAATAATTTTACATTAGTGGAACTTAGAATAGAACCCAGAGCTCAGGAAAGAACCCAAGCTGTCCTATATGTAATTCCAGTCTCACCACTATACAGGTGATTCTTACCTGACCTCTGAATTGGCCTAGCAAGCCAAAATTCTTTAGCATGATGCTGGCCAGTTCACTTCTCTGTTTTCATAAAAATTAGTGTTGAGAGGCTGGGATATTTAGAACAAGAATCCATAGTTTCAAGTTCAGAGGGGTGACCACTTAGGCAACTTAAGGAATCTTTGGAATACTCCATCCTAGAGGGCGTATTCAAAACTTAGATTGATAGATTTTAGTATAGAACAAGGGATGTGGGGATAGGTTAGAAAGTGGAGTTGGTATAGAAAATCAACTACCCTCTTATTGAACGGCAGAACTACTGCCAGGGCCTTATGACTTAACCCTGCTCCTATCAGGTGATATGGTGATATATTAATAGTGTTTTTGGACTAAACTTCAGCAAAATAAGTAATTCAAAAGGGTAATAGTGACAGTGCTGGACCTGCATGTTCCTGTAAAAGAAGGGTGGAATCAACAAATCCAGAGAACCATGGATGTCAAGGGATGTACAGGATTGGAACAAAAACAGAAGTTGCTGGTAAACCTCAGCAGGTCTGGCAGAATCTGTGAAGAAAAATCAGAGTTAATGTTTTGGCTCCGGCGACCCTTCCTCCGAACTGCCAGACCTGCTGAGCTTTTCCACCAACTTCTGTTTTTGTTCCTGATTTACAGCATCTGCAGTTCTTTCAGTTTTTATTTATGTATAGGATTGGATAGGGAATAGAAATTAAGTTTATGGCAAATATTGAAAGTTGAGAAGGATGCCAGAGAGGAATATTGAAAGTGCAGGATGTTATTTAACAAAAAAAATGAGGATGGTGTGGAAGGGATATGAAGGAACACTAGTGAGTAATGTTAAGGAATGTTAAAGACAAGAGAATAACTGGGGAGGAGTAGGGCCCATTAGGAACCAAAACTGCAATCTATATAACGAATCAGAAGGCACAGCTGAAATTTAAAATGAGTACTTTGCATGTGTATTCACGATAGAGGAGGATGACGTACATCTAGAAATCAAGGAGGGAACTGAGACATATTTGAACAAATTATTATTGAGAGGCAAGAGCTATTAATGATTTTTGCAGGTGTCGAAGTGGATAAATCCCCAGGCTCAAAAGAAATGCATTTCAGTCTGCTGTGGAAGGCAAAGATGGAGATTGCAGGACACTGATACTAATTTTCAACTCATCTCTGGCCATAGGAGAGGTGCAAGAGGACATGAGGAGGATGGCTATTGCAGTACCATTCTTCAGGAAGTATTGTAAGGATAAACTAGGAATCAACAGACCAACGGACCTAACATCAGTGGAAGGGGAACTATTGTAAAAGTGGTTAATGAACAGATACTTGTGTGAGCATAAATGTAGTTTCTGTTGTGGTAAATTAATTCTACTACTTTTTGCAAAATTTCACAGTCAAATACTGAAATAATGATCTAAACTCTATTGCATGTAATAACCAAAATAAGACCCCCCAAGGAAGCAAATTAAGCCTCACAACAAACTTGACGATTACTCGATTAATGGTAAAATTAGCTAAGATTTCACCAACAGTGTCTGTCTTCAGATGTGTCCAAGGTTTGATCCTTATATAGTGTTTTTCTTCAGAATTCTGTTATTGACTTGTTCTGGTGTTGAATTCTTATACAATTTTCTCTCTCTAAAGTTTGTGGTGTGACATTATTGATGATTTAATGGATTCCTTCATCCCCAATTTTGAATACTCTTTGGAGTATACAGGCCTGTAGCTTGTTTTCTTATCAGATGTAGCTCCCCTGGTTCCCTGATAACAAGGCGTGGGGTTGGATGAACGCAGCAGGCCAAGCAGCATCATAGGAACAGGAAAACTTGACGTTTCGGGCCGAGACCCTTCATCAGAAATGGGGGAGAGGAAGAGGGTCCTGAAATAAATAGGGAGAGAGCGAGAGGCGGATAAAGGATGGATAGAGGAGAGGATAGGTGGAGAGGAGGCAGACAGGTCAAAGAGGCGGGGATGGAGCCAGTAAAGGTGAGTGTAGGTGGGGGGGTAGGGAGGAGATAGGTTAGTCCAGGGAGGACGGACAGGTCAAGGGGGCAGGATGATGTTAGTAGATAGGAGATGGGGGTGGGGCTTGAGGTGGGAGGAGGGGATAGGTGAGAGGAAAAACAGGTTAGGGAGGTGGAGATGAGCTGCGCTGGTTTTGGGATGCGGTAGGGGGAGGGGAGATTTTGAAGCTTGTGAAATCCACATTGATACCATTGGGCTGCAGGGTTCCCAGGCTGAATATGATTTATTGTTCCTGCAGCCTTCAGGTGACATCACTGTGGCATTGCAGGAGGCCCAGGATGGACATGTCATCTGAGGAATGGGAAGGGGAGTTGAAATGGTTCGCGACTGGGAGGTGCAGTTGTTTGTTGCGAACTGAGCGCAGGTGTTCTGCAAAGCGGTCCCCAAGCCTCCGCTTGGTTTCCCCGATGTAGAGGAAGCCACAACGGGTACAACGGATGCAGTATACCACATTGGCAGATGTGCAGGTGAACATCTTCCTGATGTGGAAAGTCTTCTTGGGGCCTGGGATTGGGGTGAGGGAGGAGGTGTGGGGGCAGGTGTAGCACTTCCTGTGGTTGCAGGGAAAAGTGCCGGGTGTGGTGGGACTGGAGGGGAGTGTGGAGCGGACAAGGGAGTCGCGGAGGGAGTGGTCCCTCCGGAAGGCAGATAATGGTGGGGAGGGAAAAATGTCTTTGGCGGTGGGGTCTGATTGCAGATGGCGGAAGTGTCGGAGGATGATGCGTTGGATCTGGAGGTTGGTGGGGTGGTACGTGAGGACGAGGGGGATTCTTTTTTGGTTATTATTGCGGGAACGGGGCGTGAGGGATGTGTTACGGGAAATGCGAGAGACACGGTCGAGGGTGTTCTCAACCACTGTGGGGGCAAAGTTGCGGTCCCTGAAGAATGAGGACATCTGAGATGTACGGGAGTGGAATGTCTCATCCTGGGAGCAGATGCGGCAGAGGCGAAGGAATTGGGAATAGGGGATGGCATTTTTGCAGGAAGGTGGGTGGGAGGAGGTGTATTCCAGGTAGCTGTGGGAGTCAGTGGGCTTGAAATGGACATCGGTTTCTAGGTGGTTACCCAAGATGGAGACAGAGAGGTCCAGGAAGGAGAGAGAAGTGTTGGAGATGGTCCAGGTGAACTTCAGGTTGGGGTGGAAGGTGTTGGTGAAGTGGATGAACTGATCGAGCTCCTCGTGGGAGCACGAGGCGGCGCCGATGCAGTCATCAATGTAACGGAGGAAGAGATGGGGTTTAGGGCCAGTGTAGGTACGGAAGAGGGATTGTTCCACGTAATCTACAAAGAGGCAGGCATAGCTTGGGCCCATGTGGGTACCCATGGCCACCCTGTTTGTCTGTAGGAAGTGGGAGGAATTGAAAGAGAAGTTGTTGAGGGTGAGGACGAGTCCAGCTAAGTGGATGAGGGTGTCGGTGGAGGGGGATTGGTCAGTTCTGCGGGACAGGAAGAAGCGGAGGGCCTTTAGGCCATCTGCATGGGGAATACAGGTGTATAGGGACTGGACATCCAGACGACATGTCCATCCTGGGCCTCCTGCAATGCCACAGTGATGCCACCTGAAGGCTGCAGGAACAACAACTTATATTCAGCCTGGGAACCCTGCAGCCCAATGGTATCAATGTGGATTTCACAAGCTTCAAAATCTCTCCTCCCCCAACCGCATCCCAAAACCAGCTCATCTCCACCTCCATAACCTGTTTTTCCTCTCACCTATCCCCTCCTCCCACCTCAAGCCCACCCCCATCTCCTATCTACTAACATCATCCCGCCCCCTTGACCTGTCCGTCCTCCCTGGACTGACCTATCTCCTCCCTACCCCCCCACCTACACTCACCTTTACTGGCTCCATCCCCGCCTCTTCGACCTGTCTGCCTCCTCTCCACCTATCCTCTCCTCTCTCCCTATTTATTTCAGAACCCTCTTCCCCTCCCCCATTTCTGATGAAGGGTCTAGGCCCGAAACGTCAAATTTTCCTGTTCCTGTGATGTTGCTTGGCCTGCTGTGTTCATCCAGCCCCATGCCTTGTTTTCTCGGATTCTCCAGCATCTGCAGTACCTTTTATCCCCTGGTTCCTTGTTATATTTGGGTTTAGCTGTCTTTTTAAAACACAGCTTTTCCTGCAATTAACTCCTTTACATCAGGACATTACTTTTGCAGACTGTCTTCATTGCCTACTTGACATGAGGCAGCAAATTGTCAGTATTATCTTCTCTGTACAAGAAAATAGATTGTTTATGTTCCTCCTTATCAGGGATGGTTAATTCACACATTGCTTTTAATTCCTTTATAACAGTTCCTCCTCATCCCTTTCATCTCGAGAAACAATTTATTCCAGAAGGATTTGCTGCTGATTCTTTTAATCCACGAATAGTTATTAAAGTCCTGAAGTTTACATTGTCACATTTCCTTTTATCTTTTCAATGTGTTCATTTAAAAATAACTAGCAAAGCTATAGTTTTAAACAAGACAAAGGTTAACTTATTGCAAAAGTGTTGCTGAAGTTATTCAACTAAATGGTTATTAGCCAAAAATGCATACACAAATATTAAAAGTAGGTAAGGATACAAGTTACTTCTAAAGGTGAAAGTAAGATCAGTCTCTCAGATCATTGGCCTATTATTTCTTGTTCTTTCTCTTTCTGATACAAAGGGTTGAAACTTGAAGTCAGATTCAGTAGCTGTGATGAATTCTGTGGCCAAATGATCGGTGTTGCCTGTGCACATGGACTCACCAGATCAGAATTTTAACTCTTCAACAGCTAAACGCTTATGACAATTGTGAATATCTTCCTCCAAGTGCATCCCTGGCCAAGAACCCTCTCTGATGCTGTCACTTGGAGTTCCTCCTGCAGGGTGCGCATATAAATACTTTGATCATCCATCTTTATCACAACTAAAGTAAAATGATAAGATGTCAATTTCAAATAAGCCATTCTTCCACAAGGCGAAAATGTCAGCCATGCTGAGTTTCTTTGAAGGATCTTTGTATCTCCTGCTTTTTCAGAATCCAAGAAATCTTCACTTTTTTTGGAAGATTCAATAGACAACTCTAGGGGAATCTTTTGCATTTCAACGAATCTCTGTAGCCAGCTGTAGAGAAAAAAGAGGGATGACTGCGTTGATTAAGTAGTGCTAGAATGCTGGAAAAGATGTTTCAGAGTGTACAAGGACAGAGCTAATTTGGCTACAGATAAGGAACAGGAGGGCGCAATTACTTTGATTGGTGTATTCTATAGGCCACCAACTATGGTCTAAAGGTATGTAGACTGGGTGGGCCAGCCATTGTAAATGTGGGTTATGTGATGTGGTAAGAATCTGGTTCAGTTTAATAAGCTTTAAATGTGGCAAAGAGTGTCTGTTGTGGGTGAACCAATATTTATAGCATTTTCTCCTTGTCCAAAACCTTTTAATTTTATGTTCAATTCCAAAGTCTGGAAGCAAAAATTCATTTTTACAGGGTTAATCTTAAAAATTTACGATGTTAGTATAGTGCACTTGTGATACCCTATTGAAACATAACTTTTGGCGGCATGGTGGCTCAGTGGTTAGCACTGCTGCCTCACAGCACTAGGGACCTGGATTCAATTCCACCCTCGGGTGACCGTCTGTGTGGAGTTTTGACATTCTCCCTGTGTCTGCATGGATCCCCTCTGGGTGCTCCGGTTTCCTCCCACAGTCCAAAGATGTGCAGGCTAGGTGGATTGGCCATGCTAAATTGCCTGTAGCATCCAGGGATGTTTGGGTTAGACATGGGGTAGGGGAATGAGTTAGGGTGGGATGCTCTTTGGAGGGGCGGTGTGGACTTGTTGGGCTGAATGCCTGTTTCCATACTGAGGGATTCTATGATAACTAATGATGTTGTTTATTCCCACCCTGACTCACAATGTGAGGTCTAGGCTTGCTCTATGATGTCATGTGTGATCCATATATTTGATAAAACAGTCAAATTATCACTATAGTTACTATTACTACTGCTCCATAATGTTTGTACAACTCAACACATTTCTGTGCAGATTTGTTCCTCTCCATCCTTCCACCTAGTTAGAATCATAGAACCATAGATCCCTGTAGTGTAGAAGGAGGCCATTCAGCCCATTGGGTTGCACCGTCCCTCCAAAGAGCACCTACTCTGACCCGGATCCTTACCATATCCCATAAACAACATTTACCATGGGTGGCCCACCTAGTCTACATACCTTTAGACCATAGTTGGTGGCCTATAGACTGCACCAATCAAAGTAATCTCACCCTCTTATACCTTATCTCTAGCCAAATCAGCTCTGTCCTGTACACTCTGAAATATCTTCTCCAGCATTCTAACACTACTTAATCAACAGTCATCCCTCTCATTTTCTTCTTTCCTACCTTTTCTGTGTACATTGTATTATGGATATTTAATGTTCAGTTTTACGCCTTTTGTTGAGTAATGACTATTATAGCCATCACATCATATTTCCAATGACAATCATAATCATCTCCTCCATTCTCCCTTTAGTTTATCTAGTTTCCCTTTTAATGCATCTATGCTATTCACTTCAACCAAAGTTTTACATGTTGACCATAAATGCTCAAAATACACAGGAGCAGCAGGGGAATCTGCCATTGAAAGTACCCAAATTCACTCAAAGGGCATCCCAGTGAAACACATTATTCAATTAAACAGAAGCATATATTATGAATCAAAAAGACACAAAATTGATTAAAACTCAGTTAGGATACAATAATAGACATCTGTAAGATTGATATACAGGGAGGGGATGTGTTGGCAATATATAATGATGGCATGGTTTGCCTTTTACTAATTGGAAATAACCTGTCCATTTACAACAACAGCAGTAGAAAATCCTGTCCCTTAAATCTGTTTCAACATTTAATTAGTTAGTGCCTGTTTTGTGACTCCACTATTTACAACTTAGATCTTTAGTCTCACGTGATCTTAGAAACATTGGAAAATTAGAAATCCTTCACTATTTCCAGAACCATGCCTTAAGTGCAATACCAAGCCTGGTGTTTTCTTTCATCCCATACTATTTACCAATGCCACGCCCACTCCCACATCTTCCTTGCCTATGCTTCCTGTCCAGGATGAGCCTCAAACTTAGTTCTGACTCATTGGGGCAGTGTGCTGAAATCATGCTCCGCTAATCCCAGAGTCTTCACAAGTTTTCAAAAGCAATATGCGGATCCCAAAAGTGCTTGATTTTCATGCCCAGTTTGACAGAAAGCATGGACCAGTTTTTTGTACTTAACAAGGAATCACTACTCATTACATACCATTAGCTTCTAGCAACAGAGGGACCTCTGGGCAAACAGTTCCATAGTCTTTGTTCACAAAATACGTTGGCTTGGTTCTTTCAGAGTCATAGAGTCATAGAATCATACAGCATGGGAACAGATTCTACACTGGGGAGCAAACATTTGCTATTCACCTTATCTATGTCATTTATGATTTTGTAAATCTCTTTAAGGTCACACCTCAGTCTCCTACGACACAGCCTTTCCATCCTCTCCTTTGACGCAAACATTCCAGTCTCAATAAGATTGTTGTAAATCATTTTGCACATTTTCCAGTTGAATAGCATCCTTCCTATAGTATGGTGACCAGAATTGAATGCTGTACTCCAATATGGTCTTACCAATGTCTTATATCATTGTAATGTGACACCCCAACTCCTCTACTCAATGCACTGACCGATGAAGCCAAGCATGCCAAATGCCTTCTTCACCACCCCGTCAACCTGCAACACCACTTTCAAGGATCTACGTACCTGCACGCCGAGGTCCCTGTTCGACAACACTCTCCAGGGCCTTACCATTAACTGTGTAAGTCCTGTCCTGGGTTGTCTTACCAAAATACCTCAACTTGCATTTATCTGAATTAAACTCCATCTGCCATTCCTCAGCCAAAGGTCGAATTGATCAAGATCCTGTTGTATGCTTAGATAACCTTCTTCATTGTCTACTATACTACCAAATATATTGCCATCTGTAAACTTCCTAATCATGGCCTCCTATATTCTCATCCTAAGTTGTTTATATGAATGGCAAACAATAGTGGACCAAGCACTGATTCTTGCAGCACACCGCTGGTCACAGCCTCTAATCTGAACAATAATCCTCAACCACCACCCTCTGTCTCGTACCATCAAGCCAATTTTGCTATTCAATTGGCTAGCTCTCCCTGGATCCCATTTGATATAACCTTCCCAACTATTCTACCATGCAGAACCTTCACAAAGTCCTTGCGCAAGTCCATGTAGACAATGTCTACCACTCCGCCTCCATCAATCTTCTTGGTCTCCTCTTCAAAAAACTCAATCAAGTTTGTGAGACATGATTTCCCATGTACAAAGCCATGCTGACTATCCCTAATCATTCCTTGCCTTGTCTTCTGGCACCTCACCTGTGGCTGTTAATGATATGAATATCCCTGCTGGGCGCCCTGCAATTTTGTTTCTAGCTTCCCACAATGCTCTGGGATATGCTTGATCAGGTCCCAGAGATTTATACATCTTAAGATCTCCAGCACCTCATTTTCTGTAATGTGGACTGGTTTCAAGACATCATTATTTATTTTCCCCAAGTTCCCTTGCTTCCATGTCTTTCTCCATGATAAATACTGATGAGAAATATTTGTTTAGGATCTCATCCATCTCACTCATGTGGTCTCACAAATAGATGGCCTCATTGATCTTTAAGGGGTCCTATTTCCTTCCTGGTTACTCTTTTGCCCTTAATATACTTGTAGGATCTCTTTGGATTCTCCTTTACCCTATCTGCCAAAGTTATCTCACGTACTCTGGAAAGACTTGAGGTTCTTGCTGATCCAAAGGTTTCTCCTCAATTTTTCTTTTTCCAAATGCTTCCACTGGTTTGTCAGAGACACAGTGGCTGCTTCACTTATGAAGGGTCTCTGATTTATTCAATTCAAAGTTACTGAAGGAAAGATAAGCTGCTTTTCTTCAGGTTTAAAGTGACTTTTTTTTTCTTTATTCATTCATGGGATGAGGGCATCACTGGCTAGGCCAGCATTTATTGCCCATCCCTAATTGCCTAGAGAGCAGTAGAGTCAACCACATTGCTGTGGGTCTGGAGTCACATGTGGTCCAGACCAGGTAAGGATGGCAGTTTCCTTCCGTAAAGGAATTAGTGAACCAGGTGGGCTTTTCCAACAATCGACAATGGATTCACAGTCATCATTAGACTCTTAATTCCAGACATTTATTCAATTCAAATTCCACCATGTGCTGTGGTGGGATTCAAACCCAGGCCCCAGAATGTTATCTGGGTCTCTGTATTAACAGCGATAATACCACTAGGCCATCGCCTTCCCTAATTGTAACAAACTGAGAGAAAGACTTCTTTTCTTGGCTTCTGCTGAATTCTATTCTGGTTTGACTCTTTTCTCTCTATCTTGTTCATGGTCGAAGTTGTTCAGCTAACTGACAACAAATTACCTTGCTATTAGCAGACAGAGGGCCTTTGCCATTGATAATTGGTCCCTAGTACACAAGCCAATGCTCTCCTTAACAACTCCTCAGTCCAGTGTTCACATTGCTGGAACTCACAGCCACATATAATACTATAACAGTTAGCAAATTCCTTACTTCCAAAACCTTGTAAGCCATCCTTGTAAATTCTTGGTTTAAAACATTTCTTTCTTATTTTAGTCTACAGTTTTTAAAAGCATATGAATATAAAAAAGTATGGTCTTTCAACTTACTCCTCTTACTTTGCATTCGGTCCCAGCAATTTTGTTAGCCGTTTATATAGTTGACTTTGGTTCTGACCTGGTGAGGTTTTAATTTTGTGCTCATGTGAGTAGTTTGCAGGTTCCATCTTCCACATTGCCTCCATCATTCATGTTCCTTTTTCTGCTGCTCTTCCTGTGGCCCCAATGGCCTTTCAGATTCCTTTCATTTTAGTTGTGCCCCTTTATATTATATTATTGTGCCCACTTTATCCCTGGAGGGACCCTGGATGTTTCAATGTCTTGCTGGTCCTATACCCTCCCCATGTAGAGGACAGCACAACCATGAAGCCCCTTTCCTTTCACAAAGATGTCTGGCCCTTTCTACATTTGCCCCCTATCACTATAACCATTCCCTCAGTGACCCAGCGAAGTGATGCCCACCCCCAAACTTGAGAAGGTTACTTTCTCCAGAATCCAGGAGAAGCTCCTTGACTATTAGCCAAACCTCCATAATTGAACATAAGTAACCACCTGAGCTGATCTCTTAATAGCAGCTCAACTGACCTACCTATAATCCCAGGGCAGCTTGTATTTGATCAGGGTTTGAGTGAATATTTGAAGCTTGGGTGCTGGTTGTAGATGTTGGTGTGTTCGCCAAGCTGGGTGGTTTGATAGCAGATGTTTTGTCCCCTTACTACGTGACATCCTCAGTGTTGTGGAGCCCCCTGTGAAGGAGATGCACTGAGCATGTCATTTAGTAAGGGGACGAAATGTCTGCTATCAAGCCTCCTAGCTCGGCGAACACACCAACATCTACTGCTAATATTTGATCTTGAGGACTAACATCAGTCTAAGTCCTTGATTATAGTCTGAAGGCCCACATTGACCAAATTGCTCAACTGACTCTGGTCAATGCCTGGACTGGGATTGGACCAAGCCTTTGACTAACTGTGGTGGTATCTCTTGACTGATTGCTGTTCACCCTCAAGCCAATTACCACTTCAACTTTTTGATTTTCAAATGTTGCCATTTATGTCAAACTCATGCTGTGATATGACATATATATCTGAAGTAGGTGGGACTTGGACACAGGCCTTGTGGTGCAGAGCCTGGGACATTACACTGTGAAGCAGGAGCCCTTCTATTGTTGTATAGGGTAAGTGAATTGTGTCTTGTTTGCTGGTGTACCCTACAGAATGATACAGAATATATATCTATAATACAGAAACAAGATAATTGAGTGACTTGGCTATTAATATTCATTGAATGACAATCATGGCCACAAAAAATGCTGCAATTAATTCGCATCATCATTTCACTCCTTTAAGGTCCACTTGGATTATATTTATGAACACCTTTGAAAAAGAAAAGGAGCTAATTACTTGCTTTGTATGAACCAAACTAACTGTGTGCATCAGACCTCCAGCATAACATTCTGTAATCAACCTAGCTGAGTGGATTCTGAACAGCGCAATTACCTCCTTTCCTTGCTGGGTTAATGAATAAATGCTTGCTGTTTCACATTCAATAAATTTTTGCTCCCACAAGTAATGTATATTTTTTTCTGTGTGTGAGCAGACGTGTTGTTATTCTCTGTCAATATGTTTTACTTGAACAAAAGTGAAATGGATCTATTTTGATTGATAACTGTTGGATAACTAGTGTCCTTCTCTTAGGGACTTCTTATACAGAAGATGATATTTCAGCGGTAAAATGCAACTGTTTCATGAAGAGCAATTGTACAACTCATTTTGTTAATGTGTTTATATCTGTGTGTTTGCCCTATATAAATTGGAGGTATGATTACCCACTAGTTTGACAATGGCAGCTTGCTTCTTTCGTAGTTACCTTAACTGACTTACCTTGCTGACTTCTTTCTGCATTGGAGAGTACCCCATTAGTTAGTTTTTTTAGGGCTATTTGTATTTCCTATGTCATATTCATCTTTACATCAATAAGTTTAAGGGCAGTGTCATCCCCTGCATGCCTAAACCCCCAACAGCATCCTCTGCAGCCCAACATTCAAACCCATGTTTCTGAGGTTTTGAATTTGGGATTAAGTTCCCTAAATATAATTTAGAACAGAATAAATACAGTAAATGGCATTTTAATTATAACTTCTGGTTATAATTATCATTTCAAAGATGCAGCTAACTTGTGCAGTTCTGTTTCTTTTCTCCTTTCTCACTCTGTTTACATCTTCTAAATCTTTTGTTTTAAAATATTATATGCATGATTTATAATATAAGTTGGAATTCATTGCCACGGAGTGCAGTGGAGGCCGGGACGTTGAATGCCTTCAAGGCAGAGATTGATAAATTCTTGATCTCGCAAGGAATCAAGGGCTATGGGGAGAGTGCATGTAAGTGGAGTTGAAATGCCCATCAGCCATGATTAAATGGTGGAGTGGACTTGATGGGCCGAATGGCCTTACTTCCACTCCTATGTCTTATGGTCTTAAGTTGTTTGAGTTTTAGACAGCACTGGAGCTAAATTCAGAGACTGGTGTCATTATGTACTGAGTTAGTTCTTGTTCTATATTATGCTAGTAAATTTCAGTCAAAATGCAGTTGAAAGGAGTGAAAAGACTAGTCAGGCTGTTGTGTGATGTTTCATGTTTAGTACGTCAGTATACCTTTAAGAGCTGTACTCATGACAGTATTATTGCATCATAGCGTGTGACCTGAGAGAATAAAAATTTCATATTCCATCTTACCACTTGCAGAAAGACATGATCTTGGAAACATACTATTCAGCTGTAATCTAATAGCTTAATGTTGCCCTAGACATTGATGTGCTTGTGAATACAACGTTCAACAGCTAGTTGTGATAAATGTCTTTTGGATTCTTCAGTAACACAATATCCATGTCCAGTGCCTTATATTACACCAGATAACGTAGCATCTTTGCATCTTGTGAAAATATCCTGAGGGTAGCAAAATCACAGCACAGGGTCTCGGACCTTAACCACAATGAAAACATATAGATTCATGGATTCAGGTATGTTCAGGCAAAATTGTTTGCTCATGAAGGTTAGCAGAGAGCTACCATGTGAAATCCTATTATCAGTACAGTTTACAATCATGAAAGGAGAAATAAATTGAAAATGCTTTACCAGACGTCCATTGAAGGGCATCTTAATTATATGTAGATGACATTAATCATAGCTCCAGCGTAATCACAGTTAATTATCCATATGGTAAATAATAAGAGATAATAGGTACTGCAGATGCTGGAGAATCCGAGATAACAAGGTGTGGAGCTGGATGAACACAGCAGGCCAAGCAGCATCATAGGAGCAGGAAAGCTTGACGTTTCGGGCCGAGACCCTTCATCAGAAATGGGGGAGGGAAGAGGGTTCTGAAATAAATAGGGAGAGAGGGGGAGGCGGATAGAAGATGTACAGAGGAGCGGATAGGTGGAGTGGAGGCAGACAAGTCAGAGGCGGGGATGGAGCCAATAAAGGTGAGTGTAGGTGGGGAGATAGGGAGGAGATAGGTCAGTCCAGGGAGGATGGACAGGTCAAGGGGGCGGGATGAGGTTAGCAGATAGGAGATGGAGGTGAGGCTTGAGGTGGGAGGAGGGGATTGGTGAGAGGAAGAACAGGTCAGGGAGGTGGGGACGAGCTGGGCTGGTTTTGGGATGCGGACGGGGGAGGGGAGATTTTGAAGCTTGTGAAATCCACATTGATACCATTGGGCTGCAGGGTTCCCAAGCTGGATATGAGTTGCTGTTCCTGCAGCCTTCGGGCGGCATCATTGTGGCATTTCAGGAGGCCCAGGATGGACATGTCGTCTGAGGAATGGGAGGGGGAGTTGAAATGGTTCGCGACTGGGAGGTGCAGTTGTTTGTTGTGAACTGAGCGCAGGTGTTCTGCAAAGCGGTCCCCAAGCCTCCACTTTGTTTCCCCAATGTAGAGGAAGCCACAACGGGTACAGCGGATGCAGTACACCACATTAGCAGATGTGCAGGTGAACATCTGCTTGATGTGGAAAGTCTTCTTGGGGCCTGGGATTGGGGTGAGGGAGGAGGTGTGGCGGCAGGTGTAGCACTTCCTGCGGTTGCAGGGAAAGGTGCTGGGTGTGGTGGGGCTGGAAGGGAGTGTGGAGCGGACAAGGGAGTCACGGAGAGAGTGGTCCCTCCGGAAAGCAGACAAAGGTGGGGAGGGAAAGATGTCTTTGGTGGTGGGGTCAGATTGCAGATGGCGGAAGTGTTGGATGATGATGCGTTGGATCCGGAGGTTGGTGGGGTGGTACGTGAGGATGAGGGGGATTCTTTTTTGGTTGTTATTGCAGGGACGGGGTGTGAAGGATGAGTTGCAGGAAATGTGGGAGACATGGTCGAGGGCGTTCTCGACCACTGTTGGGGGGAAGTTGCGGTCCTTGAAGAATGAGGACATCTGAGCTGTACGGGAGTGGATTGCCTCATCCTGGGAGCAGATGGGGCAGAGGCGAAGGAATTGGGAATAGGGGATGGCAATTTTGCAGGAAGGTGGGTGGGAGGAGGTGTATTCGAGGTAGCTGTGGGAGTTGGTGGGCTTGAAATGGGCCTCCTGCAATGCCGCAATGGTGTCACCGAAGGCTGCAGGAACAGCAAATCATATTCAGCCTGGGAACCCTGCAGTCCAATGGTATCAATGTGGATTTCACAAGCTTCAAAATCTCCCCTCCCCCAACCACATCCCAAAACCAGCCCAGCTCGTCCCCGCCTCCCTAACCTGTCCTTCCTCTCACTTATCCCCTTCTCCCACGTCAAGCCCCACCCCCATCTCCTATCCACTAACCTCATCCCGCCCCCTTGACCTGTCCGTCCTCCCCTGACTGACCTATCTCCTCCCTACCTCCCCACTGACACTCACCTTTACTGGCTCCATCCCCGCCTCTTTGACTTGTCTGCCTCCTCTCCACCTATCTTCTCCTCTATCCATCTTCTATCCGCCTCCCCCTCTCTCCCTATTTATTTCAGAACCCCCTTCCCCTCCCCTATTTCTGATGAAGTGTCTAGGCCCGAAACGTCAAGCTTTTCTGCTCCTATGATGCTGCTTGGCCTGCTGTGTTCATCCAGCTCCACACCTGGTAAATAATAACGTCTTTTGATAGCAATTTCTCTGGTGTCTGCAGTGTTATATTTCAACGTGACGAATTTCTTCTTAGCACTAACTTTATTGTATAAATGATAAGTAACTGACCCAGTCAGAAACTAACTTCTATGTGTTGAAAAGAAGTCAATGGTAATGTGAAAATAACAATTTATGGGAATTATTTATGGATTGATTGGTTTATTATCAGGTGAACCGAAGTACAGTGATAATCTTTATTTACAAGCAGTACAGGCAGATCATTGTCAGCAAAAGATGTACAGATCACAAAGACTTAGACAGAGCCACACAGGTTACATTACACAGGGTGTGTGCTAGGCGAGATCAACATGAGCAAGATCAGCATTATTTGAGGCTTGAGAGTCCATTCATCAGTCTAATAATGGCCATGAAGAAGCTGTTCCTGAACTTGCTCATGCATGTGTTCAGGCTTCTGTATCTTCTGCCTGATGGTAGAGTTTGTAGGAGATCATTTTCGGGGTGCAATGGATCTTTGATGATGTTGGCAGCCTTTCTGTGGCAGCGAGCCATGTAAATAGAGTTCGAGGATAGAAGGTTGGGTTCCGTGACGGTCTGGGCTGTGCACACAACACCGTCTGGTTTTTTACGGTCCTGGACAGAGCAGTTGCCATGCTAGGCTGTTACGCACCCAGACAGTATGCTTTCAATGGTGCATCTGTAGAAGTTGGTGAGGGTCCTTATGGACATGAAAAAAATTTCCTGGGCTGTCTGAGGAAGAAGAGACATTATTGTGCCTTCTTGACTGTCACATCTATGTTGGAAGCCCAGGGGCAGATTTTTGGTTTTCGTCTCTGCAAGGACCTAGACCCTCTCCACCTATCAACCTCAGCTCCTCTAATGTCCATGGGGACGTGTTCTCCTCCTTTCTTTCTGAAATCAATAATCATTTCTTTAGTTTTGCTGACAGTGAGAGACAGCTTGTTTCCATTGCACCACATTACCAAGCCCTCTATCTCCCTTCTGGATTTTGACTCATCGTTGTTATAAATCCGTCCCACTATGGTGGTGTCGTCAGCAAACTTGTAGATAGCAGGGAGAAAGGCCAAGTCATAATATTCTATGTGATTTTATGTTAAAAGAGTATTAAGTATTATGATATAATATGTTGCAGTAGCTGGCACCATGTTATATTCTGGCACATGGATACGAATGACAGAGGGCATGAAGGTAGGATAGGGTGCTGCTCCTACCCATCCTCCTTTTCTATATTAGCTCAGGGGCTGTTTGGTAGTCTGTGGTGGAGGATAGGCTGTGAATAAGTCTCAGCAAAAGTGGCGCTAGTTGTGCATAGTAACCTAAAGTGTAGTTTACTGCATAACAATAATTTAGTGCAGGTTATATTAACTATTACGCATATGAAGTATAACTAACAAGAGACTGGGAAGACATGTCTCCATTAAGAGACTGTGCCCAAGTCCAACTGATTGCCAATCCAAAGGCTGAGTGATGTTCAGGCTGGATGGAGCTCAGAATAGATCAAACATAAACTGTTTTCAGAATGAATACCTTATACAGCACCGAGTTTCCTTTGTTGGTCCATTGCAAATATGATAAAAGATTGATGGCCGATCTATCAATCCAGTAGACTTCCTGATTATGTGTTATAATTCCACTTTAACATTTTGTGACTCATACACCAGAACACCTAGAAATTTCTGAACCTAGGAATTTTGACATTATTTCCCTTTCAAGTAATACTCTGCACTGATCTGGCCTTAAAAGGTAATCTCTAACTTTAAAAGAAGTATCTGTTCTCCATTATCCCACTGGGCATGATTTTAACTGCAAAGAGACATATGTTGTGGAAGTTTTCCATGGGGAGGCAGTGTTGTAGTGGTAATGTCATTGGACATGCAATCCAGAACCCGAGGCAAACGGGCTAATGTTCTGGGGATATTGGTTTGAATCTCACCGTGGCAGCTGGTGAAACTTGAATCCAATTAAAAAGGAATGAAATAGCCTAATTGTGACTACATAACCATAGCCAATTGTTGTAAAAACCCATCTGGCCCCTAAAAGAAGGAAATCTGCCAACCTTATCTGATCTGGCCTGCATGTAACTCCAAACTCACTGCAATTGAATTGACTTATAACTGCCCTCTGAAATGGCTGAGCAAGTCACTCAGTTCAAGGGCAGGTAAGGATGTTGCATTGCTCGTGATGCCCACATCCCATGAATTAACTTCAAAAATGTGGCATGCATCAGAACAAATGCAAGTATATTGAATATCAAGCAAATGTTATGACAGGAGAAAAGTGCTGATTGCATCAGACAATTGGAATCAGCCGAGAAAACAATGTCATGGACAAAGCATGGGAAACAATTTAAGATAATCAATCAGGCTTCTAACATTGTTCATTTTTGTTTGTTAGAATTGACAGATGTTGTGATCCATTCTTTGTCAAAGGAGGAATAAATTTAAGCCTTGCACCTTTTTTGTCTTACCCAAAAGCTTGAGCAATCTAAAATTCTTTGTTGCTTTGTCCAGGCCAATCATGGTCAACCAATCATCAACATTTACTCCTGTAGACCTGTGGTATAAATTATTGTGATCCTTTGAAATTTTCCTTTGAAATTTAACATTCTTTTTTGGTGAGTACAAGACAAAAAGCTTCAGCAACATAGAATACAAAATCATAGAATTGTTTCAGCTATTCAGAGGCCATTCAACCCAACATATGTCTGCATCGGCACTCTGAGTATTTCATTTACTGCCATTCTCCTGACTTCTCCCTGTAACCCTGCACATTGTTGCTTTTCGGAAAAAAAAACTCTTTTGAATGTATGAGTTAAATCTTCCTCATCCATACTTTCAGGCAGTGCATTCCAAATTTTAACTATAACCTTTTTTTCTCAAATAGCTTTTGCTTCTTTTGACAATTACTTTTGAGTTTTTTCTTGGTTCTTTCATGAATACAGCAATTTCTCCCTATCTACTCTGTCCATACCCCTCCACACTTCGAATATCTCTATCTGATTTTCTCTCAGCCTTTTCTTCTCTAAATTAAATGGCCCTATCTTTTCCAAGTTCTTTTCAAAACTGAAAATCTTATTCCATAGAGCAAACTTTGCTTTTCAGCAATGCTCAAGTTCTGTACTGCCAAACAATTGTCTGGACACAACTTTGATAATTTATTGAATTAACTCGAGGATAATTAAGGTAGATGGCTTATAGCAAATTGTTCTTCATTTAAGTGGTAGAATTAATTGAAATATCATTGAAAGTATTGTGAACGGGACGATGTATTTTAAGTGGTTAGTCCGAGTTAATTGGATGAAATAGTAAAGTATAATTATTTAATCCAGTCATAGCGAGTTGCTGTTTTACATTATCCATGAAAAAGGGCATTTATGGATCAAGACCCCTTCAGAAAAGCAGGAGTTTTTAGTGGCTAAAGTAACATAGCCCAAAATATGTGGAATGGAAAAAGCCATTCAGCCTGTCTATTCTATTCCTTTGACGGATAGGATGTAATTAGTTTGACCACAAGTTCCAAACAATTTACTTAATTGCTTTACAATACTTTTGTTCTGGGAAACATTTGAAATAGTCCAGGAGGGCTGTCTTGTGGCACAGTGGTAGTGTCAAAACCCATGGACCACTGTGCCCAGGTTCTGAACGGATTGATTGGGAAAAATTAGGTTAAATAAACGATTCAGAAACGTGCATTGACTTTGTTGCAAATTCCAATTTGATTGTCAATGAAATGTGAACAATGTTGTTACTTCCTGATTTTTGTGGGTTACAAAACTTGCAGGTTTACATAGGTTCTAAAAAAAATCAGTCAGTAAAATATGGATCATAATTCTCATCCACTAGACAAGCCACTCAGAAATTAAAAAATAAAATGACATGCTTGACTGTTAGGTGCAGCTGGGACACATTTTCACAGCTGAACCAACAGTGGTAAGATAAGCACAAGTGATGACTGAGCAATATTTTATTGTAATTTATTTGGGGAAAGTGGACACTTTTGCAAAATTAGTTGCCTGCCTCCAATTGTTTTTGAGAACATGACAGTGAGCAGCCTTCTTGAATTGCTGCAGCCCATTTGGTGTAGGTATAGTCACAGTGCTGTGAAGATTGAAATTCCAGTATTTTGACCTGTGCAACCGTGGAAGACTATGGCTATATCCAACTATTATGCTTTTGAGTCTCATCTAATCAACCCAATTTAAAAACTTAATTAAAATGGAGCCTTCCTACCTTCAACAGGACATTGGTTAAGCCATTTTTGGAATACTGCATTCAGTTCTGGTCTCCCTGCTATAAGAGAGATGTTGTTAAACTTGGAAGGGTTCAGAAATGATTTAAAGGTTGTTGCCAGGGTTGGAGGGTTTGAACTATAGGGAGAGGCTGAATAGCCTGGTGTTATTTTCCCTGGAGCGTCGGAGGCTGAGGGGTGAGCTTATAAAGGTATATAAAATCATGAGGGGCATGGAGAGGGTGAAAAGACAAGGTCTTTTCCCTGGGGTGGGGAAGTCCAAAACTAGAGGGCATAGGTTTAAGGTGAGAGGGGAAAGATTTAAAGGGGACCCAAGGGGCAACTTTTTCATGCAGGGATTGATGCATGTATGGAATAAGCTGCCAGACGAAGTGGTGGAGGCCGATACAATTGTAACATTTAGAACGGCATCTGGATGGTTATATGGACAGGAAGGTTTGAGAGGGATATGGGCCAAATGCTGGCAAATGGGACTAGATTAATTTATGGTGTCTGGTTGGCATGGATAAGTTGGACCAAAGGACCTGTTTCCGTGCTGTACATTTCTATGACTCTAACTTTGTACAGTCACCATACAACCCTGAGGAATTTCGGCAGCCATGCTCTCCATCTGAGATATTTGATCTTCAGCTTCCAAAATTTCAGGTCTTTTATTAAGGTTTGGACCAAGTTTGTAATGAGATTTGGAGCTAAGTGGTCCTGTCAGAACACCGACTGAACATTGGTGAGCAGAATAGAGATATGTCCTGGAGGATACAAAATGTGACTTTAACTCAAGCTCCAACTTCAGGTCATCACAAAGGTCTAGATTTTCACTGCTTCGCCATTGTAATTCCATTCTGGTACATCAAATATCTGGAACTGGGAGTGTGCAACTTGGCATGTAGGGTAGGAGATGTCATCGGGGGAGCTGATGGCCAAGTGGTATTATCACTCAACTGTTAATCCAGAGAACCGGACAACATTCTGGGATCTGGGTTTGAATCCTGTCATGGCAGATGGTGGAATTTGATTTCAATAAATATCTGGAATTAAGAATCTAATGATGACCATGAATCCACTGTCAATTGTTGGAAAAACCCATCTGGTTCACTAATGTCCTTTAAGGAAGGAAACTGCCATCCTTACTTGGCCTGGCCTATGTGTGGCTCCAGACCCACAGCAATGTGATTGATTCTGAACTGCCGTTTGGGCAATTAGGGACGAGCAATAAATGCTGCCTAGCCAGTGACGCCCACATCCTGTGAGTGAATAAAGGAAACAAAAATAGTTTGGAATGAATGGGACAGAGAGGTTTTTCAGGGAAAGGGTGTGAGAGATGAGTGATGAAGACACGTTTCTGCTTTCATTTTTTAAGAGTTATACTCCCTGTAAGCAGCCACACAAGTTGATAGGATGGTGAAGAAAGCGGATAGCATGCATGCCTTTATTGCTCCCGGAATTGAGCACAAAAGTCAGGATGTCATGATGCAGCTTTATAAGATCTTGGTTAGGCCACATTTAGAGTACTGCATTCAATTCCGGTCTGGAGTGGCAGAGGCTGAGGGGAGACTTGATAGAAGTCTATAAAATTATGAGATGCATAGATAGGGTTGATGGTCAGAGTCCTTTTTCCAGCGTTGAAATGTCTAACATTAGGGGATATGCATTTAAGGTGAGAGGGGGAAAGTTTTTTACACAGATAGTGGTAGGAGTCTGGAATGCTCTGCCAAGGGTAGTGGTGCAGGCAGATACGATAGGGGTATTTAAGAGGCTTTTAGATAAGCTCATGATTATGCAAGGAATGGAGTGATATGGACCAAGGGCAGGCAGAAGGGATTAGTTTCACTTGGGGTCATGTTCGGCATGGCAGCATGGGCTGAAGACCCTGTTCCTGCGCAGTACTGTTCTACGTTCTAAGTAAACTGGAGTATGGTAGCAGTGCAGGAGGTAGGTTTTGCACCCAGTTTGCATTTATGGACAGCAGCCTCCATTCTTGCAATGGGGGGTCACCTAACCTACAACCCAAGGAACCCCATCAGTACAGAATGAAAATCCAACTTCCCCAACCTGTTTTATTGCTGGAAGTGGCTTGCAGAGCCAGGAATTGCCTTGTCTCTGACTTCCGTTCCACAGTGAAAGCAGGGGCAAATAATTTCCACAGTACAGTTTTGAAGAAAAGCAGGGGAGTATCCCTGAAATCCCAAATAATTGTCCTTTCTCTAAATATGAAAACACAGTGTTTAAATGTCCCAACATTTCTATGTTAGCCAGTCATATTGTAAGAGTTTCACTTTGAGAACTGTTTACCTCTCTGTCTACCTCACTGTTGTTGACTCTGCCATCTTACACTACTCTTACCACTTGACACACTTGCTCCTCCTTATCCTATTCCCTATTATGTTATCTTTCAACATGTGTATGTGACATTACCAATTCTTTTTCCTATAACTAGATGTATATATCAGATAAATCACTTTACTAACCCTCCTAACTACTTTGTCTGGACCACTGAATATTCAAAGGTGGTTGCAGAGATGCACCTTGCCAAGGTAAAAATACCAGGACTTCATCTCTGGCTTGGAAATTTCATATTTCATGAATGATTATCTGACCATTCTTACATTTTCTCTTGTGAAACTTTCAAATGGTCTTGTACTACCATACATGATACTGTGAGTCTTTATGGAAACATGAACACATAATCCAAGCAATGAGGATTTGTCTTATTGGTTCAAGAACTTCTCCATAATCAACTTTAATGGACCTCTAATCTCATGAACATAAATGAATTCAAATGGGCTGAGAATAGTAGATTCATTTGGGGAATCTCTGGTATCAATAAAAAGAAATCTAATCCTTTGTCCCAATCCAACCTTAATCATGGTTTTGAGAACCTGGTATCTCTCCGAAGCTCCCATGGTTTGCAGATGATACACAGCTGAACTCAATTGTTTTATACACAAACTGCTAATGATTCTCTGTAAAACTTTAGACATAAAGTTAAAATCCTGATCAGATTATATATCAATTGGTACTGCATAATGAGCAAAAGACTGAGTTAGCTTTTCCACTGTCATGTCGGCTATAATTAGTCTTAAAGGAACAGCTTCTCAGAATTGTGATGTCCAATTCATAATTGTAATGCTAAACTGATGACCTGCTTTGATTTTAGGTAATGGTTCTACAGAATCTACAAAGACTTAACTGAATAGCTCTTCAAAAACTGGTATGGATACTAATTACATTTTGGGCTCATGTATTCAGATATGACATGTTTTACTAAATGCAATATGTCTTTATGAAATCTTAATCATGTAAAATACCTGTTTACCAATGCATGCATGCATGTTCTGCCAGAGGAGTTTCATATACTACTTGCAATATCTCGATAAGATAACTCGGAGGTAAAAGGTATTAAGGGAGAGAAATCGCCAGGTCCGAATGGAATCTATCCCGGAATAATCCCAGCTCAATCCCAGAGACAAGAACAAATTGCTGGAGCATTGACATACATTCTTGTATCCACTTTGGCCACAGGTGAGGCCAGAGAACTGGAGAATAGCTAATGTTGTCCTATTGTTTAAGAAGTGTAGCAGGGATAATCCAGGAAATTGGAGGCCTATGAGTCTCACATTAATGGTAGGGAAATTATTGGAAAAAATTCTTAGGGACAAGATCCGTACGCATTTAGAAGCAAATGAACTTATTTCACAGAACATAGAACATAGAACAGTACAGCACAGTACAGGCCCTTTGACCCACAATGTTGTGCCAAACTTTTACCCTAATCCCCAGGTCTATCTAACCTCCACCCCTATCTTATACTATCATCCATATGCCTATCTAATAGCCACTTAAATGCCCCTAATGAGGTCGACTCCACTACCCTCTCCGGCAATGCATTCCATGCCCCGACCACTCTCTGAGTAAAGAACCTACCTCTGACATCTCCCCTATATCTATCTCCACTCACTTTAAAATTATGTCTCCTCATAGTAGCTACCTCCACCCGAGGAAAAAGTCTCTGGCTGTCGACTCTATCTATACCTCTGATCATCTTGTACACCTCTATCAAGTCACCTCTTATCCTTCGTCGTTCTAAAGAGAAAAGCCCAAGCTCTCTCAACTCTTTTCTCGTCAGACCTTCCCTCCATTCCAGGCAACATCCTCGTAAATCTCCTCTGCACCTTTTCCAACGCTTCCATATCTTTTCTGTAATGAGGCGACCAGAACTGGACACAATACTCCTGATGTGGCCGAACCAGGCTTTTGTATAGCTGGAGCATAACTTCTTGGCTCTTGAACTCAATCCCTCTATTAATGAAAGCTAACACACCGTACGCCTTCTTAACAGCACTATCCACCTGGGTGGCAGCTTTCAGGGAACTGTGAACATGAACCCCAAGATCCCTGTGCTCCTCCACACTGCCAAGAATCTTTCCATTAACCCTGTATTCTGCTTTCAAGTTTGTCCTTCCAAAATGAATCACCTCACACTTTTCAGGGTTAAACTCCATCTGCCACTTCTCAGCCCAGCTCTGCATCCTGCCAATGTCCCTTTGTAACCTAGAACAGCCCTCCGTACTGTCCACAATGTGACTCACCTTCGTATTATCCGCGAACTCGCTAATCCACACTTCCACTCCTTCATCCAAATCATTTACAAAAATCACAAATAGAAGGGGACCCAGAACAGATCCTGATGGTACACCACTCATAACTGAGCATCATGTTGAATATTTTCCGTCCACTACCACCCTTTGTCTTCTAAGGGTCAGCCAATTCTGAATCCAATCTGCCACATTTCCCCCTAACCCATGCCTCCTTACCTTCTACATGAGCTACTGTGGGGAACCTTATCAAATGCCTGACTTAAATCCATGTATACCACATCGACTGCTCCATCTTCATCCACGTGTTTGGTGACCTCTTCAAAGAATTCAATAAAGTTTGTGAGGCATGATCTACCCCTCTTAAATCCATGCTGACGATCACAAATCAAACTGCGCCTTTTCAAGTGATCATAAATCCGATCTCTCAGAGCCCTTTCCAATAATTTGCCCACCATTGATGTAAGACTAACTGGCCTATAATTTCCGGAGTTATCCCTATTCCCTTTTTTGAAGAAGGGAATGACATTTGCCATTCTCCAATCTTCCGGCACTATACCCATGGACAGTGAGGATGGAAAGATCATCGTCAAAGGCTCTGTGATCTCTTCCCTCACTTCCCATCGAATCCTTGGATAAATCCCATTTGGCCCAGGGGTCTTATCTATCTTCAACTTCCTCAAAATTCCTAGCACACCTTCCTTGCTAACATCGACCTCCTCTAGCCTACCAGCCTGTTTCACACTGTCCTCCTCTACAACTAGGTCCCTCTCAGTTGTGAACATCGAAGAAAAGTATTCATTAAGGACCTCTCCTATCTCTTTAGGCGCTGTGCACAAATTCCCTTTACAATCCTTGATTGGCCCTACCCTTTCTCTGGTCATTCTCTTATTCCTCACGTACGTGTAAAACGCCTTGGAGTTTTCCTTGATCCTGTCTGCCAAGGTTTTCTCATGCCCCCTTATAGCTTTCCTCAGCTCTTTCTTCAGCTCCTTCCTGGCTAACTTGTATCCCTCTGGAGCCTTTTCAGTTCCTTGTTTCCTGAACCTGACATAAGCATCCTTCTTCCTCTTAACCAGTTGTTCGACTTCTCTTGAGAACCAAGACTTTCTCACTTGACCACATCTTCGCTGCCTTCTGGGGACAAACATATCGAGCACACGCAATATGCATTCCTTGAACAATCTCACATTTCGATAGTGCTCTTCCCTGACAACATCTGTTCCCAATTTATGTTACCCAGTTCTTGCCCGACAGAATTGTAATTACCCTTCCCCCAATGATAAACCTTACCCTGATGTATGTACCTATCCTTTTCCATGGCTATTGTAAAAGTAACAGAGTTATGATTAGTGACAGACAGAATGGTTTCATTTCGGGGAGGTTGTGCCTCACTAACGTGATCAAGTTTTTTGAGGATGAAAGTGATTGAGGGAAAAGCAGTTGATGATGTCTACATGGCCTTCAGTAAAGCTTTTGACAAGGTCCCTCATGGCAGACTGTTACAAAAGGTAAAGTCACATGGTATTGGGGTGAGCTGGCAAGAAGGATACAAAGATAATAGGTACTGCAGATGCTGGAGAATCCGAGATAACAAGGTGTGGGGCTGGATGAACACAGCAGGTCAAGCAGCATCATAGGAGCAGGAAAGCTTGACGTTTCGGGCCTAGACTCTTCATCAGAAATGGGGAGGGTAAGAGGGTTCTGAAATAAATAGGGAGAGAGGGGGAGGCGGATAGAAGATGGATAGAGGAGAGGATAGGTGGAGAGGAGGCAGACAAGTCAAAGAGGTTGGCTTAGTCATCGGAGACAGAGTAGTGGTTGAAGGATACTTTTCAGAATGGAGGGTTGCGACTAGTAGCGTTCCACAGGGAGCAGTACTGGGACCTCTGCTGTTTATGGTCTACACAAGTGACATCGAGGAAAACGTAGCTGGTCTAATGAGTAAGCTTGTGGAAGACACAAAGATTGATAAGAGTTGTGGATAGTGATGAGGATTGTCAGAGGATACAGCAGGATAAAGATTAGTTGGAGGCATGGACAGAAAAATGGCAGATGGAGTTTAATCCAGACAAATGTGAGGTGATGTATTTTGGAAGGTCAAGTACAGGTGGATATCATACAGTGAATGGCAGAACCCCTCGGAGTATTGATATGTAGAGGGACCTGGGTGTGCAGGTCCACAGATCATAGAAGGCGGCAATGTAGGTAGATAATGTTGTAAAAAAGACCTATGGTATGCTTACCTTCATTGGAAGGGGCATTGAGTATAAGAATAGCTTCAGCATAACTTGTCTTAATAGGACTTTAGTTAGGCCACAATTGGAATAATGCATACAGTTCTGGTCACTACACCACCAGAAGGATGTGGATGCTTTGGAGAGGATACAGAAAAGGTTTAGCAGGATGTTGCTGGTATGGGGGATTTTAGCTGTGAAGAAAGGTTGGATAGATCGGGTTTGTTTTCACTGGGATGCAGGAGGTTGAGGGATGACCTAAGAGACGTTTATAAGATTGTGAATGGTATGGAAAGGATGGAAAGTATGAGGCTTTTTTTCCCAGGATAGAGAGGTCAATTGCAGGGGGACACAGGTTCAAGATGCCAGCGGGGGTGGGGTGGTGGGAGGTGGGGGGTGGTGTTATGGGGGGAGTTGGTGGTGTAAGTATAAAACAAAGGGGTGGTGAGTACCTGGAACATGCTGCCAGAGGAGGTGGTGAAGGCAGATACAATAGCAGCTTTCAAGAAGCATCTGGATGAATTCATGAATAGGAAGAGAACAGAGGGATACGGATCCTGTATAAGTGAAGACAGTTTTGGCATGGAAGGGCAAAATGTGTTGGTGCACGCTTGGAGAATTGAGAGGCCTCTTCCTGTGCTGTATTGTTCTTTGTTCTGGGTACCACTTTTGTATTATCCTCATTCTTAAGCAGAGTTTCAAATACCCTAAAATCTGCTCACAGTATATTGTGACCTCTGGTGATGTGGACTTTGTTTTTTTCAAATAGTGTGATCATCCCAAGAAACCCACCAATGAAGCATAAATTTCCTGTGCATTACCTATCAACTTATTCTACATGATCAGTGTGCAGTCTTCTTTTACCCAATTTATTTGTCCAGCCGTTTCTTAAATAACATGAAGGATATCCTGTTCCTCAAATTTTGGTAAACAAAATGAATTTATTTAATCCATGTCATGTCTAAGCATGGAGTACTTAGCACATGGTATTTTTATAAAGGAGATCGTTGCATCTTTTAAGGAAAAAGTAATAACTATTTGAGGCAGATGATGATGCAAGTCCTGAGTTGTTGGGATCACATCATCAATCTTGACTTGTAACACGCTAGCAGATACAATGGCCTGAATGACTTTCATTTCTGCTGAAAACTTTAAATCATATAAAGCCGTAGTCTGAGCAGACTATAGGGCTACTCTCTTATCAGAGACAGGTGACTGGTGGTGGTTTAACCTGAGGGTCACCACACCTCAGGCGAGGAGAGAGGCTGAGAAGGAAAATCCTTTATGGTAAGCTCAGGCAGTACAGGAAGTGAACCCACACTGGTGCCATCACTCTGCATTGCCAACCATTGATACCTTCCCAACAGCTGGGAAAGGTGGTGAACTCATGCTTAGAGAAAACCTCAGTAAAACTAAATTATATATCTGGAAAGAGTGGACGTGAAATACTGAAAGTAAGAAACTTTCCAACTAGGTCATAAATAAATCCACTAGCAATTGACAAAAAGATCAAGTTACAAAGACTGGTAGCTGCAGATCTTCTTAATTATGTTTAACATTTGGAATAGAATATCTGATTTCATAAAATAAAAATTGCATGAGGAACTGTAAGCAGCAGCTTGATTGTGAGGAGCAGATTGAATTTCTCACTTTGTCACAAGCAAATGGATCCTATTTTGCATTTCCAAAAATGATTAATGCCCAGTAGTGTCAACCACAAAGCTGTAGTCTTAACTTAAATGCAGACAGAGAGGATTTGTTGATCTGTCAATCTATGGAATGCTATAGGTTATGGGGACTACAGTGCCTTTGCCTCTGTAACAAGCAGCTATCGACAGGGCAAAATCAGCCCTTTGCTAAGTTGTTAAATATTCCTTGTCAGTGAAATCAGGCTGTCTTTTGTGTGAAACATTGCGGCTAGTATCTCTGTGTCTGTCTGTTTCTGGTCTCCTGTATGGCATCCTCTTGGAGTTTTCAGTGAAGATCTTGGCAGCAGAACCCATCTGCAACCTCAGCCTATTGTGAGATGGGTCATAAACCATCCTTTTCACCAGCAGGGCTGGTGAACCACTGTATCCAGATACCAATTCCATTCGAACCTTCAAGGTACACACAGTGCCAATATCTGAGCTCGTGGTTGTGGGAGTCAGATCATGAGATGGACCCTAATTAGAAACCAAAAGAGCTGTGGATGTTGTAAATGTGAACCCTTTCTGGTTGCATTGTGCTGTTGTGCTTTCTTTTTTGTGGCTGGACAGCCAACGGTCATTTGATGATAGAAAACAGAAATTCAGAACTGGAGAGTGGAAATTGGATTGGACGGAATGAAAGAGGTCCGCAGTCAAACCATGTGCACCATGTTGCTGGTCCTGAATTTGTTAATTTGCAAGTACCAGGTGGCTTATTCTGATCTGTATTCAACAAACTGCGTAACATTTATAGTTAGGCAACCCAGTTGGGATCATCTCTGAAGAAGAGTCATGTTTGAGTTCAAATTTTAACTCTGTTTCTTTCTCCACAAAACTGCCTAAACTATTGAGGAGGAGGAGTAGGCCATTCAGTCCCTCTAGTCTGCCCTGACATTTAATGATTGATCTGATTGTGTCCTCAAACCACATTCCAACCTATCCCTGAGATCCTTTTACCATCTTGTGAGTCAAGAATGAGGATCTGGTGGTCTAATTTTAATTTCATTGGACTAAATAATCTAAAACACAGGCTAATATCCTAGGGACATGGGATTAAATCTCATTATGTTCGATAGTGAAATTTGCAATAGAAAACATCTGGAATTACAAGAAGCTAACCTGGTGGCAACCACCTGCAAGATGCACTGCAGAATTAGTCCAAATCTCCCTTGACAACACCTTACAAAGCCATGACCAAAACCTTTTTCGAAATCATGATACCATAAGAAATAGGAGCAGGAGTAGGCCATCTGTCCTGATGATCTTGCTCCACCATTCAACAAGATTACGTCTGATCCTTTCATGGACTCAGCCTCTACTTACCCGCCCACTCATTATAACCCTTAATTCCTTGACTCTTCAAAAATCTAGCTTTGCCTTAAAAGCATTCAATGAGGAAGCTTCAACTGCTTCACTGGGCAGGGAATTCTACAGATTCACAACCCTGATGTGTGAAGAAGTTCCTCCTCAACCCAGTCCTAAATCTGCTGCCCCTTATTTTGAGGCTAATCCCTCTAGTTCTATTTTCACCCACCAGTGAAAACAACCTCCCTGCTTCTACCTTATCTATTTCCTTCATAATTTTTTATGCTTTTATAATATTCCCCCTCAATATTCTAAATTTCGCTGAGTACAGTCCCTGTCTACTCAATCTTACCTCATAAGCAAACCCTCTCAATTCTGGAACAAAAACAGAAATTGCTGGAAAAGCTCAGCAGGTCTGATAGCATCTGTGAAGAGAAATCAGTTAATGTTTTGGGTCTGGTGACCTTCCTCAGAACAGACGCTGTCACAACTGAGTGAATCTCTTCTGCATCCCCTCCAGTGGTAGTACATCCTAAGGAGACCAAAACTGCACACAGTACTCCAGGTGTGGCCTCACCAGCACCCGATATGACTGCAACTTAACCTTATTTTTAAAGTCCATACCTCTAGCAATGAAGGATGTGGGTGCTTCTGGTTGTGCCAGCATTTACTCCCTATTCCCAGTTGCCTTTGAAAACTGGTGGTGATGAGTTACCTCTTATACGACTGCAGTTCGTGTGTTGTATGTAGACAGGAAGGGGTCGCAGGATACTGACAAAGTGACACTGAAGGAACAGGGATCTATTTCTAAGACAGATGGTGAGTGATTTGGAGGGGAACGTGCCGTTTGTGGTGTTCCTGTGCATCAGCAGCCCTTGTCCTTCCAGATTGAAGTGGTCGTAGGTTTGGTAGATAATGTCGAAGGAGCCTGGGTGAATTTTTGTTTTGCATCTTGCAGATGGTACACACTGCTGTTCCTGAGCATCAGTGGTGGACAGAGTGGATGTTAGTGGATGTGGTACCAATCAAGTGGGCTGCTTTGTCCTGGATAGTGTCAAGCTTCTTGAGTGTTGTTGGATTTGCACTCATCTGGGCAGTGGGGAATATACCATCCCTCTCCCACCTTGTGCATTGGAGTTAGTTGGTAGGCTTGGGGGATCAGGTAGTAAGTTGTTTGTGCTGGATTCCTAGCCTCACTTGTAGCCACTATATTTATGTGACTCAACCAGTTGAGTTTTTTGTCAGGGTGACCGCCAGGATGATGATCGTAGAAGGTTCAGTGATGGTGTTGCCAATGAACGTCAAGGGTCAATGGTTAGATTCTCTCTTCCCAGAGATAGTTATTGCATGGCATTTATGAGGTGCGAATGGGACTTGCCACTTTTTAGCTCAAGCCTGGATATTGTGCAGGTTTTATTGCATTTGGGTGTGGACTACTTCAGTATCTGAGGAGTCACAAACAGTACTGAATATTATGCAGTCATTGTCAAATATCCCCATTTCTGACTTTAAGATGAAGGGAAGTTCATTGATGAAGTAGCAGAAGATGGTTGGGCCTAGGATACTCCCCTGAGGCACTCCTACAGAGATGTCCTGGAGCTGAGATAATTGAATTCTAACAACGACAACCATGTCAGCCATGGCTATCATCTAGAAGGACAAGAGCAGGAGATACAGGGGAACACCACTCACCTGCAAGCAACCATCTAAGCCACTCATTACCGTACTTTGAAAGTATATATAGCCATTCCTTCATTGTCATTGAATGTTATTGAATCAGAGGATCATAGGATTTTTTAGTACAGAAGGAGGCCATTTGACACATGGTGTTTATACCAGCTCCCGGAAAAGCTAACCAGCTGGTCCTATTCTCCAGCCCTATCCCTGTAACTCTTCAATTTCATCTCTTTCAAATATAGATCCAGCTCTCTTTTGAAGTTTCCCGTTGAATCCATTTCCATCACTCTCCCAGGCGGCACATTCCAAATCCTAACAACTCGCTGAGTAATGGGGTTTCTAGTGCTTACTAGAATGATACCAGGAACGAAGGATTTTACTTACAAGGAAAGTTTAGAGAAATTGGGCTTATTCTCCTTGCAGCAGAGAAGATTAAGAGATCTGCTACTCGCTGAGTAATGAGGTTTCTCCTCATCTCACTCCTAGATCTCTTGCTGACAATCTTGAAGTTTTAACCCCTAGTTACTGACATACCAATTAGTAGAAATAGAATATCCTTCTTTACCCTGACAATATTGTTTATAATTTTGAACACCTCCATAGCAGATCTCTTAATCTTCTCTGCTGCAAGGAGAATAAGCCCAATTTCTCTAAACTTTCCTTGTAAGTAAAATCCTTCGTTCCTGGTATCATTCTAGTAAGCACACTTTGAACTCTCGTCAGAGTTTTAACATCCTACCTTAAGTAAGATGCCCAGAATTGAACACAATACTCCAAATTTGGTCTGATGAATGACGTGTAGAGGAGTAGCATCGCTTCCTTGCTTTTATACTGTGTGCCTTAATAACTGTTTCAACTTGCCTGCCCACCTTTGGAGAATCATGCACATGAACCCTGAGGTCCCTCTGCTCCTATTCTCCCTTCAAAGTTGTACTATTGAGCCTGTATATTTCTCTCTATGTTTCTTCTACCAAGATACATTACATTACATTTCTCTGCATTGAACTTCATATGCCAGATGCCTGCCCATTTGGACAACTTGACAATATCTCTCTGAAGTCACTCAGCCTCATCCTCACAATTCAGTATTCTCCCTAGCTAAGTACCATCTGCAAACTTAGACATTCTGCCCTCAATGCTCATTTCCAAATCATTTATATAAATCAGAAAAAGCAAGGGTCCTGACATCGATTCCTGGGGAACACTACTTTCAACATATCTCCAATCTGAGAAATGCCCATCTATAACTATCCTTTGTTTCTCATCCTTTAGCCAACTCCTAACCCATGCTGCTAAGGACCCATCAGTCTCAAATATTTCTAATTTTCTAACCAACCTGCCACGTGGCACCACATCAAACACTTTCTGAAAGTCCAAACATACAACATCCATGTCATTACCTTCATTTTTTGCCTGTGTCAACTCATCATGTTTCTAATGTATTTACTTCTTTTCCTAAATAAAGAAACCATAATTGTATAGAATCCTCCAAATGTAACTGCACCAGCATTTTATGCTTTTGAAGCAAAACCACTAGTTTTATATTCCACTCTGCTTATAATAAATGAAAACATTCTGCTTGCCTTCCTCATGACATGCTATATCTCCATTCTAATCTTTTGTGATTCATGCACCAGCACACCTAGATCTCTGTGCACCTCAGAATTCTGCAATCTCTCCATTTAAATAGGTACTCTGATTTTTCCATTCTTTCCAGCAAAGTTGACAAGTTCACATTAATTCATTGAATAATTAAAAGTTGGACTAAACAGGAAACTGCAGATAGACAATACTGGGTGTGCTAAGAGCTGGGTGACTAAATATCAATAAACTCTACCTGCAAGGAACAGATGTCTTGAGTTCTATTTCGCTAATAGGCTTGGGTCCAAGTTAATACTGAAAATAACCCATTATACACACTCTCTGCTTAGCCATCGAATCTGTTATCCAAGCTATTATATTAAGCCCCACAACATTCTAACCCTACTTGTATGCTTACAGCACTCCTGCCTTGCATTGATATGCCTTGCTTTTTTGCATTTAGCTCCTTGAGCCAGAAATAGCAGTCTCACAGTATTGATTCCTTGCAATTTAGCACAGAGACATGACTAGCAAGCTTAACATAGTTGCCAGCAGTCTGCACTATCCTCTCCAGCAGGATCTCCAGGTCCCTGACAGCAAAGCTGGGCACTAAATTTCCTGGGCAAATGTCAGGAACCCTGCAGGGCAACTCCGGACTCGCAGTGCTTTTCTGGGTGCACGACGCGTTTTTAATAATGTTGCTGGCACCATGGATTCCAGTCAATTCCAGGATATTCTGGCAATGGTGAGTTGTCCTAGAAAGACACATTGTAGAATAGGGCTAGAATTGGACAAGAAAGACACCATGGAGTAGGGTAGGTAGTCAAGCAGGTTTGGTAAGATATGGCAAGAAATCTCATTAGGCTTTTTGTGAAACAAAACACCAAAAACATGATTCAAATTACACTTATCTAAAAAAAAATAAAATTCAGTTGAATGTTTTTGTTTTATATTGTTATGCGCTCTGTGTTAATATCACCAGCGGTACAAAGTTTTGTTTTCCCCTCAATCTGCTTCCATTTCCCATTCTCCTATCTTAATGCACTGATTCCAAGCTGAGATATTGACCGTCCTGTAATATTTCACAACTGGATCAGTTCTTTAATTTTGAGTCCCCAACAGGTTTATCAACCACAGAATTTCACAGAGTAACCACTCCAGTGTTATTAACCAATCTATACACATATACATTTTCTATGAGAGTATAAAATGATGATCAAATAGGAACCAAGCCTAAATTTTACCTTCCTTAGTTATAAATTATTCAGGTTAAATGTTACAACCCTATATTAACTGGCAGATATTAGCTCATACCGCGTTTGCTTCATTTGACAATTATTTTACCTCTGTGACCTCCTCTCGATCTTTTCAAAGGCATCTCCCGTGAATAGGACTAAATAGTGGAGGGTGGGGGGTTCAGTTGCATGGAAAATTATGGAAAAAGTTAAAGGAGGGGAGGGCTCAGCAAAGGTTATTAAGGTTTCTCGAACACGTAATAAGAGCGAGTTTGAAAGGGTCAGGAATCCAACTTCAGCCACAGCAGGTGAGGGACGACTATAAAAAAGGGGGCAGTCAATGCAGGATTGAGGATGTTGTACTTAATGCATGCAATATAAGAAACAAGGTGAATGTAGTGCTGATTGACATTTGCAGCTATGATGTTGTGGTTATTGAGAGGATCAG
Source organism: Ginglymostoma cirratum (assembly GCA_024137785.1). Classification (NCBI taxonomy): domain Eukaryota; kingdom Metazoa; phylum Chordata; class Chondrichthyes; order Orectolobiformes; family Ginglymostomatidae; genus Ginglymostoma; species Ginglymostoma cirratum. The sequence continues at coordinate 31,984,916 of JAHRHZ010000248.1, read as the reverse complement.
AGCTGAGGACTAAATATTTGAGGATGCACGTCCTATCAAAAAGACAAGCAGATTGGCAGACAGGGCAGAGTTGCCTAGTCATTGAGTGACGAAAATAAATCAATAGTAAAAAGTGATATAGAGTGAGAAGGTATGGAATTTGTGTGGGTAGAGTTGAGGAACTGCAAGGGAGAAAAGACCCTGATGGAAGTTATGTATAGGCCTCCTAGCAGTAGTCAGGATATGAGGAAGAGGGTAAATCAGGAAATGGAAAAGACAGAAAGGCACTATCATAATAATCAAGGGAGACATCAATATGCAAGTGGACTTGGAAAATTGGACTGGTAGCAAATCTCAAAAAAATCTGTGGAACTCATTGCCACTGAAGACTGAAGAAACCAAGTCATTGAGTGTATTTAAGACAGAGATAGATAGGTTTTTGATAGGTAAGGGGATCAAGGGCTATTGGGAGAAAGCAGGAGAATGGGATTAAGAAACATATCAGTCACGACTTAATGGTGCAGCAGACTCGATTGGCTGAATGGTCTAATTCCGCTCCTATGTCTTATGGTCTTGAGTGGGGACAGTTCGTCTCTATCTAAACTGCCTACACCCCACATTTTGAAGATTTTGAATATCTCTATTAGAACTCCTCTCAATCTTCTCTCCTCCAAGGAAAACAGTCCTAGCTTCTCCAATCACACTTCAAGCCTCATCTTTTTTTTTGGCAAAATTAGCATTCTGTTCTACTGAGTGACAGTTTGGATATAATTTTGATAATTTATTGAAGTAACTAGAGAGTAATTAGGGTTAACTGTTTTTGGCCAAATATTCAGAAATTAAATGATTGAATTAATTGAAGATAAATTAACATTGAAATTATTATTGACTGCAAAAGTGGTAGAAAGTAGGAAGCATGTACTTTACCTAAATAGTAAGTCTGAGTTAATGACAACAGATACTGAACTATAATAATTTGAACTGGCCTTATACTGATTTGTGTTCTCTGTGCTAAGAGCCCTTAGGAATCACTAATGCAGTAGCTTTTCACAGGCTAGGTAACAGAGAATAAAATATAGAGAATGCACAAGACTATTCACTCTGCCAACCAGTTGCTCTGACAGATAAGATAAAATTTGTTCTATCATGCATTCTGCAAAATTTCCTTTGATCTTGAAAATACTTTGGTACTTGAATCCGTCTTAAATACTCTAGGGTGTACATATACTGAACTGCAAATTGCTTTTGCTTTCCAGTGAAATGGAAACTGTGTTGTTATTTCCTGATTTTTGTCTGTTCCAAAACCAGCAGGTTTAGATAGATAGAAAAAGAAACTATTTTCAGTCAGTAAAGTGTAGATTATAGCTCCCTCCCATCAGACAAGCCTTTGAAAAATAAGAGGCAATATACCTGCCTGTCAAACGTAACTGGGGCACATTTACACAACTGAACTAGCAGTGGTGAGGTAAGAATGAATGTTTGATTGACTGATTGATTAATTGTTGTCACATGTACTGAGATAACGTGAAAAGTGTTGTTTTGATAATTTATTATGCCATACAAGAATGTCATGCCATACAAAGTGCATTAGGGTAGCAGAACAGATGACAGAATACAATGTTACTGCCACAGAGAAGGTGGAAGAGAAAAATCAGACTTAACATTTGAGAGCTGTGTTCAAAAATCTGATAACAGCAGGGAAGAAGCTGTTCTTGAATCTGTTTGTACGTGTATTCAAACTTTTATTTCTTCTGTACAAAGGAAGAGGTTGAAAGAGAGTATAAATGGGGTGGGAGGAGTCTTTGATTACATTGGTTTTTTCCCGAGGCAGAGGGAAGTATAGAAATGTTTCCTGTGTATAAATGTTGTATAAATGTTTACTGAGCAATATATATATTTAATTTGTATGTGGAATGTGGACAATTTTCCAATATCAAATTTTGTTACCCATTTCTAGCTGCCCTTGAAAATATGGCAGTGAACTGCTTTGTTCAATCATTGCAGTCCATTTTGTGTAAGTACAACCACAGTGCTGTAAGAGAGGGATTCAACGATTTTTGACTTGTGCAACAGTCAAAAAACGTGATGATACCCAAATAATGTCTCATCCAATTCACTCAGATAAACAACTTTAACAAAGAACATCCCACCTCCATTCAACCATTTGTACACCTCTCTATACGACCATGAACTCTCGTAGCCAAATCCTGAGGCTCAGGTGTTCGATCTCTAACAACTCTTCAGCTCTTCAGTCCAACAGTTCAGCTTTTCTATTCATCTTTGGACCAAGTCTGTCATGAGATTTGAAGCTGAGTGATCCTGACAGAACCCAAAATAAGTATTGGTGAGTAGGATAGTCGTATGTGCTTCTCGGTGATATCTATTGGATGTGACTGATATCACATTTTCTGCTCCTATACCCGAAGGTCTTATGGTCTTCAAAGTAGTCAGGTACCTTTGGAAGAATTACTGAAGGGGAAGGCTTCTCAAATATCCTACTTCGGTGATAGAGGATCTCAATGTAAAAGTCAATGCAGAAGCATTTTGCAGCAATATTCAACCAGCCATGCCTAATTTGGTGGTCCCCACCATCAGAGATACCAGTCTTCAGTCAGTTCAATTCACTCTACATGATATCGTGAAATGACTGAAAACATTGGATACTGCAAAGGCTACAGGCCTCACAACATTCTACAATGACTACGATTCAGAAGGACAAGTGCAGCAGATACATGGGAACTTCAAGTTCCCATGGAAATATATTACTGTTCCTTCAGTGTCACTTGGAGCTCCCTCCCCAAAAGCATTGTCATTGTATCGACATTAAATGGCAGCTCACCACTACCTTGTCAAGGTCAAATATGACTAGACAATAAATACTGGCCAGGACAGCAATGCCCACATTTTACGAATAAATAAAAATAAAAACAAACCTGACATTCTGGGTTAGTTCCTCCTGGGTCTAGTTTGTGAAGCAGGTATTGTCACCTCTCAGTGTTCCTGAACTGGGAGTGAAAACCAGGACCAAGGAATTCCATGGCACAACTTTGCAGAAGAGTAGGGCAGTAATCCCCAGTGTCTTAATCAATAATTATTCTTTAATAAAATCCTACAAAAATACTTTGTGAGTGTTATTGTGACATCTCATTCCTCTGCAGTAAAGAATTCTATAGATTTACAACCATCAGATTAAATAGCCCTCCTCATTTATGTCCTAATTGTGCAATCCATTATTCTGATATTATGCTCTCTGGTCCCAGACACTCCAACAAGGAGAAGCCTTCCATATTTAACCTGTCAAGTCCTCTAAGAATCCTCAGTGAGGTTGCCTCTCATTTTTTCTACACTCCAATGAGTGCAGGCCCAACCTACCCAATCTTTCCTCATAGGACAGTCTATTCCTACCTGGTATCAGAGTAGTAAACCCATTTATAGACTGCCTCCAATGCCAATGTCAATGTCAGTCTTTCCTTGAATAAGAGTCCCAAACTGGTTCACAGTATTCTAGCTTTGACCTGACTAGTAGCTTGTATAGTTTTAACAACACCTCGTAACTTTTATATTCTGTTCCCCTTGAAATAAAAGCCAACATTCCATTTGCCTAACTTGTGTGCTAGCTACAAAAACAGATGCTGCAGTTCTGAGGGAGGGTCACCTGATTCGAAATGTTAACTCTGATTTTTTCGTAACAGATGCTGCGAGACCTGCGGAGCTTATCCAGAAACTTCTGTTTTTGTATCAGAGATAATAGGAACTGCAGATGCTGGAGAATCCGAGATAACAAGGTATGGAGCTGGATAAACACAGCAGGCCAAGCAGCATCAGAGGAGCAGGAAAGCTTAACGTTTCGGGCCCAGACCCTTCATCAGAAAATGTTATAGGGAGCTGGAGTTAATTGTTACCATGGCTGATGGTGGAATTTGAATTCAATAAATATCTGGAATTAAAAGTCAAATGATGACCATGAAACCATTGGTGATTTTCAAGCAAGTCCTATCTGGTTCATTAAAGTCCTTTAGCAGGAAACTGCTATCCTTACCTGGTCTTTCTGATGAAAGGTCTAGGCCCGAAACGTCAAGCTTTCCTGCTCCTATGATGCTGCTCAGCCTGCTGTGTTCATCCAGCTCCACACCTTGTTATCTCTTACTACAGTATTTGTTCCTGATTTACAGCATCCACAGCTCTTTTGGTTTTTATTGGGTGCTAGCTACTTGTGATTCATGGACAAGTCACTCAAATCCTGCTATTCTGTAGCTTTACACATTTTTTTTCCATTTAAATAATATTCACCTCCTGTATTCTTGCTGACAAAGTGCATAAACTTACATATCCCCAGACTATGTTCCATCCCATCACGTTACTCATCATTCACTTATCCTGTCTGTTTTTTTTTAATTCATTCACAGAGTGTGGGCATTGTTGACTAGGCAGCATTTATTGCCCATCCCTAATTGCCCAGAGGGCAATTGAGAGTCAACCACATTGTTGTGGGTCTGGAGTCACAGGAAGACCAGACCAGGTAAGGATGGCAGTTTCCTGCTAAAGGATGTTAATGAACCAGATAGGACTTGCTTGAAAATCACCAATGGCTTAATGGTCATCATTTGACTTTTCATTCCAGATATTTATTGAATTCAAATTCCACCATCAGCAATGGTAGCAATTAACTCCAGTTCCCTGGAACATTATCAGTGTCTCTGGATTAATAGTCTAGTGATACCACCACTAGGCTATCACCTACTGGACTGCAGACTATTTGTGTCATCCTCACCAGCTGCTTTCTCATCTATTTTGTGTCATCTGCAAACTTGGTTACAGTACATTCAACTTTCTCATCCAAGTCAGTAATATGGATTGTAAATGATTGTAGCTCCAGCACTGATCCCTGTGCTACTCCACTAACTGCAGATTGCCATCTGTAAAATGACCTCTCCTCCCACTGTTTTCTGCTAATATTGAGGTATGAAATGAATAATTCACATCTGTCTTGATCAAGGAAAAAGATGCTGCTCATTTCCTAGTGAAAGGTGAGAGCAATGAAACAATGGTTGGGCTAAAAATTGATATAAGTTAGGCATTATTCTATTGTAGTCCTTAAAGCCCGTCATAACTTTGATCATAATCTTTGAATCTCCTTGGATATGGAGTGGTGCCTGAGGACTAGCGAATTGCAATTGTTATGTCTCATGGGGTGAATCCAAGGGACACAGTTTCTACAGAAGGTGTCTCCCTTGGATGACAGAATTGCAGAATTGCAACAGTGCAGAATGAGGCCATTCAGCCCATCATGCCTGCATTGGCTGTCCATTCATTTTGAATTCGTGTGAATCTCCTGAACTCCATCCGCCTTATATCTCCATCAACTCCTCAATGTCCTTTTGAAGTTTTACGCTGTCCTCTTCAACACTATTCTCCCTCAAATACATTGAAATATATATTTAGTTTCAATAAATATAACAGAAAAAGTGCTGGAGAATTCTACTACAAATATTCCTCCATTTTGAAAATAACCCATTGCTGATCACTCACAGTTTCTACACCCTATCAGTTGTTCCTATTAGTCAATTTTGAATCCACCTTGCTGCTGTCCCTTTAATTCTAGGACCTATAACTTTCTTCACAAGCCTGTTGTGTGGCATTGTATCAAAAACCATCTGAAAGTCTATGTACACTACATCACCCTCATAGGCCTTTTCTCTTCCGTCTACAAAAACTCTGGCAAATTGGTTCAACGTGATTTTTCCTTAACAAATCCATTTTGCCTCTTCTGAATCAACCCTCATTTTTTCCATATGCCTATTAATTCTATCCTGAGTAATTGTTTCTACAAGACGCCCCATCAATGAAATTAAATTGACTGATCTATAATTATTGGCCAACCATTACATTCTTTGAGAAAGGGTGTAATGTTTGGAATTTTCCAGTCCTCTGGCACCAGCCCTGAATCCAGGAAAGATTGAAAGATTATAGCCAGTGCCTTTGCAATTTCCACTCTCACATCCTTCAATATGCATTTCATCCAGTCCCAGTGACTAGACTACTTTAAGTCCCAACATCTTAGTGAATATCTCCCCCTTATTGATTTTAAACTCTTCCACCAACTGGGTTTCTTCCCCTTTCACCATGGCCTGGGCAGCATCGGCCTCTTAGATATACATTGTGCAAAGAATTCATTTAACACCTCAGGGATGCCTCTTGCTTCCATGTGTAAATCTACTTTTTGTCCCTTATCAGCCTTACTCCTCCCTTTACCATTCTTTTACTATTGATGAGCTGATAGAAGACATTAGGGTTTCTCCTTATGTCAGCTACCTGTCATTTTTTATAATCATTTCTGCTTTCTTCTTTGTTTTTTTCACCTCCCCTCTGAACCTTTTGTATTCCTTTTGCTCCATTTGCTCAACTCTATTTACTACCTAACCTTTGTCATAAGCATTGTTTTTCTTCTTTAACTTAATTTCTATCTCTTTGTTATCCAGGGCTCTTAATTTGTTTGTTCTGATGAAGTGTCACCTGACTTGAAACATTGACTCTGCTTTCTTCCCACAGATGCCACCAGACCTGCTGAGTTTCTCCAGCAATTTCTGTTTTTGTTTCAGATCTCCGGCATCCGCAATTCTTTGTTTTATTTCTGGATTTGTCTGTCCTGCCTTTCCCTTTTAACAGAATATACCTTGACTGTGCCTGAACCATCTCCTTTTTCATGAAAGCCCTTTGATCAGCCATTATTTTACCTGCCCACCTTTGTTTTCAATCTATCACCCCAGCTCTGTTCTTGCCCCACTGAAGTTGGCTCTCTACCACTTGATCATTCCTATTACAGATTGATGCATGTAATTTTCCACCATCACTTTACTCTCTACTTTACACCAGACAGCAGTAGGGATTAAGACATTGAATGTATTCAAGGTTGCATGACCGACTTTATCTACAAGGGAGTAAGGGCTTTTGGGTTATAATCAGATCATCTTCTTTCAACTAGGATCTTCTTTGATGAGGGAGGAGACAAAATGGATCAAATAACTTACACCTGTTCCATTGTCTTTCTTTTTATGAACGCTGAAGCTGGGGCCGCCAGTCTAGATATTTAGATTCTGAGGAAGGGTCACTCAATCCAAAATGTTAACTTTGATTTCTCTCTACATACTGCCAGACCAGCTGAGCTTCTTCAGCAATCTTTATTTTTGTTTTTGATTTACAGCATCCACAGTTCATTCAGTTTTGTTTCATTAGGATGCTTGAGTTGCCAGTTTTGTGTCCTTGTACTTCTAGGCCCCTATCTGAGCCTCCATAGCTGGGATGTCTGGAATGGTGCTCAAATTCTTCACACTCTGACCTACAGCAGACATGCTAACTACTGATTCAAATTACCACTGTGATCAAATAATCAGGAAAATGGCAGGCAGGAACATAGAGTTGAGCCTCAGATGAGATCAGCCATGATCAGATTGAATGGCTGAATTATCTCATCCTGTTCATAGTTCTTATGTTCTAATATGATAGATTATAATAATCTCCTCAGCATAATGTACTGTCCTAGCCACATTTTGCAACCATGACGTGAAACACGTTAGCAGTATTATGGTCTCTGTTTATTTGTAAGCAGATAAAGAAAATATGATTAATTAAATGTTCTTCACATCAGAAGTATTCATTTGTAAGTATGTACTTATCAAATATCAGATCTTGTATATTCAATTAACTCCTGGTCGTTTTGTATGAGAATGAATAATTCAGAATCAAACATTTAATATCTGTTGGTGATGTAAGTAATACACAGTATGAATATTCAGGTTATTTCTTCAAGGAAGAGATCAAATAAGCCCCAATATTTTAGAAAATCATTGTAGAACAAATGCATTATGTGAAATTTTTAACCATTCTACATAAAGAATCGACGCTGTGGATGTTTGAACCCAGACTGATGGGGGAAACTGCACATACGTTTAAAATCATCGATATAACGTGAAGCGAAGAAACTGAGTTGACCGTGTGCAAGTTTCACATCTTTTAGTTTTTCTTTTCAATGTGTTTGTTACTTTCATGGTATCGACACAGATTTCTCCCTGTTCAATTCCCTGGCTCTATTTTCGTCTTTCTATAAAGGTGAAATGCAGCTTTCAATGGGACACACACAGGAGGTGGGATTCTGGCTTCTGATTCTTTGCTGTTTCAACTTCCGACTTCCACTTTTTATTCCAACTTCAAATCTGATTGATGTATTTGAGGTTAGATTTGTTGTGATGCCTCTGTTCCTGACATTTAGCTACTTTTGAATTACCTGATACAAATTTCCAGGAGGTTAAAAAAAGTTTTGCACTACTTTAGAATTCAACTGTCAATCAGAATCAAATATTTCAATTTATAACATTCCCCCTCAGCTAAATTCACTCTTTGACAACGTTGCTGTTAACCATTTAGTGTTGCTTTCCCTTCTCTCCTAACAAGGTCAGCAGACATCAAAACATCCGGTTGTTTACATTTCTTCCATCATTTTAGCTAACCCACATCCATGAATAGAGATAAAAGGTACTGCAGATGCTGGAGAATCCGAGATAACAAGCATGGGGCTGGATGAACACAGCAGGTCAAGCAGCATCATAGGAGCAGGAAAACTTGACGTTTCGGGCCTAAACCCTTCATCAGAAATGGGGGAGGGGAAGAGGGTTCTGAAATAAATAGGGAGAGAGGGGGAGGCGGATAGAGAACATCCATGAATAACCTGGTACTTCGGCTAATCTCCAATACTGTCTCATACCCTTTAAGCATTGAGTGATCGGGGAGCCCAACATGTCAGTGGAAACTGTAAGACTAAAACATTTGCAAGAAACTTCAGTCAAAAGTGGATCATCCTTCTCACCGTCCTTTTGAAGTCCCCAGCATCACAGATGACCAATGAAGGAGGTAATGGCTTAGTGGTATTATCACTGGACTGTTAATCCAGACCCAGATAATGTTCGGGGGACCGGAGTTCAAATCCCAGATGGTGGAATTTGAATTTAACAAAAAAATCTGGAGTTAAGAGTCTAATGATGAGCTCAGATCCATTGTCAACTGTCAAGAAAAATGCATCTAGTTCACTAATGTCCTTTAGGGAAGGAAACTGCCATCTTTACTTGGTCTGGCCTACATATGACTCCAGAACCACAGACAATGTGGCTGACTCTCGACTGCCCTCTGGGCAATAAATGTTGGCCTAGCCAGCGAGGCTCACATCATTTCCCATCCATTCAATCAATTTTTAAAAATGAATAAAGGTGAAGTACTGCAGCTGCTGGCAAGCTGGAACAAATACACAGAATGCTGGAGAAAGTCAACAATTCGGGCAGTATGGAGAGAGAAACAGAGTTAAATTTTCCAGTCTGGTATGCCTCTCCTTCAGAACTAAAAGGTATTAGAAATTTTTTAAAAATACTTTTGACAGAACTTCAGCGTATAAAGTATAGTTGTTAGTGATGGAGAAAGGGAAAAAGAGACTTAAAATGGGTGTACATTAAGGGAAGGAATGAGTCCTCTCTACTAAGAGGAAGTAAATAAGACACAAACAAGACAATATTGTGATGGGGATCTTGGGTGGAGATTGCAACAAAAAAATTAAATCAGACATAATGCAATGAATTTCTGGAGTTATTGAATTCAAGTTGAGACCTTGAAGCTATAAAGTGCTTAAGAGGGAAATGAGGTATTGTTACTCGAGCTCACATTGTGCTTCGTTATAACATTACAGCAGACCAAGGACAGAAGTGTTAGCAAGAGAGTAAAATGGCTTCATGAAGTAGCAAGGAGATGGGAGGTCTGGGTCATTCCTGCAGACAGACCAGATACTGGCCTCCTAGCAATCATCCACAGCCATTTTTGCCATCTCTGCCTCTTCCATTGTCAGCATTCCACAGATTTCCACATTCTCTCCATGACACCCCGGTCCACTCCTCCATCACTCCTAACAATTCCTCCCTCTCCCCAGCACTTTCCCATACAATCACAAAAAGTGTAACACTTGCCCGTGAACCTCCTCCCTCCTAACTGTCCAAGCCCCAAACACACTGTCCAGGTGAAGCAGCATTTTTATTGTACTTCTCTCAATCTTGTATACTGTTTTCACTCGCAAAATGCAGCCTCCTTTACATTGGCAAGATCAAGCACAGACTAGGTGACTGCTTCGCAGGACACCTTGACCTATCCAATGACCCTGACTTTCCAGCTTTTGCCATCTGAATAAACAATTTTTCGCTCATGTTAACTTTCTGTCCCTTTCACTCTATCTCAGTCAAAAGTACAAAAAAAGACTTTGCCAACCTTTCAGTTCTGAAAAAAGTCATTCTAAAAATCTAAAGCCGAAAATTAACTCTTTCTTTAGCGATTGTAACAAGGTCAGCCAGGTGGACCTCATAGAATCTGAGTTCCCTGATTGGGGCTGTTAATCTGGTCTAATCAGAGAACCCTGGCTGACAGATATAAACAGGAATGGCAGAGGTTCTGTTCTGTCTGAGAGATGGCCCTTAGGAAGCCAGGCCAGTGTCAAGTACTACGCATGTATAAATAAAGGGTGAAGGGATACTGGCTTCTGTGAAGTTATTTCACTTCCTTTCTCCACAAATGCTTCTGACACATTGAGTTTCTCCAGCATTCTCTATATTTGTCACAGATATTTGTCACTCTTCCAGTCAAGATGACAGCTGAGTAGGACCCTCCAACTGCATATCCTCTGCTCCTTCTGTTTATTTCCTGTTTTCTTCTCTTTTTTGCCCTCTTACTCACCTTTTGAGTGTTTTCCTCTGATGTAGAGTGAGCTGGAGGCCTGAGCGATGTGGGGATGGCCAGAGGGCCTGGAGGCCTGAGCAATGTGAGAATAGCCAGGGGGCTGGAGGCCTGAATGATGTGGGGACGGCCAGGGGGATGGAGGTCTGAGCAATGTGGGGATGACCATTGGGCTGGAGGCCTGAGTGATGTGGGGATGGCCAGGGGGCTGGAGTCCCAAGTTGTGTGGAATGGTCAGTGTGTCCGGAGCGAGCACAGTTGTTGGACTGGGGCCTGGTGCAGGTGACCAATGGCTTGTGAGCTTGTGGAAGTCCCTTGTGCTGATTTATTGCAGGTTCTTTGTAGAAAGACTGTAATGTTTATCTGCTTAACTTTATTTCTCATTTTTTCTAACTTACACTATGAATAACTAAGTAATATAACTCTGTTTCTTTTTTTCCCTTTATTTCTCAATTTGTATTTATGTTCTGTACCTAACTAGTGAAATTGTTAAAGATCTTTTAGCCAGTATGTAAATAGTTCAACTTGGGAAGGGGCCATACTGGACCTGGTGTTGGGGAATGAGCCCGGCTAGGTTGTTGAAGTTTCAGTAGGGGATTACTTTGGGAATAATGATCACAAGTCCGTAAGCTTTAGAATACTGGTGGGCAAAGACGAGAGTGTACCTAAAGGAAGAGTGCTGAATTGGTGGAAGGCCAACTATAGCAAAATTCGGAAGGAGCTGGGGAATGTGGATTGGGAGGAGCTGTTTGAGGGTAAATCCACATTTGATATGTGGGAGGCTTTTAAAGAGAGGTTGACTAGAGTGCAGGACAGACGTGCCCCTGTGAAAATGAGGGATAGAAAGGGCAAGATTAAGGAACCATGGATGACAGGTGAAATTGTGAGATTAGCAAAAAGAAAAAAGGAAGCATACATAAGGTCTAGGTGACTGAAAACAAATAAAGCTTTGGAAGAATATCGGAAAAGTAGGACCAATCTGAAACGAGGAATTAAGAGGGATCATGAAATATCTTTAGCAAACAGGATTAAGGAAAATCCCAAAGCCTTTTATTCATACATAAGGAGCAAGAGGGTAACTAGAGAAAGGGTTGGCGCACTTAAGGACAAAGGAGGGAAGTTACACGAGGAGTCAGAGAAAATGAGTGAGATTCTTCATGAGTACTTTGCGTATTCACTGAGGAGAGGGACCTGATGGATGTTGAGGTTAGGGATAGATGTTTGATTACTCTAGGTCAAGTCGGCATAAGGAGGGGGAAAGTGTTGGGTATTCTAAAAGGCATGAGGGTGGACAAGTCCCCAGGTCCGGATGGGATCTATCCCAGGTTTCTGAGGGAAGCGAGAGAGGAAATAGCTGGGGTCTTAACAGATATCTTTGCAGCATCTTTGAGCACAGGTGAGGTCCTGGAGGACTGGAGAATTGCTAATGTTGTCCCCTTGTTTAAGAAGGGTAGCAAGGATAATCCAGGTAATTATAGACCGGTGAGCCTGACGTCAGTGGTGGGGAAGCTGCTGGAGAAGATACTGAGGGATAGGATCTATTTACATTTGGAAGAAAATGGGCTTATTAATGATAGGCGGCATGGTTTTGTGCAGGGAAGGTCATGTCTTACCAACTTGATAGAATGCTTTGAGGAAGTGACAAAGTTGATAGACGACAGAAGGGCTGTAGATGTCATATAGATGAGCTTTAGTAAGGCGTTTGATAAGGTTCCCCATGGTAGGCTGATGGAGAAAGTGAAGCTGCGTGGGGTCCAGGGTGTGCTAGCTAGATGGATAGAGAACTGGCTGGGCAACAGGAGACAGAGTTGTAGTGGAAGGGAGTTTCTCAAAATGGAGAACTGTGACCAGTGGTGGTCCACAGGGACCCGTGTTGGGACCACTGTTGTTTGTGATATACATAAATGATCTGGAGGAAGGTATAGATGGTCTGATTCGCAAGTTTGCAGATGACACTAAGATTGGTGGAGTAGCAGATAGTGAAGGGGACTGTCGGAGAATGCAGCAGAATATAGATAGATTGGAGAGATGGGCAGAGAAATGGCAGATGGAGTTCAATCCAGGCAAATGCGAGGTGATGCATTTTGGAAGATCCAATTCAAGAGCAAACTATAGGGTAAATGGAAAAGCCTTGGGGAAAATTGATACACAGAGATCTGGGTGTTCAGGTCCATTGCACCCTGAAGGTGGCAATGCAGGTCGATAGATTGGTCAAGAAGGCATACGGCATGCTTTCATTCATTGGACAGGGTATTGAGTACAAGAGTTGGCAGGTCATGTTACAGTTGTATAGGACTTTGGTTTGACCACATTTGGAATATTGCGTACAGTTCTGGTCGCCACATTACCAAAAGGATGTGGATGCTTTGGAGAGGGTGCAGAGGAGGTTCGCCAGGATGTTGCCTGGTATGGAGGGCACTAGCTACGAAGAGAGGTTGAGTAGATTAGGATTATTTACATTAGAAATACGGAGGTTGAGGGAGGGACCTGATTGAGGTCTACAAAATCATGAGAGGTATAGACAGGGTGGATAGCAAGAAGCTTTTTCCTAGAGTGGGGGACTCAATTACTCGGGGTCATAATTTCAAAGTGAGAGGGGAAAAGTTTAAGGGAGCTATGTGTGGAAAGTTCTTTACGCAGAGGGCGGTGCATGCCTGGAATGCATTGCCAGTGGAGGTGGTAGAGGTGGGCACCATAGTGTCATTTAAGATGTATCTGGACAGATACATGAATGGGCAGGGAGCAGTAGGATACAGATCCTCGGAAAATAGGCGACAGGTTTAGATAGAGGATCTGGATCGGCACAGGCTTGAAGGGCCAAAGGACTTGTTCCTGTGCTGTAATTTTCTTTGTTCTTTGTTCCTTAGAGCCCCTTGTCTCATCCAATTAGGACTTATGTAATTTCCTAAGATTGTTAGAATTTTGCCAAATTAAACATCTTCACTATACACCCCACCTGCACCTAATTCTGCCTATTTACCCTCTTAAAAATTTCTACCTTGGTCTCTATCAGAGAAGTGACATTGTCATCCTCAGCTGGAAGCTTCTAAACCTTTTGTTGAAAATTATTGACTTTTAAAATATACCAATTCTATACCCCAATCACTCTGATGTCAAGCTATTGAAATAAAATCGATTGACAGCCTAAATGTTTTTAGTGCAAAATGTTAATGAGTTTTCAATGTGCTCTCAGAAATCTGCTTTTCATTATTCACGAGGAGCCATTTATGTGCGTGCATGGTCAGTGCAGTTTGTGTGCACCAACAAACAGTCCAGCTGACATCATGGGATAACAAGGTGTGGAGCTGGATGAACACAGCAGGTCAAGCAGCATCATAGGAGCAGGAAAACTTGACGTTTCGGGCCTAGACCCTTCATCAGAAATGGGGGAAGGGAAGAGGGTTCTGAAATAAATAGGGAGAGAGGGGGAGGCGGATAGAGGATGGATAGAGGAGAGGATAGGTGGAGAGGAGGCAGACAAGTCAAAGAGGCAGGGATGGAGCCAGTAAAGGTGAGTGTAGGTGGGGAGGTAGGGAGGAGATAGGTCAGTCCAGGGAGGACGGACAGGTCAACGGGGCGGGATGAGGTTAGTAGATAGGAGATGGGGGTGCGGCTTGAGGTGGGAGCAGGGGATAGGTGAGAGGAAGAACAGGTTAAGGAGGTGGGGATGAGCTGGGCTGGTTTTGGGATGCGGTAGGGGGAGGGGAGATTTTGAAGCTTGTGAAGTCCACATTGATACTATTGGGCTGCAGGGTTCCCAAGCTGAATATGAGTTGCTGTTCCTGCAGCCTTCGGGTGGCATCGTTGTGGCACTGCAGGAGGCCCAGGATGGACATGTCGTCTGCGGAATGGGAGGGTTAGTTGAAATGGTTTGTGACTGGGAGGTGCAGTTGTTTATTGCGAACCGAGCGCAGGTGTGCTGCAAAGTGGTCCCCAAACCTCCGCTTGGTTCCCCCGATGTAGAGAAGGCCACAACGGGTACAGCGGATGCAGTATACCACATTAGCAGATGTGCAGGTGAACATCTGCTTGATGTGGAAAGTCTTCTTGAGGCCAGGGATGGGGGTGAGGGAGGAGGTATGGGGGACAGGTGTAGCACTTCCTGCGGTTACAGGGAAAAGTGTCAGGTGTGGTGGGGCTGGAGGGGAGTGTGGAGTGGACAAGGGAGTCACGGAGAGAGTAGTCCCTCCAGAAAGCAGACAAGGGTGGGGAGGGAAAGATGTCTTTGGTGGTGGGGTCAGATTGCAGATAGCGGAAGTGTTGGAGGATGATGCGTTGGATCCGGAGGTTGGTGGGGTGGTACGTGAGGGCGAGGGGGATTCTTTTTTGGTTGTTATTGCGGGGACGCGGTGTGAGGGATGAGTTACGGGAAATGTGGGAGACACGGTCGAGGGCGTTCTCGATCACTGCGGGGGGAATGTTGCGGTCCTTGAAGAACAAGGACATCTGAGATGTACGGAAGTGGAATGCCTTATCTTGGGAGCAGATGCGGCGGAGGCGAAGCAATTGGAATAGGGGATGGCATTTTTGCAGGAAGGTGGGTGGGAGGAGGTGTATTCTAGGTAGCTGTGGGAGTCAGTGGGCTTGAAATAGGTATCAGTTTCTAGATGGTTAACCGAGATAGAGACAGAGGGGTCCAGGAAGGTGAGATAGGTGTTAGAGATGGTCCAGGTGAACTTAAGCTTGGGGTGGAAGGTGTTGGTGAAGTGGATGAACTGTTCAAGCTCCTCGTGGGAGCACAAGGCGGCGCTGATACAGTCATCAATGTAACGGAGGAAGAGGTGGGGTTTCGGGCCAGTGTAGCTTCGGAAGACGGATTGTTCCACGTATCCTACAAAGAGGCAGGCATAGCTTGGGCCCATGCAGGTACCCATGGCCACCTTGTTTGTCTGTAGGAAGTGGGAGGAATTGAAAGAGAAGTTGTTGAGGGTGAGGACGAGTTCAGCTAAGTGGATGAGGGTGTCAGTGGAGGGGGACTGGTCAGGCCTGCGGGACAGGAAGAAGCGGAAGGCTTCTTGTGGGAGTATGCTTCAAATGAAAAGAAATCCAACTGCACATTCTTTCCCCTTAACTTTGCTTCCATTGTTTTCAAATAAACCATCACACAATTGGAAAACATTTGAAGTTCCCTGAGTGGGCGAATGAGCATTTTTGTTCCACTGACACTTTCGAAAATCAAAAGGAAACAAAACACCAGCAATGAGGAATGTATAAATGCACAAACAAGGAGCAGAATAGTTCACTCAGTCCCTTGAGCCTGCTCTGCTGCTTTTGCAGATCATGGTTGAGCTGATTGTAACCTTTGCATTGGGTCTTTCATGAAGTTTGTTTGAAACTTCCATTTGGGTTGTTGAACTTTGTCATTAAATGCATAGGTCCAAAGCACTTGTGTGACTTCAAGCAATAGCGAAGCCTGATGTTAGACTCCTATACTTCATGCTAAATACATTAGATCAGAATCATTTTAATTTGCTTTTTCTCCCCAGAGTATAAAACTATATTATTACATCTATCCTCTTATCTCAATGATCTCAGGCTGTTGGTCAATAGAAAGAAAGCACACGAACAGGCCATTCATCCAAACTTGTCTATAACACATTTTTTGCCCCTTAAACCTCACTTGTTATAATTGGTACAATATTCCAATTGTGTCAAACTGGAAAATGTAGGGTAGATGAGATAAGCTTTTCATATGACCCTATTATTGGGTTCCTGGCTACTTAACAAATGTTAGCTTGCAGCATTGGGGTATCAGGTAGGTGGATTGGAGATGTGCCATGAGGGTTCTGAGAAGTTGGCATATGTCAGATGTCAGTGTTCATGGATGTGGGGTGCATGTCACAAGTGCCAACAGAGCTTTCCCTGAGATGCCGGTGCCTTGGGGAAATTTGGAACAAGTGATGACTTGAATTTTCTAGGACCTTCCTTTGGTTCGCCTTTTGTGTTTTCCTGATATCTGGATTCTTTGGTCAGTTTAAGATATGAAGCTGAATATTGATGAGGTGAGTTGTACCCTTAACAATGAATTTAACAAGTGTTAATTCCATCAGTTGTTAACCCAGATCCCTATAATGTTCTGCCCATTGGAATTTCAATTGAGCAAAGCATTTCATGGAAAGTACATGGTTCTTGATAATTGATAAACTTTAACTTTTATGGAAGGCTTATCCTTTTCCCTAACTATTTTAAAACTTTTTTATTCATTTGTGGGATGTGGGCGTCGCTGGCTGGCCAGCATTTCTTGCCCATCCCCAGGTGCCCTTGAGAAAGTGATGGTGAACTGCCTTCTTGAACTGCTGCAGTCTACTTGCTCTGGGTTGATTCACATTGCCATTATGTAGGGAATTCCAAGGTTTTGACCCAGCAACAGTGAAGGAATGGTGATATATTTCCAAGTTAAGATAGTGAGTGGCTTGGAGGGGAACGTGAAGGTGGTGCTGTCCCCATATATCTGCTACCCTTGTCCTTCTAAATGGAAATGGTCGTGTGTTTCAAAGGTGCTGGCTGAAGATCATCGGTGTATTTCTGCAGTGCGTCTTATAGATAGTACACACTGCTGCTACTGAGTGTTGGTGGCGGAGGGAGTGAATGCTTGTGTGGTGTGAATATTACTTACTACTTGTCAGCCCAAGCCTGGATATTGTCCAGATCTTGTTGCATTTGGACATGGACTGCTTCAGTATCTGAGGAGTCACGATTGTTGCTGAACTTTGTACAATCGTCGGCTAACATCCTCACTTCTGACCTTATGATGGAGAGAAGGCCATTGTTGAAGCAGCTGAAGATGGTTGGGCCTAGGACACTACTCTGAGGAATGCCTACAGAGCTGACATGACTGACCTCCAACAACTACGACCATCTTCCTATCGGTTGGGTATGATTCCACCCACTGGACAGTTTGCCCTCTGATTCCCATTGATCCTAGTTTTGCCAGGGCTCCTTGATGCCACACTGGGTCAAATGCAGCCTTGATGTCAAGGGCTGTCATCTCTGGAATTCGGCTCTTTTGTCCATGTTTGAATCAAGGCTGTGATGAGGTCAGGAGCTGAATGGCCGTGTTGGAACCCAAACTGGGCGTCACTGGGCAGGTTATTTCTGAGCAGGTGCTGCTTGATAGCATTGACATCTTCCATCACTTTACTGATGATAGAGAATAGACTGGGGTCGTATTTGACTGTGTTGGATTGGTTCTGCTTTTTATGTACAGGACATACTTTGGCAATTTTCCACATTGTCAGGTAGATCAGTGTAACTGTACTAGAACAGCTTGGCTAGGGGAGCAGCAAGTTCTGGAGCACAAGTCTTCAGTACTATTGTCAGAATGTTGTCAGGGCCCATTGCCTTTGTAGTATCCAGCGCCTCCAAATGTTTCTTGACATCACATGGAGTGAATCGAACTGGCTGAAAGCTGGTATCAGCAATATTGGGGACCACTAGATGGATCATCCATTCTACAGTTCTGGCAGAAGATTGCAAAAGATAAGGCTGAAGCTTTCTCAGGCACTGATGTAATGGCTTCCCTCCCCATCATTTAAGGATGGGGATATTTGTGGAGCCTCCTCTTGCAGTGAGTTGTTAAATGATCCACCACCATTCACAACTGCAAGTGGCAGGACTGCAGATCTGATCTGATTGTGGGATTGCTTACCTCTGTCTATCACTTGTTGCTTGTATTGTTTTGCATTCAAGTAGGCCTGTTTCGTGGCCTCACCAGATTGACACCTCATCTTCAGCTATGCCTGGTACTGCTCCTGGCACACCCTCCTGTACTCTCCATTGAACCCCTAGCTTGATAGTATTGATTGAGTGGAGGATATGCCGGGCCATGAAGTTACTGATTGTGTTGGAGTACAATTCTGCTGTTAATAGCCCAAAGCCCAGTCTTGAGTTACTAGATTTGTTCCGTGTGTGTCCCATTTAGCACGGTGATATGGCCACACAACACAATGGAGGTTATTTTCAATATGAAGGCAGGACTTTGTCTCCACAAGGAGTGTCCGGTGGTTACTATTACTGATACTGTCATGGACAGATGCATGTGCAGCTGGCACATCAGGAAGGATGAGGGCAAGTATGTTTTTCCCTCTTGTTGGTTCCCTCACCACCTGCCACAGACCCAGTCTAGCAGCTATGTCCTTTAGGACCTGACCAGCTCGATCAGTAGTACTGCTGCCAAGTGTCTCTTGGTGGTGGACATTGAAATCCTCCAGAGCACATTTTGTGCCCTTGCCATCCTCGGTACTTCCTCCAAATGTCATTCAACCTGCAGTAGTACTGGTTCATCAGCTGAGGGAGGGCTAATTGTATCATGATAATTAGACTGTTCCCTACTGTCACTTCAGTCACTTGCCTCTTACCCATAAGAAGGTCAAGTTTTCCCCCTTCTCTGGTAGGAATATTTACATACTGATAAAGAAAATTTTCTTGAACACATTTAGCAATTTCTTCACCATCCAAACATTTAACACTAGAGTAGCCCTAGTCAATATTTGGAAAATTAAAATCACCTATTATTACAACTTTATTATTCTTACATATATCTGAGATCTGTCTACATATTTGCTCCTCAATCTCCCTCTGACTACTGGGGGGCCTCTTGTACAATCCCATCAAAGTAATCATTTCTTTCTTATTTCCATTTCAACCCATGTATTTTCCCTGGATGAGTTTTCAGAAATATCTTCTCTGGTCAGAGCCGTAATGTTTTCATTAATCAAAAATACCATTCCCACCACCTCCTTTTGCCTCACTTGCTATCTTTTCTATAGCATCTGAAGCCGTGAATATTGATCTGCCAGTCCTGTCCGTCCCTCAGCCAAGTTTCTATAATAGCCATGATGTCCCAGTTCCATATTCCTAAATATGCCCCAAGTTCATCAGCTTTACCTCTAAAAGCCTTACCTTGTGTTGAAATAAATGCTGTTTCATTCTTCAGAGTTACATCATTTGTTGACTTGCTCTTGTCTGACTTTTCTACTTTGTTCTTTTCAGGTTCAGAACTGTCTTTGTCTATCTTTCTGTTCATTCTGCGACTTAGAAGTACTAAGCAAACAGCTTCTTTTGAGGTACAATCCACAAAACATTTCTCTTTCTCTGCTGAAGTCCTTGAGATGATTAGCTCCTGCATTCTGTTGTAAGCTGTATTCTCAAGTACTGCCATACTGGGTTGGCTTTGTTCCCAACGAAAGGCCGGGCTCACTCACGAATCCAATGTTAATTAGGCTGCTCTCTCAGTGCCACCCATCGAAAAGTCTGTTAAAAGTTTGCAACTACTCTACCTAAAGATGTCGTTTTGAAATAACTTCACGAAGGCTGATATCCCGTTACAAAGTCACCCTTTATTTGTGAATGTGGAGAATCCTTGACACTGGAGAGATAAAAGGTACTGCAGATGCTGGAGAATCCGAGATAACAAGGTGTGGGGCTGGATGAACACAGCAGGCCAAGCAGCATCATAGGAGCAGGAAAGCTTGACGTTTCAGGCCTAGACCCTTCATCAGAAATGGGGGAGGGGAAGAGGGTTCTGAA
>JAHRHZ010000248.1:31866544-31964251 GCA_024137785.1 Ginglymostoma cirratum | reverse complement strand
GCTGCTTGGCCTGCTGTGTTCATCCAGCCCCACACCTTGTAATCCTTGACACTGGCTCAGCTTTGTCAGCTAGGGCCCCCTGATTGGGGCTGTTAACCTGGTTCAATCAAGGAACTCATCCTGAGAATCACCTGTCTGACCTCATTCCAGTAGCTACAGTTTTCTCTTCCAGTGAACTACAAATCACAAACTAAATTAGGTTTGCACAAATTGAAAATTTAGACACTCAGCAAATGGACACACACCATCCAAATGTGAAATTTATATGGAAATTTAAACCTGCTCATGAGTTTCCCACCAGGGTTAGACAACCCACCTCAAAACAGAAAATTCAGTGGCAAAGTTTGCTTTGTGTTCTGTGTTTAGTTTTCTTTAACTTCCATCTTAAATGGACAAGACATGAAAAATTTAAGTATAATGCATCAAGGAGTGGAAATCAAAGTTTTATTGCCGGTCCATTTCACTTCACTTTGCTTACCTGGTCCTCAAACTCCCTGTTTCCTGTTCTTGCCTCTAATTCAAGCTCATGAAGCCTTCTAGCACAGTGCAGGATCAGTGCTGGAGGCAAAACCATGCCCTCAATTCCAGCAGGAATGATTGTATTGCAGGTATTAAAGGTTCTAAAGGCACGTCAATGAGCTTTAAAAAATAGTAAGTATGTAGGTTAAAGTGGTGAGGAAGAAAGGTGGCAGGTGGATTGGGGGAAGGGTGACAGGTAACTGAAGTTGTCGATGGCAGGCAGAAGGGTAAGGAAGTAAAGTGGAATGTGGATGAGGTGGTACGGTGGCAGATGGATAAGGGTGTAGGATGCCAGATATGTGAGGGAGCAGGGTGCCAGCTGAGTTGATAAGGGCGTTGAGTGGCATATGGGTAATGTGGCAGGGCAGTGGATGAGAAGGGCATATGGTGATATGTAGGTAATGGTGTGGGATGCCAGTTGAGTGAGAAGTAGGGTGTCAAGTAGAAGGGGAGGAGGCTGGGTGAGTGAAGGTAAAGAGTGACAGATTGGTGAGGGGGTAAAGTAGCAGATGTGTAAGTGGGTAGGTGGTGTGTTTTGTGTGTGATGGATAGGTTTGTGCATGAGCTAGGTGGCCGGTAAGTGAATGAGGGACTTGTGGCTGAGTGGAGTTTGGTGGCATGTGGGTGATGAAGGTCACAGGTGAGTGGGGGAGAGGATAAGGTGTTAGAGAGGATTTTGGTAAGAGGAGGTTTTTGCAGGTGAGTTGGGGTTCTGGTTTTCAAGGAGTACAAGAGTGTTGGATGGGGTCTGGCGTTGGTTGTAAATGAGGTAGCTGGATATTGGAGAGGGGTCAGGATTAGGGTGACTTTCTGTTGCCAAGGGAGTTCAGGGCTAAGTTCTCCTGTATTGAGAGAAGGGGAGGAATTCATTTGAGCTGAAACCTGAGAGCTCAGCTGCTGGTGTTGGTGCAGATTGGAGAAAGGTGGTGAATTATCCTGAGTGAGCAGGCAGTGCAGAGGGCATGTGTGTATATTTCATATGATAGTGAGAGAGCCAGAATATGAAGCCTGGATGGAGGTGAGTGCATTGGCAGAAAGAGTGAGTGCGTGAGGGAGCAGAGAGAAAATGCTACCACTTAGATCTGTGGATTGGAGAAGATCAGTAACTTTTCTCCCATGCTACTAGGAATTCTTCCAGACTGCACTGTCCTGGGTGGTGACCTCAGATCAGGCTGTCTGCTTTTGGTGCCTTGGGCTCATTTCCTCATCCTGGAGGAAGAAGACAGATCTCCTCTGTATCCAGATCAGCAAGATGTCCCTGTAAACTGGGGCATCAGTGTCCCCTTATCAGCCATATCCAGGGAAAATATCACTTTTATGACAATTGCTTCTACTTGCAGCAAATGGAAGAAACAGGCTAGCATCAGGTAAGAGAAGCACCACAGGGCCGTGGCAATTTGCTAACCAGATAGAGTTTGGGACCTTTGTGCAAGAAAAATCATTCTGCCTCCGAAAGAAACCTTTGTGAAACTCCACAAAAATGATTTAGCCAAAATGTGGGATGATTCAGCTTGATGACTTCCCTGAAGCTTCTAAATAGAGTCCATGACCAGTGTGTAACATGTGAGGCATGCCTGAGGTTACAGTGGTAAAAGGTTTCATTTGGTGGTCTAAATAGCAACTGCAAGTGTGTATAGAAAACAACTCATTACATACATCATTGGCAACGCAAACACTGTCATTTGGTCCATGCCCAGGCTAATGCTACCTCTTAACATTACCGTACTGCTGAACATTGTATTAATCAGCTTGAAAAATAACTCACCAACCTCTCTGCCCCATTAAAGTTATTTAATAAGATCAACCACCAATTAATTTAGGAGCTGGTCGAGTTTTCTAATGTTGCTGAAATTCTACATGGTTTTTTTGGACTTTCCCTTGTTTCTTTAATTCTACGGTGAACACATGATATATCTAAAGTATGCTTTAATAACGATAAGACTTGCGCCACTTGCTCTCTGAATTGGTGCAGTAACAAGCCATGAATTGAATTTGAGCATAGCTAGAACAATGAATAGAACTCCTACAGAGCAGAACAAGCCGCTGGAAAATGTAGGAGGGTGGGTTGGGGAGGGGGGTGGAAGGGCTTTAGCAGGACAACATATCCATAAAGTTTGGTCAGGGAATAATTCTAAGCAGAGTTCAGTGACAACCAACGGTTAAGACGGCCATGTTTCAATAAAGACTTTATCACTGATATCTGAAACTACATCTCCAAATTAAGGGCAGGTGAAGAATTGTATTGTCAGTGGCTGTGAACATGTCATTGCTCATGATCTTTCACTTCTCTGGTTTTCCTTTTTACTTTCTCGGTGTGGGCATCATTGACTAAGTCAGCATTCATTGCCCAATCCTAATTGTTAAGAGTCAACCACATTGCCATGGGTCTGGAATTGCATGTAGGTCGGATCAGGTAAGGGTGTCAGTTTTCTTCCCTAAAGGAGGTTAGTGAAGTAGATGGGCTTTTCCTGACAAGGAAAAATTTTTTTCCAGTCATCATTGGGCATTTCTTAATTCCAGATTTTTAAAACTTGTATAAACTCCACTATCTGCCATAGGAAAATTTGAACCCAGGCCCCCAGAACATTGCCTGACTCTCTGGATGAATAGTCTAGTGATAAGACCACTAGGCCATTGCCTCCCCAGAAGGCTTTTTCTTTCTTTTCTTTTTTGAGGCTGGCTCCAGAGATATTTGTAATATTTCTGTTTATAAATTTGTAATTTGTAATATTTGTAATATACAATTTGTAATATTTCTGTGCATTGTTGCACAAGGGAGGTCACTGGGCTACTCTATTCTGGAAAAATACAGAATCATCGTCACACGAGGGAATTGGGTAAACACCTGAAAGAAAAAGAAAGATTGCAGGAAATGGTTAATGAAATAGGTTGTGGCACCAAATGGATTTTTCTTCAATGACACAATGGATTTAATGGCTTCACCTGTGCCGAATTTGCTACTCTTTTGTATGTCTTTCTTTTGGTGGTAAATTGCTGTTTCATAAGGATTGGCTGATACTGGGAGTATGTTTCTCCGTGAATATTGATTGCTGAAGCAATCAAAGTGGAGTCCTGAGCCGGAATGTTTACTTAAACTGAATTTAGTGCTGGTTGTATTTAAGCAAACGAGTTGAAAAACGTGCTAAGAATTTGTCTAATCTTTCCACATAACCTAACCCTGGAAGTCCAGGTATCATGCTTGTAAAACTGTGTTGAACTCCTTCCAGGGCCAAAACATCCATCCTGAGGTGTGATGCCCAGATCTGTTCACTGTATTCTCAGCGGTGTCTCATTAGGGTTTGTGTAACTGCAGAATAATGCATGTATTCCTACACTCAAGTCTTTTCAACATGAAGGCCTGTATTCTATTAGCTGCTTTGACAATTTTCTGCATCTGTTTGTGGCATTTTTAAGTGCTGAGCACCTGAACCACCAAATCTTGATGGGTACCCACTGTATTTAACTTTGTTTAACTAAAAGGCAAAAAAAAAACCCTGATCTATCCTTTCTCAGTCTGAAATGGATAAGCTCATACTAAAATCAATCTGCCACAACTTTCACCGAATCTATCAATATCCTTTTAGGGATAGTGAGCCAATGCATGTCAACTTAGAGATTTTTGGTCCTGGAAGTGATCATAGCACTTACAGGACAGTTTTGAGTTTTGAAAGGGCTGAATGGACAAGGGATTGTAGGACACACCCCCCACCTATTAAGTGTTCCTTCAGGAGGTTGCTTTGGAATGCCTCTTTCAAATCTTTTTCTGGTAGTCTGGGGTAGACTTGTGCATATTAGTGCACTGCTGTTTGGTTCAGCAATAATCGCTCTTAATAGACAACTCACTGCTGTCTAAGGAGAATCTTGCCTGGACGTTGGTAACCTAGTTAAAAGATGCAGTGAGTTGTTCCTCACTGGACTTCTTGTACAGTTCTGCTGCATTTTTTTACCATAGCCCATATCATTCAAGCCCTGATAGGATTCAACATTCTGTTTCAAAAGCACTTCTTTGGCTTGAAACAATTTGAGATGTCTTGAGGTTTTCAAGGATGCCATTAGATACAAGTGTTTTTTTCCTATTTGCAGTTTAGCTGCTCATTCATCTCACTGTTCTTTTTGCATTCGTATTTGCAAAAGGTTGCTGCTACTTTTTCAAACATAAAGGCACACTTCAAATTCCTTAGTTGCATGTAACAGCTTTAAGATGTTCTTTGAAAACTAGTACTGCATTATATAATCGAAGTTTTACTCCATTGCAAGTGCTGTTCCACAATAAATTTTGGACAGATTAAGTGTTTATAGGAAAGTAGACAATAGTTTCCTATCTCTCATGCAATTTTCAACAATACATGCAAAATCAGCATTATGTATAATGAATACACTTGCAGTTCGCTCTGGTGCAAATGTGCTTGCTTATTTGTACCCAGCAGTGATACTACATAATATGAAGCTCAAGTATTACTTCTTTCTGAAAGGATGTGAATTCTGAAGATTGATAAGACCTGATGGTCACGTGATGTTTGAAATTCTTCTGTAATGGCTCTGTACCAGATGTTCCATTGCTCCATTTTGCTTTAAGCTATGAGGAGAAAATCATTTCCATTAAGGAAAGCACTTTTCACATTTTAAGACCACTCTCTGGCCCTGTTGCACTCACATGAATAGGCTATGCTTTCCAGAATTTTGATTTCCTGGATTTCTTTTTCTATTAGTAGCAGAGGCAATGAATATATGTCGAAAGATATTATCCCTGGGGATGCTTGTGATCGCTGTAAAAGTAAATTGAAATAAGGAATTTAAGAATGTAGGAAACACTAGCATGAGTAAGCCTTGTGACCCCATAACCTTCTCTTCAATTCAATACAATTATGACTGGTCTTCAGCCTGAACTCTACCGCTCACTCCCATATCCTTTGATTCCTGTGGATCCAAAGATTTCTCTCAATCTTAAATATACTCAATAATAGAACATCCACAGCATTCTATGGGAGACAATTGAAAGCTTCACAACATTTTAAATGAAGAACTTTCTCATCAACTCAGTCATAAATGATCAGACCTTTAACCTGAAATTCTGCCTGTCTGTTCTAGATTAGTGTCTACTGTCAAACCCCTTCATAATCTATGTAGAGATCACATACAATTTAATAAGAACATAAGAACATAAGAACTAGGAGCAGGAGTAGGCCACCTGGCCCCTTGAGCCTGCCCTGCCATTTAATAAGATCATGGCTGATCTTTTTGAGACTCAGCTCCACTTACCCGCACACTCACCATAACCCTCAATTCCTTTCTGTTCAAAAATTTATCTAGCCTTGCCTTAAACACATTCAGCGAGGTAGCTTCAACCGCTTCACTAGGAAGGGAATCCCACAAGATTGACAACACTTTGGGTGAAGAAGTTCCTCCTGACCTCAGTCTGACAGCTGCTCCCCTTTATGTTGAGGTGATGCCCTCTAGTCCTAGTTTCACCTGCTAGCGGAAACAACCTCCCCGCCTCCACCTTGTCTATTCCCTTCATAATCTTATATGTTTCTATAAGATCTCCCCTCATTCTTCTGAATTCCAATGAGCATAATCCCAATCTACTCAGTCTCTCCTCATAATCCAACCGTCTCAACTCTGGAATCAACTGAGAGAATCTCCCCTGCACCCCCTCCAGTGCTAGTATATCTCTTCTCAAGAAAGGAGACCAAAACTGCACACAGTACTCCAGGTGTGGCCTCACCAGGACCCTATACAGCTCCCTGTTTTAAACTCCATCCCTCGAGCAATGGCAGACAAAATTCCATTTGCCTTTTTAATCACCTGCTGCACCTGCAACCCACCTTCAGTGATTCATGCACAAGGACACCCAAGTCCCTTTGCACAGCAGCGTGCTGCAGTTTTTTACCATTTAAAACATAGTCCATTTTCCTGTTATTCCTACCAAAATGGATGACCTCATACTTATCAACATTGTATTCCATCCGCCAGGCCTTTTCCCACTCACTTAGACTATCTATATCCCTCTGCAGACTTTCAGTGTCTTCTGCACACTTTGTTCCACCACTCACCTTAGTGTCATCTGCAAATTTTGACACACCACATTTAGTCCCCAACTCCAAATCATCCATGCAAATTGTAAACAACTGCCGTCCCAACACTGATCCCTGAGGCATACAACTAGCCACTGACTGCCAACCAGAAAAACACCCATTTACCCCTACTCTTTGCTTTCTACTGGTCAACCAATCCTCTATCCATGCCAATACATTACTTGAAATACCATGCAACTTTATCTTATGTAGGAGCCTTTGGTGTGGCACCTTGTCAAATGCCTTCTGGAATTCCAGATACACCACATCCACCGGTTCCCCATTGTCCACCATGCAAGTAATGTCCTCAAAGAATTCCACCAAATTAGTTAAACAATACCTACCCTTCATGAACCCATGCTGGGTGTTTCCAATGGGACAATTTATATCCAGATGTCTTGCTATTTCTTCCTTAATGATAGATCCAAGCATTTTCCCCACGACCGAAGTTAAGCTAACTAGCCTATAGTAGTTACCTGCTTTTTGTCTACTTCCTTTTTTAAACAGTGACGTCACATTGGTTGTTTTCCAGTCTGCGGGAACCACCCCAGAGTCCAGTGAATTTTGGTGAATAATTACTAGTGCATTTGCTATTTCCCCCATCACCTCTTTAAGTACCCTGGGATGCATTTCATCAGGGCCAGGAGACTTGTCTACCTTTAGCCCCATTAGCTTGCCCAGCACTGCCTCCTTAGTGATAATGATAGTTTCTAGGTCCTCACCTGCTATAACCTTCTTGCTGTTAGTTTTCGGCATGTTATTTGTGTCTTCCACTGTGAAGACCGACATGAAATAATAGTTTAATATCTCTGCTACTTCCTCATTCCCAGTTATTTAATTGGCCTTCTCATCCTCTAAAGGACCAATGTTTACCTTCGCCACTCTTTTACAATTCACATATTTATAGAAACTTTTGCTGCCTGTTTTTATATTCTGAGCTAGTTTACTCTCATAATCTATCTTACTTTTCTTTATAACTTTTTTTGTGGCTTTCTGTTGGCCTTTAAAGATTTCCCACTCTACGCATTTCCCGCTACTCTTTGCTTTTTTGTATGTGTTTTTTTTCAATCTGATACTTTCCTTTATTTCCTTAGACATCCATGGCTGGCTCTCTCTTTTCCTACAGTTCTTCCTTCTCACTGGAATATACTTCTGCTGAGCACTGTGAAAAATCGTTTTGAAAGTCCTCCACTGTTCCTCAATTGACCCACCATAAAGTTTTTGCTCCCATTTGACCTTAGCTAACTCCTCCCTCATCCCACCATAGTCTCCCTTGTTTAAGCACAGGACATAGGTATTGGATTTAACCTTCTCACGCTCCATCTCTCTTTTAAATTCGACCATACTGTGTTCGCTCCTTCTGAGAGGATCCCGAATTGTGAGATCATTAATTATTCCTGTCTTATTACACAGGACCAGATCTAGGACAGCTTGCTCCCTCGTAGGTTCCATTACATATTGTTCAAGGCAATTATCGCGGATGCACTCTATGAACACCTCCCCAAGGCTGCCATGACCGACCTGGTTTGACCAATCGACATGTAGACTAAAATCTCCTATGACTGTACCATTTTTCCAATTGCTGTACCATTTTTACATGCATTAGCTAATTCTGTGTTTATTGCTTGCCCCACCACGGTGTCATTATTTGGTGGCCTATAGACCACACCTATCAGTGATTTCTTCTCCCTGCTATTCCTAATTTCCACCCAAATGGATTCAACGTTTTGTTCAGTCGAGCCTATATCATCTCTCACTACCGCCCTGATATTATCCCTAAAAATCAGAGCAACCCCACCTCCCTTACCTTGCTGCCTGTCCTTCCGAACAGTTTGATACCCCTGGATATTTAACTCCCAGTCATGACCATCCTGTAACCATGTCTCTGTAATGGCCACTAAATCATACCCATTTGCCGTGATTTGCGCCGTCAACTCATCCATCTTGTTTCAAATGCTCCGAGCATTCAGATAAAGTGCCCTTATGCCAGTTTTTACACCTTCTTTTTGGGTCCTATTACCTCCATTACTAACAGCTCTTGAGTTGTCTTTTCCCTTAACTTTTTTCCTAATTTTCACTGGAGTTGAAGCTTCCTCGTCACCTGCTAATCTGCTGCTTTGCCTTACATTAATTGTAATTCTCCCTGTACGCTCACTTCTCCCTTCCCCCCCTACCTACTAGTTTAAAGTCCTATTAACAACCCTATTTACCCTTTTCGCCAGAACACTGGACCCGGCCCTGTTCAGGTGGAGTCCATCCCAGCAGTATAGATCCCTCCTGTCCCAGAACTGATGCCAGTGCCCCATGAAAAGGAAACCCTCTTTCCCACACCACTCTTTAAGCTACGTGTTTACTTTCCTGATCCTCGCCTCCCTATGCCAATTTGCATGTGACTCGGGCAGCAATCCAGAGATTATGACCCTTGAAGACCTGTTTTTT
Organism: Ginglymostoma cirratum; assembly: GCA_024137785.1. NCBI lineage: Eukaryota > Metazoa > Chordata > Chondrichthyes > Orectolobiformes > Ginglymostomatidae > Ginglymostoma > Ginglymostoma cirratum. The sequence goes on along the minus strand of JAHRHZ010000248.1, from coordinate 31,955,219 downwards.
AATTTTGTTCCTAGCTTTTCATAATCCCGAAACAGGTCTTTTTTCCTAGTCCTGCCTATGTTGTTGATATCTACGTGGACCACAACAACTGGATCCTCCCTCTCTCAAATTTGTTGGGTGGAAGCTTACCTTCCCAGGCTGCCCTCGCGCTTCCTCCCGGACTCCCGCCGCTGAAACAACTGAAAGGCCGCAGTCACGCGAGGTAAGACTTTTATAATCGAAAAGCTTACTTTCCCAGGCTGCCCTCGTGCTTCTTCCCAGACTCCTGCCGCTGAAACAACTGAAAGGCCGCAGACTTGTCCAAACTCTGGAAAGTAATGGTCCAGTTTACTTAACTTCGTGACATTGAACAACCGTCTCATCTCAGGAATCCAGCCAAGTGAATCATTGTTGCACTGTCTCCAACACTTGGTCTTAAATATGGAAAACAAAACTATTCCTATGCAGAGATAACAAGGTGTAGAGCTGAATGAACATAGCAGGCCAAGTAGCATCACCGGAGCAGGAAAGCTGACGTTTCGGGCATGGACCCTTCTTCAGAAAGCCCGAAACGTCAGCTTTCCTGCTCCTGTGATGCTGCTTGGCCCGCTGTGTTCATCCAGCTCTACACCTTGTTATCGCAGATTCTCCAGCATCTGCAGTTCCTACTGTCTCTATTCCTGATGCAGTCTGTTAAATCCCATAAAAAATTATAGGTAATTTTGCTTTTTCTCTGTACTTTAATCCCTTTGCATTATCAACCAATCTGCCATTTGCAAGTATGTTCGAAGCCCTCTGAACATAACTTTTCAAATTACATACCTTTCAAAAAAAATTTTGCTTTTCTTTCCTTTATAAACAAGTGAATAACCTCCACAGTATACGACACCCTGTTGCCCAATCAACTAATCTAAAGCCTCTTGTAAACCTCTTTTTGTCCTCCTCATAACTTGCATTTCTATCCTGCTTTCTGTCCTCTGCAAGTTTAGATACGTTACTTACTCATTAGCTCTTTGTCTAAACCAGCACTAATATTGATCATAACTAACTGAGGCCCTAGCGCTGATTAATTGCAGTATTGCAGTAGTCATAGCCTGACAGCTTAAATAGGCCGAGTTTATGCCTGCTGTTTGATTTTGATTACTATCTTGTAACAAATTTTTGACATACTCATATCTTGCTCCTCCTCCTTTTCCAATCTATCACCATTCAGATAACCTGCCTTCCTGGTTTTGCAACCAAACTGGATAGTCTCTCATTTATCCACATTGTACATAATCTGCCATGCATTTGCTCACTTACTCAACTTGTCCAAATCACACTGAAGCATCTGCATCCTCCTGTAAGAGTCAAGGTCTTTTTTATTCATAATGACCAGCGCAGCCAATTATATTTTCTCACAAACTCAATGTACAGAATTCAAGTATGGAATGGAAGATAACATTTTAATTCTGATTTCACATCAGAGTTTGGAATTTATGCCTTGAAACCATTTTAAATGCCTATCATTATTTTATGTATCAAACTAAAATTTTTTAGTACCTTTTATATCAAAAAAAAGTTTGCACAGAGACTGCATATATAATACCTGTTCACTCTTATTAATTGTATTTATTACAATGTTGACTAATGACTGGTAGGAATGAATATTTCACAAGTTTAAGTAATCTTAATTATACATGCCAATTCTTTTTTGATGCAAAAAAGTAGTCAGGGCATTAAACTAAGTAAATATAAATCAGGTAAAATCAGGAGCTGATTTTTAGAATTTTTGGGATATGGGCCTCGCTGGCTGGGCCAGCATTTATTGCCCATTCCTCGCTGCCATTGAGAAGGTGGTGGTGAACTGTTTTCTTTGAACTGCGGCAGCCCGCTTGCTGTGGGTTGACCCAATGCCATTGGGGATGGAATTCCAAGATTTTGACCCAGTGACAGTGAAGGAATGGTGATATATTTCCAAGTCAGGATAGTGGATGGCTTGGATGGGTAGCTTGCAAGTGGTGGTGTTCCTATATATCTGCTGCCCTTGTCCTTCTAGATGGAAGTGGTTGAGAGTTTAGAACGTGCTGTCCAACGATATTTTGAATTTCTGCAGTGCAAATATGATATTTGGTCAAAGCTGTATTTGATCTTCAAGTTATCTGAAGCAAGCAATTCAAACGTTATTACAAATGCTCACCTAAACACCTGTAAAATCGATGGTAGACGAAGAGTTTGTCACAGAACATGTTCATGTCAATTTTTTTTTAGTGGAAATGCACATTCTACTACAAATGAAACTTGTATATAACTGTTGATGTGATATCTTCAGCTAGGTTTTCTGGCAGTACCAGCCCAAACAGCTGTACTATCAAAGACTAATCTTTCACTCATTGAGATTTCCTGACTTAGTAAGTCCACCTCACTTAAAATTGACATAACAGTCCAAGTTGATGTTACCCCTGGACAGGTCTGGTCCTAAAGAGGAGCCTAGCACAATGATTTAATGTTTCTTTTATTTTAAAGTGGTGGTCTTCCACTAAACTAATGATTTAGATTTAACAATGAAACAGAAGTTAATTGCAGAATAAAACACAAAACAAATGAAATAAATCAAACTAAGCAAACTAAATGATATATGCTGAAAGATTTCAAAATATACAACAAAACAAAACCTCATCTATTCCCCAAACTATCACTTTACAGTTAATCAAAATCCAGATTAATTCCTTCTCTATCAATGAATAAATTTGATTGAACTACTTTAGTTCTGGTTCTGAGATGAGAATACTTATTTGAGTCCTTAGACAACTGAAAGCTTAGACTTTCTCAGCATGTTAATAATCTGCAGAGTTCTAAGCAAATATCCTTGGGCTAAAAGTTTCATGAACTACTCCTTTTTCACTGGGGTACCTTATTTCCTTAACTGGTTGGAATAATCTCCCTTTCTAGGAGAGACTTGTATTCTGATCCCAGTCAGGGCACCATCAAACAGTCCAAAGATTTTGAAATTAGGAAACAAAAACTTGTTTAGCCTAGATTCTGTTAAACGAATGGCTTAATGTTTTCTCTCTCCAATCATACTCACCAACAGTATAAACAAACTTTTTTATAATATCCCATGAGACATGTGGGTTTAAAATCGCAGTTGTGGAAAGTTCATTTTTAAATACCTTCACAGAAATAGGCCAACTAGTTCAAAATTCAAATTCTTAATAAACAAAGGGCTTCCATAATTCTGTTCTGTCCAATTTAGTTTTGTTCCTCCACTGAGAATGGGATTGAGTCAGGCCAGCTAACCCTGGAAGCAGATCAGATGAGCCAGGGGATGGTATGTGTTGATGCGGGTGATTAGAAGCACCAACCTGGTTTTCTGGGAATTTTATCCCATGGTTTCAATAGTTGCTTGGCCCTCTAGCTCTCACACCTAGCACCCTCTTACATGCCTCTCTCCCCATGATTTCCATGCTTCTGCCATCCTAACTCATTCTCATACCATGTTTATGCCACACTATTCCTTCTGTCACCTCCACAACCCCTCATCCAGTATCCATTATGATCAGACTACAGAAGCCAGGTCAAAAAAACTTTAAAAGTAAACCTTCAACAAAATAAAGCTCTCACTGAAATACACTTTCAGTAAAGAAAAACCTCTTACTTGTGAAATCCATTGAAAGAGTTTAGACCAATCAAGTGACCATTCAGTTGTAAAATCATACAATATTCTATTCAGTAACATCAAAGACATCTAATTCTTTAATAACATTTTGAAACCAGTAAAAATGTTAACTTAATTGGTCCCTGTTGAGAAAAGTGCATTTGAAGCTTTTGAAACTTAACCTCAAATTCACAATTGATTGAGCTATAATAACAACCACTGGGAAATTAAACCAAGTCTGATATTTTAATTGACATGTCCAGGTATGTTGTGACTCTCATATGGAGCGAATGGAAGTTGAACGCAGGCCCCCTAGCTCAAAGATGGAAACACTACCACTGCATTGCAAGAACCCCTTACTGTGGGAGTTGTTGATTAATATTATTTTTAACAGATGTATCAGATTGCTTGAACTTCAAAAGCAGTACAGCAACTTTTTTTTAAAACTAAATGACAAGTACAGTTTTTCTTTTCTCAGCTTTTAAGTTCTGTGGATTCAAATAATGTAAATGAACTATATCTGCCCTTCAAGGCACAGAGGAGAACAAGTTGCTGGAAGAGGGAGGAAGAGGGAGGGGTGCAAATTGTCAAAATGAGGCCATCTCCACCAGAAAGATCAATATACCACAAAAATTCAACTAATTACCTTCTGCATTCTTTTAGAGTCTGGTCTCTTCATGCTTTTGTTTACCTTAGTGTTTCCATGGTGGTACTGGTGGATGGTTGCTGACTTCCAATGGAGGGGACTGCAAATATCTTTATTGGACAAGTGTGAGCAGCTCTGGATCTGAGTGGCCATTCTGCCACCTTGACTGTCGGTTAGGTAAATGCAAGCTTACTGATGGAATGACCGTGGCTAAAGGAGGAGCATTTATCATAGAGTCATGGAGCCAAAGTCAGAGTCAAGCAACGTGAAACAGACCCTTCAGTCCAACTCGTCCATGCCAACCAAGTTTCCCCAAACTGAACCAGTTCCATTTGCCTGCATTTGGCCTCTATCCATCTAAACCTTTCCTATTCATGTACTGTCCAAATGTGTTTTAAATGTCTAACTATACTTGTATTTACCACTTCCTCAGACAGTTCATCCCACATACAAACTGCCTTCTGTGTCATAGTTGTCCCTCAGGTCTCCCTTAACTCTTTCTTCTCTCACTTTTTAAAAATTTGCTACCTAGTTTTAGACTCCCCTTTATCTTGAGAGACAGGATAATAGATTCATGATTCACCGTGCCAATACTATCCTCCCCCAACATTTCTAGTTCATTATGACTCCTCTTCAGGATCCAAAGAACTCTTCCAAAGTCATATTGGACTCAGAACATTAACTCTGTTTCTTTCCCCACAGAACCTGCCAAACTTGAGTTTCTCCAACTCCTTCTGATTTTATTTCAGATCTCCAACATCGGCAGTATCTTACTTTTATTACAATACCAGCTATTTCTGTACCATTAAGGAATTGTTGCCTTTTGGACTTTACTTGTTCAAAAAAAGTGTCTATGTTAAATTGCGTTTGCAATTCTTTGGTCAACTCACGTATGCCATTTCTTACTGTTCTCTTTATTTTCCCTTTTATTTTAGAAGCGGGATGGGTCTCTCCCTTCTAATCTTAAAATCCTATTAGATCAGTGGTCTCCTGCTGTTCACATTGGAAGCCAAGGATGGAATTACAATGTTGGTCACTCAGTCATTCCCTACACCATTGGCCACCACTTTGCCTGTTGGTAACTTGCACAATTATGTCACCATTGTTTCTTTGCAGAACTCATTGGCTATGACAAAGGTGTGGGTGCCTGCATCTGTGGTTCCAAAAACCTTTATGGATATAATACACAGACTTTGAGATGTGGATGTGTTTCTCACCTTTTGGTTTTCTTTTATTTTGTTGTTGTTTTGAGATTCTGGCTTGTAACCAAGATGATGCTGAAGAATGGTGACGTTGTACACTTTTCAATATAGCCGCGTGTTCGTATACTCAAGTACAGATGACAATGAAATCTAATTCTAATTCTCAGTAACAATAGTTCATCCCTGCTGTTCACCCAATCAATAGCTTACTCAGAATATTTGCTGTAGTTGATATGCTCTCTCCCTAAAAAAGACTTTTCTTGGCATCGTTTGGTACCATGCAGAGAAGTAGTTGTCTGGATGATGGCCCATCAAGTGGTGTTGTTATCACTGGTGTTTGGCCCTCAGGGAATTGTTGCTTTCCTCTGGTCTGTGACAGTTCTGAAGCTCTTATTCCTGATGGTGTTTTTTGGGGAAAAAGAAGTATCTGTGTTCCTCTATTTTGGCCCCTGTTCTATGCTTTGTGAATCTTCAACACGTAATTTCTCCCCCTTTTTTGTCTTTATAATAAATGGACAAGTCCAGATTCTAAGCGTAATAATCTCTGGATTACTATTTAAGGCACGAGCAAATTGGCACAGTGTCAAAAAGATTGAAGAAGTAAATGCATGGGTTAAATTCATGGGTCAAATTAATGGGCTATTGGCACCAGTACAAGGGATGGAGGGAGCTGTTCCAAGGGGAAGGGCTTCATCTGAACCATACTGCTACTGGAGTCCTAATGAATTGCATAACTAGGAGAGTGAACAGAGCTTTAAATTCAATACTGGTGTGGGGGACTTAAATGCACACAATGTATATTACAAGGTAATGAGCTTGTAACGGAAATTGAAATTGGCAGGTATGATGTGGGTATCACAGTGACATGGCTGCAAGGGGATCAGGACTGATCTAGGTGTCCAAGGAAACATATTCTATCGAAAAGATAGGCGAACAGGCAGAGGAGGCAGGGTGAAATGAAATTAAACTGATAGCAAAAAGTGAAATAGGGTAGAGTTGAGGAAATGCAAAGGAGAAAGGACCCTGATGGATGTTGTGTACAGGCCTCCCAGCAGTAGTCAGGTTGTGGGAAAAAAAAATTTCAGGAAATAGAAAAGGCAAGTAAGAAAGGTGCTATTTTGATATTCATGACGGGGCTTCAAATTTCAGACATGGAAAATCAGGTTGGTAGTGGATCCCAGGATTAGGATTTCACGGAATACGTACGAGATGGTGTTTTTGGAGCAACTTGTGGTAGAGCCCTCTAGGGAACAGGCAATTCCAGGTTTGGTGATGTGTAATGCGGCAGTCTTGATTAGGGAGCTTAAGGTGAAGCAATCCCTCGGGGCAACTGATAATAATGTGACAGAATTCACCCTACAGTTTGAGAGGGAGAAGCTGGAATCCAAAGTAACAGTTTTATAATTGTGTAATGGTAACTACAAAGACGTGAGGGGGGAGCTGGCCAGAGTTGGTTGGAAAGGGAGCCTAGCAGGGAAGACGGAGCAGCAATGGCAGCAGTTTCTGGGGGTAATTCAGAAGACACAGCAGGAATTCTTCCCAAGGAAAAAGAAACATCAAAGAGAGGATGAGGTAACCATACTGATGAGTGATAGCATAACAGTAATAGGAAGAAGCATACGGTGCGGTCAGTATTAGTGGGAAGCCTTTAAAAACCAGCAGAGGATAACTAAGAAAGCAATAGTGGGGAGAAGATGAAATGAGATAAATTAGCTAATATAAAAGAAGATTGAAAGAGTTTGTTTTTTGTTAGATATCTAAAAGATAAGAGAATGGGAAGAATGGACATTGGAACACTGGAAACATGACGCCAGAGAAGTAGAAATGGAGAACACAGAAATAGAGGAATTGAAAGGTGCTTTCTGGCAGTCTTCACATTGGACGACACAAGCAGCATACCAGAGCTTTGAGAGAGTGAGGGGACAGAGATAAGTGTATTGGCCATCACTGAGGAGTAGGTACTGGGGAAGCGGAAAGTTCTGAAGGCGGATAATCACCACATCCCAGAGTTCTGAAGGAGTTGGTGAGAAGATTGTAGAGGCATTAGAAGTGATTTTTCAGGAATCACCGGAGCCAGATAGGGTCCCAGAAGACTGGAAAATGGCCAATGTAACACTCCTGTTTAAGAAGCGAGGGAAAGAGGCAGGCAACAAAACTATAGGTTGGTTAGCCTGACTTTGGTTGTTAGTAAGATTTTAAGAGTCTGTTATTAAGGAATAGATCGTGGAGTACTTAGAAATGTATGGTAAAATAGGGCTGAATCTGTACAACTTCAAGGGGGAGGTTGTGCCTGACATATCTGTTACAATTCTTTGAGGAGGTTGCAAGAAAGTTAGACAAAAGAGAGCCAGTGGATGTTAACTATTTGAATTTTCAGAATGCCTTTGACAAAGTGCTGTGGTGGAGGCTGCTAAGTAAGATAACAGACCATGGTGTAAGGGGTAAGGTACTGGTAGAGTCAGACACAAAGGTGGGTAGAGGAACAGGTAACATTGAGGAAGCAGGAGGCTGCAGAAGGACTTGGGTGGGATAGGAGAGCAGGTAAAGAAGTGGCAGATGGAACATAATGTGGGGAAAGAGAGAGTATAGAATTTCTACAGTGTGGAAACAGGCCATTCGGCCCAAAGATTCCATGCTGACCCCCTGAAGAGCATCCCATCCAGACTGATTTCCCCCTACCCTATCACTCTTCATTTCCCATGGCTGATGCACCTAATCCCCATATCCCTGAGGAGGATGGGTAATTTAGCATGGCCAATCCACTTAACCTGCACATCTTTGGACTGTAGGAGGAAACTGGAGCACCTCGTGGAAACCCATGCAGACACAGGGAGAACATGCAAACTCCACACAGACAGTTACTGAGGGCGGAATCAAACCCAGGCCTCCAGCGCTGTGAGGCAGTAGGACGAACCACTGAGCCACCATGAGGTTATGCATTTTGGTATGAAGAATGGAGGTGTAGACTATGTTATAAATGGGGAAAGGCTTCAGAATTCTGAAACAAAAGGGACTCAGGAGTCCTAATTCAGGATTCAAGGTTAATTGGTTCAGTTAGCAGTTGAAATGAATGCCAACATAGCATTTGCCTTCAAGAAGGCTCGAATACAAGAGCAGAAATGTACTGCTGAGTCTGGAAAAGATTCTCTTCAGACCAGATTTTGAATATTGTGTTTTGGGCCCTGTATCTAAGGAAGGATGAGCTGTGATTGGAGGTTGTTAAGAGGTGGTATACAAGGACACCAGGAATGAAGGTTTGTCAGATGAGGAGTGGTTGAGAAATCTGGGTCTGTACTCAAGGGAGTTTAGAAGGAGGAGGGCTTTTAGAAGGATGCAGTAGGATATGATTAAAACTTACAAAATACTGACAGGCCTGCACAAAGTGAATATGGAGAGGATGTTTCCACTAGTAGAAGAGACTAGCACCCAAGGGCACAGCATCAGAATGAAGGGACGATCCTTTAGAAATAAGATGAGGAGGAATTTCTTCAGCCAGATGATAGTGAATCTGTGGAAATCAATGCTGCAGTGTTGTGGAGGCCAAGTCATTTTGTGTATTTAAGGGAGATCCGTGAATAGTAAGGGATCAAAGGTTACTGGGAGAAGACAGGAGAATGGGGTTCAGAAATATATTGATTAAATGGTGGAGTAGACTCAATGGGCCAAATGGCCTGATTCTGCCCCTATATCTTATTGTCTCATGGTCTTAGTTGGGTGTAAACTGCAAGGCAATGATTTCAAATGTACACAGTATGCAAAAATGTAGTAATGCCTTGAGAATTCTTTTGATTGTTTCAGTTCTAGATTTAAGTTTGCAATGTTTATGACCCAACAGAAATTCCTCTGATACTCTTCTGTGATATAATGACCAAGGGACCTCTGAAGTTTCAGAGTTTGGTTATGCTAGTGTTTGCTGCATGATAACCTGGGGGTTTGCAGAATTCGTGAATCTGCACAAGTTCGACAGTGGCTATGTACAGGTTAGGAATGATTCTGCTTACTGAACAGAACTGAAACAACATGCTGAATCATATTTTGAGCAGATTTCCATAATAATAACAAACCTGTTCTATCCATAATTTTAAAATTCTTCTCAAATTGCAATGGCACCAAATTCTCATGCTGTAATCCTCCATTGCATCCTTGTCACTACCAACAAGGAGAAATACAAGAGAGGTGCAAGTTGCAACCCTGTCTATGTAAACCAACAACCTTGTAAATCATCTATGCACCCTTTCTAATTTAATAACATCCTTCAGCACTCCAAAAGTCACCACTCCTTATACATTGATTTTGCTGCACCTTTACAATGTGTGAGACAGCAGTGCAGATTTTAATTTAACTTAATTGCAAAGACCATGCGACTTAAGAACAGAAGTGGGCCATTTGATCCTTCGAGTCTGCTCTGCTATTCAATGAGATCATGGCTGATGTGATAATCCTCAAGTCCATTTTGCCTTTTCCCTATAACCACTGATTCCACTGCTGATTAAAAATCTATCTCAACCTTACATTTTCTTAAAGATGCAGCCTCTACAGCTCTCTGCTATGATGAATTCCACAGATTCTACTGCCTTCTATTCCTCGCTATCCTTCAGAAAATCAACTGGACGCACCAAGTAAGTACAATGTGTTCACTAGCAGGCCAGAGACTAGAAAGTAACTTACCTCCTGACTCCCAAAAGCATACCCATCTGTGAGGCACAAGTCAGAAGTGTAATTGGAATCATCCCAACTTACCTGGATAGATGCACCTTCAACACTCAAAAAGCCTGATACCATCCAGGACGGAGCAACCTGTTTGATTTACTCCAGATCTACAAGCATCCACAATCTTCATCACTGATGCTCAGCAGCAGTGTGTCCTACCTACAAGATGCACTGCAAAAATTCACCAAAGATCAGCGCCTTTCCAAACACATAAGCACTTCCATCTAGAAGGACAAGTGTAGCAGATACATGGGAACACCATCACTGGCAAGTTTCCCCCTGAGCTATGTACAATTCTGACTTGGAAATGTATCACTGGGCCGTCAGTGGCACTAGGTCAAGATCCTGGAATTCCGTTCATCAAAGCATTGTTAATATACCTACCGCACGTATGGTGAGTGCAGCAGTTCAAGAAAGCAGCTCACTGCCACCTTTGCAAGGGCAACAAGGGATGGGCAATAAATGCTGACCAGCCAATGATGCCCGTATCCCTTGAGTAAATAAAAAAAAATCCTCCTTGTTTCATTACTAAATGAGTGAATCCTTACACTGAGATTATGCCCTCTGTTCCTAGACTCCCCAACAGGGAAAACCTTTCTGCATCTACCTGTGAGGAGTCTTATGTTTCAATGAAGTTGCTTCTCAATGAGAAAATGTTTTTCACCCATAATGTGGGGAGGTGGTGTGGTCTCACTGCCTGAAAGGGTGGTAAAAGTGCAATCCCTCACAACATGTAGGAAGTATTTCGATGAGCACTTGAAATGCGTTGAGCTACCGACCAAATGCTGGCAGAAGGGATTACAGTAGACTGGTGCTTTTTATCCAGGGCAAACACAATGGGCCAAAAGGCTTCTTTCTCTGCTTTAAATGTCTGAGTTTCTATGTTGGTTTCACAAGTGCCCAAACTGTCGCACACTGAAAGAATAGTATCTAAATACAGATTAAGAATAAAAATTTCTTTGCAGATTGTAGATGGGCTGCACAAATTTCCATAAAAGCCATGGTTGACCAATGTCAACAGATTCACACGGGACAGTCGACAAGAAACAAAGTGCCACAGAAATAAGGGCTACAGCAGAAGAAAAGTACCATTTTTTTAAAAATCAGGGTAACCACCTTCCATGAAGAAAATGCATAAGATTGAAGAGCTCCTAGATGGTATCGTGGGACTACTCCTGTATTAGCAGGAAGAGTTTGTCTGCAAAGGAATTCAGCAGGCTATGGGTCTGCCAAACGTGAGATGATTCTTCAGTGATGAGAAACTTCATGGACCTCGTATGGTCCATGTAGAATTTAGGTTGACAGTCCTCAAGTTAAGGTCATATCAATTTTCCTTGCTCAAAGAGAATGTATACTTGAGGCACGGTGACTCAGTGGTTAGCACTGCTGCCTCACAGCACCACGGACCCAGGTTCAATTCCAGCCTTGAGTGACTGACTGGAGTTTGCACTTTCTCCCTGTGTCAGTGTGGGTTTCAGCTGGGTGCTCCGGTTTCCTCCCACAGTCCAAAGATGTGCAAGTTAGGTGGATTGGCCATGCATTTTGCCCATAGTGTCCAGGGATATGTAGGTTAGGTAGTTTAGTCATGGGAAATGTAGGGTTATGGGGAGGGGATGAGTTGGTGCGGACTTGTTGGGCCGAATGGCCTGTTTCCACACTATGGATTCTATGAAAAATTGGAGGATTCACAGACCATGTGAGCCTGAAGTTGGAGATTCAGGGGTAGTGGTATAGGTAATTGTACACAAGAATGTATAAGTGAGGAGATGTTGTATAAGACAATGGTTATGGAAATGTTGATGCTGAAGATGGCATTAAGCTCCAGCTGAGTTGCAGATGTCATAAGAGCTAGAATGGAGAAAGGCAGAACACCTTCAGATCTCGAACAGGATATACCTCCTATCCTACTCAGTCAGTTATACAGCATGGAAACAAACCCTTTGGTCCAACCAGTCCATACCGACCATAATCCCAAACTAAACAAGTCCAACCTGTCTGCACTTGGTCCAATTCCCTCCAAACAATTCTTATTTGTGTGCGTATTCGAAGGTCTTTTAAACATTGTAGCTGTACCCACATCCATTACTTCGTCTGGAAGTCCATTCCACCCATGATCCACTCTGTTTATTATATTAAAAAGAATTGCCCCTCATTTCTTTTGAAATCTTTCTTCACTCACTTTAAAAAATGCACCCTGGAGAAAAGACGCATGCCATTCACAATTATCTTCACTCATGATTGTATAAACCTCTATGAGACCACCCCTCAACCTCCTACACTGCAGTGAAAAATGTCCCATCCTATCCAACCTCTCCTTATATCTCAAATCCTTCATTCCTGGCAACATCCAGGTTAGCCTTTTCTGAACCCTTTCCAGTTTAATAATATCTTTCCCATATTAGGGTGACCAGAACCAGACACAGTATTCCAGAAGAGGCCTCACCAACGTCCTGTACAACCTCAACATGACATCCTAACTCCTATACTCAAAAGTCAGCTCACAGACTTTGTAACAGTGTCTACCTAACCAATGGAAGTTGTACCTCACCGGTGCAATAAACTACAGGTTGAATCTCATGTTTATTTTTGGCTAAGCATCAGTATCATCAAGTTTCATGGAGGTTCGCTCCATGACCCCAGCAAGGTTTCTCACCCTAAGCAGACAAATTTACCAAATCCCTATGGTGACACTCTCATCTGATGCTAGCCCAATTCTCCCACTCACTGTAGAAGGAGGAGCTTGCCTCTTCCTGCATATCCCAGAATAAACCAGCATTGTTGTAACTAGTGCCATCTTTAAAAGGCCATTGTGCAGCTGGACAAATACTTTCAACTCGGAGTTGGTCTGAGCGATTCCTGACACTTGTCCCTGGACTTTGCAGACGAGAAGAATTTACCAAACTGAGGCTGTAGACTTGCTCACGGAGTTAGTGTGTTTGGTTGCAGACGTTTCGTCACCCTGCTAGGTAACATCGTCAGTGCGCCTCTGGTGAAGCTTTGGTGTTCTGTCCCACTTGTTATTTATATGCTTCAGTTTGCTGGAGTAGTTGGCATCACTTCCAGTTCTGTTTTTTTGATGGTTTGTGTATTGAGTCCAGTTTAATGTGTGTGTTGATGGAGTTCCGGTTGGAATGCCAGGGCGCCAGGAATTGCCTGGCATATCTCTGTTCGGCTTGTGCTATTAGGGAGTTGCAACAGGCCACAACACACTAAAGCAACCCGCAACTGTGCAAAGCCAAACAGGAGCACTTATACTGAGTTTTTAAAAGGAATGGATACTCAAAAAGCATGACCCATTGTTACCTCTGCAACAGACCACAACAAGAAGACATAACATGGCCAGACTCACTACTCACCCTACCATACATCAGAGATATATCAGACATGATCATAAAACTACTCAGACACCTAGGGTGGCCCACAAATCAACAACCACCCTGTGACAGCTACTGATGAACGTAAAGGATCCCATACCTATAACCAATAAAACTAACCCAATAAACAAAATACCATGCAAGGACTGTGAGAAACAATACGTAGGCCAAACTGGAAGAAAACTGACAATAAAGATACATGAACACCAACTAACCACCAAGAAATATGACCAGTTCTCACCGGTCTCAATACACACAGACAAAGAAGAACACAAATTCGACTGGGACAGTGCATCCATAATAGCACAAGCCAAACACAGACATGTCAGGGAATTCCTGGAGGCCTGGCATTCCAACTGGAACTCCATCAACAAACACATTGAACTGGACCTGATATACAAACCACTGAAAAACAGAACCAGAAGTAATACCAACCACCCCAGCAAACCGAGGCATATAAATAACAGAACACCGACACTTCACCGGAGGTGCACTGACAATGTTACCTAGCAGGGTGATGAAACAATCAAACACACTGGCTCAGCAAGTGCGTCTACAACCTCATCCACAACCCGAGCTACAAATCTTCTCAAAAATATTAATTTACCATACCTTGCAGATGGACACCAGGTGTTTCTGGTGGATGGGATGGTGCATACAAGCGATGTTGTCTTCCCTTGGAACCAACGGAGGAGGTTCAAATACCAGACCCTGCCAGCCTGGTGCAAGATTTCCATTCCTCCAGGTCAGTGTGCTCTTAGCTACTTGGAGGAATGCCCAGCAATGTAGGACAAATGTCAATGAATTTCTCAGCTCTCCCAGGTAAATACCATCATCTTTGCTCTGCTAACTCATACTCATAGAAACCTTACAGGGTTGAAAGAGACCATTCAGCCCATTAAGTCTGTACTGACCCTCGAAAAAGCATCCCACTTAGGCCTAGCTTCCCACACTACTCGCATAACTTGACATTTACCATGGCTAACCCACTGAGCCTGCACATCCTTGGACATTACGGGGCAATTTAACCAATCCACATAACCGGTGCAACTTTGAACTGTGACAGCAAATTGCAGTACCAGGAGGAAACCCAGATGGACATGGGGAGAATGTGCAAACCCCACACAGACAGTCATCCAAGGTTGGTGCTGTGAGGTAGCAGTGCTAACTGCTGTGCTACCTTGCTGTACTCTCCTTATCCCGGCTACTGAACCAACCTCCCACCAAGGCTCAGCTCTACCATTTCACCGTAGCATGTATCATCTTCCTTCACTTGCTCTCACCCACCCAATTTCCTACACCAACTACCTACCAACTTGTGTGACACACATCTCGACTGATGCTAGCCTGATTCTCCCACTCAGTGTAGCAGGAAGAGCTCACCTCTGCCTGGATATCCCAGAATAAACTAGCATCCTTGTCACCAGTGCCATCTTTAAAAGGTCATTGTGCATGCATGGCTTCTGTGCTGCCTGCTCATACTCTCAGAAAATCTCATCACTTTTCCCCCACCTGCAGCAGCACTAATAACTCTGCTAGCCATTTTTTTTATCCTTCTCTAATACCTCATTTGCTTTCAGTCAAAGAAACAGCTCAGGCATAATCATGGAATCACAGAAATGTGATGGTGTAGAAGGAGGCTGTTCCATGCATTGTGCCTGCACGTACTCTATTATCAAGTCTGGCTCTAACACCTAGTGCCAGTCTCCTGCCTTTTCCCCATATCCCTGCGTACCATTACTATGCAAAACACAATGCCCTCTTGAATTACACAACTTGAACTTGCCTCCACCACATTTCCAGCAGTGCATTCCAATCTTTAACAACCTGCTGTGTGGGAAGAAAAATACTTTTTACTAACATCACCCTTGCTTTGTTTGTATATCATTTTAAATCTATGCCTTTCTTGTTTTTGTTTCTATTACAAATGGAAGCAGTTTCATCCTAACTGCTCTCTCGAGCCTGCTCATGATTCTGAAAATCTCAATTATGTCTCCTATTGGTTTTCTACTCTCCCAACCTCTTCAATCTTTACTCACAGCTGAAGTTTCTCAGACCTGGAACCATTCTAGTCAGTCACTCTGCATTCACTTGAATGCATTTACATCATTCCTATAAGGTGACACCCACAACTGAACACACTACTCCTGCTGAGGTCTAATAAGTGTCTTCTACAAGTTCAAAATCACCTCTTTGCTCTTGTACTTTATGCCCTTCTTAATAAAGCTGAAAACACTGTATACTTTATTCACTACTCTCTCCACCTCTCCTGCAATGATTTGTGCGCATACACATGCAGGCCCCATTGATCCTGCACCCTCTTTAGAATTGTGCCCCCTATTTTATGTTGTTTTGCTGTGCTCTTCCAACCAAAGAGCATCACCTCACACTTCTCTTCATTGAATCTCATCTGTTGCCTATCTGCATACATAGGTCAGAAAGTGCCACTGTTGGTAATGTGCTGCCCAGCGTTTGACTCCTCATTCCGATGGAGAAGAGGACCATGACCCTGACTCCGACTACCCTCAGCAGCTAACTGGCCATATCCAAGCACTTCCACAAGTATCAGAGGCTGTCCTTGACTTACTGGGATGCCAAGCTGAAAGGTGACTTTGGACCTGACTGTTGAAGGCTGACGTCCATGCCAAGCTTCCTGGCTTTATTATAAAACAGCACTATGAGCCTGGTAACAAGGTGTGGAGCTGGATGAACACAACAGGCCAAGCAGCATCATAGGAGCAGGAAAGCTTGACATTTCGGGCCTAGACCCTTCATCAGAAATGGGGGAGGGGAAGAGGCTTCTGAAATAAATAGGGAGAGAGGAGAGGATAGGTGGAGAGGAGGCAGACAAGTCGAAGAGGCGGGGATGGAGCCAATAAAGGTGAGTGTACGTGGGGAGGTAGGGAGGAGATAGGTCAGTCCAGGGAGGACGGACAGGTCAATGGGGCGGGATGAGGCTAGTCGGTAGGAGATGGGGGTGTGGCTTGAGGTGGGAGGAGGGGATATGTTAGAGGAAGGACAGGTTAGGGAGGTGGGGACAAGCTGGGCTGGTTTTGGGATGTGGTTGGGGGAGGGGATATTTTGAAGCTTGTTAAATCCACATTGATACCATTGGGCTGCAGGGTACCCAGGCTGAATATGATTTGCTGTTCTTGCAGCCTTCAGGTGGCATCATTGTGGTATTGCAGGAGGCCCAGGATGGACATGTCGTCTGAGGAATGGGAGGGGGAGTTGAAATGGTTCGCGACTGGGAGGTGCAGTTGTTTGTTGCGAACTGAGCGCCGGTGTTCTGCAATGCGGTCCCCAAGCCTCCGCTTGGTTTCCCCGATGTAGAGGAGGCCACAACAGGAACAGCGGATGCAGTATACCACATTGGCAGATGTGCAGGTGAACATCTGCTTGATGTGGAAAGTCTTCTTGGGGCCTGGGTTTGGGGTGAGGGAAGAGGTGTGGGGGCAGGTGTAGCACTTCCTGAGGTCGCAGGGAAAGGTGCCGGGCGTGGTGGGGCTAGAGGGGAGTGTGGAGCGGGCAAGGGAGTCACGGAGACAGTGGTCCCTCCAGAAAGCAGACAAGGGTGGGGAGGGAAAGATGTCTTTGGTGGTGGGGTCGGATTGCAGATGGCGGAAGTGTCGGAGAATGATGCGTTGGATCCGGAGGTTGGTGGGGTGGTACGTGAGGATCACGTTGTCAGTGTTCGTATCATATGCAAGTATGACATTTCTTCCTTTCTGTTTTAACATTTGTTATTGAATCTGCTTTTCATTCCTTTCCATCAGTCCATTCCAGATCATTAATTATGTAAAAAGCTTTCTCTTATCAGCAAGATTATTAATTATACACTGTGCTAATTACCCTAAATCTGTGGCTGCAGTAGATCTTCCTACTAATTGGAATAGTTTCTTCTGTGCTATAGTTTAAAAATTAAAACATTAATAAATGGCAATCCAAAAAAGAGAAAAATTGTGGGATGTAGCCAGAAATGCCACCAGAGAAGATAATCACATTAATGTAACTGATATTTTTCATGTACAAACTAAATATGCTACTTAAGAATATTTTGTTGATCGCATACAATTCATCAGATCTCCCTTATTTACTATTGCTGGGGAAATAATATTTTCCCTCGTGGGGCTCAAGTGGAAAGGGGAGAAAAAGAGCTCAGTGTAATGTAGGTCTTCTGCTCAGCTTAATACTCATTCTGAATTGAAATATTAGCCATTATAAGAATTTGAAGGCCCTATATTTCTCATATCTGTTGCATCAGAGAAATATGGAGAGAAAAAGGTGATTT
The DNA here is from genome assembly GCA_024137785.1 of Ginglymostoma cirratum. Taxonomy (NCBI): domain Eukaryota; kingdom Metazoa; phylum Chordata; class Chondrichthyes; order Orectolobiformes; family Ginglymostomatidae; genus Ginglymostoma; species Ginglymostoma cirratum. The sequence continues at coordinate 31,937,380 of JAHRHZ010000248.1, read as the reverse complement.
ACTGTCCTCACCGCATTAGTACAGTCAGCCAACATCAGCACATGGAAAATTAAATTCATCACAGTCTGGGAGGTTTCCTATAAACCCTGGCCTTGCATTGTGCTACATCATTATTTGCTATAGCAGAGGCTGTTGAATGCAAGTTACATTAATGTCCAGTCTGAATTGATATCAAGTATCCACCTATTGTGAATTTACTGGCACATCCAACAGTGGTGGTGATGTTGGGAGAAGCAGGATGCTGGTCCTGGAGGGGTAGTGGCAATACCTTAAAATTATTTCCAGCATAATAATGTGATCAACTTTCTATATTAGTTTAACACAACCATGTAAAATTTATGATCACATTTCTATACATTGCTGCCTGGAGAGATGGTGGTACAGTGGTACTGACACTGGGCTAATAATCCAGAATTCAAGGATAATGCCTCGTAGCTGCTGGAGTCCAAATTTAGTTCATAAAAATATAGTCTTTGTAATGGTGACCATGGAATTATTATCAATTGTCATAATAACCCAACTGGATCTCCTTTTAGGAAAATAATGCTACTGCCATTACAGCAATGTGGTTGACTCTTAACTGCCTGAAATTCCCTTAGAAGAACTAAGCTCAGGAATGTGCAATAAATGCTGACCTCAGTGACACCCACATCCCAAGAAAGAATAAGATAAAAAATGCCTACAGTCTTCAACTTCTGACTCATTGTCCCTTCCTCAGGCATTGCTTTCCCTCCCTCTAACTCTACTCTCAGTTCAGGAGTATAGCTTCGAATGTGCAGCAACTGTGAAGTATTATTTAGTAATAAGGGACAATCCCAATCAGTGCTCCTTGACCACATAGGATACTTCCTCCCTAACGCTCTGGCAATGCAGATTTATAAATTAATTTTAAAAATGCACGACTTGTGCTTTGCTGGAAGAACAGCATTCTTTGCCCATCCCGATTTTTGCTCATGAGGGAGTGGTTCTAAGCTATCTTCTTAAACACTACTCTTGGATGGTTACAGCATCAGTTGGCACAGTGGAAAGATTTCCTGTCTCCAAGTTAGAAAGTTATAGGCTCTGTTGTGTTACCTATTTGGAAAGATGTCTCTTTAAGAGACAAACATGTAACTGACTTATGCCATTACTTGTAAAATAACTTTGGAAAGATCGGGAGTGTTATATTTTCTTCACTTTTGAAATAGTTGCCTGTAAGAGATCAGCATGCATGTTGTCACATGACCACAGACTCTCTTCACTGTAGGCACAACCTAAGAACTACTGGTGACTCTACTGTGATAAATTGTTTAACCTTAAATAAACCCACCAGAGATTGTCAAATAAATTAATCCACTTACTTCATTGGTGTTACAAAGTTCTCAGAATACTATTACAGGTTCCATTCCCATTTAAAATAAATCCAGCTTTGTACTCTGCTGCAAGTACTGCTATGTCAGAAGTACTTCTTTTTTCAGATAAGGCATTAAAATAAGATCTCATGGCACTATTTTAATTTAGAACTGGGGATGATCCCAGTGTTCTTGCTGACACTTGTCCATCAGTCAACAGTGCAAAACATATTCCTGTACTGCTGTTTGTGGCAGCTTCCTGGGTGCAAATTGGCTGCTGAATATTTAAATTATATCATTGACACTACAAAAGAACTTCATTGGCTGCAAAACACTTTGGAATATCTTCTGAAAGGTGTTGCTTATGTGGATCTTTCTATTTTTGGAATGCAAAAGAAAGCCCTCACTTCACTTTCTAGCAGTGTCTTGAACCCCTCTCCATGGCATTACTGCCTATATATATCTCAGCATGTATGGCTATCCTGTCACTAACATTTAACCATCCATTCAGCTCTCCTCTGCTCTGCCACTCCCATCCCATTTCCCCCATCTCTGCCTTCTTTGGCTTGACATCATTCTTGTTCTCCTTTGATTCTAAAATGATTTGTAATTTCTTTATGTTAAGAACATAAAGTACATGAACGTTGTTAAACACTTTATAGATAAAATTCACAATTATATTCAAACCAGCACGAGACATCATGTTGAATGAAGAAATTGGATTGAATGTTTATGTACTCAGTCTGATTTCAGCAGCAGCACTAGGTCTTCAAATTATCTTCTAAATTCTTCAGGCATTTTTATTCATTTGCTGAGTTGGAAAGATATCTAACCTGTCTACAGTTCCAACAGTTGACATATTATATAGAATAGTGTTCTCCTGAGGATGAGAGTTGGTGTGGGGTTAATTGTAATTTTAAAACTGAGATGGCTAGAATTTTGTTGTCCAGATTTTAATCGTTATGCGACAAAGTCCAGACGGGGTTATGTTGGAGATGGCCTTCTTGCAAGTTGGAAGTGTCACGGGTCTCAGTGGCTGACCACTATAATGAAAATAAAGTACTATATTAATGCATTTAATATGACATATTAAATGATGTATTAAATGACATATGTTACACAATAGTTTTAGCAACTGAGTCAGAAATATTGATACAATAGTTGCAGACAGTTGTCATTAGACTTGAGCATTAAACTGATTTTTAATGATATTAAAATAATGTAAGATTGCCATAGTTCCACCAGGCTATAAGATTGCTGTTTTACCAGAAACGACTGGTGATACTTTAAACTGAGGGTCACCACACCTCTGACGACAGAAGAGTTTGAGGAAGAAAGTTCTTCATGGTAACCTCAGCCAGTGCTGGATTTGAACCCACAGTGTTGGCATCGCTATGCATCGCAAAACAACCATCCAGCCCAGTGATGAAGAAAATAATTGAAAGACTGTGCAAGTAAAACTTCACAAATTATTTCAAATATTCACTTAATGTAGAAGACCTAACGTAACGTAAGATTTAAACACGTGAATGGCCTAAAGATAATGAAGCTGGGATTTTTACCGGCACAAAGTCTCCAAAAACATGACGGAAAATTAAGGTTAAACTATGAGAACAGGTTTTTCCATGGAATGAAGTCTGCAGTTCGCATGTAATTGAGGAAATCCATTGTATGCTAATCCTTCACACCTTGAGACCTTTTTTTCTGACCAAAGGCACAGCACACAAAATCGTGACCATTTACTAAGCAGTTATGTGATCAGCAGTTCAGGATCCTCCAATGCGAAATTCAGGATCCCTGTACCTGCCTTGCTTGTCATACCCTTCTATTCCTGAGCACTGGCCAAATTTGAAGTATTTAACCTACAGGGTGTAACTGCATCCTGAAACATAGCATCCAGATAACTCTTCCCCTCCGAAATGTGTTACAGTTTGTGAAGCTGAGACTCCAGCTCATCAGCTCCGAGTTGGAGTTTCTCAACCAACCAATGTTTTAAAGGTGTGGTCACTATGAAGCGCAATGAATAAATGCTGGCCAGCCAGCGATGCCCACATCCCACCAATTAATTAAAAGAGACAAAGATTAGATGAAATGCAGAAAGCTCAAAAATCAGGTAGAATGGACTCAAATTTGTGAATATGTTACCAACGGATGGTTAGAATATATTCCATACAACCAAATTCTTAAGAAGTACTTTAAGGAGTGAGGATGGACATGAATGGACTGAGTGACATGGATGACTTGCTGAACAACAATGACAGATTGGTCATTTCAAGAGTTTTCATTCTTGAGATTCTTCAGAGGATACACCAAGGTCACTTGGGTTGTACAAAGTATCATACCCCTCACTGCCCGATTGCTTCCCTTACCCCTTTGATTTGGCTACCTGCGCATCCAACTACCCTCTCATCTGCCTTTCTGCCTTGCCTTACCCACCAACAACTTGGTACATCTAACATCTCACTCAGTTGTCCACTCATCTTTATAACCATCGCCGTTACCTATCCACTCCACCTACATTCCCACATACCGCTCATCCATCCACCACCTCACCCACCTACCCACTCATCCCATTCATCCATTCACTCTAATTCACAATTCAAACAAGCTTTTAAAGCCTTACCTGAATGTAACGGCTACTGTCATTAAAAAGGACAAAGTGCTCTCCCTACCTTGATTCTACTTTTGCTGGATTTCCTCTGAAGTTCCCACAGTACCTCATTTCTACTTCAGCAAGATCAGAAGATCCCACAGAATTGGGCATGATCCTTAGTTGGTAGAAATTGTGGTAAGTTGGTAGAGGCAGGTTAAAGATGATTAAATGCAAAGTAAAGCTCCCTCCATTCAGCCCTATGAGTGTACCTGAGTCATAACTCTTGAGGCTTTATTATATTATATAGTAACTTCTCATTTTCACCCTCCAGGTTTTGTGTAATATTGCAAAATGAGACTGTAAATTAAGTTGTGCTGCATTGTGCTTTTCACTCATTCCCATTAGAAGCTGAATTATAAGAGGAGCTTTCATCATATTGGATCTGATGAAAACTCTTCAGCCTAAAGTGTAAACTTTGTTACCCTCTCTGTAGTTGCTGCCAAGTATTTCCAGAAGTTTCAATTTGCATTTCATTCTTCAAGGTTAGATTTGATCTTTGAGTTTTTGATCTTATATTGCCTCCCAGAGGAAAAGGATAAACTCTTTCATTATCCAATGCTTATGGAAGTGATTCTGTAGGTTCTAATTATGTGGTTTTATGAATTATTTATTCTCCTGTAATACGCTGAACAATTAATACTGTCAGCTTTCTAACAAAGCATGATCTAATATATCATTATTTGATGTATATTTGCTCCATTTTTGCAGCAGCAGCGGGAGCAGTGAGACCGAGGACCAGGGGGCTGTCGGGAAGGTAAGTTAATCCTTTAAAAACTTACCTTGTGAATAGGCTAAGTGCACGCTGAGCATGAGCGGACACGGGACGGCTGAGTAAGTGAGGCAATATATTTGGGCGGTTGCTTTACCCGAAACACTATTTAGGTAGTGTCTCCCACCCATCCTCCTCCTCAAACCAAAAAAAAGTTCTGAGCGCCGATTTGGTAAGTTACTAGTTTTTTTTTCCAATAGTCTGTTTTTGGGAATTCAGAACAATGGGAATGGATGTTAGGGCAGTTGCATGCTCCTCCTGTAGAATGTGGGAGGTAAGAGTCACCGCTAGTGTCCCTGCTGACTGTGGGAAGTGCACCCAACTCCAGCTCCTCGGAAACCACGTTAGGGAACTGGAGCTGGAGCTGGATGAACTTCGGATCATTCGGGAGGCTGAGGGGATAATTGAGAGGAGTTACAGGGAGGTAGTCACACCTCAGGTACAGGAAAAAGGTAGATGGGTTACAGTCAGGGGACGGAAAGGGAACAGGCAGACAGTGCAGGGATCCCCTGTGGCTGTTCCCCTCAATAACAACTATACCGTTTTAGATACTATTGAGGGGGATGACTTACCAGGGGTAAGCCATGGGGTACAGGTCTCTGGCACAGAGTCTGTCCCTGTTGCTCAGAAGGGAAGTGGGGAGAGGAGGAGAGCATAAGTCATTGGGGACTCCATAGTTAGGGGGACAGACAGGAGATTCTGTGGGAAAGAGAGAGACTCGCGGTTGGTGTGTTGCCTCCCAGGTGCCAGGGTCCATGACGTCTCGGATCATGTTTTTGGGATCCTTAAGGGGGAGGGGGAGCAGCCCCAAGTTGTGGTCCACATAGGCACCAACAACATAGGTAGGAAAAGGGATGGGGATGTAAGGCAGAAATTCAAGGAGCTTGGAAGGAAGCTTAGAGCTAGAACAAGCAGAGTTGTTATCTCTGGTTTATTACCCTTGCCATGTGCTAGTGAGGTGAGGAATAGGGAGAGAGAGCAGTTGAACACGTGGCTACAGGGATGGTGCAGAAGGGAGGGATTCAGATACCTGGATAATTGGGGCTCATTCTGGGGTAGGTGGGACCTCTACAAATGGGATGGTCTACACCTGAACCAGAGAGGTAACAATATCCTGGGGGGTATATTTGCTAATGTTCTCAGGAGGGTTTAAACTAATTCAGCAGGGGGTGGGAACCTGAATTGTAGCTCCAGTGAACAGGAGGTTGAGAGTAGTGAGGTCATGAATAAGGTTTCAAGGTCGCAGGAGTGTACCGGCAGGCAGGAAGGTGGTTTGAAGTGTGCCTACTTCAACGCCAGGAGCATCTGGAATAAGGTGGGTGAACTTGCAGCATGGGTTGGTACCTGGGACTTCGATCTTTTGGCCATTTTGGAGACATGGATAGAACAGGGACAGGAACGGTTGTTGCAGGTTCCGGGATTTAGATGTTTCAGTAAGATCAGGGAAGGTGGGAAAAGAGGGGGAGGTGTGGCATTGTCAGTCAAGGACAGTATTACGGTGGCAGATAGGACGTTTGATGAGGACTCGTCTACTGATGTAGTATAGGCTGAGGTTAGAAACAGGAAAGGAGAGATCACCCTGTTTGGAGTTTTCTATATTCCTCCGAAAAGTTCAAGAGATGTAGAGGAAAGGATTGCAAAGATGATTCTGGATAGGAGCGTTGTTATGGGGGACTTCAACTTTCCAAATATTGACTGGAAACGCTATCGTTCGAGTACTTTAGATGGGTCAGTTTTTGTCCAATGTGTGCGGGAGGGTTTCCTGACACAATATGTAGATAGGCCAACAAGAGGCGAGGCCACATTGGATTTGGTACTGGGTAATGAACCAGGCCAGGTGTTAGATTTGGAGGCAGGTGAGCACTTTGGTGATAGTGACCACAATTAGGTTACGTTTACTTTAGCGATGGAAAGGGATAGGTATATACTGCAGGGCAAGAGTTATAGCTGGGGGAACGGCAATTATGAGGCGATTAGGCAAGATTTAGGATGCATAGGATGGAGAAGGAAACTGCAGGGGTTGGGCACAATTGAAATGTGGAGCTTGTTCAAGCTACTGAGTGTCCTTGACAAATATGTACCTATCAGGCAGGGAGGAAGTGGTCGAGCGAGGGAACCGTGGTTTACTAAAGAAGTTGAATCTCTTGTCAAGAGGAAGAAGGAGGCTTATGTAAAGATGAGGCGCGAAGGCTCAGTTAGGGCACTTGAGAGTTACAAGTTAGCCAGGAAGGACCTAAAGAGAGAGCTAAGGAGAGCCAGGAGGGGCCATGAGCAGTCTTTGGCTGGTAGGATCAAGGAAAACCCGAAAGCTTTCTATAGGTATGTCAGGAATAAAAGAATGACTAGAGTAAAATTAGGGCCAGTCAAGGACAGTAGTGGGAAGTTGTGCTTGGAGTCCGAAGAGATAGGAGAGGCGCCAAATTAATATTTTTCATCAGTATTCACACAGGAAAAAGACAATGTTGTCGAGGAGAATACTGAGATACAGGCTATTAAACTAGACGGGATTGAGGTTCATAAGGAGGAGGTGTTGGCAATTCTGGAAAGTGTGAAAATAAATAAGTCCCCTGGGCTGGATGAGATTTATCCTAGGATTCTCTGGGAAGCTAGGGAGGAGATTGCAGAGCCTTTGGCTTTGATCTTTATGTTGTCATTGTCTACAGGAATAGTGCCAGAAGACTGGAGGATAGCAAATGTCATCCCCTTGTTCAAGAAGGGGAGTAGAGACAACCCTGGTAATTATGGACCAGTGAGCCTTACTTCGGTTGTGGGTGAAGTGTTGGAAAGGATTATAAGAGATAGGATTTATAATCATCTAGAAAGGAGTAATTTGATTAGGGATAGTCAACACGGTTTTGTGAAGGGTAGGTCATGCCTCACAAACCTTATTGATTTCTTTAAGAAGATGACCAAACAGGTGGATGAGGGTAAAGTGGTTGATGTGGTGTATATGGATTTCAGTAAAGCATTTGATAAGGTTCCCCACGGTTGGCGATTGCAGAAAATACGGGGGCATGGGATTGAGGGTGATTCAGCGATTTGGATCAGAAATTGGCTAGCTGTAAGAAGACAGAGGGTGGTGGTTGATGGGAAATGTTCATCCTGGAGTTCAGTTACTCGTGGTGTACCGCAAGGATCTGTTTTGGGGCCACTGCTGTTTGTCATTTTTATAAATGACCTGGATGATGGAGTAGAAGGATGGGTTAGTAAATTTGTGGATGACACTAAAGTCAGTGAAGTCGTGAATAGTGCGGAAGGATGTTGCAGGTTACAGAGGGATATACATAAGCTGCAGAACTGGGCTGAGAGGTGGCAAGTGGAGTTTAATGCGGAAAAGTGTGAGGTGATTCACTTTGGAAGGAGTAATAGGAATATATAGTACTGGGCTAATGGTAAGATTCTTGGTAGTGTGGATGAGCAGAGAGATCTCGGTGTCCATGTGCATAGATCCCTGAAAGTTGCCGCCCAGGTTGATAGGGTTGTTAAGAAGGCGTACGGTGTGTTAGGTTTTATTGGTAGAGGGATTGAGTTTTGGAGCCGTGAGGTCATGTTGCAGCTGTACAAAACTCTGGTGCAGCCACACTTGGTGAATTGCATACAGTTCTGGTCGCCGCACTATAGGAAGGATGTGGAAGCATTGGAAAGGGTGCAGAGGAGATTTACCAGGATGTTGCCTGGTATGGAGGGAAGGTCTTATGAGGAAAGGCTCAGGGACTTGAGGCTGTTTTCATTAGAGAGAAGAAGGTTAAGAGGTGACTTAATAGAGACATACAAGATGATTAGAGGATTAGATAGGGTGGACAGTGAGAGCCTTTTTCCTTGGATGGTGATGGCTAGCACGAGGGGACATAGCTTTAAATTGAGGGGTGATAGATACAGGACAGATGTCAGAGGTAGGTTCTTTACTCAGAGAGTAATAAGGGCGTGGAATGCCCTGCCTGCAGCAGTTGTAGACTCGCCATCTTTCAGGGCATTTAAATGGTTATTGGATAAACATATGGATGATAATGGAATAGTGTAGGTTAGGTGGGCTTCAGATTGGTTTCACAGGTCGGCGCAACATCGAGGACCGAAGGGTCTGTACTGCACTGTAAGGTTCTATGTTCTATTGAATTCTCTCCTTATACTGAAAATATTCTTCAGATCTGTGACCACTGAAGTGACTGGAATCATTACCTTGAGACTCTAATCAGACCCATGGTCAGGCACACTTACTGTTTTAATTCACAGTTAGGTTTGTGGCAGTCACAATCTGAAGCTTTGATCTGTATTTGAAGTGAATCTACAAGGCAATAACGTTTTCAAAAATTCTTTCATGGAGATGTGGGTTTTTTTGATTTAATCTAGTTTTCTAATCAACCTGTTCAGATATGTTATTACATACGTCTGGAATAGGTAGGATTTGAACTGGGGCTTCCTGGCCTAGGATGGGGACACTGCCACTGCACTACAAGGAGACGTGGACTTCACTGGCACACATGGTATTTCTTGAGCTTCCCTAAGTTCCCTTGAACTGAAAGGCTTACAATGCCATTTCAGAGGACAGTTAAGGAGCAACCAGACAACTGTGGATGTGGAGTCACATGTCGGCCAGACCAGGTATTGACAGCAGATTTCATTCCCTAAAGTGCATTAGTGAACCAAATTGATGTTTGCAACAATCATTGATAAATTCTTTGTCACCATTGCTGATATGAGCTTTATATTTCAGATTTATTCAGATTTTTGTTCACTTGCTGCTGTGGTGAGATTTTGCAATAATGTCTCAAGAGTATTAGTCCAAGCCTTTCACTTGCTAGACTAGTGACATTAACACCAGATGTGGAAAATGATAAAACTCATAATTCCAGTAAATACCTTAAGATTATACTTTTACGTCACTTATTTTTACAGCACGAGTCTTTCATTCAAAGTATGAATAAACCTATCAAATTTTCTGTCCTCGACCATCAAAACTGAAGCATCTGTGGGGGCGCCCACCATTTCAAATCCCTCTGACAGGCCCAGGTGAACACAAAAAATAAACAGTGGGAAAGGCATGCAAAAACCTAAACATCCCACCTGCCCTCCTCTTCAAGTACCTTGTTTGTGGTATGGTGTGTAGATCCAACATTGGCATCTCTAGTCACCTCAATACCCATAACACTGGTGTAGGGGAACTCCATCCTTGGTCACCATGGACTGCCTGGAAAGGGAGTATTTCTTTGCCATATTATGCAATTTCTACTCACTAACGTTAAATTTCATGGAGTCATAGAATATTACGGTGCAGAAGGAGGCCATTCGATCCATTATCTGTACTGGCTCCTGAAAGAGCTATTCAACTAGTCCCATTCTCCAGCCCTATCTCTGTAGCCCTCTAAATTCACCACTTTCAAACATATATCCAGCTCTTTTGAAATATCCTCTGCAATTCACCTCTACCCCTCTCCTAGGCGGCACATGACAAATCCTAACAACTGAGTAAACATGTTCCTTCTCATTTCAATCTTGCTGCAGTCCCGAATTTGTGACCCACTGTTACTGACATGCCAACTAGTGGGAACGGAATATCCTTCTCTACCCTGTCAAAATTGTTCATAATTTTGAACACCTCAATACAGTCACATCATAATCCTCTGTTCGAAAATAATCTTACATTGTGTCTAAAGTCCCTCGTTGCTGGTATCATTCTAGGAAATCTCCTTTGAACTTTGTTTCATCTTTAGCCACTGGTTAAGTTCCAGAAGACTGAAGGGTGGCTAATGTTGTTCCATTGTTTAAGAAAGGTAGCAAAGACAATCCAGGGAACTACAGGTAGCTGAGCCTGACATCAGTGATATGCAAGTTATTGGAGAGGATACTGAGGGACAGGATCAACCAACATTTAGATAGTCAAGGTCTGATTAGGGATAGTCAGCATGGATTTGTGCATGGGAAGTTATGTCTGACAAATCTTTTAGAGTTTTTCAAAGAGGTAACCAAGAGGATAGAGGAGGGAAGGGCAGTGGATGTTGTCTATATGGACTTCAGTAAGGCCTTTGACAAGGTCCTTCATGGCAGCCTTGTCATGAAGCTTAGGTTGCATGGGATCCAGGGAGAGTTGGATTCAAAATTGGCTCAATGATAGGAAGCAGAGGGTGATGGTTGAAGATTGTTTCTTAGATTTGAGGCCTGGGACTAGTGGTGTGCTACAGGGGTTGGTGCTGGGACCTTTTGTTATTCGACGTAAATGATCTGGATATGAATGGACAAGGCATGTATAGTAAGTTTGCAGATGATACGAAATTAAGAGGTATCGTTGATAGTGAGGAAGATTATCAGAAATTACAGAGGGACCTTGATCAGATGGGAAGTGGGCTAGGACTGACAAGTGCAATTCAGTACAGATATGTTTGAGGTGTTGCACTTTGGAAAGCCAAACCAAGGTAGGACTTATACAGTAAATGGTAATGTTCTGAAGAGTGTTGTGAAACAGAGGGACCCAGGAGTACAAGTACATAGTTCATTGAAAGCGGCATCACAGGTTACGGGGTGGTGAAGGCCAGCATGCTAAATGCTTTCTTCATTGGTCGAGGCATTGATTACAGGAGTTGGGACTTTATGTTATAGTTGTCTAAGTCATTGGTGATGCCACACTTGGAGTATTGTGTATAGTTTTGACCACACTGTTATAGGAAAGACATTGTTAAACTGGAAAGTGTGCAAAGAAGATTTGCAAGGATGTTGCCAGGACGAGTAGGCCTGAGTTATCGGGGGAGTTTGGCCAGGAAAGGACTTTATTCCTTGGAATGCAGGAGAATGAAGGGTGACCTTATTAAAGTGTATAAAATCATGAAGGCATAGATAGGATGAATGCATATAGTCTTTTTCCCAGGGATGGGGAATTGAAAACTAGAGAGCATGGGTTTAAGGAGAGAGGGGGAAGATTTAAGAAGGACCCGAGAGGCAACTTCTTCACTCAGTGGTTCATATATGGAATGGGCTGCCAGAGGAAGTGGTTGGGACAGGTACAATATCAACATATAAAAAGCATTTGGATAGGTACGTGGATGAGAAGTGTTTAGAGGGATATGGACCTAATGCAGGCAATTGGAACTAGTTGAGTGGGCACTATGGTCAGCATTCAGCAGTTTGGGCTGAAGGCCCTGTTTCCATGCTGTATTACTCTATGACTCTTTAACTGTCTCCGGGGCTTTGACACCTTTCATTAAATAAGGTGCCCAGTTTTGAATTCAATACCCAAATCTGGAGTGAGCAGTTATTTTGTAGAGCCGTTGCATCACTTCCTTTCTTTTATACTCTATGCCTTCTGTTTATAAACCCAAGGATCCTCTCAACCGCCTTAACAACTCTTCCAACTTGACTGGCCACCCTCAGAGAATAATGTACTTGAACCCTGAGGTCCCTCTGCTCCTGCACTCCTCTCAAAGTTGTACTATTGCGTCTGTTGTGTCTCTTCATGTTTCTTCTACCAAAATGCATTACCTTATTTGTGGAATCTGAAATCTGAAATTTGGAGTCCCATGATGACAATGGATCTATTATCGGGAAACACCCATCTGGTTCACTGACATCCTTTTGGGAAGGAAACAGAAATCTCCATGTGACTCCAGACCCACAGCTATCTGCTTGACTTTTAACTGGCCTTGGGCAATTAGGGATGGGCAATAAACGACGACATAGTTAGTGACACCCTCCTCAAATGACTGAATAATAAAAAAAATTCTCTGCATTGAATTTCATCTACCAGGTGTCTATCCATTTTTGCCAACTTGTCAATGTTCCTCTGAAGTTGCCCAGGATCATCCTCATGATTCACCATTCTCCCCAGCTTAGAATCGTCTGCAAATTCAGAGACTTTTTTTCCCTCAACAGCCTTTTCCATATCATTTACATAAATCAGAAAAAGCAAGGGTCCCAACACCAATCCTCAGCGTAAACCACTTTCAACTGGTCTCCAGTCTGAGAAATGCCCATCTCCACCAACTGTTTCCTATCTTTTAACCAACTTCCAATTCATGCTGCCAAGGACTCATCAATCCCTAACATTTCTAATATGCTAACCAACCTATTATGTGGCATAGTATCAAATGCTTTCTGAAATTCCAAATATTTAATATCCATAGCACTTATCCTCATTCGTTGCCTTGTCAACAAATGCAACTAAATTTGTAAAACATGGCCTACCCTTAAAGGCAAGTTGATGTCTAGTATTAACTGATTTTTCTCTAAGTGTATACTTGCCTTATTCTGGATTATGGCCTTCAGTTTTCCCGCTTTTGATGTCAAGCTGACAGGTCTGCAGTTTCCTGGTTTCTCCTTTGGCTCTTTCTTAAAAGGACAGTCTCCACCTATCCTCTCCTCTATCCATCTTCTATCTGCCTCCCCCTCTCTCCCTATTTATTTCAGAACCCTCTTCCCCTCCCCCATTTCTGATGAAGGGTCTAGGCCCGAAACGTCAAGCTTTCCTGCTCCTATGATGCTGCTTGGCCTGCTGCGTTCATCCAGCCCCACACCTCGTTATCTCAGTTTCACATTTGCAATCCTCCAATCCCCTGTTTTCAGAGAAGCCTGGAAAATTTCTGTCCGTGTCTCTGCGATTTTCTCCCTTCTCTCAGCAGTCTAGGGATGCATCCCAAATGGGCCTAGCAACTTCTCTACCTGGCATGTTTCCAGCCTTTCTAGCAACGCTTCTTTAGCTATCACTATACTGCTCAGTTACCCAACTTACTATGTGTCCAGATTTTGTTTCAGATTTTCAGCAGCTAAAGTTTGTGTTGACCAGCTTTCACTTCTGATCTTGTATAGGTGACATTGCATTTATACCTATTTTTAATATGCTTCTAAGATGACGGTGCCTTTTTATTTTTCTGTAGCTTTAACGGTGAACTGAAATGAGAAGCAAATGATTTTAAAACCAAGGACTGCTGAAGGATTACTAAGTTCTTTATAGCAAGTAACTTGACATTGTAAGCACCATTTACACTGCTGTTTGTTCAAGCAGTAGTTGAAGTGAAGTTTGCTGGAGATGTGAAGGAGATTCAGCCTGCAACACATGGCCAATTGGTCTGTGGACCAGTGACCAGTTATTGATGCAAAAACTTTCCACCCACCAGCAATCATGTAGTTTAATAGCTTAGGGCTGCGGATAGGATATTAAGAAGCCTCAGGTCTCCATGTAATCAGGAGCTGTCTCTGCAGTCAAAGCTACTTTAAGCCTGATGAAAACCAACAGTTGCTATGAGCCATGATTTCCAGTTAATAAGTCAGAGACCTTTTACAAATGGAACTAGCCATCCTGTACCTCTCACTAATGACTGAAAGCATCCAGAGAAGGAATACAAGAAATAGAATTCAGATTTTTGTTGACTTGAAGTTGGAGTCCATTTATTTGCAATACTTGTTAAGTATAGCAACATGATCCATGCTTTCTAAGAGAAGGAAGTTTGTATAATTTTAAAATTCTTAACGTCTGTTCCAACTCCAAAATAACAGGGATTAACTTTCAGTGCACTACCCACCACAAGGCAAAACACTATGCACGGAATATGTCTGTATTGCCTATTTGCAATTGTACAAGCATGGTATACATGTATTTTATATATTTCAACTACTCCATGTAGCCAAATCAGAAGAGACATAGTTAGTTTAGCAATGCCTATGTAGTATTAGTATGGAATTAGTATTCTTTGGGACTTCTTAGCTGGTGGCCTTGTCTTACCAAAAGAGGTTTGAGGTTGGACTGTTCACCCTTTCCTCCTCCCTGGCACATCCCTCATTACTATAAAGAAGCATGCTAAGAACAAAGACTTGGCAGACTCTCCATTCTCAGTCAGGTTACTCTTATTCTACAGTCTCTTATTCAGCTTGATCGTAACAGCTATAGTTTCTGCGATGTACATGTTGTTTTCAGCATCAAGTGACGGTGCTGATAATTGTGGAGCCTGAATATGTGAAGCTATCAGCAACTTCCAGTGTCACATTGTCAATGCTGATCGATGGTAAAATCCTGGTTCCCGTTATTTACCTTGTTGACGTCCATTAGCTGAATGATGTTCACATATCCAAAGCATAGTGAACTGGCATCTGGGTTATCACCTCCTGGGTGTCCGTATTTCTACCATAAGAGCACCTGATAGTGAGAAGGCAAGTCATGAGGCTGATAATCAAGAGGCAGTCACAGACGACCAGTCAGCTGAAATAGCTCAGTTGGCCAAAGGGCCAAGCAAGAACCAGCAAATCATGTAAATTTTCTATCCACTCAAGCAGAGGGAGCAATTAGAAGTATGGATAGCATCCTTTGTGAGCGGGATCAGAAGTCCCATATGGTGGTTGCCTCCTTGATGCCAAGGTAAGTGTAACCTTGAACCGGCTTGAAATGATATTGGAGTGGGAATGGGAGGATCCAATTGTGATGTTGGGATCAACAGCCTCAGCTAGAATAGACAAGAGGCCCTGTCTGGGGAATATCAGGAATTAGGAACACAATTTAAAAAACTGTATCCCAAGGGTTATAATCTCTTGTTGGCAAGAAGTGAAATTAAGTCAACAGTAAGAAGTGATATAGAGTAGGAACATGTAGAATCTCTGTGGTTAAAATTGAGGAACCAGAAAGAACAACGATCCTGATAGGGGTTGTGTACAGGCCTCCTAGCAGTAGTCAGGATGTGGGGCAGAAAATAAATCAGAAGATAGCAACAACATGCATAAAAAGCACTGTTACAATAATCAAGGGGACTTCAACATGTAAGTGGACTAGGAAAATCAGGTAGTGGGCGCCAAGGAAACGAATTTGTGGAATTTTAATGAGTTGTTGTTTGGAGCAGCTTGTGGTAGAGCCCACTAGGGAACAGGCCGTTCTGGATTTGGTGATTTGATTACAAAGCTGAAGGTGAAGGCACTCCTAGGGGGCAATGATCACAATATGATGAAATGTGCCCTGCAGTTTGAGGAGGAGGAACTGGAATCAGATGTAATGGTATTACAATTGAGTAAATAACTACAAACATGAAGGAAGAGCTGGTCAGAGTTGATTAGAAGGGGACTCTAGCAGGGAAGTTGGTGCAGCAGCAATGGCAGGAATTTCCGGGAGCAATTCCAGCAGAAATATATCCCAAGGAAAAAGAAGCATACTAAGCATAGGACGAGGCAATAGTGGCTGACAAGGGAAGTCTGGCACAACATAAAAGTAATGGAAAAAACATACAATGTGGCAAAGATCAGTGGAAATCCAGAGGATTCAGAGGTGTTTGCAGTCCAGCAGAGGACCACTAAAAAAGCAATAAGGGGGAGAAGTTGAAATGAGGCCAAGCTAGCTAGTAATAAAAGCGTTCTTTTAGGTATCTAGAAGGTAAGAGAGATGGAAGAATGGACCACTGGGAAATTATGCTGGAGAAGTAGTAATGGGTGAGCAAAGAAATGGCAAAGAACTGAATCAGGTAGCTTACATCAGTCTTTCTGGTGGAAGACACCAGCAGCATATCAGAACTTCAAGACAGTCAGGGAGTAGAGACGAGTGTATTGGCTATCAGTAAGGAGAAGGTGTTGGGGGAGCTGAAAGGTCTTGAAGTTTGATAAATCAAGTGGACCGAATAGACTACACCACAGAGTTCTGAAGGAGATAGCTGAGCAGATTGTGAAGGCATTGGCCATTGGTGGTGATCTTTCAGAAATCACAGGAGCTATGGAGGGTCCTAAAGGAGCAGAAAATGTCTAATGTAACACCCGTTTATGATGGGAGGAATTCAGAAGACAGGAAATTATAGGCTGGTTAGCCTGACCTCAGTTGCTGGGAACATTTTAGAGTCCATTGTTAAGGATGAGGTTGTGCAGTACTTGCAAGTGCAGGGTAAAATAGGGCGGAGTTATCAAGGGAAGGTCATGCCTGACAAATCTGTTAGAATTCTTTGAAGTGACGAGAATGTCAGACCAAGGAGAGCCAGCAAATGTGATCTATTTTGATTTCCAGAAGGCCTTTTATAAGGTGCCACGCAGGATGATGTGAAACAAGGTACAGCCCATGATGTTAGAGGCATGGTATGGGCATGGATAGAGAACTGGCTGACTGGCAGAAGGCAGAGTATGGGCACAGAGCTGTCTTTTCAGGATGGCAGCCTGTGACGAGCTCGTGTTCCACACGAGTCAGCGTTGGAACCACAATTATTCATGTTCTACATTAACGATCTGGATGAAGGAATGGAGAGTATTGTTGCTAAGTTTGCAGATGACAGAAAAATAGGTGGTGGTACAGATAGCTTTGAGGAAGCTGGGAGGCTTAGAAGGACTTGGACAAGCTTGGAGGATGGACAAAGAAGTGGCAGATGGAAAAAAGAATGTGGGAAAGTGTGAGGTTATGCACTTTGGTAGGAATATTAGAAATGTAGACTATTTTCTAAACAGGGAAAGGCTTCAGAAATCTGAAGCGCAAAATGACTTGGGCATCCTAGTTCAGGATTCTCTTAAGGTTAACATGCAGGTTCAGCTGGCAGTTAGGAAGGCAAATGCAATATTGGCATCCATTTCAAGAGGGCTAGAATACAACAGAAGAGGTGTACTGCTAAGGCTGTACAAGGCTCTGGTTAGACTGCATTTAGAAGTTTGTGAGCAGGTTTGCCACTCTAAGAAAATGATGTACTGGCGTTGGAGGGGGTCCAGAGGAGGTTCACATGAAAGATCCCAGGGATGAAGGGCTTGTCATGTGAGGAGTGGTTGAGAACTTTTGGTCTATACCCGATGGAGTTTAGGAGGATGAACAGGTATCTCATTGAAACTTACAGAATTCTGAGAGGCCAGGACAGAGTGGACATTGGATAGAGTAGATTGTCTTTAGTTTTGTTCTTCTCCGCATGTTGTACCACTCACTTTGCTTTGTAACATTTCATACTTCTATTAGGTCACACTTCAATCTTGCCTCTTTAGGGCTTCTATCAAGGAAGAAGTGGAGACCCCTGAGACCATTCTGATGGGGGATGGATGTGTAAAGGGATTGCATATCAATGGTAAAGAGGAGGCAGCTGGAGCCCATAAGCTGGAAATTCTGAAACTGGTGTAAAGCATCAGAGGAATTGCAAAGTAGAAAGGACTGGACAAGGGGGAAGAAATGGAGTTGAGTCAGGAAGAAATAAGTTCTTTGTGATAGGAATAGGCAGAAGTAATGGGTCTACCTGGTTTTGGGAAGAAGGTTAAAGCAGGCTGAATGGGATCAGGGGATTGTGAGCTTGAAGGCTTTTGGACGAGACCTCCAGATGAGATTAGACTATATAATTTATAGATATAATGGTTTGATGCTCAATGGTGGGGTCATGGTCCAGAAGGTGATAAAAGGAGTCTGAGAGCTGGCAGCACTACCCTTGTTGGCAGGCTTAATTATAGAGTCAGGGTTGAGCCTGAGACCATGGAATGCAATCAGTTCGTGGGAGATAGTAGCTAGAGTCCTCTCCCTCTGGGACACACTGCTCCATTTCTCTAATCCTAACACCTCCCCACAACCCCATTGCATCTTCCCATGCAATTAGAGAAGGTACAAGAAATGTCTATTTATCTTCTCCTTCCTCAAATATCCAAGGCTCCAGTTATGCCTTCTAGGTGAAACAGCGATTTACCTGCATTTCACTCAATCGAGTCTACTGTGTTTGCTGCTCAAAATGTGGTCTCCTATATGCTGGGGACAGGAAATACAGACTCGGTGACTGCTTTGTGGAACACCTGTCTTTGGTCCATAAAAATGACCCCGAGCTTCCACTTGCCTGCCACTTAAACACACCATGTTCCCTGGGCAACTGTTCCATCTTGGGCCTGTTGCAGTGCTCCATTGAGACTCAGTAAAAGCTGAAGAACAGCATCTTATTTTCTACTTGGGCACCCTGCAGCCTTCAGGACTCTACCAAGTACAATAATATTAGAATCTGAACATCTCCTTCCCTGTCCTTTACCCTACTCCACACCCAAGGCCCTGTATTGTCATGGGCTCCTTTCAGCACAAACAACATGTCTCAACCTACTCATGGTCCCCATTTTCAGACTTTCTTCCTCCTGGCTTACCATCAACCATCCTTTTGTCTGCCTATCTCTCGCCGTCTCTCTGTCTCTCTCCCCCATCCCTTCATCCCACCCCCATCATCAGCATACATAGCACCTATCTATTAGTTCTGAAGAAGGGTCGCTGTACTCGAAATGTTAATTCTGCTTTCTTTCCACAGATGCTGTGAGACCTGCTGAGTTCTTCCAGCAATTTCTGTTTTTGTTTCATTTAAATGGTGTTGTCTAACGGTTCAGATGTCTGTTTTCCTTTCATCAGCAAATTAAGGTTATGTGCCAAACTACACTGTAACCTCTACAGCAACCCAATATGACTTGGGCAGGAACCTGATATGAATTCTACACAAAACATTATATAGCTTATACATTAAAATTGAAGTCTCCATGGTGCCAGAGCTCTTAGCAAATACTTAGTTCTGAGCAAATAATCAATTTAGGCGTAAGAAATCCTGAGATGAGAGGACATCACGTTTTCACATATGAGCAAGCCACTGTGTTCAGGAATATTATTTGTCCCGTGTTTTGAGGGTAGTGCTACATCCAGGTATTGGGGACAGTATGGGAAGGAAACAATCAGATAATTTAAAAACAGGAAATATTCCCAAAGATTCCTTCAAGACAGTTAAATTGCCTGAATTTCTCTCTCAGCTTTGGAATCTTTAATTTGACACATCTTGTTTTCATTGTAAATCATCATGTAGCAGTGAGAGGTGACATTCGACAGCATTCTTATTCTTAGTGTGATCCCATTATTCTAAACCGGACTTTAAAAATTCCCAAGTCAATATTTGCGACAAAATGCGTGAAAGTATGCAATGTCCAGGAACCTGTGTTTGAATGACAATATCTGTGCAGAATTTGAAAAGCTCTGGGGAAGTTTCTTAAAATGATGAAACAGTTGTCTTTTGCTGTCTGGTGAAAGTGCTAGCTTTCTTTTACACCTTCAAGTAAAGAAAAGTGACAGGACTTTCAGATGAAGCATTTTTCTTTTATGCAAACCAACGTTTAACTTTTGACATGCAGTTTCATGCTGATAGATTATTAATTGGCTTCACTGAGTGAGAATATAGATAATTGTATTGCCAGAGCATTAGACTTTTTTCAATATTTTTGAAAATACTTCCTTTTAGGCACTGCCTAAAGTGAATTAAAATTATTACATCTAGAACTACTGGCAATTTTTAAGTGCTTACATCTGTTTGATGCAAGCCATAACAGTTTGTTCCATTTTTAATCTCTACCGCGCTCAAATAAGCTAAGCACATGTTCCACTTTGGCTTGGTGTAATTTTGACATTGTACTTCCACAAAATATGCTATGACTCAGTTGTGAAGTCGTAGAGATATTCAGTGTTTGGTCAATGGTAGCCCCATGAAATGATAACAGGGAGTTCAGCACTGGTCATGGTCTGGCACTTAGGGGGCACAACTGTTACTTGTCACTTATCAAAGTCTGAATGTTGTCCAAGTTTTGCTGTGTATTGGCACTGACTGCTCTAGTGTATAAGGAACTGTCAATGGAACTCTAGTACATACCTTGATGCCCTAGCCAATACTATCCCTCAATTTGAATCATGCAACTTCTATAAGTACGTTATGTGCAATTTGGATGCCATGATCCCCAAATTACAACAGTAACAAACCTTCAAAAGTAATTCCTTGGCTGCAAGATACTTTTGGGCATCCTAAAATTGTGACAGGTACTCTATAAATACAAAGTTTCTTTTTTTAGGTCAGGCAAAGCAACCACGACTGCTACAGGTGAGAGTGACAGAAATGTAAAGTGAATTTCTTCCACCTCTCTCAATGTTCCCTGCACCTGCCCCACCGACACTCCAACTCTGTAGGTTCAGGACTTTCTGCGTCTTCCAGACTTCCTTCTTCAGGATCTCCTGATCCCCTTCCAAAAGTATACCATTGTTTGTAAAGCACTTTGAGATGTCTAGTGCTTGTGAAAAGTGCCTCAGAACTGCAAGTTTGACTTCCTTTCTCTTTAAAACAGCTTTCACTCAGTCTCCATTGATGTTGCCACTGGCCTTTTATTTTACAGGATGTAACTTTGCTGACTGAAACCTCTGTTTCTTAGTTCCAGCCCTAAATAAATAGAACGAAGAACAATACAACACAGGAATGGGCCCTTTCGTGCTCCAAGCCTGTGCTGCCACATTTTGCCCTTCCATACTAAAACAGTCTTCACTTAGAAGAATCGTATCCCTCAATTTCCTTCTTTATTATTTGTTCAGGTGCTTCTTGAATGCTGCTATTGTATCTGCTTCCACCACCTCCTCTGGCAATGCATTCCAGACACTCATCAACTTTTGTGAGAAAAACTTGCCTTACATATCTGTTTTAAACAACTTCCCCACCTTGAACCTGTGTCCTCTAGTAATTGACCCCTCCACCCTGCGAAAAAGCCTTAATTTTCACTCTATCCATGCCATTCACAATCTTATAAACTTCTAAATGGTGGCCCCTCAACCTGCTGCCTTCCAGTGAAAACAAACCCAGTCTGTCCAACCTTTCTTAACTAAATAACCCTACACCAGGCAACATCCTGGTAAACCTTTCCTCTATCCTCTCCAAAGCATCCACATTCCTTCTAGTAGTGTGGTTACCAGAACTGAATGCGATATTCCAGTGTGGCCACCTACGAGAGACTCATGGGTCGTAATTTCCAGGATTATCCCCATTACCCCACTTAAACAATGGGAAAACATTAGCTATTCTCCAGCCTTCTGGGACCTCTCCTCTGGCCAAAATCTTGTCCTTGTCCACAACCCAAATATCACCAACAAGGCGATACTCTTCCTAATTAATACATCTACACAGATTGTTTCCTCTATCTTCCACGAATATTTTGCGTCTCGGAAGATTAAGCATGATAGAGTTCCATGTGTCCATCCATGCCTGTCAAGTACCCCACAATTTTGTCCTAAATAATGGACTCTAAACCGTCATCTTGGAAAGAACCACAGATTTGTGTTCCATGAAGCTACTGACTCCCCTCTGGATGTTGCCTCAACAATCCAAGTGATTGTTTTTGGAAAACAGATTGCTCAACTGCTGTATTACCCTGGAAGCCACTTTATGATGGGTCTACTGGGATAGTCCACCTGCTGAAGAAATTCTTCCTCAGCTCTGTTCTAAAGAGTCGTATCTTCACTCTGAGGCTGCGTTCTTGGGTCAGAGATTCTCCCTACGATTGGAAACATCTTTTAACATCCACTGTATCCAGGCATCTCAAAATTCTGTAAGTTTCAGTCAGAACTCCCTCCTCATCCTTCTAAACTCCATCAAGTTCAGATCCAGGGTCAGAGTCATCAACCACTCTTCATATGACAAGCCCTTCAACCCCTGGATAACTCTTGTAAACCTCCTCTGGACCCCCTCCAACTCTAGCACATTCTGCCATAGATACAAAGCTGAAAATTGATCAGAATATTCCATATGTGGTCTGGCCAGAGCCTTGGCAGTACATCTCCACTCTTGTATTCAAGCCTTCTTGAAGTGGATGCCAACATTGTATTTGCCTTCCTAACTGCCTACTGAACCTGCATGTTAACCTTAACAGAATCCTGAACTAGGAAGCTCAAGTCCCTTTGCACTTCAGATTTCTAAAGCCTTTCCCTGTTTAGAAAATAGTCTACACTTCTATTCTCTCTGCCATAGTGCACAACCTCGCACTTTCCCACATTTTTTTTCCATCTGTCACGTCTTTGCCCACTCTCCTAGCCTGTCCAAGTCCTTCTGCAGCCTCTCAGCTTTTTCAACACTCTGTTCCTCCATCTATTTTTGTGTCATCTGCAAACCTCAGTTCATACCTCAGTTCCTTTGTCCCCATTGTTAATGTACAATGTGAATACTGACCCTTGCAGAACTCCACTTATCACCAGTGTCATTTTGAAAAAAGACCCCTTTATCCCTGTGCTCTGCCTTTTGCCAGTCAGCCAATCCTCTCTGCTAGTGCCTTGTCTCTAACACCGTGTGCTCTAACCTTATTTAGCAGCCTCTTCTGCAGCAGCTTGTCAAAGGCCTTTTGGAAATCCAAATAGATCACGTCCACTGGCTCTATTATCTGACTTGTTCATTACCTACTCAAAAGAATTCTAACAGATTTGTCAGGCATGTCCTCCCCTTGTCAAAGCCTTGCAGACTCAACACTAATTTGCCATGTACTTCCAAGCACTCTGCAATCTCGTCCTTAATAACGGACTCTAAATCTCATGCCATCAACCGAGGTCAGGCCGACTGGCCTATGGTTTCATGTTTTCTGCCTCCTTTCTTCAACAGGGCTGTTACATTAGCCATTTTCCAGTCCTCTAGGATCTTCTGACTCCAATGAATCCTGAATGATCACCTGCAATGCCTCTACAATCTCCTCAGCTATCACTTTCAGCACTCTGGATGATTTATCCATCTTTAGCTTCCCTGGCACCGTCTCCTTATTGATGACCACAACACTCACCTCTGCCCCGACTTTCTTGAAGTTCTGGTATTTTGCTGGTGTCTTCCACTATGAAAACTGATGCAAAGTACCTGTTCAATTCTTCTGCCATTTCTTTGTTCCCCATTACTGCTTCTCCAAAATCATTTTCCAGCAATACAATACCTCTTTCTCGTACCTTTTAGATATTAAAAAAACGCTTGTATTCTTCTTTATTATTAGTTGACTTACTCTCCTGTTTCATTTTCTCTCCCCTTCTTGCTTTTTTTTAAAGTTATTGTCTGATGTTGCTAAAAGGCTTCTTAATCGTGTGGTTTCTCTCTAAGCTTCACCACCTTGCTATGCTTTTCTTTTGTTTCTATGCTGTTCCAAACTTCCCTTGTCAGTCATGATTGTCTCAACCTCCCATTAATATGTTCCTTTATCCTTGGGAAGAATTTCTGCCATGCCTTCTGAATTACCCCCAGGAATTCCTGCTCCATTACCTTCCCTGCTCGGCTCCGCTCCCCTTCTAATCAACTCTGACCAGCTCCTCCCTCATGTTTTTGCAGATACTCTTACGCAGTTCTAATACCATTAGGTCTGATTCAATCTTTTCCCCCTCAAACTGCAGGGTGAATTCTATCATATTATGGTCACTGCCCCCTAGAGGTTAAATCATCTTCAGCTGCCTAACTAAGTCTGCTTCATTACACACCATCAAATCCAGAATTCTCTTTCCTAGTGGGCTCGAACACAAGCTGCTCCAAGAAACCATCTCGTAGACATTCTGTACTGCCCACACGCACAACTTCTAATTTCCCAGTGGCCTGTCAGTTCAAATTTACACTTTTGCCTCTAGACTCAATGCTGAATTCAACAATTTACTCCATTTGTTAAAACTGGACAGCTTTGTGACGGCTCTGCTATTACAACTCTTCCAGATCAATCCTTTGTTTCTTTACTTGGCCCAGCATCATTTCTTTCTGCCTTGCACCATAAAATGAGAAAAGACAAACTTATGATACTGATAACACGGTGTGGAGCTGGAGGAATACAGCAGGCCAGGCAGCATCAGAGGAGCAGGAAAGTTGACGTTTCGGGTCAGGCTCTTCTTCAGAAATCTGTGTTATCTCTGACTCCAGCATCAGCGGTTCTTACTATCTCTGACATTTTTGATAAATCTTTTTATCCCTGCATTTGTAGATAAATTTGTTTCCTTTTACATTATGTACGTCATGCAAATTGTTCTGATATGCACAAGAAGAAACACTTTGACAAAATGTTTTTTTTAAAGAACAATTCTCAAGTTCCCTAATGCAAAATACCTGCTCCTTTCATTATTTAATCTCTTCTGTCTTCTGCTTAACCAGAGACATTCCTATTTGTCCTTCTCCATCTTCCATTTCTCCTTGCCACAGCAGTCGCTTCAAATCTGTTAAGTCTTTAACTTTGTCCAGTTTTGATGAGCTCATCAACCTGTAATGTTAACATTTTCGCTCCTCACAGTTGCTACATGACTTGCTGAGTATTCAAGCATTTTGTTTATATTTCAGATTTCCAGCATGTACATTATTTTGCTTTTGCACACCTCAAACTATACTGTCTGCCAAATAAACCTCCCTTCAGACACCA
Organism: Ginglymostoma cirratum; assembly: GCA_024137785.1. Taxonomy (NCBI): domain Eukaryota; kingdom Metazoa; phylum Chordata; class Chondrichthyes; order Orectolobiformes; family Ginglymostomatidae; genus Ginglymostoma; species Ginglymostoma cirratum. Next base: position 31,912,551 of record JAHRHZ010000248.1, on the reverse strand, counting down.
TCGATGCTCTCTCTCCAGAGCCACTAAATCAGTAGGGAAAGTAAACAGCATTGAATTTGAAGGAATGACCGTAATTAGAATCCTTGCCACTGGCAATGTAATTGATTGGCCTATTTTAAAGGAAATCAGTTCAGCTGATATGAAACATTCTGTGATGCCCTATAACTTACGGAGTCAGACTAAACTTGCGTTGCTACATTCTGATAAATGAACATGTTCACATTATTTTTCAATGTCAGTCAACTTGAGTGCGCATTAATTGAAATTGATCTTACATGGAGGATAATGGATCTATATACTCTGGACCTTGAAAGAATGAGGGATGATCTAATTAAAAAGGTGAAAACAATGTTTATATGGGATAACAGGGTAAGTCCTGAGAGAGTGTTTCTCTTGGGATGTTAACTACAGCATCCATAACAGTCTCTGTAGTGATTGGAATGAAGTCAACCAAGTGGACCTCAGAATATGGGTTCCTGAATTGGAGCTGTGACCCTGATCCAATCAGGGAGCCCTGGGCTGGCAGATATAAACAGGAGTGTCAGGAGTTCTGCTCAATCTAGGAGTCAGCTCTGGGCTAGCTGGATCCGTGTCATGTACCGTGCATGTGTAATTAAAGGGTGACTTGGTGGAGAGATACTGGGCTTCATGGAGTTATTTCAGTCTCAGGATGAGAATTTATCATTTAGGATTGAGATGAAGAGAAATCTCTTTACATGGTCAGTTGTGAAAGTTTGGAATTCTTCACCCTAGAGGTCGGTGGATGCTCAGTTTCTGTGCATATTCAACAATCAGATTGATAAGTTGTAGGTTTCTGGGGAAATTGGGGAATATGAGGATTGTGTATGGAAAAGAGTCATAGAAGGACAACCACGATTTAATTTAAATGATGTGAGGGCTCAGGGGCTCTGAATTTATTCCTGCTCTAATCTTGTGTGTTTTAATATTCCTCACTGAACAGAAACCTGTATCAGCACTTTACTATCTGGGAAGTTAGTGTGGCTGAGCATTCATCAATATTCAACAGCAGTTACACTTAACTGTAAAATCAATTATACTCAAGAGGTTTACAATTGTATAGAGAAATGGGATCATGGACTGATATCTTAAAACACATTGCATTCATTCAAACTGCATAGAAATAAAAGTTGAATTTCACATCACAAATAAATAATCAATTGAAAAATAATTTCAAAACATAATGTTAATACAAGTGGAATTGTATTTTTCAGTCAGTCAGTTGTATAGTCATAATGTCACTATAATGTTAATACTGAGACGCGGGCTTTTGTTATGACGACAGGGTTCAAATCCCACCATGTAGCTGATTTAATTTAAATTCAGTTAATTGTTTAAGTTGGTTCATTAATGAAATATGAAATTGAAAGCCAGTTTCTACAATGATGACCACGAAACTACTTTTGATTGTCATTAAAAATGTCCTTCAGGGAATAAAATCTACTATTCTCACATGACTGGTCTACATTTAACTCTAGGTTTACAGAGATGTCCCCGAATCTTAACTATAGTCTGAAATAACTTCACAAACTGTTGTGTTCAAGGGCAAACAGGGATGGGCGCACAGTGCTGGCTTGATTAGTGAACCAGATGGGTCTTACAGAAATGGATGGCAATTTCACAGTCATCACTGAGATTTTTCAGTGAAAAATTAATACCACTCATTATGATGCATGAGCTGTCTGTACTATTGCTCATGATAAAATAGACTTGCTGTCACTATCCTCTTTCCCCGTAGGGAACTACAGGACCTGCTAGGTCTAGTGTGATAGAGGAAAATCACTTGGTTGCCTAACCAAAAGAGATGGAGGTGCTGGCAGTGGATTGGGATGGACAAAGTCAGAAGTCACACAACACTGGGTTACAGTCCAACAGGTTTATTCAAAGTTGCAAGCTGATGAAAGAGCAATGCTCAGAAAGATTGTGATTTCAGATGAACCTGTTGGACCGTAACCTGGTGTTGTGTGATTTCTGACTTTAACGGAAAAAAAGGCTCTCATCTTAACATGTAGACAAATGTGAGAGAGCAATCAGGCACAGGTTACACAGGCTACAAGGAAGGTTCAAATGCAGGCCTTTGAAACGTTAATGCTGTTTTCTCTTCACAGAGGCTGCCAAATCTGCTGCATTTGTCCAGCAACTTCTGTTTTTGATTATTTCACCAGCAGTTCCATGTTTTATATCCCAGCAATTAATTGAATTCAAATCCTACCAGTTGCTAACAGGTGACTGGAACTCATGATCCTAGAGCTGAGTTAGTAGTAATTTTCAAAGATAGTGGATTAGTACTTGAAAGGAAAACTGAAAAGTGTGACAGGTATGAAGGAACCGAGTAGGACTGATTGAACAGCTCTTTCAAAGAACTGGCATAGATGGCATTGACAATTTCTCTGAAGTATGTATAAGGAAATCATAAGTTTAACAGCAAGGTGGGCCCATGAGAGAGCAGGAATATTAAATTATAATGGATTAAAAAGTGGCAGATGTTTTTATTCAGTGCTTCAAATTAGTCTTCACTAAAGAAAAAGATATTCAAGATGTTTTGAATCTTTTAGGGGCTGCTAGTGAATTCTATAAAAATAAGATGCAAGGTCAATTCCTTAGAATACCAAAAACTGGAATACAATGAAATTGGCTCAAAGATGGAAATCAGTGCTGGAGAGTGTACAAAATACATTTTGGGGGAAAAAAAACCTACAATGGCTTTAGCTAAAGAAATTACATTTGATTCACCATGTGTATTTCTACACACAAATTTATGGTATTTATCTCAAAATTATACTTACCACTTGTATAAAACATTAAAGGGCTGCATCAACAATTAATTTAACAGACAAGAAACAAAGGCTAAATTAAATAATCTCAGAACTCTAAGGCCCAAAACAGAACAATGAGAGGAATTTGGTGGGTAAGATTTCTTCCATTCATTCATCACAGCCTTAGAAAGAGAACAGTGGAAGATTGGGGTAAATGGGCTGAATGTTTTTTTCCTGGGTTTTCTGCAGTAATTTCAGTGAAGGCAAGCAGAACTCTATAGCAGAAGCATTGAGACTACAACCTCAACTCTAAAGGTAAAAGGCCATCTTTAACTTGAGCAAGAGCTATTGAGCAATATAAATAAATCAAATGGAAATCAACATCACTTCTTCAGTGAACCAGATGAGTTTTTCTCCTGACAATCGATTTAGACTCAATTCCAGATCTTACTGAATCAAAAATCTACTGTCTGCCATGGTTAAGGTACAAACCTGGTCCCCAGAACATTACCCAAATGCCTGGATTAACAGTTCAATGATAATACCACTAGGCCATTGCCTCTGCTATTCAATATTTCTGGGCACTTTTCTACTTTCTATCCAAAGCCCAGGAAGGTAACTTGAAATAATTCCACAAAGACTGATATAATATCATCAAGTCATCTTCTATTTGCACATTAAGCATCTTGACACTAATACTGACTCTTCAGAGTCAATTCTCAGAATTTCTGACATTCCTTTTTATATGTAAACTAGGGCTCCCTGATGGGGGCTATTAATCTGATCCAATCAGGTTTCTCATTCTATGAGGTCCAGGTGACTGACCCTGTTAAAATTGCTACACAATCAGCCAATTTATGTATTTTGAATAGCTTGAATTCTGGTTTTTTGAAGATACAGAGGGGAAGTTATAATGAAATTCTGATGGACATACTTTTGTTAAAAGTGAGTAGTTTTCACCAACTTCCCATTGAATGTTATTCATAAAGTGGGAAAAGCTCAGTAGATGCAGTTCATATTCAAATAAACTGAAAGGAAAGAACTAGCAAAACTCAGGAGTGACCTCTAGTGTTTAGCGAGGACCATTCCTTTATTATTTTTTCTGTATTTTTGATTGTGAGCTGAGATGGGAAAAGTACTGCTTTAACAATCATGGATTGTAGAAAGGATTACTGTGCTTCTTAGCTGTAGGATGCTGACACCAAGTGCTGTGCACACTGCTGGAATTAGAGTCATACAGCAAAGAAACAAGCCCTTCAGCCCACCATGTCTAAGCTGACCAACTGTACGGGTCTAGGCCCGAAACGTCAAGCTTTCCTGCTCCTATGATGCTGCTTGGCCTGCTGTGTTCATCCAGCTCCACACCTTGTTATCTCGGATTCTCCAGCATCTGCAGTACCTATTATCTCTGTACAAATCCCATTTACTTTGTCAATAGCCTACTAGTTCCTGGTTTTTTCAGCTCTCATCCAGATACTAAAATGTTGATAGTGTACCTGCCTCCACCACTCTGACAGAATGTTCTACATTTCTACCATCCTCTGGATGAAAAAAATTTGCCAGATTTCGTTCAAGTCATTTATTCCTCCCCTCAGGCTTATGACCTGTGGTCTGAGGCATGTTGGCCTTGGGAAGAGATTCTCACAATCTATGCTTCTGATAATTTTGCGTAACTCAGATTCCCCTCAGCCTCCTTTGCTGCAAGGAAAACAAACCCAACCTACCAAGTCTCTGCTCATAACAGACTTTTCATCCCAGGCAACATTCCAGTGAATCTCCTCTGCACCCCTCCAGTGCAATCATGTTCTTATAGTGTGGTGACCAGAAGTGCAACAATATTCCATCTGTGGCCTAATCAATGCTTTATAATGTTGTATAATTAGGGGAGGTGATGGCCTAGTGGTATTATTGCTGGACTATTAATCTGGGGACTCAAGTTCAAATCCTGCCATGGCAGATGATGGAATTTGAATTCAATAAAAATATCTGGAATTAAGAATCTAATGATGACCGTGAATCCATTGTCAATTGTTGGAAAAGCCCACCTGGTTCACAAACGTCCTTTAGGGAAGGAAACTGCCATACTTATCTGGCCTGGCCTAAATGTGATTCCAGAACCACAGCAGCGTGGTTGACTCTTAACTGCCCTCTGGGCAATTAAGGGTGGGCAATAAATGCTGTGTGGCCAGTTACGGCCTCATCCCATGAATGAATGAAAAAAAAAACGAGACTTCCTTGTTCCTATATTTTATGCCCCAGCTAATGAAGCCAAGCATTCTGTGTGCCTCCTTCACCACCCTGTCGACCTGTGCTGACACTTTTAGGGAGCTATGGGCTTTTTCACCAAAGTCCCTTTTTTCCTCAATACTCCCGAGGGACATACCATACATTATGTGTATCCTTCCATCATTAGATCTCCCAAAGTGTATCACCTCAGACTTATTGGGATTAAATTCCATCTGCCATTTCTCTGTCCAATTTACCAGCTGATCAATGTAAGACTATAGCCTGAGACCATCCTTCTCACTATCAACAATATTATCCATTTGTGTCATCTGCAAACTTACTAATTATACCTTCTACATTTACATCCAAGGCATTAATGTATGTAACAAACAGCGAGGGTCCCAGCACCAAACCCCATGGTACACCGCTCGTCTCAGGCTTCCAATTACAAAACAGTCCAGCTAGCAGCTCCAGAGGAGACTGTGGCACCCAATCCTGCTGAGTCTTCACCAACACCACAGACCTCCCCCTTACTGAGGACGAATGGTCTGTCCTCAGTAAAAGGCTCACATTTGTCCCCCTCCACCCACACATCAAAGAATACCGCTCACGCTTGGACGTTGAACAGTTTTTCCGCCACCGTCGCCTCCGCCTCCGTGCTTACTTCTTTAACCGTGAGCTTAACCCTCCCTCTACTGACCCCTTCTCCCGCCTCCAACACACCCCCTCCTCCTGGACACCACCCCAAGGCCTCCTACCCTCCCTCGACCTCTTCATCTCCGCTCCAATCCCAACCTCACCATAAAACCCGCAGACAAGGGAGGCGCAGTCGCAGTATGGCGCACTGAACTCTACATCGCCGAGGCCAGGCGCTAACTCTCTGACACCTCCTCCTACTGCCCCTTTGATCATGATCCCACACCCGAACAACAAACTATCATCTCCCAAACCATCCACAAGCTCATCGCCTCAGGTGACCTCCCACCCATAGCCTCCAACCTCATCGTTCCCCAACCCCGCACTGCTCGCTTCTATCTCCTTCCCAAAATCCACAAACCTGACTGCCCTGATCGACCCATTGTCTCCGCCTGCTCCTGCCCCACCGAACTTATCTCCACCTGCCTCAACTCCATTTTCTCCCCCTTGGTCCAGGAACTCCCGACCTACGTCCATGACACCACCCACGTCCTCCACCTCCTCCAGAACTTCCAATTCCCCCATACCCAACACCTCATCTTTACCATGGACGTCCAGTCCCTATACACCTGCATTCCACATGCAGATGGCCGAAAGGCCCTCTGCTTCTTCCTGTCCTGCAGGCCCGGCCAGTCCCCCTCCGCTGACACCCTCATCCGCTTAGCCGAACTCATCCTCACCCTCAACAACTTCTCTTTCAATTCCTCCCACTTCCTACAGATAAAGGGGGTGGCCATGGATACCTGCATAGGCCCAAGCTATGCCTGCCTCTTTGTAGGTTACGTGGAACAATTCCTATTCCGTACCTCTTCCTCCGCTACTTTGATGACTGTATCGGCGCCGCCTCATGCTCCCATGAGGAGCTTGAACAGTTCATCCACTTCACCAACACCTTCCACCCCAACCTTAAGTTCACCTGGACCACCTCTGATACCTCTCTCTCCTTCCTGGACCTCTCTGTTTTCATCTCTGGCAACCACCTAGAAACGGATATCCATTTCAAGCCTACCAACTCCCACAGCTAGCTCGAATACACCACCTTCCTGCAAAAATGCCATCCCCTATTCCCAATTCCTTTGCCTCCGCCATATCTGCTCCCAGGATGAGGCATTCCAATCCCATATATCTCAGATGTCCTCAGTTTTCAAGGACCGCAACTTGCCCCCCTCAGTGGTCGAGAACGCCCTCAACCATGTCTCCCACATTTCCTGCAACTCATCCCTCACACCCACTCCCCGCAATAACAACCAAAACAGAATCCCCCTCATGCTCACGTACCACCCCACCAACCTCCGAATCCAACCCATCATCCTCCGACGCTTCTGCCATCTGCAATCCGACCCCACCACCAAAGACATTTTTACCTCCCCACCCTTATCTGCTTTCCGGAGGGACCACTCTCTCCAGGACTCCCTTGTCCGATCCACACTCCCCTCCAGCCCCACCACACCCGGCACTTTTCCCTGCAACCGCAGGAAGTGCCACACCTGCCCCTACACCTACCCCCCTCACACCCATCTCAGGCCCCAAGAAGACTTTCCACATCAATCAGATGGTCACCTGCACATCTGACAATGTGGTATGTTGCATTCGCTGTTCCCGTTGTGGCCTCCTCTACATCGGGGAAACCAAGTGGAGGCTTGGGGACCGCTTTGCAGAACACCTGCGCTCGGTTCGCAACAAACAACCGTACCTCCCAGTCGTGAACCATTTCAACTTCCCCTCCCATTCCTCAGACGACATGTCCATCCTGGGCCTCCTGCAGTGCCACAGCGATGTCACCCGAAGGTTGCAGGAACAGCATCTCATATTCCGCTTGGGAACCCTGCAGCCCAATGGTATCAATGTGGACTTCACAAGCTTCAAAATCTCCCCTCCCTCTACCGCATCCCAAAACCAGCCCAGTTTGTCCCCGCCTCCCTAACCTGTCCTTCCTCTCACCTATCCCCTCCTCCCACCCCAAGCCCCACCCCCATCTCCTACCTACTAACCTCATCCAGCCCCCTTGACCTGTCCGTCCTCCCTGGACTGACCTATCTCCTCCCTAACTCCCCACCCACGCTCACCTTTACTGTCTCCATCCCCGCCTCTTTGACCTGTCTGTGTCAAAGAACAAAGAACAAAGAACAAAGAAAACTTACAGCCCAGGAACAGGCTCTTCGGCCCTCCAAGCCTGTGCCGATCCAAATCCACTGTCTAAACCTATCGCCCAATTCCTAAGGATCTGTATCCCTCTGCTCCCCACCTACTCATGCATCTGTCCAGACGCACCTTAAATGAATCTACCGTGCCTGCCTCTACTACCTCTGCTGGCAATGCGTTCCAGGCACCTACCACCCTCTGTGTAAAGTACTTTCTGCGTGTATCCCCCTTAAACTTTTCTCCTCTCACCTTGAACGCGTGACCCCTCGTTATTGAATCCCTCACCCTGGGAAAAAGCTTATCTCTATCAACCCTGTCTATACCCTTCATGATTTTGAAGACCTCAATCTGGTCCCCCCTCAATCTCCTTTTTTCTAATGAAAACAATCCTAACCTAGTCAACCTCTCTTCATAGCTAGCACCTTCCATACCAGGCAACATCCTCGTAAATCTTCTCTGTACCCTCTCCAAAGCTTCCACATCCTTTTGGTAATGTGGCGACCAGAACTGTACACAGTATTCTGAATGCGGCCGAACCAAAGTCTTGTACAATTTTAACATGACCTGCCAGCCCTTATACTCAATACCCTGTCCGATGAAGGCAAGCATACCATATGCCTTCTTGACCACTCTATCCACCTGTGCAGCTACCTTCAGGGTACAATGGACCTGAACTCCCAGATCTCTCTGCTCATCAACTTTTCCCAAGGCTCTTCCGTTTATAGTATAGTTCGCTCTAGAATTAGACCTCCCAGAATGCATCACCTCACACTACTAGGTGTCCTTTCCACCTATCTTCTCCTCTATCCATCTTCTATCTGCCTCCACCCCTCCCTATTTATTTCAGAACCCTGTTCCCCTCCCCCATTTCTGAAGAAGGGTCTAGGCCCGAAACATCAGCCTTCCTGCTCCTCTGATGCTGCTTGGCCTGCTGTGTTCATCCAGCTCTACACCTTGTTATCTCCATCATCAGCCTTTGCCTCCTATTTGTCAGCTAATTTTGGACATACTTTGCCAACATGGATCCCATGGGTCAGCCTTCCATGTGAGACCTTGTCAAGTGCCTTACTGAAGTCCATCAACTGCATCACCCTCAATATATTTAGGTACCACTTCAAAAAACTCAATTAAGTTAGTCAGACAGGATCTCCGTCCAACGAATCCATGCTGACTATTCCTGCACAATCCCTGCCTTTCCAAGTATTGATTAATCCCATCCTACAAAACTTTTTCCAATAATATCCCTACCTCTGATGTCAGACTAACTGATCTGTAATTACCTGGCCTATCCCTGCTACCTTTCTTGACCAAAGGAACTAGTTAGCTATCCTCCAGTCATCTGGCACTTCACCAGCAAAATATTAAATGTCTCCACCAAGGCCCCAGGAATCTCTTCCCTTACCTCCCATAGCAGCCTGTGATACATCTCATCAGACCCAAGGGATTTATGCACCCGCATGTTTGTTAAAACATCTAATACCATTTCCTTATTAATCTTAGCATGTTCTAGAACCTCAAAAACCAACTGAAATTGCCATTCTTTCACCATTGTAAACATAGAAAAGAAATATTCATTTAAGCACCCACCCATGTCCACTGGTTCCATGCACAGGCTGCCTCTTTGGTCTCTAGTAAATCCCTTTTTTTTTCCTAAACATCTTGAATAAGTATTTCAAGAGTAAGAGAATTATGAATAGTCTTGGTGTTTTCCTTAATTCCATTTGCAAAGATATTTTGTGGCCCCTCTTTGCTCTCCAACTTTCCTTTTTAAGCAATCTCCTACCCTTTCTATACTTTAAAAACAAAGGAGGTCTTACTAATGTGCTGTAACTGATGTATGCTTTCCTCTTTTCTTTATCAAACCTTCAATATCCCTTGACATCTAGGGTTCCCTAAATTTGTTGCCTTTGCCCTTCACTCTTTGAGGAACACACTGGCTCTGAATTCTCACTATATTAGTTTTAAATGACTGCCGCTTTCCAAATGTCAACTTACCTGCAAGTAGCTGCTCCCAGTCATGTCAACAGTGTGGAGCTGAAGGAACACAGCAGGTCAGACAGCATCAGGGGAACAGGAAAGTCAGTGTTTCAGGACAGGACTGGGAAGAAGGAAGGGAGCTCAGAAATAAATAGAGGGGGGATGGCTGGTCAAAGGCAAGTGGGTTTTTGGAGATTGACCTATGGGACGGGTGGGGCAGATAGGTGAGAAGAAAGATGGGCAAGTTGGTTCAGGTCAAGGAAGTGGGGATGAGAGGGCGGGCTGGACATGGGATGAGGCTGGGGTTGGGGAGATTTTGAAGCTGGTGAATTCTATGTTGAGACCATTGGTCTGTAGGCTCCCGAGGCGGAAGATAAGGTGTTGTTCCTCCAATTTTCACATGGCCTCATTGTGACATTGGAGGAGGCCCAGGATGGACATGTCACCAAGGGAGTGGGAAGGGGAGTTGAAATGGCTGTCAACCAGAAGGTGGTGTTGATTGGAAGTCGGAGCTCCTTTCCCCCTCCTTAATCCTGATGAAGGGACCCAACCTGAAACACCGACTTTCCTACTCTTCTGATGCTGCCTGACCTGCTGTGTCCCTCCAGCTCCACACAGCATTGACTCAACTCCAGCATCTGCAGTTCTTGCTATCTCCATGCTCCCAGTCTATGTTTGCCAGATCTTATCTGATAAATTGGATTTGGCCTTCCCCGGGTTAGACCCTTAACCTTAGTTGTCTCCCCCTTTGATGTACTACCTAACTCTCTAAATTCCTGCTACAGGAACTCAGACATGTACCATGACTGCTGGCTGTTTACCCTCCCTCTTCAGAATGCCCTGCAGCCACTCTGTCACATCCTTGACCCTGGCACCAGGGAGGCAACATACTATTCGAGAGTCTCACTTGCTACCACAGAACCACCTGTCAGTTCCCTTTACAACCAAGTCCCCTTTCACTAAAGCTTTCCTAGTCATTTTCCCTCCCCTGCTATCCCAGTGAGCTCCAACAATTCACATGTGTTGCTCTCAAATGTTGTCATACAAGGAATAAACAGGAATAAAGGAACAGCTAATGGTTATGTTGTTCATGCTTCGGACATTTCAACCATTTTCCACATAACCTCTTTTTACTCAGGTACAATATTTGTGAGATGATCAAAAGGACCAAAGACAACTTGCAAATCAAATGCAAAAAAAGGCTGTTTGGCTGAATATTATCTAAAATCCTGCTCTTTCTTTATAAAACTCCTGATTCTTGCAGTAATTGCTCTTCCAATTGTAGTATTAAGTAATTGTCTAAACTGCTACTGGCTCCTCGACTGGGACCAGGTACTACACCCATGCAGTTAAACACCAGCTCTGATGAACGCGGTGAAGGTTGGTCTTGTATGGGGACGCAATGACCTAGTTGTATTATAGCTGGACTGTTAATCCAGAGACCCAAATACTGTTCTCGGGTCCCAGGTTCAAATCCCACCACGGCAGATGGTGGAATTTGAATTCAATAAAAAAAATCTGGAATTAAGAATCTAATGATGACCATGAATCAATTATCAATTGTTGGGGAAAAACTTATCTGGCTCATTAATGTCCTTTTGGGAAGGAATCTGCCGTCCTTACCTGGTCTGACCTACATGTGACTTGAGACCCACAGCAATGTGGTTGACTCTGAACTGTCCTCTGGGCAATTAGGGTGGGCAATGAATCTGCCCAGTCAGCGATGCCCTCATCCCATGAATGAATTAAGAAAAAAAAAATGTGGTTCTCTCTCTAGGTGGTTGGAGCTCTGCTGCTGGGCCAGGTCAATTCTTCACTGAAGAATGGCCTTCAGGTGTCCTTCCTTGCTGCCTCTTCAAGAATTTTCTGTGGTCCTCAGCCAATTGTCCTTCTAGGTCAAGGTGTCCAAGGGGATCAGTGATATCATTTATGTAAGATGCTCAGGTTGCCTCAGTGTCCATTCCCAATGTGTCAAGGGCATATTCCCCCTCTCCATACATAGTGATGGTGGGAACCTGGGGCACCAGTGAGTCTGCTTGCTGTACTCCAATTTGTAAACCTGCCTTGTTTTTCGAGGGCAAATTTGGGCTTGTCCTTGCCTGCAATTGTCCTGCATGGATCCTTTGTCCTTGGCCTGTTCTGAAAGTCCCATCAGGCCTAGCTGCTCAAATGTTGCCATTCTGGTTTTGGGCCTAGCTGTTCAAGCCCTGGCCTATCTGGTCACAGCAACGATTTGTCTTTCAGCATATTCCTGCATTGTTAATATCTCAGAATTTTTAAAATGCTTTTGCCTCGTCCATTTCTTTTATTTTCTAAATGTTTCAGACTGTCCACTGCCGATGATAAATCTACCACTTTTATTATCCTACAACATTGTGTGACACACTGATTCAGAGCTTTGTGGAGTAGCCTGACATGAAAGATAAACTTGTGAGTTTCTCCAATCCCCTCTGGTAAATACATAGGTTCCCTTTGGTTGCACCACCATTGTCCTCAGCTCCACCATTCCCTATGCAATCACACTGAGCAATTCTCTCTACATTAGGATCTTTACGTTATTCATTACCTTCAAATCAATGTTTATGCTAAAGATAATTGTGTTATTATGTTATACGCTCCAGGAAATCTTTATAGAATGTCTGTTCAATAATAATGTTATTCTACAGGGATGTAGGAGATGCCATTGCAGGAAGGCAACTCTGTGTTCTTGATATTGACATAAGGTCACATGCGGATTCTCCTCTCACCCTTCTCTATTTTCATTGAACATTAAATGTAGTTTAGCTGGTTCTTTTTGAAACTAAAAATATGATGGCTGCAAAATTTGGCTCCATAACATTGCTGGAGCCAATGCAATGGGAAACTGAGGCTCTCAACGTGGTGGATGCAGTTCATTGAGGATAGCCAGTTATGGTGAGCCCCATAGTTGGAAAGGCACTAGTAAGTCAGTCAGGATCATTCAGAGTGTACAGGTCTTGAAATCAAATGAATTCTCAGGTTGGTCAGATGCACCATCTGTAAATGTGGACCAGATAGGCCCTACCTTAATGATTCCTAGATGAACATTGTGGCAGGACTGTGATGTATTCTCGGAGAGCTGGTGATTACTGGTTTTAGAAGGGAGTTTTTCTGCTCCCTGTCTGAGATCAGATGTTTTTCTTATGAAGGTTACATTTGCAATCACTCTTGGAATGCAATTGGACTGGGAGATGGAGCAAAGCATACAGAGAGGGGAAACTGGGCACTGTGCAGCCAGCAGGTAGGTTCTCCACAGATGGGTCTCCCTACCAAAAATTAACTCTACCTACCTCAACCTTACCTGGGTGATATGCCTGAGATGTTTGTAATTCCACAAGGAGATTGTCACAGAACTGTGGCGCGTTATTTAATCAGAGTTACAGCCTCCCAGCAGAACAAGTCGCCATCAAAATCAACATTGTTCTTAACTTCTTCACAACCATATCCTGCCAGATAGGAGCTGGTGACATCCTGATTCATTATCTAATGTTGTATTTGAGATTTATGGATGCCCTTTACACCAGACAAGGAGGTTTCATCATCTTTCTAATCATGGAAAAGTGGGAAAAACGGACACTTGGTTTTACCAAAATAACTAGATTCCCAATCATGCATGGAGCTATCAAACACATTTACCTGGTTCTGTAGGCTCCTCATCTTCATGAGGTCCAAGAACCACCAAAGATTCCACTCTGTTAATATACAGTTAGGTATGTGGCTATGGGAAACCCCTCATGTCAGTGAATATCTGCAATCCTAGCAACAGCAAGTCCTCAAGAAGACTGCCATTCCTGACAAATATCTCTGAACCACCATGAAGAAGCAGAGGTGTTTTTGGAGATATGAGATACATTTACATATGGCTGATGATCCCTTTCGTCATCCAACTACACAAAGACAGCATGTCTAAAATGAAGGACGTGCTGATACCAGGAACATCATGGGACAGATCATGCTCACTCTGAAATAATATTGTGCTGTCTGAGCCACAGAAGGTCAACTCAAAACATCTGCTGCAGAACATCTCCAAGTTTGTGGTGGTCTTCCAAATCATTCACAACTTTGCTGCTGGGTGTCTCTCAGTGTATGGTGGCCACTGACACAAGAAGAGGACAAGACTAAAGGGGTAAGAAATTGGCATCTCTGAATACTCTGGCTGTGTTGTCTTATAATTGTTGAGACCCCAGCTGCCTTAGGATCACCCAATCATCACCATTAATACACCATGGTCTACCTTTCCATCCATCTGCTACATCCAGTTACTGCTCCCACTTGACCAAAATCCTGCACTGAAAGCCACCAGCAAAAAGATATTTCCTTATCAAGTATCTAACAAAAGTGAAACTAACAACTGTGCATACCTAATGCCTCCTCTGAGTGTCTGTCTTGTGTGTGTGTTTGCCAGACTGAGTGCTATTACAACAGAAACTGCAGCAAGGCTGGTGGAAAGACACTGACTTTCACTTGATCAATTGCCAAAGGCCTTTCAGGGTGGCTTTGAGTATCTCTGGGTCGAGAGGCCCAAGCTTTGGAATGGGCTACATTGTTGTAGTCATCAGCAATTTAGGCTGCCTGGAAGAAAGGTGACATCAGGACAATGTTGGAGTAGCTGTAGTGTGAATAAGATTGCTGTCCTCTTGTGTGAGTCTGAGCTTGTGTGGCAACAATCACGGTGCACAGGTCCTCCAGCTGACATTCCACAACAACAGCTGTTGAGTGGCTTCTGCCTGTGCCTTTGAGATTTGAGTCTCTAGACTGTGTCTGAAAATGCTGTTGTGAAGTTGGCCATCACCTCCATGCTGGAAGTGATGGCTCTAAGTTCTGCACAAAGCCCTGTGCCTTGTTGGAGCTGGATTCCTTCATTCTCACTGAAATGATGACAGGTTGTCTGCCAGGTCTAACAATATGTCAAATATCTCAATGCCAGCACTTGTACATGAGCCTAAATGGCCTACCCTGGGTCCTGAGGCTGTGGTCCCCAACCCGAAAAAAACAGCCGCCTGCCTCTAGTCTGACTAGTCTTATTGGAATTTTCCACATTTCAATCCGATCCCCTCTCATCCTTTTAAAACTCTTGTGAATACAAGCCCAGTCTTCGCATGTGACAATCCTGCCATTCCTGTTATAAGAAAGTAGGAACAGGAATAGGCCATTCAGCCCTGCGAGCCTGTTCCACCAATCATTGAGGTCATGGCTGATCTGAACCCTAACACCATATACCATTGTGAGATGAGGAGAAATTTCTTTACTCAGAGTTGTTAGGATTTGGAATGTGCTGCCTGGAATAATGCTGGAGGGGGATTCTGAAGGAGGTTTCAAAAGAGAGCTTAATACAGATTTGAAAGTGATGAATTTAGAGGGCTATGGAGATAGGGCTAGAGATTGGGATCAGCTAGAGAACTCTTTTGGAAGCTGGTACAGACATGGTGGGCCAAATGGCCTCCTTCTATACTGTAAAATTGAATGATTCTATAAGATCTGCCGCCGATTTTTGATTGATGATTTTCTTTATTGTATGTCAGTACACATGACAATAAAATCAGTGAAAAGCTCTATTAATGAGTGGTACAGGCAGATCACAGCAAGCAAAGGGTATACAGAACAAAAAGACTTAGAGGCATACAGGTTATATTATTTGAGGCTAGTGTCCATTCAACAGTCTGATAACAGGCAGTAAGAAGCTGTTCCTGAACTTGCTGGTATGTGTGTTCAGGATTCTATATTTTCTGCCTGATGGAAGAGGTTGTAGGAGGTCATTACCAGGGTATGATGGGTCTTTGATGATGTTGGCTGCCTTTCCGCAGAAGCGAGCTGTGTAAATAGACTCCATGGATGGCAACAAAAACAAAGTTGCTGGAAAAGCTCAGCAGATCTGGCAGCATCTGTGAAGGAAAAAACAGAGTTAATGTTTCGGGTCCAGTGAACCTTCCTCAGAACTCTGGGCTAATCTTTTCTGAGGAAACGTCACTGGACCCGAAACATTAACTCTGTTTTTTTCCTTCACAGATCCTGCCAGATCTGCTGAGCTTTTCCAGCAACTTTGTTTTTATTCTTGATTTACAGCATCCGCAGTTCTTTTGGTTTCCATGAATGGCAAGTTGGCTTCTGTGATGGTCTGGGCTGTGCACACTGCCTTCTGTAGTTTCTTACGGTCCTGGACAGAGTAGTTGCCAGACCATGCCATTATGAACCGGGACAATATGCTTTCAATGGTGCATCTGTGGAAGTTTGTAAGGGACCTCATGGACATGTCAAACTTCCTGAGCTGCCTGAGGAAGAAGAGGTGTTGTTCTGCCTTCTTGACTGTCGTGTTTACATGGGACATCCAGGACAGATCATTGGTTATCGTTACTCCGAGGAACTTGATGCTCTATACTCTCTCAACCTCAGTTCCGTTGATTTAGATGGGGGCATGTTTTCCTCCTTTCTTTCTGAAGTCAATGATCAGTTCTTTAGTTTTGCCAACATTGAGAGACAGATAGTTTTCATTTCATCACGTCACCAAGCCCTCAATCTGCCTTCTCTGTTTTGAGTCATTGTTGTTAGATATCTGTCCCACTATGGTGGTATCATCAGTGACGTTCATATGGAATTTGGCAACATATAAGGTCCATATCCCGTAAAGCCTTTGTTTATTAAAGCTTTATCTATCTCAGATTTAAACTTCACAACTGATCCTGCATTAATTGCCATTTATGGAAGAAAGTTCCAAATATCTACCATTCTTGTGTGTGTAGAAGTGCATCCCAACAACTCTCCTGAATGGTCTGGCTCCAATTCTACGACTATGGCCCCTAGTTCTAGAAACTACAACCCACAGAAATGGTTTATCTTTGTCTATCCTGTCTTTCCCTGCTAATATCTTGAAGACTTCAATTAGATCACCCCTTAATCTTCTAAATTCGAGAGAAAACAGGCCAAATTTGGATAATGTCTCCTCATAACTTAACTCCTGAGGACCAGGTGTCATTCTTGTAAACCGACACTGCATTCCCTCCAAGGTCCATATATCATTCCTCAGGTGTGATGCCCAGATCTGTGCACACTACTCCAAGTGGGGTCTAACCAGAGCTTTGTATAACTGCAGCATAACGTCTGCATCCTTGTACTGCAGTCCTTTAGATATAAAGGCCAGCATTCCCTTAACTTTCTTGATTATTTTCTACACCTGATTATGGCATTTTAAAGATTTCTGCACCTGAACCTCAAAGATTCTTTGGACATCTACTTACTTAACTTCATACCAGCTAGAAAGGACTCTAATCTATTTTTTTTTAGTTTAAAATGAATATCACACACTTGCTAATGTTGAACTCCATCTGCCAGCTTTGCCCATTCACTTTGTATATCAATATCCCTTTATAATTTTATGCTATCTTCTATACAGCCTATGATGCTGCTTAACTTTGTGTCATCATCAACTACAGATCTATGACTTTCTAGGCCATTATCCAAATCATTAATAAATAATTTGAGTGGTTTCTTAAGCTTTTTCAGAGGCTGGTTCTAGTTAACTGCATTATTTGGGGTCTGGAATCACAGGATGACCACACCCGATAAAGATTTCCTTTCATAAAGGACAACAATGATTTAGATGGGTTTTTAAAACAATCCAGTGGTTTTATCGTCGCCATTAATGAGACTGGCTTTTTTTAATACTTAATTAATAGGATTTATATTCTCCAGCTGCCATTGGTAGCATCGTGGCTCAGTTAGCATTGCTGCCTTCACAGTGCCAGGGACCTGGGTTCAATTCTGGCCTTCGGTGACTCTTTGTGTGGAATTTGCACATTCTCCTCGTGTCTGCGTGGGTTTCTTCTGGGTGCTCTAGTTTCCGCCCACAGATCAAAAATGTGCAGGTTAGGGGCATTGGCCATGTTAGGATGTCCATAATGTCCAGCAATCTGAAGGCCAGGTGGATTAGCCATGGGAAATGCAGGGTTACAAACACCTATGGGGATTGTGTAGGGGTCTGGATGGGACACTCTTTGGAGGATTGGTGCAGACTTGATGGGCCAAATGGTCTCTTTCTGCACTGTAGGGATTCTTTGTTCTATGGGGATTAAACTCATGATTCTGTTCTGGCCAGTCAATTATTAGCATAGCAACAGAATCAATAAGTTCGATTTCTGTTAATTTTTGAGCACCAAGGAGGACCTCAGAGGATTTTTTTCCTTTCATGTGTTCCAATATTTTTCCTTATCTCTATTTTTTCAAAAAAATGTCCTTATGGAGCTAATTTTCTGAAGGTATTTCATTAATTTAATTGGTCCTATTGGATCAGAGCAAAAGTCAAGCGAGCCAAAATATTGAATAGGAGCCAATGTTTAATTAATTAATGTGAAGAGAAAGCAATGTTGTTAGTCTCAGTGCTCTTGCATCTGGTAAGAAACATCAGGCACATTTTAACAACCAATAGTTTTTCTGTCTTTCCCACTGGAATGTCTGTCCTTCTGAATGCTGAGCAGAAAAGACTAAGCTACTTTTCTCTTGCTATTAATTAGCTAATTATTAATTAACATTGGAAAAATGGTTTATTATGCAAGACCACAGACTATAAATGTACTCCAGCAAAAATCAACTACTTCAGAGGAAGGATGAGAATTAAAAGGGAAGAAAAATGCAAATAGCTAATAAACTGACCAATAATAAACTGACCAATGCCTAAATTCTTTAGCAAACCAATTGCAAGGTTTATGTTGTTAAATTTGATATGGTTGCCTATAAAATAACTGCAACAAATTTGAAGTTAGACCTAATGATTTCTCTTTTCAGTCTATCAAATACGTCTATTCATAACTTTAAAAACCTAAATTAGGCCTCTTGTTTGTCTTCTTGCTACGGAAAGAATCTGGTATCTTGTTCACCTACTTTTTTTTTCAATCCATGTATCATCTGATCCAGATATTATATACCATTAATATGAAAAACAAAACTCCTTTGCTCACAGCATAATATTACTCTTCTTAAGGATGTCTCGTCATCTTTTCAGTTCTGAAATGAACATTGTCAGCAACTCCTCAACTGTCAAACCACAGTGGCAGCTCATTCTCTTCAGGTCATCCCCTGGTGCGCTGTGACATAATCTATGCCTGACTCAGTAAAACATTAGATTCTATGCATATTACGCCAGAGATCTGTATGTCCCAAAAATGCTATCACACTCTTGCAACTTGCCTCATGATGCTATGACTGCAACTGGATTGATTGGATGATCTAAAACTTTCGTTTTCAAAATCCAGACTGGTGTCAAAGAAGAGATAACACAGAGTGGAGCTGGAGAAACACAGCAGGCCAGGCAGCATCAGAGGAGCAGGAAAGTTGACGTTTCAGATCAGGACCCTCCTTCAGACCCGAAATGTCAACTTTCCTGCTCCTCTGATACTGCCTTGCTTGCAGTGTTTCTCCAGCTCCACACTGTGTTATCTCTGACTCCAGCATCGGCAGTTCTTACTATGTCTGGTGTCAAAGAAGGCTGTGTGATACTGTCCATGTTATTCTTAATCTACTTCACAGTGATTATTCACCTCAATAAAGATCAACTGATCTCTAATTTCAGTAATAAACCCTGTCTGGATGGAAAACATTTAACCTCAGTTACCACAACACCAAAACTAAACTGACTACATTAACAGAAATTATCTACATTATCTACTTCCACATACATGACATTGGGATATATTGAGCACTTTGCATACCTTGGCAAGCCCCTCTTTCAAAAGGCCATGATTTATGAGAAGATCGAACTTTGGATCAGCTTCCCCACTTCGGCATTCTAAAATCAACAGCACTGAGTATTCGACACTAAACATTGCAGCTCAGCAAAAATCTTGGTGTACAGAGCAATGTCTTTTTTTTAACCACACTCTTGTTTTCAGCAAGATCTGGTCTGTGCATCAGCATCACATCAAAGCTCTGGAGAAATTCTATCACCAATTCCTCCACCACATCCTTTGGATTCAATCGGTTGACCATCAAGCAAATGCGCATGTCATTATTGAAGTCAGCTCCACATACGTTCAAGTAAAACTGCTGAATATTCAACTACAATTAACTGCCCCCCTCCCCACCCCAAATCAGGTCATGTTTTCTCAGCTGTCAATGGCCAATGTGGAAGGGGAAGAATAACAAAGCACTTCAAAAGATACTCTGATGCACTCCTTGAAATACAGCAACACTGATATTCATAGAACCCTTACAGTGCAGAAAGAAGCCATTCAGCCCATCAAGTCTGCACCAATCATCCAAACAACATATCATCCAGATCCAGCCCCAGCCCCCTACCTTGTCCCTATAACCCTGCATTTACCATGGCTAACCCACCCAGCCTGCGCACTACATGGCAATTTAGCATGGCCAATCCACCTGGGAAGACTTTAATGATGAGGCAGTGTGGTGGCAGAGAAGGAGAAAAAAAGAAGCAAAATCCTACACTTCAGATCCTCTGCCTTGTTTGGACATTCTGTCAATCAACTGTAGGTTGGGAATCAGCATGTTCAGCCACATGAAAACGCAAAGTGGAAACTTATAACCCTGAGTCGTTGTCATCCTCAAATCAAAGGGCAGTCATGATAATAGTCATCCTGATGAATGAAATTAATTTATTCAGAACAATTTTCACTTAGGTCTGCCACGGAACCCTGCCAGTCACTTTAAATTCTACTCTGTGCAGTGTCTCAAATTTGTGGCCTAATATTTCATTATTCATTTCAGCTGTTATGTCAGTCTCCATGTTGTGATATTGCATTAATTACTTTCCATCTTGATAAACAATTGCCAGAATTTTAAATTATATATTGTATTGCAACATCTTGTAATTACCTCGTGTTTTAATGCAGTTAAATGTTCCCTTTGGCATTTTAGAACATAGATAATTGAATATAGAATAGTACAGTGCAGGAACAGGCCATTCAGCCCATCAGGTCTATGCTGACCATGATGCCATTTTAAACTATTCTCATTTGCCTCCTTATGATCTTTGTCCCTTTATTCCTTGTCTGTTCAGATGTTTGTCCAAATGTCTCTTAAAAGTTGCTATTGTATCTGCTTTTACCATCTGCCCTGTCAGCATATTGCAGGCACCTACCACCCACTGCGTCAAAACCTTCCTCACACATCTCCTTTAAACTTTCCCCCTCTCCCCATGAACCTATAGCCCATAGTATTTGACGGTTCCACCCTGGGAAAGAGACTCTATCTATGCACCCTATCCATTGCCTCTCATAATTTTCCACACTCCTATCAGGTCACCCCTCAGCTTCTGACGCTCTAGTGAAAACAATCCAAGTTTGTCCAACCTCTGCTTATAGGTAATACACTGCAATTGACTCAACATCCTGGTGAAACTCTTTTACACCCTCTCCAAAGTCTCCACATCGTAGCTGTAGCATGGTGACCAGAATTGCACATAACACTCCAAAAAGTTTTATACTGCAGTATAGCTTGCCAAATGTCATACTCAATGCCTCAATTGATGAAGACAAGCATTCAGTATGCCTTCCTTATCACCTTATCCATTCGTGTTGGAACTTTCAGGGAGCTATGGACTTGCATCCCAGGATCTCTCTGTATGTTAATGCTTCTAAGGATCCTGCTATTTACTGCATATTTTCTTCCTGCATTTGACCTCGCAAAGTACATCACCTCACATTTGTCCAGAAGAAACTCCATCAGCCATTTCACCACTCAGCTTTTCAACTGTTCTAAACCTTTGACAGCCTGCCGTACCACCTAAAACTCCACCAATTTTTGTGTCATCTGCAAACTAACTAATCAGACCGCCTATATTTTAATCAAAATCATTTATATATATTACAATCAACAGAGGTACAAGCACTGGTCACAGATCTTCAGTCAGAAAAAACACCCCTCTACAACTACCCTCTGTCTTCTATGACCAAGCAAATTTTGTATCCAAATTACCAAATCACAGTGGATCCCATGTGACTGAATCTTTTGGGCCAGCCTACCATGCACAACCTTGTCAAACAGGGTGAATATTCTACATTGTCAACTCTGACTTAGGTGGAAGGGGACTGGAAAGACCAGGAGAAATGGCTTATATTCTGTGTGGCATTGTTTATGAAGATCAATATTTGCAAAAAACACACCTGACAACAGGATTGATAGAATTAGGCAGGATGTTCACCCTTTCCTGGTTCACCAGCACCATTCAACATGAAGCCTTGTTGCCAGAGGCAGTCTGAGGGTCAGCAAGATTAATACTGGCAGATAGACATCTAAGGCAAGTAAATAATGCCAACTGTCCAGGTTGACCTCGTGGCTCTCCCTGTCTGCCTGGCTACAACTGAAACCGCAGGCTTCCTTGTTTCCCATACACAATGATGGCCAGTTTCAGTGGGCATTTAATAATTTAAAATGTTGTTGACAGTGTACTTCAAAATGGAGGGGCCCTCTGTTTTCCTGTTTTGCATTGACTTCAACTGCAGGCTGCCGATCAGTCCTGTGGAGCCTCCAACAGAAGACCCCACTTTAACTGGTCACTTATTAGACAAAGTGAGGAAAATGACACTGAGCTCACTATCTTTTCCACTGCAAAGTCTTTACTAACACATGAAGTGTTCCTGAGAGGGGAAATATGGAAGTTTTAGATTGATAACCCTTTTAATCCTAAATTGTATTTTCACTGCTAACTATTTTTGGCTCCAATTCCATTTCGAGTGAGCTGATGTAGTGTAAAACACAGATGGAGGCCAAACATAGAACAGACATCAGAATTCCAGAGATATTGCGACAGTCACTGCAGTTGGTATCAATGTAGCATTTGACGGAGTGCAGTAGTAAGGAAAGCTAGGAAAATGGAAACTAATGTGAATCAGACTTAATCTGCATTCAAAAATTCACAAAGGAAATGGTTGTAAAGGTCAATCATCTGGGACCCTGCTGGTGTTTCTGATGGTAGTGTCCTAAGCCCAATCATCTTTAAATGCTTCATTAAGACATTCCCTCCCTCATAAGGACAGAAGTGGAGATGTTCACTGGTGATAGCACAATGTCTGCCACCATTTGCAATACCATTCATGACATGGGCAGTATGGTGGGTGGTTCAGTGGTTAGCACTGCTGCCTCAAAGCACCAGGGAGCCTGGTTCAATTCCACCCTTGGGTGACTGTCTGTTTGGAGTTTGTGCATTCTGCCTATGTCTGTGTGGGTTTACTCTGGGTGTTGCAGTTTCCTCCCACAATCCAAAGATGTGCAAGTTAGGTGCGTTGGCTATCCTAAAATTGTACGCTAGATAGGTTGACTATGGTAAAAGTGGGGTTACAAGGATAGGGTGAGATGCTCTTTGGAGGGGAGGTGCAGACTTGTTGGGTTGAATGGCCTCTATCTGCACTGAACGGAATCTATGATTCTACCTCAGCACTGAAAAGCAGAAAGAGCTGGTGAAAGTCAGCAACACTGTCAGCATCTGAGGAAAGAAAAAAAGAACAGGGTTGACACTTGAATTCAAAATTATTCTTCTTCCTAACTCTGAGTTCCGCCCTTCTGAACAACATATGGTCTACCTGCAGCAGTTCAAGAGGGTAGCTCACCATCATATTCTTAAGGGTCACTAAGGACAAGCAGCAAAATGTTAGCTTTCCCCTGTTTAGCTCATATCCCGTTAAAGAAGAAAGGCAATTAACCAAACTGCAATACATGCATGTATTTGTTCAGTGATGGCTGCACTCTGCAGAAGAACTTGAAAATTGAGTGGCTTTAGGATCATTGCAAAATCGAAACAAGAGGAACCCATCTTGTTTTATTGAGATGCTGGTGTTTTCAATGTAGAGTTTGCCACTAAGACTCAAATAGCTTTGGGATTTTCTAAAGAAACCTTGATATAAACACTCAGTAGAAAGTGGGTTTTTCCTCGACCTGAAATTCACAGACTGTGAATACATTTGCAAGTGATACTACAACTAGAACAAAGAACAAAGAAAATTACAGCACAGGAACAGACCCTTCAGCCCTCCAAGCCTGCGCTGTTCTAGATCCTCTATCTAAACCTGTCACCTATTTTCCAAGGATCTGTATCCCTCTGCTCCCTGCCAATTCATGTATCTGTCTAGATACACCTGCGATGACGCTATTGTGCCTGCCTCTACCACCTCCGCTGGCAATGCGTTCCAGGCACCCATCACCCTCTGTGTAAAGAACTTTCCTTGCATATCTCCCTTAAACTTTTCCCCTCTCACCTTGATGACTCCTAGTAATGGAGTCCCCCACTCTGGGAAAAAGCTTCTTGCTATCCACCCTGTCTATACCTCTCATGATTTTGTAGACCACAATCAGGTACCCCCTCAACCTTTGTCTTTCTAATGTAAATAATCCTAATCTACTCAACCTCTCTTCATAGCTAGTGCCCTCCATACCAGGCAACATCCTGGTGAACCTCCTCTGCACTCTCTCCAAAGCATCCACATCCTTTTGGTAATGTGGCGACCAGAACTGTACACAGCATTACAAATGTGGTTGAACCAAAGTCCTATACAACTGTAACATGACCTGCAAACTCTTGTACTCAATACCCCGTCTGATGAATGAAAGCATGCCGTATGCCTTCTTGACCACTCTATCGATCTGCGTTGCCACCTTCAGGGTACAATGGACCTGAACACCCAGATCTCTCTGTGCATCAATTTTCCCCAGGGCTTTTCCATTTACCCTATAGTTTGCTCTTGAATTGGATCTTCCAAAATGCATCACCTCGCATTTGCCTGGATTGAATTCCATCTGCCATTTCTCCGCCCAACTCTCCAATCTATCTATATTCTGCTGCATTCTCCGACAGTCCCCTTCACTATCTGCTACTCCACCAATCTTAGTGTCATCTGCAAACTTGCTAATCAGACCATCTGTACCTTCCTCCAGATCATTTATGTATATCACAAACAACAGTGGTCCCAACATGGATCCCTGTGGAACACCACTGGTCACAGCCCTCCATTTTGAGAAACTCCCTTCCACTACAACTCTCTGTCTCCTGTTGGACTACAACTGAGCCAATGTAACATGTGCGTAGTGGTTCATCCTACACCACTGTTAACCAATATGTCATTTGGCCCTGTATAGAAAGATTGGTAGCAGCTCTTTACCTTAGCCATTAGTTGGGAGAGGTTTGCTCTGCAACATGTACAATAGGGATCAGGATGATAAGGGATTAATTGACGATGGCTATGGAAATTGAAACCCTGGAACCATACTGCGTGTTGTGTTCTTGCTGGAACAATAGATAACAAGGTTGAGAACAGACTGTTGAAATAGTTGTCACAAAATATCTCCCCAGTAAAAGTGTTAAGTACAATGGCTCAGCTTTGGAGACTCGCAGGGGAATTCTAATTTGTTTTTCCACTCTGTTTCTCGAGTTTCCCAGGTCAGTTCTTATTTGTTATGTATGTGATTTGATTGGATGAGGATGCACTCCCTTTCCTTGCTGCCACGAGATTGGTTGTAGGCCAAATTTGAGAAGGAAATTTGTTATGAAAGTAAAGCCTTTAGATGTCACTGCCTTGACAGTTCATTGACCAGGAAACCTATTCCAGACGGTCATTGGCTGGGGTTACGACAGGGGGACAGAGCTTCGTCTGTGGCCAGACTGCTCAGTCATACAAGTGCTTATCAGGCAGCACCCCATCTTCCCCAGACACGGCCTTTGATGTCGGGGTGAGATGGGAAAGGGAATGTGACCCATGAAGAATACATGCTACATCCTACACTGAATTTGCAATGCCTTCATCCTTGTGCAACTCTACATATTGACAATCATCAGCACATTAATGTTAGGGTCATTTCTTTTCTTGGAAATAAGAGTTAATTGTTTGTTAGCTGGCATGTTCGGAAATGGTTGGCATAAGTTAATCAAAACTGCTGGTTATATGAGAATTAAATTACTCTGGACATAAGATAAGGAGCTGCTCTGTCTTTGAGGGGAGAGGAGTGGAATTGGGCTCTATGGTCTCAAAATTGTAGGGTGTCATAGTCAAATGACTGGAACAAGACCTGCGTGTCCTTGTACATCAGTCACTCAAAGTAAGCATACATGTGCATCAGCTAGTGAAGAAGGCAAACTGTATGTTGGCCTTCATGGCAAGAGGATTCATAGCCAGGGACCCGGGTTCAATTCCAGCCTCAGGCAACAGTCTGTGTGGAGCTTACACAATATCCCCATGTCTGCGTGGTTTCCACTTGGTGCTCCAGTTTCACTGGACGGTCCAATGATTTGCAGGTTAGGTGCGTTAGCCATGGGAAATGCAGGGTTACAGGGATAAGGAGGGGGGGGTGGTGGTGAGTCTTGGTGGTGGATGCTCTTCAGAGGATCGTGTGGATTCAATGGGTCAAATGGCCTGCTTCCACGCTGTAGGGATTCTATGATTCTGTGCTTGGAGTACAGGAGCAGGAAGTTCTTACAGCAATTGCACCAGGCC
The DNA here is from genome assembly GCA_024137785.1 of Ginglymostoma cirratum. Lineage (NCBI taxonomy): Eukaryota > Metazoa > Chordata > Chondrichthyes > Orectolobiformes > Ginglymostomatidae > Ginglymostoma > Ginglymostoma cirratum. Next base: position 31,886,291 of record JAHRHZ010000248.1, on the reverse strand, counting down.
TTGGTGAGACCACAGATGGAGTTTTGTGCAGTTTTCCTTTCCTTATCTGAGGAAAGCTGTTATGGCTATGGAGGGAATCCAATGAAGGATTATCAGACTGTTTCCTGAGTTAGCAGACCTGAGGTATAAAGAGATACTGGATCGGTTAAGACTATATTCACTGGAGTTTAGAATAACTGTGGGCAGGGAGATGTGGGGGAATGTCAAAGAAACTTATAAAATTCTATCATTATGAGACAGGACAAATGTAGGAGGGTTGTTTCTGATGACAGCCCAGAACCAGGGTTCACAGCTTAAAAGTACAGAGTCGGCCATTTAGGTTTGTATGAGGAGAAATTTCTTCAATCAGAAAGGGGTAAGACTGTGGCATTTCTGCCACAGAAAATAGTTAAAGCCAATGCATTGAATATTTTCAAGGAGTTAGATATATTTCTTAGGGCTATAAGGGATTAAAGGATATTGGAAAAAGCAGAAACAGGGTCCTGAGTTGAATAACACCTAAGATCATGTTGATGGATTGAGCAAGTCTGAAGGGCTGAAAGGCCGTCCTCCTATGTTCTATGTTTCTATGAGATTTAATGCTCTCTGCAATGGTTGCTAATCCTCCTGCCCTCACCACTAAGACAGCCTATAGGATCAGACTCCATTCAGACATTTAAGTGCTGACCAAGGGGCTTCTAAAGCTATCAGGAGCCTTGCCATTAAAGTCCTGTCTACAAGGAGCTGTTGGCCAATGAAAGACCAGCATTAGGTGGTGGAGACAGTGGCTGGAGGCCCAGACTATGTAGTCATGAGAACTTGAATCAGTTAGAAGGTTAGTTTTTTGGGGGGAAGGTATGGAGTGAGGGTTTCAGGGAGAGGAGAGTTGAGTTAGTTAGAGGCAACGGTGGGAGAATAGCTTTCAATCCCACCTTGCATGTCATTACCAGACTTTAGAAGGTCTTACAGTGCATGGATTGATCAAGCTTTTCCCCTCTTTGCCTTTTCAGGGGGGAAAATCATATTTTTGATAGATTGCTTCCTGCTCCCATAGGGAATGTTTGCCAGGAGGAATGCAGGCAGCAATAAGAGAACAGTGTTTACTGTAGACTTTGAAGAAAGCTCCAATGAATGAATTACATATTCCTGTCATGTTTTTTTCTTCACCCAATGCCAGCCTGAATCAGGTGTCAAATTGAGGAGCCCTCCAGGCATCCAGCAACAGTAATGTCACAAAACGGGATAAGCAATAATTCTTGTTAAGATAGCAATCGGAGCAAATCACATCACAAATCAGACAGTAGAATGCAACAAAATTTTCACTTCTAAAAATATGAAATAATCAAAATGGAGAAAAATAATGATTTGTACATACATGAAGGGTTAAGGTAGAAGCTGAAATATAAATACCCAATGGAAAATTTGATGTCACAAATACAAAATTAGTTTCTCAGTGACAATAAAGCTTTTCAGCTGTTGTCAAAAAACTTATTACACCATTAGATACCCAGTTACAATTCAGCTAAAGAGATTGTGTAAAAGGGCAAGCTCTCAGTAATTCAGTAACTTGGAGTGTCAGCACCTTCTATGAAGAAAGGTGGAATCACTGACAGCTACTCCTGGATTTTCTCATGAAACTGTGCACCTGCAGTGACTTTCAGTTTCAGACAAGTTCATGGTGACAAATGCTGACAGACTGAGCATCACCTTCTCTGTCGCAGTTGAGTATGAAACGTAAAGGCTGGTCTTACCAGTGGTACTTACATACAATGAAAATCTGGAGAATTAGAGTGAAAAGCCAATTTAAACAGCATCTGGGGAAATACAGCAAGTAATAAATGAAAAACTTATTAACCTTTCTCATTATGATCTTGTGCTAACAGCACTTTTATATTTTTATCCATGTTCCCTGATAAATTTGGAAAATGTACTTCATATGCAGGAACAAATAACTAAAGCATGAATGGACTAACCAAATAGGGTAGATAAAACATTCTTGCCATTTATGGGTGATGGAGTTTATGTTCCTGTTTTCCACAGTAAACTTCTTTGTTTCATTACAAATGATTCATTCTGGTTAATTTCAAATTTCCCCACTAAGGGATTTTTCAAAAATGAAAACAGGAACAAAATGATAATTGAATATCCTGTAAAATATCAATTCAATCAAAAACCACAGGGACAGGATGACGTTCATAAATTCACCCTTCCACTGTCAGAATGTGGTGACTACCTTCCTTCCATGCATTTTCTGTGGCTTGCTGAATGCTTGTTCTCGTCATACTGCTGCTTCATAATGATATTCCTGATCCATTGCCATACCTCTCCTTGCCCTTTCATCCACACAAGGCAGCATCAGACTCACCACATCATCATATCCACCTTTGGATCAACTCAGACATCACTTCAGCCCTTCAACACTTTGCTTTGGGCTCAGGAACACAAAAGACTTGCATGCTTCTGCCAGGTTGCTTTGCTTGTAAGGACATGCATGCATTTCATGCAACCTCACAGGATATATCTTAACTTATTTGCTTAGCACTCACTCACTTTGTACTGGGTTGGATGCTGCCAACCTCTGTGTATTTCACATTGCACTCTTAGCGTACACTCACTGACTTCAGCACTGACTTATAGGCTGTCAGTCTCTGTGTGGCTTTTACTGCTTTCTTAGCACGCAAGGTGGTCAGTTACAAGTTGTCAAGTCTCTTGTGGCTTGCATTGTTTTTCTCATGCAGATGGAGATGACATAAGGAAGCAATGAACAGGCAAGGAGATGTATGTTTCAATGTATGGTAGAACCATACTTCAAGGACAAAGGAGGGATGTTATGCAAGGAGTCAGAGAAAACAAGTGAGATTCTTAATGAGTACTTTGCATCGGTATTCACTGAGGAGAGGGACATGATGGATGTTGAGGTTAGGGATAGATGTTTGGTTACTCTAGGTCAAGTTGGCATAAGGGGGGGGAAGTGTTGGGTATTCTAAAAGGCATTAGGGTGGACAAGAACCCAGGGCCGGATGGAATCTATCCCAGGTTACTGAGGGAAGCGAGAGAGGAAATAGCTGGGGCCTTAACAGTGATCTTTGCAGCATCCTTGAGCACAGGTGAGGTCCTGGAGGACTGGAGAATTGCTAATGTTGTCCCTTTGTTTAAGAAGGGTATCAAGGATAATCCAGGTAATTATAGACCGGTAAGCCTGACGTCAGTGGTGGGGAAGCTCATGGAGAAGATACTGAGGGATAGGATCTATTTACATTTGGAAGAAAATGGGTTTATTAGTGATAGGCAGCATGGTTTTGTGCAGGGAAAGTCATGTCTTACCAACTTGCTAGAATTCTTTGAGGAAGTGACAAAGTTGATAGATGAGGGAAGGGCTGTAGATGTCATATAGATGGACTTCAGTAAGGCATTTGATAAGGTCCCCCATGGTGGGCTGATGGAGAAAGTGAAGTCGCATGGGGTCCAGGGTGTACCAGCTAGATGGATAGAGAACTGAATGGGCAACAGGAGACAGAGAGTTGTAGTGGAAGGGAGTTTCTCAAAATGGAGAACTGTGACCAGTGGTGTTCCACAGGGATCCGTGTTGGGACCACTGTTATTTGTGATACACATAAATGATCTAGAGGAAGGTATAGATGGTCTGATTAGCAAGTTTGCAGATGACACTAAGATTGGTGGAGTAGCAGATAGTGAAGGGGACTGTCGGAGAATGCAGCAGAATATAGATAGTTTGGAGAGTTGGGCGGAGAAATGGCAGATGGAGTTCAATCCAGGCAAATGCGAGGTGATGCATTTTGGAAGATCCAATTCAAGAGCAAACTATACAGTAAATGGAAAAGCCCTGGGGTAAATTGATGCACGGAGAGATCTAGGTGTTCAGGTCCATTGTACCCTGAAGGTGGCAACGCAGGTCGATAGATTGGTTAAGAAGGCATACGGCATGCTTTCATTCATTGGACGGGGTATTGAGTACAAGAGTTTGCAGGTCATGTTACAGTTGTATAGGACTTTGGTTCAACCACATTTGGAATACTGCGTACAGTTCTGGTTGCCACATTACCAAAAGGATGTGGATGCTTTGGAGAGAGTGCAGAGGAGGTTCACCAGGATGTTGCCTGGTATGGAGGGCACTAGCTATGAAGAGAGGTTGAGTGGTTTAGAATTATTTACATTAGAAAGACAGAGGTTGAGGGAGTACCTGATTGAGGTCTACAAAATCATGAGAGATACAGACAGGGTGGATAGCAAGAAGCTTTTTCCCAGAGTGGGTGACTCAATTACTAGGGGTCACGATTTCAAGGTGAGAGGGGAAAAGTTTAAGGGAGATATGCAAGGAAAGTTCTTTACACAGAGGGTGATGGGTGCCTGGAACGCATTGCCAGGGGAGGTGGTAGAGCCGGGCACGATAGCGTCATTGAAGGTGTATCTACACAGATACATGAATGGGCAGGGAGCAGAGGAATACAGATCCTTGGAAAATAGGTGACAGGTTTAGATAGAGAATCTGGATCGGTGCAGGCTTGAAGGGCCGACAGGCCTGTTCCTGTGCTGTAATTTTCTTTGTTCTTTGTTCTTTGTTAAATCAATGTCATACCTGCAGCACATCCAGAAGCTTATTCAGCAAAATCATCCAGAGATAGTAGGAACTGCAAATGCTGGAGAATCTGAGATAACAAGGTGTAGAGCTGGATGAACACAGCAGGCCAAGCAGCATCAGAGGAGTAGGAAAGCTGACGTTTCCGGCCTAGACCCTTCTTCAGAAATCTGAAGAACGCCCAAAACGTCAGCTTTCCTGCTCCTCTGATGCTGCTTGGCCTGCTGTGTTCGTCCAGCTCTACACCTTCTTGTCTCTTAAAGCAAAATAATTGCCATTTGTTTGAAATGCATGCAATATGTGGAAGTCAAAAAAGGAGCAGTCCATAGTGGATTGTAGGGCAATTGGTATTCAATGGAAGAGGTGAAGGTCATTCGAAAAGTTCATGATAACTTTTGCCTTTACATGCTGGGCCACCAAGGGCATGGGAATTTCCACAATTATGGCTCTCTGAGTCAAATGGGGTCACTAGTATTTACCTAAAGTGGTCCAATGGCACTAAGGGGAAGGCTGAAAAGTTATCAGGGTCACAAGGACAGCAACACAACTGGAATAGGAAAGATTAGGGGAACTTGGTGCATCACAGGTAGAGTCTGCAAGTCACTATTACAGAAGTAAAGTTGCATCAATCTTTACACATCTGATCAAATGTCAACTGTGTAACAACTGCACAAAAAATCTGACACTGCATGCAAAATGGATGAAGTGGCCATTTACTTCCAGAGCAGAGTAAACTCTTGGAATTGCCTGCTTGGGGCAATTGCAATAATCATGGATTTTATTGATTCTGTAATAATCCCCTCCCCTCCCCACCACCACCGCTCCGCCCACAACCCCCCACCGTCTTCAATTTTCTAGCTTCTCCAGCAAGTCAATCTCTGTCCAAGAATTGACATGAATAATTGTGTCTCAAGCAATCATGAACATCACTAATTTCCTCTTCATCAACTGGCATGGGAACAAGGGACTTGAAAGAATCACCTGAAGCTCCCATTTCACAAGCGCATTCCACAACAAACGCTGAAATACACTGTTTTACAGCTACCAGATTCACACACTGAACTTTAAGAATGAAACAACAGGCTCAGTGGTCCTGAAAAGTGCCCAGTGTACCACAAACTCTTGCAAGGGTAAGATATCTCGAACATTTGAACAACAGGTGAAGCCAGCTGCATCATGCTGCTGTTATGCTGAGCAGTTTTCGTCTCTAACAGGGTGCTGCCATCAAGTTTAAAAGATGTGCTGGCTTTCACACAAATGAGTAACATGGTGTTTGAATTTCAGTGCTCGTGTGATGTCATGTATGTGAACTGAAAGCCCCAAAAACTGGCAGATTGAATCATATATCATGTGCCTTCTGCTCTTTTCAACAAACAAGTTACTGACTGTTCTCTGCCAATACATGCCTTTGAAGCTTATAACAGGGTATAATATTAGATGTTAGTCTGCAATTAGACATATGCTGTGCATCCTGATTATGTGAGGGTTTACACTGAAAACCTGTTCAGGATTGACAGTTGGGCTTGCACTTACATGCTTAGTGTGGTGGCATGGTCTCCTGTGGCAGTCGGCTGGAAATAACACTGCCTCCTCACCAACAGCTCATCCACCAAGACCTGCAGCTTCCTGTTCAGGAGGCAGGAAGTGAGCTTTCCTTTCCACTGGGCCATGTTCTGAATTTTGAGGCACAATCACCACAGTGTGAAAGCTGTTCTTGACTTCCAGCATCTAAATTGAGGAGCAGTTGGGTTTCAAATATAACACCAGTGACGTGAGTGTTAGAGGGTCTTGACAGTGGTGACCAAAACTGCCTCTCCTATCACACCATTTCATAAGAAGACTGGCAAAGGGCCCAGTTGCATAGTTAATGAGGTGAAGAGCAGAAGTTTGAACGAGAAAATTCACTCTGAACTGTGATGTGCTAGGCACCATGAATCTCAAAAAAGTACTTCTACAGAAATTTGGAAAATCCCACCCTCAGATTCTGAAATGGATCCATACATAGAGACAGAAGGCATCATTGAGGTACTGAATTAAAAGGTTTCTTGTCTCTTTCCTAAGGAAGACATGCTGTTGAAGTATTAGCGGAAGAAGAGGTTGCTGAGAAACTGGATAGGGTAAAAATTGATAGAGAATATATTGGAAAGACTGGTTGTATTTACATGAACAAGTTACCAGGACTGAATGACTATTCCTAGTTAAGGAAGTAAGGGAGATAATTGCACAGATACTGGTCATAATCTTAATCCTCTTTCCATTAAAATGCTGTGTCAGAGGACTGAAGAACTTTAGATATTAAAAACCTTGTTCAAAATACGGTATTAGCATAAACATACCAACAGTCAGTTTAACTAATTTTGATCATGGGAAGACATTTAGAAGTTATATCCAGGACAAAACTAAGACTTGGACAAATGAAGTTTAATTATGGAAAACTAGTTTGAATTTGTTAAAGACAAATTAGGTTTAATGAATGAGATTGCTTCTATTCTCTCGAAAAAAATTCAACAGCGATGGCTGATGATGAGAATGTGATTAATGTCGTGTACAGACTTTCAGAAAATATGTAATAAAGTCATTTAACATGCTTGCACACAAAATTAATTTCCATGGAATAAAAGGGACAGTAGCTGTATGGATAAATACTGACTGAGCAACAGGAAATAGAGTAATGATGAACAGCTGCTTTTTGCACTGGAGAAGGGCATATGTTCGGTACAAGGGTCAGTATGAGGATCACCACTGTTCTTGTCTTAAATTGATGACCCAGACTTGAGTGTACAGAACACAGTTTCAAAATTTTCAGTTAACTCAAGCTTGGAGGTGTTGTGAATTATGAGGTGCCAGGCTTCAAGAGGACATAAAATAGGTTGATTGAAGCTGAGCTATAATGCAGTGAAATGTGAATTGAAACATGCTGGTAGAAAAAATGAGAAAAAGCAATGTAAAATAAAGAGCACAAACTTAAAACTCGTGCATAAACAGAAAGGCCTGAGGGAAAACAACACAACTCATAAGGCCATAAGATCATATTGACTGCAACAAGGTTGGTGGAAAAAATGGTTTAAAAGCCATGTGGCATTTTGAACATTATATTGCAGAGTCTAGTAATTAGAATATGATGGTGAACTTTTATAAACTTTGTTTTGGTCTTAAATGGATTATTATGTTAAAGTCTGGTCACTATTCTTCTGAATATGTAAGTAGTTTAAAGAGAGTGCAGAAAAGATTTACCATGAACAAGGGCAGGGCTTACACAGTTAATGGTAGGGCCCTCGGGAGTGTTGTTGCACGGAGAGACCTAGGGGTTCAGGTATGTAGATCCTTTAAAGTGGCATCACATGTGGGCAGGGTAATAAAGAAGGCATTTGGCATGCTTGCCTTCTTTGCTCAGACCATTGACTAAAGGAGTTGGGAGGTCATGTTATGGTTGTACAGGATGTAAGTGAGGCCACTTCAGGAATATTGTGCACAGTTCTGGTTGCCCTGATATAGGAAGGATATTATTAAATTGGAGAGGGTGCAGAAAAGACTTACAAGGCTATTACCAGGACTGCAGGGTTTGAATTCTAAGGAGAGGCTAGATAGATTGGGAGTTCTTTTTACTGGAGTGCAGAAGGTTGAGGGATAACCTTATGGAGGTTTATAAAATCATGAGGGGCATGGATAAGGTAAATAGCAAAGATCTTTTCCCTAGGGTAGGGGGAGTTCAAAACTAGAAGGCATCATTTTAAGGTGAGAGGATAAATATTTAAAAGGGACCCAAGGGGCAACTTTTTCACACAGAGGGTGGTTTGTATGCGGAATGAACTGCCGAAGGAATGGTAGATGTGGGCACAGTTACAACATTTAAAAGACTTTTGGAAAGGTACATGAATAGGAAAGGTTTAGATGGATATTGGCTAAGGGCAGGCAAATGGGACAAGTTTACTTTGAGAAATTTGGACGGCATGGATGAGTTGGACCAAAGGGTCTGTTACCCCCTCCAAGCATGAGAAACTTACATTAAATGAATAGATTGGACGGAAAGTCAAGAGAATATTTCAAATTCATGAGGGGTCTCAACAAGAGCAGATAAAGCCTACCTTTTGTTGTGGGGGTCTAGAACTAGAAGATACCAATACAAGGTATATGGCAAAAGAATCGACTGTGGTATAAGGAAATACTATTTTACACAATGTGTGGTTAGAATTTAGAATGTACTACCTTGCATTGTGGTGGTGGCAAATTGATTTGCGGTTTTCAAAAGGTAATTAAATAGAATTTCGTTGAATCCACTTGAATGCCTCTGAAGTGTTCACTTCAACCGGTCCCTGTAAAAACAAGTTTCACATACTTGCCATTTTTCAGCTACCTAAGTTTCGTCTGAAATGCCTATTGGATTCCTGGGTGACTTTCCTATTTCATTCGTCTCATATAAGGTTATATTCCTCCCACAAGAGGACCATTATTTATATATGTCTATAAAGACCTCCAGGACTTTAGAGATCTCTATAGATGACCCCTCAGCCTTCTTTTTGCCATCAGACACTGTCGAAATGTAAACCCACACATTTTAGGTAACACCTTTATAAATCTTCTTCGATTCCTCTATATCCTTTTTTATAAGAAGATGATGACCAGAACTGCATGCAGAACTCTAAGTGTGGAATCCAGCTTTAGCATAAACCTATTCTTCTATCCCACTCAGGGAAACATTAATTGGTAAGCACCCAAAGAAAAAAAAATTGTAAGGCTATAGGAAAAGTGAGAACTTTTTTGGGAGGGTAGGGCTTGGTGTAGGTACCAGGTGAGTTGTTCTTGCAAAGAGCCAGCATTGACACTCTGAGCAGAATGATTTTCTGTTCTGCAAGTATTCAATGTCAAATTCATATGGGTGAGATCAGAAACGCCCTCATAAGTAATTCTCACCAGCTATTATTTATACTGATCAGAATATGTAACCTTGGCCACTGGAAATCCCCATCATTATGTAACAGCCTGAGCTCTTCCATTGAACTTAAGAGATTAAACCAGTCACACAGTCTGAATACAAAAGTCAAAGTTCTGTAAATTGGAGCAGAAAAGATTTACCAGGATTTTGCCAGGAATGGAGGGTTTGAGTTATAAATATGGGTGGGGACACTTTTTTCTCAGGAGCACAGGATGTTGAGGGGTGACCTGAAAAAGGTTTGTAAATGCCTGAGGGGCATAGACGACGTGAATAGCCGAGGTGTTTTCCTTAGGGTGGAAGGGGGTATATTTTTAACGTGAGAAGAGAAAGCTTTTGAAAGGACATACGGGGCAATGTTTTCACACAGAGTGGCTCGCATGTGGAATGAACTGCCCAAGGAAATGGCAGGTGCAGTTACAGTTACAACATTTAAAAGACATTTGGAGAAGTATATGAATAGGAAAGGTTTTAAAGGATAGTAGCCAAATGCAGGCAGGTGGGACTAGTTTAGTTTGGGAACATGTTGACATCGACTATTGGACTGAAGGGGCTATTTCCATGCTGTATGACTCTATGACTACTCACACACACAATGGATCAAATATGGGACTATGACATTGTAGAGCCAGCCCCTTTCAACCTCCCCACACTAAATGCAAGGTCATCAAATGTCTGCAATATGAATCCATTACGAATTCAAAATTACATTCTTGACATATACCCATGTTGATTACAACTTTTAGCATTAGTCTATCAAGCAGTGAATTGTAATCACACCCATGCCAGTCGCACCATTTTCTTTTTATACATTCATTCACAGGATCTGGTGTCACTGGTCAGGCCAATGCTTTTTTGTTCATTCCTAATCGCTCAGAGGACTTTGAAAAGTCAACCACATTGCTGCAAGTCTGGAGTCACGGATAGGCCTGACCTTTCCTTCCCTAAAGGACACTAGTGAACCTGGTGGATTTTTCCTGACAATCAGCAATCATTATTAGTCTGTCAATTCCAGGATTTTCTTGTAGGTGAATTCAAATTCTCCTATCTGCTCTGGTGGGATTCAAATCCAGATCCCCAGCACATGACCCGGGGTCTCTGGATTAATAATCAACTAGAACACCATAAGGCTGTCACCTTCTCCTCATCTCCCACAACCACTAAAGGCGTTGCTTTCCTTTTTAACTAAATATGGCGAAATAATAAAATTACATAGAAGGAAGCATGATCTTTCAACCATAAAATGGTTCAGGGCAGTTTTCCTGGGGGTGGGGTGGGCAGTCCAAAACTAGAGGGCATAGGTTTGAGGTGAGATGGGGGAAGATTTAAAAGGGACCTAAGGGGCAACTTTTTCAAGCAGAGGGTGGTGCTGTGTATGGAATTAGTTACCAGAGGGTAGAGGCTGGTTCAATTACAACATTTAAAAGGCATTTGGATGGGTATATGAATAGGAAGAGTTTAGAGGGATATGGGCCAAATGCCTGAGTTGGACAAGATTATCAAGGATATCTGGTTGGCATAGACGAGTTGGACCGAAGGGTTTGTGTCCATGCTCTACAGCTCTATGACTCTATGCCAAACGTATACAAATATATACCAAGGGTCCTGTGCCCCCAACAATGGGTTCAATAATCCCACATCCCATGAAAAACCTGGGACACTTCGGCTCAAATTGCAGCGTGTGCTGCCGCGTTGACTATCGGAGGTTCAAATTCTATGTGAATGGGGACCAGGGAGGAGGCGGTCCCTTCATATAAAATTCCAAATGTTTCCGCGTGAGTGAGGTACAATAATTCCCCCTCTTGGGCAGTTTTTTTTTCTACCAAGTGCCTTTAATTTCCGCTTTAGAGACCATTCCAACCGGTTTCGGTCCCTCCCGACTATCAAGCATCTGCAAGCATTGAACTAAAACCTAGTCTTTCACACTCTGACCATGAATAACTGCGGGGAAATGGATATGTCTTTCCTGCTGGAGAAAACACTGAAAGAGTTCCTGCAGATATCAGTGAGGGAAACCGAGCAGGATCTGCGGGTGGAGTGTTGGCACCTCGCTCAGGAGCTGATAGCGGCGAGCACAAGGGTGAAAGTGCGAGGCGAGCCCCTGGATAAAGCTTGCGAGGGATCTGTGTTACTGCCGGCTGATGAACTGAAACGCCTCAGAGACATGCTGTCTGAGGGCAACGTTACACGTGTCACGCATGGGATTCGGATCATCCGCGCCGTTTCTGCCAAGGTTTTTGCAGATGGGCAAAAGAACTTTGGCCGCGTCTTTGCTTTCTTGGCTCTGATTGTTGTTGTGATCCAGAAAGTTGCTCCTAAGGGTCCAAGCCAAGACGAAGCGCTATTGCTGGCTGACTGTGTGACAGATTGCCTTGTCCAGCTAAGGCAGGCATGTGTCCACTGCCCGCCCAAGAAGTGGGTAAGTAATTCTAGAGCCCTGATTTAAAAAGTGACGCAGCGATCTCCAAAGAGTGTTGCCTCGGCATGGTTCAAGTGAGGTAAACCTGGGAACAGAGTGCAAAGCTGATTGAGAAGGCAGGAGGGTGGTGTGGCATCTTTGAAATGCCACAGTGCGATTGAGGAGTTGCTGTCATTGCAGTGGCTAAGTCTTTTCAAACAGATCGCCGTAAGCAAAGACCACAAGGAATTATAAAGATTGAGTGATTAAAAGTTTAAACATGGAAAGCATCTTTCCTCGGTTTCTGCTTCAAGAAAGTCATTAGGTACAGAAGGTAAGTCTGTTGCTATAATAAAGCACAGAAGGAGATCATTTACCCCATTACACCTGTGCCAGCATTATGAATAAGCGATCTGAATTACTCCCATCTCTTTGACGTTTACCATTAGTCCTGTTATTGTTTTTGCTTCAGTATTGTAGAATGTAACCATAAGAGTAAAATAGCAAGACCATTTCATATCAAATCAATACTGTTATCCAGTTTATCCTGTACATTTACTTTTTCCAATCTTGTTCATTACTTCATATATTTTCTCTGCATGGCCAGGAACACCAATCAAACATGATTATGAAATCTAAAATAATAAAATTGCCAACAGTGTTTCTGATTTAATTGATGTGCAAGGTTAATGTTGTTGAGGTGAGAGAAATACTAAGGGAAGGAGATCAGGGAACTATCACTGTTTACCTGTCTCACCACTAAAAAACTTACTTTTGCAGCAACTTCTGTTTTTGTACTTTACAAGTTATTACATTAACATTCAATAAATTTGTATTCTTCCTCTCTCGTACACTGTAGATAAACTGTGATTGTTCAAAGATCACAATCATATTTAAATTATATATGGCTAGATATAATAGAACATAGAACAGTACAGCACAGTGCAGGCCCTTTGGCCCACTATGTTGTGCTAACCTATTATCCTACTAAGATGAATCTACCCTGCATACCCTACATTTTACTATCCTCCATGGCCTATCCAAGAGTCGCTTAAAAACCTCTAAAATATCTGACTTCACTACCACTGCCAGCAGCGCATTCCACACGCCCACCATTCTCTGTGTGAAGAACCTACCTCTGACATCTCCCCTAAGTTTTCCTCCAATCACCTTAAAATTATGCCCCGTCATAATGGTCATTTCCACCCTTGTAAAAAGTCTCTGACTATCCACTCTATCTATACCTCATCGTCTTGTACACCTCTATCAAGTTACCTCTTATCCTTCTTCTCTCCAATGAGAAAAGCCCTAGCTTCCTCAACCTTTCCTCATAAGACCTGCCCTTCAGTCCAGGCAGCATCCTGGTAAATCTCCTCTGCACCCTCTCTAAAGCTTCCACATCTTTCCTATAATGAGGTGACCAAAACTGAACACAATATTCCAAGTGTGGTCTAACCAGAGTTTTATAGAGCTGCAGCATAACCTCATGGCTCTTAAACTCAATTCCCATGCCATTGAAAGCCAACACACCTTGTTTACAACCTGGGTAGCAACTTTGAGGGATCTATGGACGTGGACCCCAAGATCCCTCTGTTCCTCCACACTGCCAAGAATCCTGCCATTAACCCTGTATTTTGCATTCAAATTCGAACTTCCAAAATGAATCACTTCACACTTTTAATGATGACAGGATAATGGTATAGAATATTATATAACAAGCATTCTATTATCAGCTCTGAGGAAGGGTCACTGGACCAGAAACGTTAACTTTGTTTTTCCTTCACAGCTGGTGCCAGACCTGCAGAGCTCTTCCAGCAACTTTGTTTTTGTTCCTGATTTACAGCATCCGCAGTTCTTTCGGTTTTTATTAAGCGTCCTATTATATTCTGTTATAATATGCAATAATATTGTTGCATTATTTCCATTGCATGGAAACTAATATTTTCAAATTGATTTTATCAAAATGTTAGTGGTGCTTTGGTCCTCTTTTCAGGTGTTCTTAGTGCTTGGATTTCAGTAGCTGTTGTCCTGTGTCATGTATCCCCATGGTAACCAGGTCACATTGACTTATGCTGAGCAGAACTAGCAGGACATCGTATGATATTTTTGCCTTGAATTTAAAAACAGTCCAAAAGATAACCATCTGATAAAATCTCACATTCACAATATTCAGAAAAGTGATGGATTGAGAAATAAATACTCATGTATTAAAAAGTAAAAGCAACTAGACAAAAAAGGTGGAATGAAAACCTTTGAAGTACCTACATACAAAGTTCTATAGAAAACCAGAAAGAAGAATTGAATGAGTTTGTATGTAATACAGATGACAATTTTGTAGTTTTTACTCAGTTCACTAGGTGGTGCTTTCCATTTGAGGCAACTAAGGTATTAAGATTGGTCTAGTTCCACCAGCACTTTCTCTTTCACTTCTGATGTGCAACATTTGCACTTTTTAAAAAAATATATTTGTTTGTGTGGGGCAGGGGTTGGTGATGTGTAATAAGAACAGGAGAAACATGAGGGAAATCAGTTACGCCTTCATTGAATCAAGTACATATCAAAAACAGTTTCGAAGAACAACTGAAACACCGAAAAGTAATATTTTTTCACATTTTGTTGGATAGCCATCTGTTTATTTTCATGTTTTTTTTTGACAGGGTTCCATGACTGCAGTTGCAACTGGCATGTTCTTTATGGCTGCAGCAATGATTGGTACCATTTTGTTGAAATATTGATTGCTCGCAGATTTTTTTCTCTCGTTTGGTAAGACCATCCTTCAGTGAATTGACAATCTGAGGTCAAATTCTCAAATGAAAATTAGAAATTGAGCTAAACAATTTCCATGATAAACTATAATCTATTGCTCAAGTTACAGTTCAGATACTTACTTTTAAGATGAAGAACCATTTCATGTTCTGCCTATTGGTGTCATGTTAACCTGCTCTGCTTAATCATTGGAATTTCTTGAATCCCATCTACAGTCATGATTGCTTAGTTTCATAAGAGTAAGGGACCTGTGCACACAGTTCCCAATTCAAGTTGCACTGAGTGATGAGGTTGTGATGACATGTTTTAATATTGGCTAGCAGAGAAGAGAGAAAATTGCAGAGAAAGTTGTAATCTATAGCATCTCCTTACAAGGTGGTAAAGATGTCATTCTCAACAGATTAAGCAAAGCTTATAGATCTCGACTGTCAAATTGGCATCCCACCCAGACTCACCCCCCTACCCTATCCCTGTAACCCTGCATTTTCCTCATAGCTAAAACTCATAGCCTACACATCCCTAGATACTAGGGAAGTTTAGCATGGCTAATCCACATAACCTGCACATCTTTGGACTGTGGGAGGAAACTGTAGCACGCAGAGGAAATCCACACAGACATGGGAGAATGTGTGCAAACTCTGCCCATACACTTGCCTGAGGCTGGAATCAAACCTGGGTCCCTGGTACTGTGAAGCAGCGGTGTTCACCACTGAGCCACAGTGCCACCCTGGGTTATATTGGCAGGGTGAGGCGGAATAGTGTTTGGGGCTGGCAACTGTGGTACCCAGGGCTGTAGATGAGTATAACCCCATTGGGAGTGGTGTGCACTACCACTATAAGAATGAGACAGTGATGGCACCTCAAGATACAATACATGTTGGTGGTCGCAATTATGATGGTTAACATTGATTGTATGAAAGGAATTATAATGAGCACAATTGGTATAAAAATTGGTGCCATTTTTCCACGTGTTACATATCCTTCAAAGTTGCCAAAATTATGGCAAATCAGCTATACTGGGTGATTTTTTTTTAAATTATAGAAACTCCTACAGGGTGGAAACAGGCCCTTTGGCTCAACAAGTCCACACTGAACTACAGAGCATCCCCCTGTAACCCACCTAATCTACACATCCCTGAACACTATGGGCAATTTAGCATGGCCAATCCACCTAGCCTGCACATCTTTGGACTGTAGGACGAAACCAGAGCACACCCACGCAGACACGGGGAGAATGTGCAAACTCCACAAGGTCACCCGAGGGTAGAATCAAACCCGGGTCCCTGGTGCTGTGAGGCAGCAATGCTGACCACTGTGCCACCGTGCCGCCATGTTATGCAGGAGGTTTGCTTTCCTCATTATATGATTAATATGAGATACATTTAGACTCAGGAGGTGAAGAACTGCTTCCCTGACTCCATACGGAAGATGTAGAGGTCCATTGCTCAAGACCGTCCACAACTCAAACCTCAACTCCCCTCACCCGAACTTCTGCAGCTTTGAGATGTCCAACTTTCAATCTTTCTTCTCAGCAAATCTCCCATCTGAGTTTCTTGAGTCTGATTGCCCTCACTCCTATCCCAACTGTCTCATCTCTGCATTCCTGAAGACCATCTCTCTAACCCCTTAGCACTTGGCCAAGAATCTTTAATCCATGACCACTCCCCTGACCCCAGCCTTAAGATCAATGATCCCACTCAGGAATGAGCACTGTCAAATTTCAGATCCGGGAACTGAGATATTGTCCAGTGGAACATTACAAAATATTAATGAAGTAAATGATAAAAATTAAAAAAAAACGAATGTGTCAAATATGCGTCTGTGGTGACATAACAGAAACCTATCAGTTGTACGGTATCCCATTGTAATGTGATTCAGACATGTCAACAGAGAAAAGGACAAGAATTTACTGCAAACACTTAGAAATCCAATGAATTTAAGCTGACAAGCTGAAAGAGAAAGAATGTTTGACAACATCCACTGTTCTCAGAATCAGAGTATATTTTACATTTATTTTTTTCCACAGGGTGTTTACATTTTGGGTTACATCGCAAGTTGGTAAAATTCTGCCAAGCTTTGGCTGTAAGACCACCGTCGCCACGTTGCCAGGCCTTGAAAGATGAGTGTGTCAAGCCTCTCTATCTATAGATAAAATCAAAATGCTGTGGATGCTGGAAATCAGAAATAAAAACAGAAAGGCAACAGGTCTGACAGCATTTGTGGAGAGAGAAACAAAGCATCAAAGAAAAATTCAATTTTATATCCATTATTACCCAATTTTGGCACTAAAATGCAATATAACAGATTATAACTGTATCAGTCTCTTTCTTTTCCCTTTTCTTCATAGAACGTGTACCTTTTAGTGCCACTGACAACTGTCATATATCTAATTTAAGGTTACACTTCCTTTATTAGGCATAATTATGGAGGAACATTGCATATGATGATATTTTCACATCTACTTTTCTTTTAAAAGTAGTACAGCGCAGTTCGTGAGAGAAACAGATGTTTTGTTTATCATTAATATGTACTGTATGTAACATCAGATAGTTCAGGTTTAAACCATATCATTCTCACCACCGTGTTTAGTACTGGAACAACAAACCTATATTATTGTGTTTCAATGGAATTTAGTTCTCAATGTGTGTGATTAATAGGCAATTTTAAACAATAATAATAGCATATCCATTAAGTGTAACCAAATTCCTGCACCACTTTTCTTGCCACATGTTTGCTCTTCCAATTCTCCCATCTCACTCTGTTGACTGGCTCAATCACCCAGTGCCAAAAATGCACAATCTAATACTGTTACTTGCATTTCTTTGGGTTTTTTAAAAAAAAACACTCATGGAATGTGGGCATTGCTGGCTGGCCAGCCAGCATTTATTGCCTGTTCCGAGCTGCCCTCAAACTGAGTAGCTTTCTAGGCCATTTCAGAGGACTACTGAGAGCCAACCACATTGCTGGGGCTCAGGAGTCACATGTAGGCCAGACTAGGTGAGGATTTCCTTCCCTGAAGGACGTTACTGAGACAGAGGGATTCTTCCTCAACAGTCAGTGATGGTTTCATGCTCATTTGTAGATTCTTAATTCAATCTGCTGTGGTGGGATTATGAACGTGGGTCCCCAGAACACAAGCTGAGTTTTATGGATTAATAGTCTAGTGATAATACCATTAGGCTATCACCTGTCCTTGTTTATAAATGTGCCTGTGTACCGTCCTCTGAATGTGCTTCTATCTATGGCTGAGATAGCAGCAGGTTGCTGAGTGAAAATCATTCTCTGTAGAGGAAGTTGATGAAAAGGCATCATCAAAGTACAAATAGGTGCACAGGAGCCACTATTCACAATAAATACTGTTCCAAATGTTTAATTAGAGTAACTACATTTGGAAAATGGATGGTTGAGCAGTGATTAAAAAGTGTTTGGGTCATATTACAGTAAAAAGGGCAGGGGTTTCTCCTTTTATTCCAAATGGGATAGTGTATTTGTGTTCAAGCCAAGAGACGATTCATACTGTGAGAGCTGGGAAACAGCTTGTTCGTGTGTGAGGAATATCTAAGGAATCTGGCACTTACTTGGTTGTAGATGAAGGTAAACAGGTGACAACACAAAAGAGAGTAGAACATCCCTAAATGCTGCCTCTAAATGTACCAGACCTGTAACACTAGTCAACAAGTTCTGGAGTAGCAGAAACATTTTTCTTTGCTTAAGAGCCTGAAGAGCAAGCACTTTTTTTGCTTTGCAGTAACCGCAGAAAATTGGAGTAGGAGTAGGTCATTCGGCCCTTCAGGCCTGCTCTGATATTCAAACATAGGTGATCATTCAACTCGGTACCCTGTTCTTGCATTTGCCCCACCTGTACTGTTCACTAACTCATCATGTTAAGCCGCAAAACCTAAATAATATCTCAGGAAACAGTAACCTCAGGTTTGAAGAAGGCAGCTCGCACCACCTTCTCAAGGGCAACAAGAGATGGGCAAGGCAACCTATCCAGCCAGCGATGCCCATATCCGAACAGCGCATAAAAAACCCATTGCTGATTTACATAAAGTGACATGAAATAAATTTATGAACTTAGCCATTTGACATCAATTTGCTTCTACAGTTTGTATTGCTTTGCATTTCCAGGCAGTCACCAAATCCAAATGTCACCAAATCCAGACAACACATTCAGGGACAATGTCATTCAGCACACAGAAAAACATAGGACGACAGTCCATTTTACCCTGTGTTACAGTGGAGGTTTGGTGAATTGTTTGGGACCAAGTTACAGGGAAGTCAAAGTCAGAATCAGTAAAAGTACACGGTATCGAGGTAATAATATTAAATAAATTAGTCAGCCAATGCTCAGGACAACAGTGGAAGCCCATTACAGACCATGATAGATTAGAGAAGGCTAACATGTTGAAATGTGGAGGAAATTAACTGATTGGTTAGAGGAAGTCAAAACCCACTGGAGCACAGTGATTGCCTATATTTCTCTCCAACGCCTGCAGATCCTTTCTAGTTCATACAGTAATAGATCCCTCCCAACACTTCAATGTCCAAGAACCTCTGAACCACCTCTCATGCCTTTTTGGACCTCAGAAATGTTGCAACCTCGTGCCTTTGAAATCCCAGAACCTGATTAGTTCATAATCCAAGGAATGCTCTGAAAACCTGCTCTCTGTGCGCCTCCTCTTTAGCAGTTTGGTACATTTCACAACCTTTTCCATCCCACATGCTCTGGCACTAACAGCCATGCGGCTCTGTGTATTTTCTCTCCGTTACTCCTTATTTTTCTCATTACAGGACAATATAGCTGATAACAGGACAGAGAGAGCCCATACAGTTGGGGAGGAGGGGGCTGGGCAGGTGCCTGTTATCTGTGACCTCTATTGCGAGAGAACACTGGCCCACACAGAAGACTACGAGATTTCCTGCGGGAATACTGAGACATTAGTATCAACCAAATACCTTTCTGCATGCCACTCCCATAAACTCCCCTATCACTCTCAATCATTGCACGCCACTTGTAACCACTGAGAAATAGTAAGAACTGCCGATGCTGGAGTCAGAGATAACACAGTGTGGA
>JAHRHZ010000248.1:31811684-31866144 GCA_024137785.1 Ginglymostoma cirratum | reverse complement strand
TCCACACTGTGTTATCTCTTACTTCTAACCATTGGCCGCAACTCCCTCTCCCTGTTTTCTCCTGCAGGTTCCTCTCGTGTATCCATGATGTCTGTGGAGAAATGGCCGGCTGTGAAAGAACTGCCTTGCTGACCCTTTGATGATGAGAGTATTGAGGCATCAGAGGGAACAACAGCAAGGCTGCTTTATGCATACCCTATCGACTAAGATATAAACAGAGGGTGGGGGAGAAGTAGACAAGAGTGTGTCAACACAATTGGTAAAGCATCTCATTGCAACAGCTCCTCAGCTGGCCAAGGCATAAACAACCACTTGCACTTGGAGGACTGCCAGAAAGCAGGCACCTGCTCAAGCCCAGGCTAGAACTGACCCTTTGGTGTTTAAATGTCATCAGTCAGTATAAGCATTAATTCCAGCTTCATTTTGCACTGTCTTACTATTTCCTTCATATATCTATTTATTTGAGGGGTATGGACAGGGTGATAGAGTGCAGCAGTTCGCCTTGGTTGAGGGGTCAATCATGACAGGGCATAGTTTTAGGGTAATGGGCAGGGGATTCGGAGGGGATTTGAGGAAAAGCTTTTTAACTCAGAGGAGGGTGAGAGTCTGGAACGCACTGCCTGGAAAGGTAGTGAAGGCTAGAAACCTTACAATCTTTAAAAAGTATTTGAATGAACACTTGAAATATCGTAACATTCAAGGCTATGGGACAAGTGCAGGAAATTGGGATTAGCATGCCTTTAGTGGTGGTTTTTGTCAGAACAGACTTAACTGCCGAATGGCCTTTTCTGTGCTGTATGACGCAATGAAACTAACCTTGGGTCCAGTGCCAGGCCAAGAAGTGGGTAAGTAATTCCAGGGCCCTAATTAAAATGATACAGCAATCTCAAATGAGTCTTGCCTCAGAGTGGTTCAATACATGTAACCTGTTTGGGAACCAGAACAAAGTTGCTGGAAAAGCTCAGCAGGTCTGGCCTGAGTGGGAAGACAGGTGAGTGGGTGTGACATTTTTATCATTCCGGAGATGCCGTTAAAGAATTGCAACAATGCAAACTGACACAATTATTTCATGTT
Organism: Ginglymostoma cirratum; assembly: GCA_024137785.1. Taxonomy (NCBI): domain Eukaryota; kingdom Metazoa; phylum Chordata; class Chondrichthyes; order Orectolobiformes; family Ginglymostomatidae; genus Ginglymostoma; species Ginglymostoma cirratum. The sequence goes on along the minus strand of JAHRHZ010000248.1, from coordinate 31,865,070 downwards.
TTCAAAGAGATCATTGTGAGCAAAGACATTTTTGTGACATCAACATGTAACCACAAGCAATGACAAAGATTGGTAGACTAAAAGCTGAAATGTGGAAAAAGCACCAACCATGGATTTATGCTTCAAGAGCCTGATAAGGTACATAGTAACATTGAACGTAAGAAAAATACAATGATGTAACACAAAGCAAAGACATAGCAGAAGTGAGCCATTCATAAATCAAGTCCACAATGCCATTCAATAAGATCATGGCTGATCTGATAACTCTGAATTCCACTTTTGTGATAGACTGCTCTGAGGGAAATTGATTAAATAGAGACCTTGAAAACAGAAAGATATATTACTTAGACACTTTTACACTGAGAAGGAGCAGGAGTACTTCTCTGTGTCCATATTAAAGAATGGTTTAAATTGTTATACTTCCTGACTACACACAATTCATGCCCACCCACCACAATTCTCCAATACTTCTGCAGCTTGGAGAGCTCCAACATTCTTTCCTCTCAGTAAACCTCCCAGCTCTGAGTTTTTTGACTTTCATCACCCTCACTCCTTTCCCAACCCTCTCAACACTGAGATTTCTGACAACCATCCATCCAACCCCTGAACTTCTGGCCAAAGTGTCTCTGACCCATGACGCTACCTGAACTCAATCTCCCCGATCCCAGCTGAAGATCCCTGGAAGACTAAACACTCTCAAATTTCTTGTCCATGAAGTGCAACTGTAATACTTCAAAGGGGGAATCTCAAAATATTAATAAACTAAATGATAAAAAATTAACAAAGGAAGTGTTGTTAATTTTGGTATGATGTTGCAGAAACCTCTCAATCTGTATTCTAACCTGATTCAGAACCTTCAACGGAGAAAAGGACAAGCTTGAATGAATTGAAACTGACAACCTCTTGTGAGTTGTTTGAAAAAGAATGTTTGACGGTGCTCATTGTTCTCTGAATGACATTATATATTGCATTTATTTTCCACAGGATATTCACAGTTCAAGCTACATCACAAGTTATTTAAATTCCTATTGAGCTTTAACTGGAAGTTCACTGTTGCCACCTTAAAAGCTTACTGCATTAAACCTCTCTACCCATAATCAATGTTCAAATAGACCTTAACATTTCTGACATTTAGAAGTAAGATGTAACAGCAAAAGTCGGCCTTTCAGCCCATCAAGTCTGCTCTGCTTTTCAACAAGATCATTCCCAAATCCACTTTTATGCCTTTTCACCATCACCCTTGATTATCTTACTGATTAAAGAATTGTCTATCTCAGCCTTGAATATACTTAATGATCCAGACTCCACAGGCGAAGAATTCCACAAATTCACTAACCCCCAGAGAAGAATTTCCCTTCATCTCGGTGTTAAATGGGTGATTCCTTATGCTGAGATTATGCTGTCTGATCCTAGACTCTCCAAAAAGGGAAATAACTTTTCCACATCGAGCCTGTTAAGTCCCCTAAGAATCTTTTGTATTTCAATGAGGTCACCTTACATTTTTCTAAACTCAAAGGAATACAGCCCCAATCTACTCACCTTTCCGCATCACTCCATACCCAGTATCAATCTAGTGAACATTCTCTGGACTGCCCCCGATGCCAGAATATCTTTCTTTAGGTAAGGGGACCAAAACTATTCACAATAATCTACCAGTGGGTTAACTAGTTGCTTGTATTGATTTATGTTCCAATCCCTTTGAGATATAGCCCAAAACTCAGATTTATGTAAATAGTCTTGCGAATCCCCTGTAGAGTCGCTTCCTGCAGCTTTTCCTCATTTAAATAATACAGGTAACTCCGCTATAACGCGTGTTCCATTAATGTGAATTGGCTGTAATGTGATTGATCAATAGTAGACGCTGTTTGGATAACACAAACTTTCTGCTGTACAGGTATAGCGATTTCCCTATAACGCGATTTTCCATAGTGTGATTTTCTATAGCACAAGGTCACACAAGAACGTAACTATCACGTTATAGGAGAGCTACCTGTATTCAGCACCTCTATTCTCCCTGACAAAGTGTATACACTTATATTTTCCCATGTTATATTCCATCTGTCAAGCTCAGCCCATTATGCCTGTGCTGCCATTTCGAATTACCCATCCAAGTTACTCCCAACTTTTTGCTTTTTATCTTAAGACCTGTGACTGTTTTCTCTTCAGTTTTACAAAATACAACCATGAGACATGTAAAGGAACAAATAGTTGAAAATCATTTTCACATCAAGAAAGACAATCAAGAACACAAATCAATATGAAATCCAAATTATCCTGTGCATTTACTTTTCTCAACGTTCTTCAATATTTCCCATATATTCTCTGCATGCCCAGGAACATCAATCAAATATGATTATAAAATCTACAAATAGTTAAACTGCTATTTACATTTCTGACTTATTTGACACACAAGATTAAAATGTTTGTGATGGTGAAAGTTTAAAGTAAGGAGATAAGAGAAGTGTCATAGATACCTGTTAAAGATACCATTGTTATGTCAGTTCATAAAGGTTTTTAGATTAACATTGATCCACATTCTTTTTCACCTGCTCTGCTTAGGAGATAAAGCATGATGATTCATTTAACACAGTCAATATTTAAGACTTTTTTAGTTATTTCAAGGAGGTTATTATTCTCAATTTGCTCTTAACACTGACATTCCAAAATGTTGCATGTACTTTGTCTCCTTGTTAGTGGCTTTTAGACTCCATTTAGATGGCAGATAACAAAGTGTAGAGCTGGATGAACACAGCAGGCCAAGCAGCATCAGAGGAGCAGGAAGGCTGATGATTAGGGGGTCGAGGCCCGAAACGTCAGCCTTCCTGCTCCTTTCATGCTGCTTGGCCTGCTGTGTTCATCCAGCTCTACACCTTGTTATCTCAGATTCTCCAGCATCTGCAGTTCCTATTGTCTCTGAAACCATTTAGATGGCAGACTACTTGTAGTTTCTTTGAAAACACCCTTGTCACATTGAACAGAATTCACCACATTTATATTTCAGAGAAAATACAGGATGTGGTCCTTTTATTTATATTCTTTAATTGGATATGAACATCACCAGCTAGGTTAGTATTTATTTCCCATCCCTAATTATCTCTTATCAGGAAATTCTTAATTGAACAACTACAATCCATGAGGTGTAGGTACACCCATTTGATTAGAAAATTGTGTTGGATGGTCATATAAAAGCAAAATATAACAGACACAGAAAAACTGAACCAAGAAACAGAATAAGAGTGGGAAAATTCAGAAAGTCAATGCATATCAGTGGACAGGAATAATGTTACCATTTCAGATCAATAACTTTTAGTCAGCACAGCATTCTTGCATGAACTCCCGAACCATCCTTACCTGACTTCATTCTAGTGATTCCTTTCAGCTTCAGGTTGAAACTTACGATAACTTAAACCTGTGCACGTTCCTTCACTTCACCCAGAGTTCACATTTTCACTAGCATTCTAACTGGTTGCGAACAGAGAACAACACTTTCTCTACTGCTTGAAAACAGTGCTACTTCTTTCTCCATCTACATTCAAGGCTTTTGAATTAAACTGTAAAAAGGTCTACACATGAAAAAGCCAGATGCTTTAAGGTATTAAATTTAGCACTCAGACTTCAATAGCAAATCTCTGGGTCCCTGCTGCAGAATTGGCAGTAGGACATGTGTCCCTTTTCATTATATGATTTTAGTACAAATTTGAAGAGAGTCCAAAACATTACCAAACCTTATAAAGTCCAAACCTTACGAAACCTCACATTCATAACATTCTGGCAGGAGATGTATGGAAAAAAACATACTTTTGCAATGAAAAGGAAAAACAAATGTGCCAAAAATAGGTGGAATGCAGGACTCTCAATCCTTAGAAATAAATAAATTAAAATGTTTTATATAAAAAAACTGAAAGAAAAGCTAAATGTGTTCAAATAACCTGTGTGTGACAATTCTGTAATTTGTACTCAACTCACTGATTAGTGCTTTGTATTTCAGGCAATGAAAGCATCAAAATTGATCCACAAAGCTGCAGTGTAACGTCATTGCACGAGTAATCAAGAGCCCCTAGCTAATATTGTAGGATCATGGGTTCAAATGCATTAGAATAGATTGTGAAATTGGAATTCAATAAATATCTGGAATAAAAAGTTACCCAATGGTGAACATGTAAGCACGGTTCATTGTTCGAAAATGCAATGGATCCAGGGAAGGAAATCAGTTAGCATTGTCTGGCCTGGCCCACATGTGACTCTGCAGACACAGCAATGGGTCCCACACACTCTGAACAATTAGGGATCGACAATAAATGCTGGCCTAGCCCATAGCCTCCAGAAACCAATGCAAGAAAACAGTCTGGTCTAGCTAGACCCCCTGAGTTTACCCAACATGAGCTGTCATATCTCCTGATTTCTAGAGTCTACAATATTTTGGTTCCAGAATAAAATGCTACATTGCTCTCTGTGAAGCTATCACTTTCTATTTTTATTTCTGATTTCCAGCATCATCAGTATTTTGTTTTCATAGTAAACATTTATATTAGCTTGTGCGATGCTGGGGTAAATGCTATAGATCAGATGAAGCATAAGAAAAATCAATGAAAATTTCAAATCTTAAAGTTTCTGAATGCAAACTTAGAACATGAAAATAATTTTGTTGTATAACTGTTTTAGTATGTTTTTAATGGAGTTCTATAGCTGGAATAGCATCTGGCATGTTCTGTATGGACAGAGCTGTGATTGGTACCATTTGTTGAAATAATGAGTTGCTCAGCAGGTGGTTTTTGCTGCTCTGGTAAAATCATTTGTTGTTAAAAGCTTTTAACTGAATTAGACAAGCTGAGTTCAAATTCTCAAATAGAAATTAGTAATTGAGCAAACCAATTGTCATAGTACGTTGTATAATTTAAACGAAAACTGAAAGAACTGCAGATGCTGTAAATCAGGAACAAAACAGAAGTTGCTGGAAAGACTCAGCAGGTCTGGCAGCATCTGTGAAGAAAATTCAGAGTTAACGTTTCAGGTCCGATGACCCTTCCTCAGAACTGATGCTAGCTGGAAAACGTCGGTTTATATGCAGAAGATATAGAGGGAGAGGGGGTCAGGAGTAAATGATAGGTGAAGATAAAGCCCAAAGAGAGAGCAAAGCCGTTGAATAGACAAAGGAGTTGATAACAATCAGGCTGGGAGGGTAAATAGCTGTTAACGTGGATTATTAGTGACTCACAACAGGTCGTGTGTAATGGTAGGCTATGTGATAACAAGGCCTGGTGTGTGGGGTAGGGGTCTAGGACATGGGAGAGTTCAGGCCCTAAAATTATTGAATTCGATATTGAGTCAGGAGGGCTGCAGGATGTCCAAGCAGAAGATGAGGTGTTGTTCTTCCAGCTTGTGCTGTGTTTCACTGGAACATTGCAGCAAGCCTGGGATAGCAACGTTGGCCAGGGAACTGTGTGGTGTGTTAAAGTGGTAGGCAACTGGTAGAGCTTCCAGTTGATACAGTGTGGAGCTGGATGAACACAGCAGGTCAGGCAGCATCAGAGGAGCAGCACAGTCCACCCTTCATTAGAACTGCAGTTCTTGCTATCTCCGAGCTTCCCGTTGAGTACAGCTCCACAGGGAGTGGTGTGCACTGCTAATGTAAGAATAAGATGGTGAGGGCACCTCAGGATAAACCACAAATATTGGTGGGCACAATTCATGATGGTTAACACTGACAGCAGAAAAGGAATTGTGATGAGCACAAGTGGCATAGAAATTAGTGCCATTTTCCAGGTGCTATTTTATCATTCCAAATTGCCAAAAATGTGGCATGATGGGACTCCAGCTATATTTGGCAACATTAAGCAGGAGGTTTCCTTTCCTCATACCTGAATAATTAATGTCTCAGTGTACACAAATGAGAGGATTATACTGCTTCACGTCCCCACTGGTTTGCTCTGAGGCAGCTGGCACCATTCCAGAATGCGCTGAGGGAAGTCGATTACACAGAGAGCCTGCAAACAGCAAGATAAGTGACTAGACACATTTAGACTCAGGAGGAGCAGGACTGCTTTTCTCACTCCACACTGTGGAGACACACGTCCAGACCCACCTTCTGCAGCTTTGGGCTATCCAACTTTCAATCTTCCCTCTCAGCAAATCTCAGTGAATCCCACCTCACTTTCTTCACTTTGATTACCTTCATGCTTCTTTGCACTCTTTCAATCTCAAGATTTTGACACCTTACTATTTCTGACATTGATTACTATCAGTGCAAACACTACTTTTCAAACTATTTCTTTAGAATGCATCCCGTCAGTCTTCAACCCCATTAGTTTCCCTAACACATTTTCTGTATTGATGTTTTTTGTTCATGTTTCCTCTCCTTCTTTTGCCCCTTAATGTTTTACCATTGTCATGTGCTATTCATGTCTTCTACAATGAAGACTGATACAAGGAATTTATTTAACTCCTTGACACCATTACTATTTCCCTCAGCCACATTCTCTAAGTGGTTTTGTTAAGTTTAGCTGCCTTTTCCTTGTTATACATCTAATCATAGAATCGCTACAGCATAGAAGCAGGCCATTCAGCCCATTGAGTCCACACCACCCCTCCACCATACCACCCCCTTCCCTATCCCTACGTTTTCCACCCTAGACACATTGGGCAATTTAGCATAGCCAAACCACCTCATATCTTTGGACTGTGGGAGAAAACCGGAGTACCCGGTGGAAACCCACGTAGACACAGGGAGAATGTGCAAACTCCACACAGACAGTCACTTGAGACTGGAATCAAACCCAGGTCCTTGGCACTGTGAGACAACAGTGCTAACGACTGACCCACCGTGCTGCCTCTTCTTAAAGAAGCTCTGACTGCCTACCTTGATAATATTGTATACCTTCAACATTTGTCTTCTCCTTTATTATTTTCTTCCTTGCCTTTCGTTGGTTTTTAAAACTTTCTCAATCCTCTGGCTTACCGTTGATCTTTGCCACATGTTTCTTTTTCTTTTAATTGGATAGCATCTTTAAGTTCCCTGGTTAACCATGTTTAGCTTACCTCCTTCTTAGAATCCTCCTCTTCACAGGGTTTTTGTCTTTGTTCTGACATATAAACTATTTTTAGAAATGTCTACCATTGTTCCTCAACCTTTTTTGCTGCCAAATCCCTTTTCCACTCCAGTAGCTCTGCCCTCATTCCTTTTTGATTACATTCACTTAAGTTTGACACAGTTGTTTCCAATTCAAGTTTCTCCCAGAGTCACACTAAATGTTAAAGTTTTATTTTTTAAATACACACAATACCCCAACTTAACTGAGTTTCAGATTACAATTGATAGAAAGCATGGATCAAATTTCTATGCTGAACAAGCAATAGATCAAGAAATATTATTTAACTACAAGAAGTTAGACTGTCTGTACAGGTATAAAAACTGGAATAAAACAAAGAACTGTGAATGCTGGAAATCTGAAACAAACAAAACCAGAAATTGCTGGAGAAACTCAGCAGGTTTAGCATCTATGACCTTTCTGAAGCAGGGTCACAGGACTTGAAACATGAATTCTGTTTTCTCTCCACAGAAAACCTGGAAAGTCAGTTCAGTGGTCTTTTCTTCCTGGGTCTGATAATGAGAGGATCTTTCTTCAGCTGGCCAGACCCCTTATTGTTCTGGACAACCCTTCCCTACCCCCACTTAGTTAAAGCCCTTTCTACAGCCATAGTTATTCAATAGGCCAGGACATTGGTCCCAGCATGGTACAAGTGAAGCTTATCCCATAAGAATTAGCAACTTCCATTTAATAGCAAAAGAAAACATATCAAAGGAAATTTTTTGATATAGCTGTTTAATCACAACATACAAATACAATAGATATCTGGGTCCTGAGTTTAAATGTATTCATTCATGGAATGTCACATTGCTGGCAAGGTCTGCATTTGTAGCCTATTCACATGTTCTTGAAATAAGTGGCCTGTTAGATGACACCAGAGGGCAGGTAAGAGTCAACTACATTGTCTGATCAGTCTGATACAGAACCAATCTAATTTTTCAGTCAGTTGACAATCTTCCAATTGTTTCTCTGTGCTTTAACAGCAACATAAACACTGAAAGCTTAACCTGGATCCCACAGCGTTTCTATCACAATACATCAGTTACCCAGTTTTGGTACTGAAATACAATTCATGGATTATAACCGTATTAGTCCTTTTTTTAATATAATGAATGCTTATTAGTGCCATTGACCACTGCCCGACATCTATTATAAGTTGGCACTTTTTTTTATCAGTTATAATTGCATATTCACACTGCATATGATGATGTTTCTACACCTAAAATCTGTGTTTCTTTTGGAAGTGTTTCATCCACATGATAGCACAGTTCATGAGAGAGCCAAGTATCTGGTTAATTGTGAATAAGTACTGGAAGTAATATCAGAAAGTTAGGAATAAAACTGTATCATCTTCACCATTGTGATTAGTTTTAGAATAACATAGAACACAGAACATAGAACAATACAGCGCAGAACAGGCCCTTCGGCCCTCAATGTTGCGCCGACCTGTGAACTAATCTAAGCCATCCCCCTACATGATCCCATCATCATCCATATGCTTATCCAAGGACTGTTTAAATGCCCCTAATGTGGCTGAGTTAACTACATTGGCAGGAAGGGCATTCCACGCCCTTACCACTCTCTGAGTAAAGAACCTGCCTCTGACATCTGTCTTAAATCTATCACCCCTCAATTTGCAGCTATGCCCCCTCGTACTAGCCGACGTCATCATCCTAGGAAAAAGACTCTCACTGTCCACCCTATCTAATCCTCTGATCATTTTGTAGGTCTCTATTAAATCCCCTCTTAGCCTTCTTCTCTCCAATGAAAACAGACCCAAGTCCCTCAGTCTTTCCTCATAAGACCTTCGGTCCAGACCAGGCAACATCCTGGTAAATCTCCTCTGCACCTTTTCCAATGCTTCCACATCCTTCCTGTAATGGGGCGACCAGAACTGTACGCAATATTCCAAGTGAGGCCGCACTAGCGTTTTGTACAGTTGCAGCATGACATCACGGCTCCAGAACTCAATCCCTCTACCAATGAAACCTAACACACCGTATGCCTTCTTAACAGCACTATCAACCTGGGTGGCAACTTTCAGGGATCTATGTACCTGGACACCAAGATCCCTCTGCACATCCACACTACCAAGAATCTTTCCATTGACCCAGTATTCTGCCTTCCTATTATTCTTCCCAAAGTGCATCACCTCACATTTATCTGCATTGAACTCCATTTGCCACCTTTCAGCCCAATTCTGCAGTTTATCCAAGTCTCCCTGCAACCTGCAACATTCTTCCACACTGTCCACCACTCCACCGACTTTAGTGTCATCTGCAAACTTACTAACCCATCCACCTATGTCTGCGTCCAAGTCATTTATAAAAATGACAAACAGCAGTGGTCCCAAAACAGATCCTTGTGGCACACCACTAGTAACCAGACTCCAGGCTGAATATTTTCCATCAACCACCACTCTTTGCCTCCTTTCAGAAAGCCAGTTTCTAATCCAAACTACTAAATCTCCGTCAATCCCATGCCTCCGCATTTTCTCCAATAGCCTACCATGTGGAACCTTATCAAAGGCTTTACTGAAGTCCATGTACACCACGTCAACTGCCCTACCCTCATCCATATGCTTGGTCACCTTCTCAAAAAACTCAATGAGGTTTGTGAGACACGACCTGCCCTTGACGAATCCATGTTGACTATCTCCAATCAAATTGTTGCTTGCTAGATGATTATAAATCCTATCTCTTATAATCCTTTCCAAAACTTTTCCTACAACAGATGTAAGGCTCACTGGTCTATAATTACCTGGGTCATCTCTACTGCCCTTCTTGAACAAGGGCACGACATTTGCAATCCTCCACTCATCTGGTACTAAACCTGTAGACAATGACGACTCAAAGATCAAGGCCAAAGGCTCCGCCATCTCCTCCCAAGCTTCCCAGAGAATCCTCAGAAAAATCCCATCCGGCCCAGGGGATTTATCTACCTTCACACCTTCTAGGATTGATAACACCTGCTCCTTACTAACCTCAATCCTTTCAAGTCTAATAGCCCGTATCTCAGTCTTCTCCTCTACAATATTCTCCTTTTCCCGAGTGAAAACAGATGAGAAATATTTGTTTAGCACCTCTCCGATCTCCACAGGGTCCACACACAACTTCCCACTTCTGTCTTTGACTGGCCCTATTCTTACCCTAGTCATCCTTTTATTCCCCGCTCATATTGATGGGGTTCAACAAAAATTACTTCTCAAAGTCTATGCATTTTTCTTCCAAGGCAGCAAAATAAATAATCACACAAATACTCTTCATTCGCAAATTGGAAAAGATTTGATAGATTATTCAAACTAATCAGCAGTTTCGATGGAGTAGGTAGGGAGAAACTCTTCTCATTGGTGGAAGGATCAAGGTGGAAGAGGCACAGACATAAGGTAAAGGGGAATGAAAGCAATGGTGACATGAGGAAACAAGGTGTAGAGCTGGATGAACACAACAGGCCAAGCAGCATCAGAGGAGCAGGAAGGCTGATGTTTCGGGCCTAGACCCTTCTTCAGGCCTTCCTGCTCCTCTGATGCTGCTGGGCCTGCTGTGTTCATCCAGCTCTACACCTTTTTAACTCAGATTCTCCAGCATCTGCAGTTCCTGCTATCTCTGTGACATGAGGAAATTCTGTTTTATGCAACAAATGATAAGGATCTGAATTACAACACCTGAAAGTGTGGGAGAGGTACGTTTCTTTAAGGTATTCAAGATAAAATTATATTTTGTGAAAAGGAAAAACATGCAAGGCAATGAGAAAAACATAGAGGAATACTACTGAGTTACTTCTGTCAAGGGCCAGCAGAAATATTATGAGGCCTCCTTCGTTATGTAACCATTCTTTGATACTTTGTTCAGCTAGATTAACTATAATGCTCACACTATAATGCTTTAAAAATGGAAGGAGCAATGGTATAAGACAAAAGAGTTGAACATCATCATTGATTAAGAGCAGGAAAAGTTAGCTTCATTTTGAACTGTCCTATCATTTTTTTCATAGACCTGTTTAATTGAAAGTCTTCACATGTATCGCTAAACACAAATCAATATCCCTTTCTAGTCCCACGGTAGTTGTGATGGGTAACTTACCACAAGAAATAGCAGGGATTGTAGTAAATTACAATTCCAATGAAGTATTGGAAAGATAAATTTTCAAAGCTCCGGTTAAATTAATTGAGCTGACACAATCTATCATGAACAAAGATTGCGATCTGCTTTTTTAAACCATCCGACATCTGCACACGGAGCAGAAATTGATGATATAGCGGTAATTACATTCCAATTGGACAAATTCTAACATCACTGTAGAAATCTTTGAGAAATTTCCATGATTTATACCTGCCAAGTAGATTCTGGGAAACTCCAAGAAGGAAATTGAAATAGTAATTTCTACATTTCTCAAATTACTTTGCTGTGATGTTTTGTTTCATTCAGTGATGGGATATAGACTTCGCTGTCTGGCCAGCGTTGTATCTAGTTGCCTTTGAGAAGGTGGTGGTGAGCTGCCTTCTTTAATCATTTCAGTCTTTTTTTTGTAGATACAACCATAATGCTATTTTGAGAGAGATCCAGGAATTTGAATGATAATACATTTCCAAGTCAGGATGATGATTTCGTGGTTGGGCCTAAAAAGGGAAGTTCTTAATGTTATTTCAGATGAAGTAAAATTGAACCCTTACCAACTCCTAATATTCGCAGTTCAGAATATTAACTTAGACAGCTCAATGAATTTGAAAGGCATGTACAGTAAAGTCCCCGTCGTCTGAATCCCAAGCATCTGGAATTCTTATGTAGTCAGTTTCTGAGATTCTTGATCAGATGGGCCAATCAACTGAGGAGTGGCAGATGGAATTTAATTTAGATAAACGTGTCACATTTTCGTAAGGCAAACCAGGGCAGGGCTTATACAGCCAATGGTAGTTCCCTGGGGAGTATTGCTGAACAAAGAGATGTAGACGTGCAGATGCATAGCTCCTCAAAAGTGGAATCGCAGGTAGACAGGGTGGTGAAGAATGCAATTAGCATGCTTGCCTTCATTGGCCAGAATATTGAGTATAGGAGTTGAGACGTCATGTTGCAACTGTACAGGACATTGGTAAGGCCACTTTTAGAATACTGCGTACAATTCTGGCTGCCCTTCTATGGGAGGGATGTTGTTAAACTTGAGAGTCTGCAGAAAAGATTTACAAGGATGTTGCTGGGACTCGAGGTTTTGAGTTATAGGAAGAGCTAAATAGGCTTTTTTTTTTCCCCCTGGAGCATCAGAGACTGCGGGGTGATCTTGTAGAGGTGTATAAAATCACGAGGGGCATGAATATGTTGAATAGTCAAGGTCTTTTTCCAAGGCTGTGGGTGAAAGGAGAGCGATTTAAAAAGTACCTGAGGGGTAATTTTTTCAGAGGGTGGTGTGTGTATGGAATGAGCTGCCAGAGAGAGTGATCGAGGCTGGTACAACTACAACATTTAAAAGGCATCTGATTGGGTATATGAATAGGAAGAGTTTAGAGGGATATGGGCCAAATGTTGGCATGTGGGGACTAGGTCAGATTGGGCTGTCTAGTCAGCATGGACGATATGGACTGAAGGGTTTGTTTCCATGCTGTACAACTCTATGTCTCTGTGACTCTATGATTCTTAACCAGAGAAAGGAAAAGAAACATTCTGTTGCTTTTGCTTTTGTCTAAACTTTTTCAGCATCTGGGAATTGGTACTTGCTCTACTATAGGAGCAGTAGCTGGTTTATTGATGGGTATCCGGTAAGTGATTAAGGGCTATTTCATTCCTCAGGTTCAAAATGGTAAAGTAGCTGGTGATAGGCTTATTAAAACCAATAAAACGATAACTAAATATAATATTGAATACAATAGTACAGCAGTTCCTTAGAAAGATGTCAAAACTTGTGATGTGTCACAGTTGCAGCAAGTGAGGGTGCCTGGATATTAGTTTGGTCCAGTGCAAACATACCTGTTTAAAATTTGAGTAGCTTTGGCTCAGATTTCATGAGCTGGATGCTGAACTACAGATACTGCAACACATTAGGGCAGCTAGATTAATTGTACCAGGAAGCAGTCACGTCTCTTAGAGTTGATTGTTTCATTTGATGAGTGTTCAGGGACAAGACGGTGTCACTATGAGGTTTTTTAATTTCAAAAATATACTTTATTCATAAAAGATATCTTTGTATATATACAGTCACAAATGCAGTTTGGTTCTGTGCAGTAGCATTTCAAAGAAACAAAAAACATTGGAGTTCGACTCTATCCAAACAAACCAAAGACATCCCTTACACATACAAGACTATATTTACATACATTTGAGGCACCAGGAGGGTCTGATAACTGAATGAACACCCATTTGCCCTCAGCAGGAAAACCTCAGCCTTCCCCACCTTGCCTTGGCGGCAGTTACCCCAAGCTTTAGTGCGTACCATGGAAATGTGCCAGTCTGCAACACCTGGTCGAGGTCAACTCCTTGTTCCGGAAGACCAATATGTTTCGTGGAAATGAAAGAGCGTCCTGCACCAAGTAATGGTCCTCCAGGCACAGTCAATGTTTGTCTTGGTGTGCGTCCCAGGGAACAGACTGTAGAGCACAGAGTCCTGCGTCACAGAGCTGCTCATGATGAACGCTGACAAAAACCACTGCGGCTTTCTCCAGACTTCCTTTGCAAAGGCAGTTCCTAGAAGGAGATGTGTGACAGTCTCAACACCCCCCTCCCAACAGCTGCTTTGAGGGCAGCGTGCAGACCGACTGGGCATACATGAAGGATCACACTGGTCATGCCCTTCTCACCAACAGCCAAGCGATGTCTTGGTGCCGGTTGGAAAATTCTGGCAATATGGCATTCTGCCAAATGACTCTGACAATCTAGGAACCATCCTTTCCTTTTTTTGCGGGGTCTTGAGGACGCTTCATGCTTCCTGATGGGCTCGTGGTCAAAGGTGTTTTTCTTTGTTAAATTTCTCCATGAAGGACAGGTGATATGGAATAGTCCAGCTTCTTGGATCGTTGACTGTGAGTGAAGCAGATAGGTAATCCAGAGTGCAGGAGTGTCAGCCTTTGCAAAAGTGAACAGATTTAAGGTCTTTCACCCTGTCTGGATGAGAGTGAGGACTGGAGGGGGGAATGAACTAATTAATCATGGCATCATTGTACAGTCAGTTATTCAAAAGGGGGATGGTAAGAAGGAGTCTAGTAATAGTAGGGAAGAGTATTGTGAAAGAGATTAAAACTCTTCTTTACAGCAAAGAGTGTTACTCCAAATGGTTATGTTGCTGCCCAGTGACAAAGTTTGAGATAACAAGGTGTAGAGCTGGGTGAACACAGCAGGCCAAGTGGCATCAGAGGAGCAGGAAAGCTGATGTTTCGGGTCTGGACACTTATTCAGTTTGAGATATCTGATCAGAGCTAGACATGAAATTGGAGTGGGGGAAGGAGAATCCACTTATACTTAGGATCCAATGAAATAAGCAGGTCGAAGAAAGAGATTCTGCATTGTCAGTTTGAGGGGCTTGGTGCCAAATAAAAAAGCAGAACTTAAAAGGTCATTATGTCCACATTATTTCCTGAGTTGCATGCAAGATGGCACAGGCAAACCAGATTAAAGAGATGAATGCATTTTTGAAAGAGTAGTGCGGGAGAAGTGGGTTCTGAGTCATGGAGCACTGGCATCAATACAGGGGAAAGTTGGATCTGTACTGATGGGACAGTTCATTCCTGATCTGTAAATGGCATGACTAGGAAATAGAAGGATTTTAAACTAAATAGTGTGAGGAAGCATTCAGTTGTAGAAAGATGTGGCAAAACAAAGTGTCAAAGCCAAAGAGAAAGATATCAACACAGAAATGACAAGAAGTGATAGAAAGAATGAATCTAAGGGTCAACCAACAGATAAGACTAGACTTTGCAAAGAGAGCAGAACAATAAAAATAAAACTTTAGTATCAAAATGCACATGGCATTTGAAATGAAACAATGAAATTAGACTGCAACAGATGAATTAGTAGGATATGGTGGCCATTATGGTGTCATGGCTATAGGATGACATGGATTTAGCCCTCACTCTTGCAGAATAGAGGACATTTAGGAATATCAAGAAAGTAAGGTAAGGTAGGAGGTGGTACTGTTAGCTTATGATGGTATTAGAACGGTAGAGAAGTATGATCACTAAGTTCAGGAAAACTAAATGAGGAAACAATTTGGGTACAAAAAATCTTCACACGGTCAGGAAGGAGAGATCACATCTGGTGAGAGACACAGCCCGAGTGAGTACATATTTTGGGGATTTTGGAGGAGCGTGGGAATTCAATGCAGAAAGGAAAATAAGTTTTTTGCTTCCTTCTTTAGTCCATTGTTGTAAAGGTCTTTTAATGGGATAAAAAGAAGCCCAGCATTGGGGAACCAGCACAAAGCAAATGCATCACAGGAAAACCACACTGTGGAGACATTCAGTGGGATTTAGAGTCTTGGAGTGGAGCCTGTGGTGGAGGAGATTGCACTGAGCAGTGAGTGATACAAATTTGAAAAAAAAATCTTCATTCTGAACAGACAGCAACAACTGGGGTGACATCACAGGGCAGGGATGATATGATTGGCTGCTTTGGAACTATCTTTGGGTACTGAGAAAGTAGTGCCAATAGCAGGGGGCAGAGTATAAAGTCCTTATTTTGGCGGTTTGTAGTTTGTCAGGAATAGAAGGAAAGAGAGAGGGAGAAAGTTCATTTGATGAGTAGTGGGGAAGGCTGAGTAGTTTGTTCCTAATTTTGATAGGGATCAAAGTGGCAGGAGAATGTGAAATGCTCCTCCTGCAATACATGGAAATGAGGGATACTTACAGGGTCCACGATGCGTATGTCTGCAGGAAGTGTTTTCAGCTAGAACTCTTGATTGACTGCACAGACTGCTTGGAGTTATAGATGGAACATCCATGATGCCAAGGACATCATGGAGAGCATGTTTAGCGAGCTGGTCACACCATCAGTAGGGGCTGCACAAGCAGAGAAGTGTTGGGTGACCACGTGGAAGATGTAGGCAGGTGGTGCAGGAGTCCCCTGTGGCCGTTCCCCTCTCAAACAGAAATACTGTTTTGGATCGTGTTGGGGTGGAATGGCGTCTCAGGGGAAAGCGGCAAGAGCCAAATTTGAAAAACGATTGGTTCTGCTGCACAACAGGGGAAGGAAAAGACTGAGAGAGTTTCACTGATGGGAGCCTCAATAGTAATTGTCAGGTGGCTCTGTGGCAGCAAACAAGACTCTTGAATGGTATGTTGCTGCCCTGGTGCCAATGCAAGGAGTGTCTCAGAGTGACATTCTGATGGGGGAGGGAGAACAGCTAGCAGTCCGGGTACATGTTAGTATCAATGGTTCAAATAAAAGAGATCCTGCTCCAGGAATTAGAGAATTAGGTAGTAGATTAAAGAAAAAATGACAAAGGTTGTAACTTCCAGATTCTTCAGTGCCATGTGCTCTGTGTGTAGGAACAGAAAGAGAGGTCAGAAGAATGCATTGCTAAAGGCATGGTGTAGGAGCCCAAGCTTAGATTTTTGGATCATTGGGCATGAACATGAAAAGCTTCCTGGGATGACTGGAAAGCTAAATTGTAACTATTTTAATGCAATAAGCCTAACTGGTGAGGCGGATGAACTGAGAGCATTGATCAAGATGTGGGAATATGGTATTATTATAATCACTGAGACCTGATTAAAGGAAGGGAAAGATTGGCAGCTTAACATTCCAGGGCTTTGTAGTTTGAGGTGTAATTGGGGATTGTAAGAGAGGTGGGGCCATTGCATTGTTGATGAAGGAGACCATCATTGCAGTAATGAGGGAGGATATCTTCTAAGGCTGTTCAAATAAGGCCATCTGGGTTAAGCTTAGAAAGACAAAGGGGCAAATCACTTTGCTGGGATTATTCTACAGACTCCCCGACAGAGGAAAATACAGGTAGTTTTCCTATAACGCAATACTTGCGTTCTTGTTACACCTCGCACTATAGAAGATCACGCTTTGGAAAATGGCTATACCTGTACAGCAGAAAGTTTGCATTATCCAAACTTCGTTCACTATTCATCAATAGCATTACAGCCAATTTGCATTAATGAAACATGCGTGATAGCAGAAATACCTGTACAGGAGTAAATATGTAATTATGTAGGCTATTCTAAAGGATAGTGCAGAAATTACGTGTCTAAATTAAGGGTAGGCCAATTTTAATATCATTTGGCAGGATTTGGCAAATGCACACTGGGAGCAGTTACTTGCAGATAAGTCTACACTTAGAAAGTGGGAATAATTTAAAAGTAGTACAGTAAAAATTCAGGGCAAGTGTGTTCCTCTAAGAGTGAAAGGCAAAGGCAGCAAGTTCAGGGAACTTTGGATTTCAAGGGATTGCAAGAGTTTGACAAAAAAAAAGGAAGTAAGCATTGGGTACCGAGCATTAAAAACAGGGAAGACCCTTCAGGTGTATAGACAGTGTAGGGAGCAACTAAAACAAAAATAGGAGGGCAAAGAGGAGTCATGAAATATCTTTGACAGAAAGGGTGAAGGAAAACCACAAAGCATTTTATAAGTATATTAAGATTACCAGGTATTCACAGAGGAGAACGACATTGTCACTGGAGGTTTCTGTTGGGATAGAGAGATTCTGCAGCATGGTAAGATTAATAAGGAGGATGTATTAGATGTTTCAGGGGCATACAGGTGTATAAATCTGAGCTGCAATGGGAGACAATGGAGGAGATTGCTGGGGCCCTAGCAGAAATATTTAATACTTCACCAGTCACAGGCAAAGTGCCACATGAAGAGGGATTGTTAACATGGTTCCTTTCTTTAAGAAGGGCATCAGGGATAGGCCAAGGTAATTACAGATCAGTTAGTTTGACATCAGAGGTAGGGAAATTATTGGAAAAAGTTCTGAGGGACACGATTAATCAACCCTTGGAGTGGACAGGGATTGATCAGGAATAGACAGCATGGATTTGTCAGAGGAAGAACATGTCTGAGTAATTTAATTGAGTATTTTTGAAAAGCTGATTAAATATATTGATGACGTTAGTGCAGTTGTTATGGTTTACATGGATTTCAGAAAGGCCTTTGACAAGTTCCGGTATGGAAGGCTGGTCCAAAAGATAAGAGCCCATTGGATCAAAGGCAAGTTGGCAAACTCTATAAAAAAATGAGAAATGATAAAGGAAAGAGATCATTGGGAGGAGCAATGTACAGGCCCCCAAACAGTAACTACACAACAGAGTGGTACATAAAGGAGGAAATAATGACAGCTTGTCAGAAAAGAGCAATAATTATCACAGTAGGTTTAAATGTACATAAAGATTTTTAAAAAATGAGCAAAGGCAGCCTAGATGAATAGTTTTTAGGACTGTTGTGGAGTTGACCAGAGAGCAAGCTATACTAGACTGGGTATTGCACAATGAGGTAAGATCAATGAATGATCTTGTAGAAAAGGCAACCCAAGGTAGCAATAGCCATAATATGATTGAACCTCACTTTCAGATTGACGGAGAGAGGAGATGGTCTGAGGCTATATTATTAAAGCATTAAATTAGGGCAATGATAAAGAGATTAAAGCAGAGTAGAAAAAGTGAATGATAAATTAGGTAAAGGATTAGTCAAAAGAGATGCGGTGGAAGATACACAGTCATAGATTTATATAACACGGAAACAGAGCCTTTGGTCCAACCAGTCCTTGCTGAACAAAATCCCAAACTAAGCTAGTCCCACCTGCCTGCTTCTGGCCCATATCCCTCCAAACCTTTCCTCTTCAAATAGCCATCCAAAAATTTTTTAAACATTGTAATTGCACCTGCATCCACCACTTCCTCAGGAAGTTCATTCCACATGCGAACCACCCTCTGTGTAAAATATTTGCCTCTTATGTCTTTTTTAAATCCCTCTCCTCTCACCTTAAAAATGTGCCTCTTAGTCTTGAAATTCCCCATCTTAGGGAAAAGACAACTACCATCAACTCTATCTATACCTCTCATTATGTTATAAGTTTCTATCAGATCACCTCTCAACCTTCTGCACCCTAATGGAAAAAGTCCCAGCCTATCCAACCTTTCCCTCTAATGCAAACCTTCCATATCCAGCAAAATCATTGTAAATCTCTTCTGAACCTTTCCATCTTGATAATATCCTTTCTATTACTGGGCAACCAAAACTGAGGCCTCATCAATGTCAATCTCAACATAACATCCCAACTCCTATAGTCAAAGGACATTTAAGGAGTGATTTCAGAACATGGAAAACAGATTAATTATGATGAATAATAATAAAATTCTGAGGGACAGATTCATCATCTGTAATTAACTAGAAATGTGAAAGATACTATCAAACTTAGAGAAAAAAAATAAGTGGCTGGTCAGAAAATTAGACAGAACATAAGAGAAACAGCAAAAACTTACAAAAATAAATAATAAGGAAAAATTAGAACATGAGAGAAAGCTAGTCAGTAACATAAAACCAAATGGTAAGAATTTAATTAAATATGTAAAGAAGGCAAGAGATCACAAAGTAATTAGTAGTCCTTGAGCAAGTCAAACTGGAAAATTAGTGATAGAAAATTAAGGATTGGTGGATGAGTTGAAGTTATTTCACATAGGTCTCTGACATAGGGGATATAAGTAACAGCCCAGATGCTGCAATAAATTAGGTAATGGAAAAGAGGGAGGAACTCACGAAAATCACCATTGATATGGCAACATATAAATTATTAGAGCTGCAGGCTGGCAGATGCTCAGACCCTGATGGACTTCATCCAGACATCTTAAAACAGGTGGATAGTGTGATGATTTATACATTGGATTTAAATTGCTAAAATTTCTTTGATTCAGGGCTGTTCCCATATGACCATAAAACCATAAGACAAAGGAACATAAGTGAGCCATTTATCCCATGGAGACTATTCTGCATTTCAATGAGACCATGGCTGATCTGATTAATCTCAATTCCACCTTCCTGCCTTTCCCCGATAACCCTTGCTTCCCTTACAGGTTGGAAATCTGTCTATGGCAGCCTTGAATATCTTAATGACACAGTCTCAATAGACTTCAGCAATAAAGAATTCCACAGATTCATAATTCCATTAGATTGGAAGGTAGCAACTATAACTGCTTTATTCAAAAAGGGATGGGGAGAGGAAGCAGGAAACTACGGGTCAACAAGTTGAACATTTATCAGAGACAAATGGTTGTGCGTTATTATTAAAGACATTACATGCAGCAGGGTATTTAGATGAGTTCAAGATAATCAAGCACAGACAACATTGTTTTGTGAGTGGGGAATCAAAGAACAAAGAACAAAGAAAATTACAGCACAGGAACAGGCCCTTCGGCCCTCCAAGCCTGCACCGATCCAGATCCTCTATCTAAGCTTGTCGCCTATTTTCCAAGGATCTGTATCCCTCTGCTCCCTGCCCATTCATGTATCTGTCTGGATACATCTTAAATGACGCTATCGTGCCCGCCTCGACCACCTCTGCTGGCAACGCATTCGAGGCACCCACCACCCTCTGTGTAAAGAACTTTCCACGCATATCTCCCTTAAACTTTTCCCCCTCAGCTTGAAATCATGACCCCTAGTAATTGAGTCCCCAACTCTGGGAAAAAGCTTCTTGCTTTTCGCCCCTGTCTATACCTCTCATGATTTTGTAGACCTCAATCAGGTCCCCCCCTCAACCTCTGTCTTTCTAATGTAAATAATCCTAATCTACTCAACCTCTCTTCATAGCTAGTGCCCTCCATACCAGGCAACATCCTGGTGAATCTCCTCTGCACCCTCTCCAAAGCATCCACATTCTTTTGGTAATGTGGCGACTAGAACTGTACGCAGTACTCTAAATGTGGTCGAATTAAAGTCCTACACAACTGCAACATGACCTGCCAACTCTTGTACTCAATACCCTGTCCAATGAATGAAAGCATGCCGTATACCTTCTTGACCACTCTATCGACCCGCGTTGCCACCTTCAGGGTACAATGGACCTGAACACCCAGATCTCTCTGTGCATCAATTTTCCCCAGGGCTTTTCCATTTACCATATAGTTCACTCTTGAATTCGATCTTCCAAAGTGCATCACCTCGCATTTGCCTGGATTGAACTCCATCTGCCACTTCTCCGCCCAACTCTCCAATCTATCTATATTCTGCTGCATTCTCCGACAGACCCTTCACTATCTGCTACTCCACCAATCTTAGTGTCATCTGCAAACTTGCGAATCAGACCATCTATACCTTCCTCCATAGATAACAAGGTGTGGAGCTGGATGAACACAGCAGGCCAAGCAGCATCATAGGATCAGGAAAGCTTGACGTTTTGGGCCTAGACCCTTCATCAGAAATGGGGAAGGGGAAGAGGGTTCTGAAATAAATAGGGAGAGAGGGGGAGGCAGATAGAAGATGGATAGAGGAGAGGATAGGTGGAGAGGAGACAGACAAGTCGAAGAGGCAGGGATGGAGCCAGTAAAGGTAAGTGTAGGTGGGGGGGTAGGGAGGAGATAGATCAGTCCAGGGAGGACGGACAGGTCAAGGGGGCGGGATGAGGTTAGTAGATAGGAGATGGGGGTGTGGCTTGAGGTGGGAGGAGGGGATAGGTGAGAGGAAGAACAGGTTAGGGAGGTGGGGACGAGCTGGGCTGGTTTTGGGATGCGGTTGGGGGAGGGGAGATTTTGAAGCTTGTGAAATCCACATTGATACCATTGGGCTGCAGGGTTCCCAGGCTAAATATGAGTTCCTGTTCCTGCAGCCTTCGGGTGGCATCATTGTGGCACTGCAGGAGGCCCAGGATGGACATGTCGTCTGAGGAATGGGAGGGGGTGTTAAAATGGTTCACGACTGGGAGGTGCAATTGTTTGTTGCGAACCGAGCGCAGGTGTTCTGCAAAACGGTCCCCAAGCCTCCGCTTGGTTTCTCCGATGTAGAGGAGACCACAATGGGTACAGCGGATGCAGTATACCACATTGGCAGATGTGCAGGTGAACATCTGCTTGATGTGGAAAATCTTCTTGGGTCCTGGGATGGGGTTGAGGGGGGAGGTGTGGGGGCAGGTGTAGCACTTCCTGTGGTTGCAGGGAAAAGTGCCGGGTGTGGTGGGGCTGGAAGGGAGTGTGGAGCGGACAGGAGTCATGGAGAGAGTGGTCCCTCAGGAAAGCAGACAAGGGTGGGGAGGGAAAAGTGTCTTTGGTGGTGGGGTCGGATTGCAGATGGCGGAAGTGTCGGAGGATGATGTATTGGATCCGGAGGTTGGTGGGGTGGTATGTGAGGATGAGGGGGATTCTTTTTTGGTTGTTATTGCGGGGACGGGGTGTGAGCGATGAGTTGCGGGAAATGCAGGAGACACGGTCGAGGGCGTTCTCGACCACTGCGGGGGGGAAGTTGCGGTTCTTGAAGAATGAGGACATCTGAGATGTACGGGAGTGGAATGCCTCATCCTGGGAGAAGATGCAGCGGAGGCAAAGGAATTGGGAATAGGGGATGGCATTTTTGCAGGAAGTTGGGTGGGAGGAGATGTATTCTAGGTAGCTGTGGGAGTCGGTGGGCTTGAAATGGATATCGGTTTCTAGCTGGTTACCCGAGATGGAAACAGAGAGGTCCAGGAAGGAGAGTGAGGTGTTAGAGATGGTCCAGGTGGACTTCAGGTTGGGGTGGAAGGTGTTGGTGAAGTGGATGAACTGTTTGAGCTCCTCGTGGGAGCACGAGGTGGCGCCGATACAGTCATCAATGTAATGGAGGAAGAGGTGGGGTTTAGGGCCAGTGTCGGTATGGAAGAGGGATTGTTCCATGTAACCTACAAAGAGGCAGGCATAGCTTGGGCCCATGCGGGTACCCATGGCCACCTCCTTTGTCTATAGGAAGTGGGAGGAATTGAAAGAGAAGTTGTTGAGGGTGAGGACGAGTTCGGCTAAGCATGAGGGTGTCAGTGGAGGGGGATTTGTCAGGTCTGAGGGACAGGAAGAAGCGGAGGGTCTTCAGGCCATCTGCATGGGGAATACAGGTGTATACGGACTGGACGTCCATAGTAAAAATGAGGTGTTGGGGACCGGGGAATTGGAAGTTCTGGAGGAGGTGGAGGGCGTGGGTGGTGTCACGGATGTAGGTAGGGAGTTCCTGGACCAAGGGGGAGAAAATGGAGTCGAGGTAGGTGGAGATAAGTTCTGTGGGGCAGGAGCAGGTGGAGACAATGGGTATACCTTCCTCCAGATCATTTATGTATATCACAAACAACAGTGGTCCCAGCACAGATCCCTCTGGAACACCACTGGTCACAGTTCTCCATTTTGAGAAACTCCCTTCCACTACAACTTTCTGTCTCCTGTTGCCCAGCCAGTTCTCTATCCATCTAGCTAGTACACCCTGGACCCCATGTGATTTCACTTTCTCAATCAGCCCACCATGGTGAACCTTATCAAACGCCTTACTGAAGTCCATGTATATGACATCTACAGCCCTTCCGTCATGTATCATCTTTGTCACTTCCTCAAAGAATTCTAGCAAGTTGGTAAGACATGACCTTCCCTGCACAAAACCATGCTGCTTATCACTAATAAGCCCATTTTCTTCCAAATGTAAATAGATCCTATCCCTCAGTATCTTCTCCAGCAGTTTCCCCAACACTGACGTCAGGCTCACCGGTCTATAATTTCCTGGATTATCCTTGCTACCCTTCTTAAGGACTTGGAATCACTGTGGAAAGCCCAATTTAGTGATGTTCTTTAAGGACATAATGTGTTGTGGATAAAGTAGATCCAGAAGATCATAGAATCCCTACAATGTGGAAACTGGCTCTTCAGCGCAACAAGTACACACTGACCCTCACAGCATCCCACCCAGACCCATCCTCCTTACCCCTTACCACCTAATCTATGCATTCCTGAGCACTATGCACAATTTAACAAGGCCAATCCACCTAGCCTGCACATCTTTGGACTGTGGGAGGAAATCCACACAGACACAGGGAGAATGTGCAAACTCCATACAGACAGTCATCTAAGGGTGGAATTGAACCCAGGTCCCTGGCACTGTGAGGCAGCAGTGCTTACCACTGAGCCACTGAGCCACCGTGCCACCCTGCCACCCCAGTGGATGTTCTGCACTTAGATTTCCAGAATACATTAAGATTCCACATCAAAGGCAATTGCAGAGAGTAAAACCTCACGGTGTCGAGGGAGCACATTGGCATGAATAGAAAGCAGACAGTAGGTGAAAATGGGTCTTTATCATTTTGCAATATGTTAGGAGTGTTGCACCATAAGAATCACTGCTGGGGAATTAAATACTTACAAATACAGAAATGAAGGAATGGAAGTATAGTAACAAATTTTTTGATGACGCAAAGCAAGGTAAGTTGTGAACAGGGCACAAGGATGTTATAAAAAGAGATAGTAGGAACTGCTGATGCTGGAGTCTGAGATAACAAGGTGTGAAACTGGAGGTACACAGCAGGCCAGGCAGCATCAGAGGAGCAAGAATGCTGACGTTTCTGGTCAGGACCTTTCTTCAGAAATTATTACAAGAAGATATTGGTATGTGACTGGGCAAAAATGTGGAAAATGGAGTAAAATTTGGGAAAATGTGAAATTAACTATTTTTGCCGGAAGAATAATAATAAAGCATATTATGTAACTGGTGAGAGATTGCAAAACCTTAAGCTACAAAAGGATTTGATTGTCTTTGTGCACGAACCCATACCTAATGAGTATTTACAGTGAGTCACTAGCAAAGCTAATAGCATATAATATTTATCGTGAGAAGAATTGACTACAAAAGGAGTGAGATTATACTTCAGTTATAGAGGGCACTGGGGAGACGACATCTGGCATATTGTGTACAGTATTATTTAGAAGCATATTGGAGCAGTCAGCTTCTCTGGTCTGCCTCCAGTGCCAGAATATATTTCCTGAGACAATGGGACCAAAACTGTTTACACTATTCTAGGTGTGATCTTGTATCTTAATGTAGAATGTAAAAAATTATGGCCCCAGCACAGATACCTTGACACTCTACTAGCTACAGTTTGTCATATTGAAAACACCCTCCCTCCGTCCCAATTCTCTATTTTCTATTCGTTAGTTAACCCTCCATCCATGCAAATGTGCTACACCCAACACCATGTCCTGTTATCTTATTAAGTAACCTAAAATGTGATACCTTATCAAAGACTTTCTGGAATTCAAAATATATTATGTCTACTGGCTTCCCTTTCTATCCTGCTTATTTCCTCATCTAAGAATCCAAATAAACTTGTTAGACATGATTTCCCCTCATCAAGCCATGCTGTGTCTGCCTGATTATATTGTGTATTTTGAAAAGGTCTTATAATTATATCCTTTATAATAGACTCAAATGTACTTCCAATAACAGTTATTAACTAACTGTCCTCTAATTACCATTGGTTTTGTCTCCTCCCTTTTTGAGTAAATATGTTACATTGGCAGTTTTCTAACCCACTGGGACTCTTCTAGGATGTAAGGATTCTTGAAAGATTATTACCACTATCTCTGTGGCCACTTCCTTTAATATCCTAAGACTCAATCCATCAGCAATGTTCAGCCTTTATCTCCATTAGTTTCCCTAGTACTTTTGTTCCACTGGTAGCTAACATAAGTCTTTATTTGTTGAGAAATAAGAGCAAAATTAAAAATATTAGTATGTAATTATATCATAATTGGAATGAAAATCACCTGATGGTGCAAGGGAGGGAAATGGTGCAGCCAATTAAGTGATAGTGTAGAGACTGTAATGGCGTCAGCTCAGTGGACCTCATAGAGTACAAGTTCCCTGATTAAAACGATTAATTTGGTCCAATCATGGAGCCCTGGCTGACAGTTAAGAACATGAGTATTAGATATCCCGTTCATTCTGAGAGATGGTTCTGAGGGAGCTGGATCAGTGTCAAGGACAATCTGTGTGTAAATAAAGGGCGACTCGTTGACGAGATACCGGCCTCTGTGGAATTATTTCAGATATCAAATTGGCAGCCCATTTTACACTCCACCTAATCTTTTCAAAGTGTTTTTACATGCTGTTCACTGCAATTTTGGAGTTTCATTTTGGATCAATCGTTATATTAACAGTGTTCTACAAGTGATAATGTGGTAACTAGAAACTGATGTTGATTTTCACTGAAGAAACCTTAATATGTAGTTACAATTCCTTCTTTGCATCACAGTCCAACATTGCACAGCTATAAGCATGCTGTAGTAAATAAACTTGTGGCTTTTATAATAATTATAAATCGTAAACCATCAGATGAATCATTAACTTCTTCAATTTAACTCATTATCAAAGAACTAGCTATATCTACAGTTTGTGGAGTGTGTCCATTAAAGATCTAAAATTATGATTAATTAAATTGTTTACATTAACCAGTTGAAAATCTCAAAATAAAATTTCTTTATTAACTCGCTTTATGAACAATTCATGGTAACATTTTGTTGAAGTGTATGGAAAGTATTTGAGCATATGTTATTAATTAATTTGTAAAATCTATGGGTCAAAAGGCAGCTTAAGTGAATTGGCATCAGTTTGGCTTGACGTAGTATAAATTAAAAACACTCAATGCCAAGATTGACACAAAGTTCACACAGCAATTTTAAGTTGGATTTTTTTTGCTGGCTAATATGATAATAGCTTTGAACAGCAGTTTTATAAAATCAGATTAATGTCAACATTAGTGCATTTTCAACTTCGGTGCTTGTCACTGTAAGAACTGAAATCCTTCAGACAATTTGTTTTAACTTTTGTGTCTTTTAGGTCAATCGCCTATCTTCACTTAATCTGACATGCTTAATTTTGTATTGTTGAATTCCTTTCATGGATCTGATATGTTTTTCTGCCTCTCCTGCCCCTCCTCCATTCCCTCACACTTATCTCATTTTGTGTCTAACTTTCCTTTCGTGTTCCTAGAAACTTGAATAAAACAACTAACAACTGGTTAGACTTCCAGTGCTTTGAAGTCCCACCCTCAGCTCTTTCTTCCAACCTTTATGTGACACACAGCTAATCGTTAATAGGTGAATCATGGACATAGATCCTTGTCTTTATGCAATTATAAGCTGTTACTTATGAATACTCATGAAACATATACTTCCAACCCTAACAACATAGATAAACTTATTCCTGTATTTATTAGAGCACAAATGAATCCCTAGTTAATGCTCACTATTTGCATAAAATTAGGCACCCAGTTAATACATAATTAGCTTTTTGAACTGTTCTGATTTCCAGAAATTTCTCTCTTAATAACAATTGTGATTTAGATATTAGAACCTTTTGGGGACAAAGCCAGACCTTATTGCCCCTTTGCTTACTTTGCAGACTGATGTGGCTGATTCAATTTGAAGCAAGAACTCCTTTGTTTAGTGTTATTTCCATGAATGTATACACATCTCGAACTTAAGAGCTAACTGTTATCTGGCATATTCTCAAGGAATAAAAAGAATTTTGTCTATATTTAAAGTAGACAATAAATCAGACTGAGAAAACTACAAGCTATTATTTTTCAGTGTGATTTGAAATTCCACACTGTCTACTCATATATGTTCAATGAACTATCTTGGGCAGACCCTTTTAGTGTAGTAACTGACTTGTTATACCATTTCAGGTGCCAATACCTGTGTTATTGCTTGGAAGGATAATAGGCAGTGACGATGCATCATTAGGAGGTTTCTCCCTTTCCATTTATGTGCAATGTAAATCATCTGAAGATCTAAAAAGCAACAGGCTGAGGGACAAAGATTATCATGTATGGCCAGCTTAAGCAATAGCAAATATCCAAACCTGTAAGTTGTCGTGCTGTATGTGTCTGAGTGAAAGAGTTAAAGCTGAAGGGTAATAGAAGGGTAAATGCACAAACACCCTACAGTGAGACCTCCAGATTTAATGTCCCCAAAGATATATGCCCTCTCCAACACAAATGTGGAATTCAGACGCTCCATTAGTAATAGAGGTTGCAATGTAGTAAAATCACCTTGTGTTCTTGCACTTTCCTCTCTACCTATGTGTAAGTTAATAGAGAAATGTACCAATGCAAAAACTAAGGCACGTTAAAACATATCATCAGCGTTAAAAGGGGAGACAAGTAAATTGGAATATATAAAGAAATCCTGAGATTATATAGTAAAAAAAAGAGGACAAATGGAAGGAATGAAACTAAAAGGACAGCAATTGAGAAATATAAAATTAATGTTTAGGCTTTGAAGTGTGTTGGTTGTGGAATGTTTGCAAATTAAATTGAAAGATATGTTAGGATAATGAAGAGATATGAAACTGTTGATCAGCTGTTCCCACGGAAGAATCAGAGTGGATTAGTGTGTGCTTGGTTGTAGAGTTATTAAAGATGTATGAAGCAATTTATTAGTATGTACTTGAAAGGAAGAAACATCACAAAGAGGCAAGAGTGGAGACTAGTAATAAGGTCAGCAACAAGGTCTGATTGGACATACAGCTAAATGTTCTAAGGTAACAAGGTGTAGAGCTGGATGAACACAGCAGGCCAAGCAGCATCAGAGGAGCAGGAAAGCTGACATTTCAGGTCTGGACCCTTCTTCAGAAATGCAAAATGCAAAATGTTCTGTCTGATTGGACTAGAAGACTAGAAGACAGAAGTTGAAGAATTCATAATGTTGAGATTGTATGATGCTGCAGGGCTGCATAGAGAGCTGTGAATAAGAGTTTTGTCATTGTAATAATGCCGTTAATTTCTTTATTCATTGCAGTCAATATACTCCTGGCATTCACCTATACAGTCACCCTCCTTTACTGCCACTGGCTAATTGAGTCATTCTGGTTAATTTGCTAAGAGACCTATCAGCCATCAAAACAAACTGGCCCACCTTACTATTTTTCACTCGATTTATGAGCATCGATGAGAGTGCTTCAAGGAGCTGGCTTTCTTGTTGTGAATAATGCACTGTCCACAGATCACCTCCGCTGTAAAAACTTCAGGCAGCATTTAATTAGCAGTAGGTAACCTAAAATTCTTTATAAAACTTTGTCACAAAAAGGCTGCAATAAGTTTTAAAGGGATAACCGCTAAGGAATATTGATTTACAAAGAGACAGTGAAGCTAAGAAAAATTGATATTCAAAAGAAAATTGAAGGATTAAAAATAATTTAAATTGAAGGATTAAGGCAATATCTATGCGTAAGTAAATACAGAAATGTACCAATGCAAAGAAGAAAGACATTTTAAAACATCAAATTTAAAAGGGAAAACTAATAATTTGGAATAGGTAAATGAACTGAGATGATATAGTAACATTAAATGAGAGAAAATAGAACAAATAAAACTAAAAGGACAATGTTGAGGGAGGTAAAATTAACATTTAGGTTTTGAAGTATGCTGGCAATGAAATGTTTAGAAATTAGATTGAAAGATAGGTTTGATAATGAAGAGATGTGAAAGCTGTCTGTTGATCAGTAGGCTTAAAAAGGATTATAGCTTTAGCAAAGCACAAGACTTAAAAGAGACAAAAAAATGAAGAGCATTGTTGAAAGTAAGTAAATGGTGTTAGACTTAACAAAGAGGCTATCACAGGTGAGTGAAGTGCACCGAAAATTAAAAGAAAGCTCAGGGAATAGAGTTAGTCGTCAAGATAACAAAGCAGAGGTTAGTCATAATAAATAAACATAAATAAATAAAATGAAGCAGGAAAGTACAAGCTTGCAAGGATTGGGGAGGTGACGGCCTTGAGGTATTATTAATCCAGAGACACTGGTAATGTTGTGAGGACCTGGGTTTGAATCCCGCCATGGCAGATGGTGGAATATGAATTCAATAAATATCTGGAATTAGGAGTCTAACAATGACTGTGAAGCTATTGTTGATTGTCAGAAAAACCCAGCCCTTTAAGGAAGGAAATTGCTGTCCTTACCTGGTATGGCCTACATGTGACTCCAGAGCCACAGCAATGTGGTTAACACTCAACTGCCCTCTGACCAACAGGCCAAGTACGGCATCAAGGAGTCCTAGGAGAACTGGAGTCACTAGGTATCAAGGCAAAACCATGCTGGCTGGAGTCATACCTAAAACAAAGCGAGATGGTTCTAATCATTGGTGGTAAATCATCAAAGTCTCAAGACATCACTCTAGGAGCTCCTCAGGCTAGTGTCCACGGTCCAACGATCTTCAGCTGCTTCATCAATGATTTCTCTCTATAGGAAGGTCAGAAGGGGGATGTTCAGCATGACTTATAACTCCTCAGGGAGTCCATGAATACATGTAGCGAGAACTGGACAGCATCCAGGGTTGGGCCGATATGTGGTAAGGAACATTCATACAATTCAAGTGTCAGGCAATGACTTTCTGCAACAAGACAGAATCCATTTTTGCCTCCTTGACATTCAAGGGCATTACCAGTGAATCTCCCACTGTCAACAATAAATGTTTATTGAGCAATAAATGCTGGCCTGGCCAGTGACACCCACATCCTGCGAATGAATGAAAAAGCACAATCCCAGGGTGCCTGACACAGGCTTCTAAGATATGGTACCAATGATCAAAGATGACTTGTACATCGCTAGAACGGAAAACTTCTCTGTTCATGAAGTCAGCTGCTTTATGATGTTGCATGGACATACAAACAGTTTATGTTGCCTTGTCCCTGGGGGAAGCCAGCTACATTGGCAAAGTCTGGTGCCTATCTTGCAGCACTGACCTGTGATGATGACAATGCTGTGGCTTTAAGAGGTTATTTTGTCTTGTTTTTTTTTTGAAGACAGTCTCCCAAAACCACTAGAGTAAACACGTTGTGAGGCCTTGGGTTTTTTTTAAAAGTTGGAATAATAAAATCAGCCTGGATGAGAGTGGCCAGCTCTCACAGACTAGGTGTTCTAGCCTTTTTTTTCAGTTTTAGGCTTAGCTTCAAGCAGTTGCAGGGCTTGAAGAAGTAGAAGTTATCTTTCATCTCTCTCGGTTACTGCTAGAAGCTGGGGTTTCTCTCTGCTGCTGGGCTACCTGTGAGACAAATCTATTTTTTAAAATTTTCCTTTTTAACAAGGAGGTGTTTATGGGATGCTATTATATTGGAACAGTTAATTAGTAATAGTTATCGTATCTATTATTTGGTTAAGTTTTCCAATGGAGTTAAGTTATTCTAAGTTCTTTCTTTTGTTTGTATTTTAACTATAGTGTTTTGTGCTTTGCTTAACATCAAATAGTTTGACAGTTGCATGGCATCTGCACTTCACATTTGCCTTTAAAATAAAAAGTTGGGGTTTAGGCTACCTTTTTAAAATATTTTGAGGGGGTGTGAATTGGTCCGTAACAGACCTCATTATTATCAACTATTGAGATCTGAAAAGGATGGCTACATATATAAAGAGCTAATTGGATTACAATTGCTTGTATAAACATGGGGAGTCAGTAATCAGTGGGGTATGAAAGTTATGGAGTGTGCTTAACTAAATACTGAAACAAGGCCAACTTTAGCTTCCACACAGCAGCAAGAGAGGTGACAGCAAGAAGATATTTTGAGGTGTAGGCCCAGCACTTCAACTTCAACCAAAGCAATGAGAGCGGAGGCCCTAGTTTCACAGCTGCAGCTTTGGAAGAATACCCAATCAGGAAAAATATCAAACAGGGATGTCACAGGAAAGTGGTGGGTTGATTGGTTTATGCTTTTTAAAAATGTATTTTTTGGAAGAAGGCATTAACTGAGAAACAAAGGGAATAAATGAAAGTCATGTTGAAGATAATAATGTCATATAATTAAGCAAAGTAGGGCATGAGGAGTGGAGTAAAGTTAATGTAAGGGAAGTAAGTTTAAGACATGGCAGTACAGGTTGGTCTCGTGGAATATGTGGTCTGTAAGTGCTTCCAGCTGCAGAAACTTGAGCTTTGGGTCTTGAATAGCAGCTGGAGACACTGTGGCCCATCTGTAAGGCTGAGAGTTACATGGATAGCATGTTCAGTGAGGTGGCCACATTACAGTTTCAGGGTCTGGAGGAAGGCAGGGAAAGAATAATCAACAGGCAGACGAAGATAAACAGGCAGCTAATAAAGGAATCCCCAGAGGTTTTGCTAAAAATCATTTTGCTGTTTTGACACACCTGAGCAATTTTCCACACTGGCACCCAGCAGACAATTTTGTAGTTGTACTGGAACAATTAGCCAGAGTTATATATGTAACCTCACCCAATACTTTAACACATTGCCCTTGCTGGTGTTGTGCTTGAAATGCTTGGTGCTTCACAAAGTTTATTCAACAGTAGGAAACCATTTTGGAAAAGTTCCAACAAATTTTCTCAGTCTCCGATTTAAAGACTAATGTGTAGAGCAAAATGATGAATGGTAGAATGAAAAAAGTGGTGGAACAACACACTTAATTATTGTAAAGCAAACTTAATATCTCGCATTCAATAGGACAAAAACTGTGTTTAACTTCATTTGGGACCAACTGTCCTGTCTATATTCTGTTGCCAATTGATACGCAGTCATTGTTCAACCTGACAATCTTTAAACAAAGTCCCATTTCACAATGAGATTAAAACAGCAGTAAGCCATATGGTCAAAAATACCAATGAATGAATCACTTTGATTCATGATGTTTACATTTTGCCTTCTAAACTCTGATCATTTAAACACTGTTTGTAACCAGTTTTCAATTTTAACAGGGATGTTTCGTGTAAAAGCAGCAGAATCCCATCATACATAGTACATTGTTATAAACAAAAATGATTGAAGGAAGGAGGGTTGGATATGGCAGGAATAATTGAGGTTTGGAAGAGACTTGCTGCATTTCACAGCCATGGATGGAACTACAAAAATACAAGCTACCAGAACTTTTTCTCGAAGTTTACCTGTCACTTTTAAAACCACAAAGCAGAAAAGGCAGTACATCGAATGGGCATACTTCCCATTTATCCAATATTATAAGAATAGTTGGAGCTTTGATGGTGACAGACTTTAATCTTGCATGCCATAAGAATGGAACATCTCTAGTCAGTGAAAAAAAGAGAAAATAATGATCACACTTTCAACAGAACTGCTGATACATATTATAATAATGAAATTATGTTGGAATTGTTTGAAAACAACAATGCAGGAAATACTCAGCACGTCAGGCTGATGAATGATTGTTAGCCTGAAATGTTATCTCTGTTTGGCAGCACAGGTGCTGACAGATCTGCTATGCCATTCTAGTCTTTCCTGCTTTTTTAATTCAAATTTCCGGCATTCTACAGCATTTTGCTTTTGCCATAGAGTCATTCGACAGAAAAAGGGACCTTCAGCCCACTATGCCTATGACTGACAAACACCAAATTACACTAATCCTGTTTACCTGCACTTAGTCCATAGCCTACTATGCTCTGGTATTTTAAGTTCTCATCCAGATGCCTCTTTAATGTGGCCAGAGCATCTGCCCCCACCACCGTCATGGGCAGCACGTTCCATATTCTACCACTTTCTCAGTGAAATATTTATTCAGATCTCCTCTAAACCACTTACTCCTCACCTTAAACTTATGGCCTCTGATCTTAGACATGTTTGCCATGGGGTAAAGAGGGGCCAAGGGGCGATGTCCTGGAGCAGTGGAGGAGCCGCATCCCCAGAGCGACAGAGGGCTGCGTACCCAGAGCAATGGTGAAGCTGCATACCAGGGTGTCGTGGGGGCCAAGTCCCAGGGAAACGGGTGCCCGAGAGAGCTGTTTGGTGGGAAGTGTCTTCAATGGGCTCTGGAGCAGTGGTGGCATTTTTAGAGGCGGCCGCTGAGTCGGTTGGCTGGCCTGTGAGGCCTGGAGTGGGGGCTCTCCTTTTCCATGTGGAGTTGGCCCCCAACAGCTGCGTGCCACGGATAGGATAGCCCGGAGCAGTACACTCTCGGTGGCATAGCGTGGGCTGGAAAACATAGAGCTGGACTCTAGCAGTGGTAAAGCAGCAAAGTAGGAAAATTGGACTCTCTTTAAATTATCTTTCTTCATTTTATTCTGTAAATGGCACTTATGTACGAACGATGGTGCAAACTTTTCATTGAGTTTTATTTTGAGTGTATATGACAATAAACGATATTCAATATTCAATTCAATTCAATTCAATCTATTCTGTATATGCCTCTCATAAATTTGTGTTAGAATTAATTGGTTTGTTTCAGAGAGAAAGAGAAAAGTCAAGAATATTGTTGAAAAATCTTTTTGAATGTGTCAGAAACGAAGAGGAAACTGGCACTACACTTAAGGTGAAATGTGATTTCAAAAATGTGTTTCATTGCAAGATATGTGACACACTATCCATAAAATCAGTGACTTCATGGTTCCTCCCCAGCTTATACAAACTTTTACAATCCTACCATTTTTTAAATATTTAACTTATTACATCATTTTACACTTTGAGCAATGAATCAGTAATTGCATTAGGGTTTCCCACAATGTGAATAAACTTTATATTAAATGTTTGAAACAAATAGTTCCATTTCAACAGTCTTGAATTTGAGTGTTAATTCTTCATTGAATACAAATGGATTATAATTAGTGTATGTTCATGTATCTCTGTTACCATGTTGACATTGATTTCTAAATGTTGAACAGCCAATAATAATCCCTAAGTTTCTTTCTCTGTGATAGAGGACATCCCCTGATACTAGTTTTGTTTCTTAGTGAATTACCCCACAGGATTCTCTATTTCCAACTCACCATTCCGTAATTAGACTGCACCTTCTTTTTATTTATTCACGAGATGTGGGTGTCACTGGCTAGGCCAACGTTTATCACTGAGCCCTGATGGAATAGCCAAAGTATTTTTCCCATGGTAATGGAGTTCAAAACTAAAGGGCATAGGTTTGAAGTGAGAGGGGAAAGATTTAAAAGGTACCTAAGGGGCACCTTTTTCACACAGAGAGTGGTGCATGTATGGAATGAGCTGCCAGATGAAGTGGTGGATGCTGGCAAATCAGAAGAAATTAATTTAGGATATCTGGTCGGCATGGATGAGTTGGACCAAGGGGTCTGTTTCCATGCTGTACAGCTTTATGACTCTATGACTCTATTTTGAGAATCTGATGATATCTCTCCAAAGCTCCCTGTGTTTGTATATGACATGCGGTTAACTTTGATTGTTTTTTTTTAACCAAAACTGCCAGTGATGTCCTGGAAAATGTCAGACATAGATATAAACCTTGATATGGGTTCTATCTCAATTGGTAGTCCATAATGAACAAAAAAAACTGAGTTAACTTTTCAACTACCACCTTTTGGTGTAATCGTCCTTAAAAGGAATAGCTTCTGAGAATTGGGTTATCAAATCCTTAACTCTAAGAATATACTGCTGCCCTGTTTTTGTTTTGGTAATGGTCCTACATAGTCTACTAATGCTGAACTAATCGGTTCTTCAAGATCTACTATAAAAGTCAAGGATGATGGTTTATTTCCATTTTGAGGTTTTTCTACTACTTGACATGTATGATATGTTTTACAGAACTGCACTACATCTTTATCATGTAAAGTACCTGTTTATCGATGTTTTGTGTTTTCATATTCCTATATGTCCTGTCAAAGGAATTTCATATGCTAATTGCAATGTCTCCTTACAATATCTGGGAGGGACCACTATTTGATGAATAATCATTCATTCTTTTTCCAATCGACAGCTATACTTCTTTATCAGAATAATAATTTTAAAAATAATAACACTCTAGAACTCCTTCAGTGTGAGGTGTCTGTGCTAACCTATTAAACTTTTCTGCTTCCTGAATCTCAATTAAAGAAGACATGCTTAACACTTCTTTCAAATTATCTTCATTCTAAAACAAAGTTTTGGCTTTGATTTGATCTCTGGTAATGGACTTTGTTTTGCCATCGCTATTGTCACTACACATGATGGAAAATAACCAGGACCTGGTCCTTCAAATGTTCCATCTCTTTAGCCTCACTCAGGGTTTCCACGTTTAAAGGCAAAACTATAACTTTCACTCCTGCTAAATGATTCCCTAAGAGTAAATCAATTACATCCGCTGGTAATTTCTTAACTACCCTGATTACCTCTCGTCCAGGCAACAAATCACACTTCAATTGGACTTTGTACAATTCTACTGGGATACATTCTCCACCTATTCCATTTACCAAATTTTGGCTTTCTTGTACTCTCCTGAGAGAAGATTAAATCCTTCTCCAGAGTTGACTTACTTTACAGCTAACAGAAAGTGAGAATAGGTTAATTTCATAAGCCCAGAATACAAAGTGTGAAAGTTAACTCAATGATTGGCATAGAGGTGGAAGAGTTATTTTATTGAGAGTTTGCTTGTCTATAAAAAATATAATATAAATAACATTAACAGAATTGTATTTCTAGATCTAACAGAAATGGGTCCGAACATAAAGCTAATTAGAAATAGATTCCTAGATGATTTATGTTGCGTTGATATTTGGAGTTTCATACAAATCATCATCACAAGGGGGCAGATTTTCCTATTCTAAAAGAGAATTACTGTAAAGAGAAAACAGTTCACAAAGGCAAGTTACTTTAAGTACAAACTTCTATTAAATTCCCATGATGATTTCAAACTGAATTCAGATCAACTTGACCTAAATTTATTTAATTTATGTTTCCTTATCAGTTGCATACTGCCTGTACAATCTGTTCTCATACTGAGTGCCTCTACAGTTCTAGCCTGGTAGTCTCTGCTGCCAGACATGTTGTGGTATAGAACAAGCTGTCTCTTAGCACAGAAATCGTTGTGTGTATGCTTACAAGTGTAGATTTACCTTTGTCACAGCATTCTAAACCACCTGACTAAACCTTTCCTATATCACATTGTATCCTGTAACAATGTAGCTCATCAGACCAATGCTGTGCTGTTGCTATCAACTCTGCCCTTCTAATCCACATATATACATGTCAACACTTCAATTTTTTGTGATGGATTACCACATAATTGCTGCAATTGCAATTTTTTTCCTCAGTCTCTCTAAGCACAGGGTACAATTTTGATGCAATATTCTCAACAGCACAGAGGCTCTCTGGGCTTTGTTTCATTATCATAATTATAGCTTATAGGGTTTCCAAAGCCAAAGTGACCATAATTTTAATGCCAAAATGTTTTGTGAGTAAGAACTGCAATTGACACAATTATGTCAATGTTTTCCCATATTTGTGGGTCTACAATTAAATATTGTGACAGAGCTAGCACCAGTACCCCTCATAACAGTCTAAGAGAGAAATACCAAAAAGCTTATCCACTGGCTGGTTTGATCATAATGATACATTTACAACAAACCACACTCTATTATTCTTGTTGGCCACATTATTTGAACCCACCCAATCAAACCTTTCTACTTTTCTCTTGACTATGACATTTTTCTAGATCATGATAATCTGATCTTTCTGACTGTGCATTCAAATTTTATTTTTGGTATATGGTGATGCTGGTAAGGTTGCTGTGCCTAGTTGTCTGACATTGTGCCTTAAAACAATTGACTGGTGTGTTAGACAATGACATAAGGTATATAAGAGACAACCACACTGGAGTCACATCAGACCTAGATCAGGTAAAGATAGCAGGCTTCTTTCTTTAAGAGGTATTAGTAAATCAATTGGGCTATTAACAACAATCTAATAGTATTATTGCCACTTTTACTGCCACTGACTCTTTATATTCAAAGCCAGTGGTTCCCAATTTTTTTTTGACTATGGGTCACTTAACCGGATCAAAAATCCTTGTGCACCACATACTGGTGCAATCCCACCCTATTTCTGTTCCCACCACAAAATGATTCATCAGAATTAATGGGAAGAAAGGCATTACTTTTGATGAGACACATGGTTAGCACTGCTGCCTCACAGAGCCAGGGGCCTAGGTTAAATTCTAGCCTCAGGTGACTTTCTGTGTGGAGTCTGCACATTCTCCCTGTGTCTGCATGGATTTCCTCTGGGTTCTTTGGTTCCCTCCCACAGTCCAAAGATGTGCACGCTAGGTGGATTGGCCATAGTAACTTGCCCATAGTGTGCAGGCAAGTGTGGGTTAGATGGATTAGCCATTGGAAATGCAAGGTTACAGGGATAGGGTAGGGGTGTAAGTCTGGGTGGGATGCTCTTTGGCGGGTCGGTGTGGACTTGTTGGGATGAATGATCTGTTTCTACATGGTAGGGATTCTATGATATGAGCAGAACTGGTTAAGAGCTGGAGCGCTTCACTGTCAAGTTGAGTCAATTCCTCTTGATCTTCTGCCCCGTGGGATTTGAAAATCTGGCCATGTACTGATTGTTGCAACAATTACATAAACCATCTTTAATAATTTGTTATTGATTGCATTTTTTTATAACATGTGCCATGAATGAAGGAGTTGATCTGCTTGTATGATATCAAACAAGAAAGGGGCATGAGGTTCTGGCTTTTATTCATAATATTGCCATGACTGCGACATTGCAAGTTAATGACTTGCATTGTGGACCAATCCATGGTCCACCTGCTGGCCTCTTGTAGACCACTCATGACGTATGGGCCACACTTTGAGAACCCCAGCCCTAAGCTGAATTTGACTTCACAAATGTGGATCTCTGGTATGAATTTTTGTATGACTTTAGAACACTTTAGAAGATCTGATTTTAACTGATCAGAAACATTTTCAGGGCCCATAAGCTGAACATAAATCAAAGTCTGGACTTTGCCAAAGCC
Organism: Ginglymostoma cirratum; assembly: GCA_024137785.1. Taxonomy (NCBI): domain Eukaryota; kingdom Metazoa; phylum Chordata; class Chondrichthyes; order Orectolobiformes; family Ginglymostomatidae; genus Ginglymostoma; species Ginglymostoma cirratum. The sequence continues at coordinate 31,826,376 of JAHRHZ010000248.1, read as the reverse complement.
AACAAGAAGCCAACAATAAATGACATAGATGACTGTGCGGAGGGGTTAATTAGGAAGTTTGCAGATGACCAAGATTGGTCAAGTCGTTAATAGCAAGGTTGAGTGTCTTGGGCTACAAGAAGACAGAAACAAAATGGCTAAATGGGCAGATCAGTGGCAGGTGGAATTTAACCTTGAAAACGTGTGTGGTTATACACTTTGGAGGGAGTAATTTGATAGAGAAGTATTCAATGAATGGCATGACACTAGGAATTTCAGTGGAACAGAGGGACCTTGGAGTGTTTGTCTTTCCATCTCTCAAGGCAGAAGCGCATGTTAGTAGGCTGGTGAAAATGGCATATGAGACACGACTTTATCAAATGACACATAGATTACAAAAGTAGGGAAGTCATGATGGAATTGTATAGAGCTTAGTTGAGACCACAGCTAGAGTACTGTGTGCCGTTCTGGTCACCACATTACAGAAAGAATGTAATTGCCCTGCAGGGGGTGCAAAGGAGATTCACCAGGATGCTGCCTGGAATGGAAAATTTAAGTTATGAGGAAAGATTGGATCAGCTTGGCTTGTTTTCTTTAGACTAGAGAAGACTAATGGGTACCTCTGATTGAGGTGTACAAGATAATGAGGAGCATGGGTAGAGTGTATAAAAAGCAGCTGTTCACCTTATTTCAAGGGTCAGTCATGAGGGGACATGGGTTCAAGGTGAGGGCCAGGAGGTTTAGGGAGATGTGAAGAAAAGCTTTTTTACCCAGATGTACTGATGGTCTGGAATGCACTGCCTGGGAAGGTGGTAAAGGTGAATTGCCCCGCATCTTTAAGATAATAGCTGGATGAGCCCTTGGGAAGTTGTAACATTTAAGGCTGTGGGCCTTACTGAAATATGGGATCAGGTAGAAGGTCAGGTATGTCTTACATGTAGATGCAGACTGAGTGGGCACAAGGGTCTCTTCTGCATTGTACAATTCCATGATTGTAAGTGTTAGAAAGTTGTAACTTGGCTTAAAAAAAAGATAGTTTTCTTGCCGGCTGTTGTAAATGCAACAGGCCATGTATGGTTTAAATATCCAGGCTGTTTCAATATTGAACAAATTGATCCAAATGAGATTCATCTAGTTCACCTTTGGATTGATTATCATGTTGACACTCGATCAAACTTTTATATTATCTAACGACTCAGCTCTACCTCAGTTTTGTTTTCTCATAAATTTTCAAAAATTGATGTTGTTTAGGCAATAAATAGCCCTTAAAAATTTCAATGCACTTTTGTTTTAAAATGAAGAAACCCATAGGACAGGAGAATGATGCAAGTATTTTTCCAACAAAACATTAGTTTTATGGCTGGATGAACACAGCAGGTCAAGCAGCACCTGCTCCTATGATGCTGCTTGACCTGCTGTGTTCATCCAGCCCCATGCTTGTTATCTCGGATTCTCCAGCATCTGCAGTACCTTTTATCTCTATTAGTTTTATGGCTGGTGTCCCGTCACCAAGTCACCCTTTATTTACCGGCGCTCTCGGAGTGAGGCTACCTCCGTTAGTTATTGCCAAGCAGGTTGATTTAACCGAGTGTCTCCTTTGCTGTAGTTACAGCACTTCCCTGTCTATCAAGCATCTGCGATTTGCCTTGCGATGCCAATTATTCCAAAGCGATCAAACATCTTGCTTAGTTCCAAACGCCTCATTCTGCTCTCCAGAAAGAATCAGGCAGGAGCCAGTACAGTGCAGATTTACGAATTGATTTAATATCAAGCAAAACCCTCAGTATTAAAACTCATATTACCAACTCCGACCCTTAATTACCTATCTAAACCATATTCTTCATCGGTCAGTTCCTGGAAAAGTTACCATTTGAGGCCGTTCAGTGATCTCTGAGGTCAGAATGAGGAGTAAAAATATTCAATGTTTGTAAACAAAAGAAATCAACGCGGGAAGGTAACTTGAAACTGCCTACAGAGGGGTTTTGTTCGGTTCTAAAAACGCAGCCGAGAATGATCCTGCGGGTAAAATGAGCAGGGAGCCTCGACGGATTAAATCAAATAAACAGTGCCGGGGGCGCGAGTGCTTTTATTTCGCTGCAGATTGAGAGAGGTGGAGAAGGGGGTTACTACCAGAATGAAAGGAGTCTGTGAAAACAGTGCTCGCTTCCGTTTACAAACGGCAGATTTGTAAAGTGATGTGAATAAAGTGCCGTCAAGTTCCTATTCTGAATGCAAAACGTTCCATTGCCGAGAAACATAATGCGGAGGGTTAGGGAAGCGGGGGAAGGGGGGTGGTGAGGTAGGAGTTGGACAGTGATCGGAAGCAAATACAATCCGCTCCTACAGGCAAATGTAAGAGGAAAGCTTTGCACGTACTCATATGGGCACACTGAACAGACACTGACCAAGCAGCCACACATACGCCGAAACAGTCACATTCATCATCTGGTACTCACGCTCTCACATCCAAGATCCTCCCCTCGCTAGCGCGTCCGACCCTGTACAATGTATGAGAAAGAAAAAGTTTATCCAAACTCAGCAACAGCCCCATCAGCAGAGCCAAAGACCTTTCACTGTTGACAAATACCATCTCAACGCGTGTCCTTAACCCTGTTCAAAAGTCATTTTGTCTCTAACCCCCAGCCCCCCTCCCAAAAAATGTGAAATGAGAAAAGCCAGCTGCACTTCCCGGTCGATCACTCATATAAGAAAATCTTCCAGGGGAAAAAAGGATCTGTGAGCCCGAAATTTTATAGATATTCTGTCCCAGAAACGGTGTTGGCAATCGTGACTGATCAGAGAGGAAAATGTTTTCCGAAACTTCTGTGAACTTATTGAGGACTGTCTGCATGTTGTCGCTGATATCTCTAGGATGCACGTATTCCTACTTTTCCATATCAGAGCAAGATGAATCGTACAGGTTTGTCCGTTTATATTTTAGTTTTCACCTTTCTTTTATCCCCATCCCCATTATGCAACTGTTTAAATTTGTCCTCTTCACTGTTGTAAATAAGAATCGTGGTTGTTCAATCGTGTCGTTCATTCTAGTTAAAGGCTAAAGTGGAAACGCACCCAAAAAAAGGGGGTCAGTTGTAATTCGGACTTCATAAAACATCGCTTTGAATCCATTGGGAACAAGAAGCAGATTTAGTTTATGAATTCTTCCATTGATACCTGAAGATCTTTTGTTTGATCTTCAAGCAGAGAGAACTGCCCGGAAAACAAAATCATTACAACCGAGTACCCATGTTTGAAAGCTACTGGAGAAGTTGCGACCTGCATCAGGTAAGCGTGTTCAAATCTCACCATCACAAATACTTTACCCACTGCCTGACAATTAAAGTGGTCGCTTCATCCCTATCTATTTACTGCTTCTACCAGGTTTATTTCTCTCTGAGTTATACTGTCTATAGAATTGGTCATTTGGCAAAGTTGCAATTATACAGGTAAAAGATCATTCCCATAAATTAACAGCTTCCATTGGATATCACGTTCTTTTAATCTTACATTTTCATTGGCAGATTGTTTATTATTGAGAGCTTGTTTGGTTTATAGATGAATTTCACCCCTCACATGTAAATTTGTTTTTGAACTCCTGCTGTCTGACAATAACTTATCAGGACAGATCCCAGTTTGAGACAGGATCTATAACAAAACAAGGTCTACTGAATCAAGTTATGCTGTTCTGGATTCCATTCCATTCAGGGGTTGGATGTGGATCTTGCCCAAGCAATGAAACTGGGGTTGGTGTGTATGAGACTCATTAAAGCTTGCTATAATTATGCAAGTTTTGCATCTGTGTGATGCCAAAACCACTTTGTATCAGTGCAAAATGTGTACCACACTTGGTTTAAAGAACTTCATTTGGAGTGCGTGTATTCAGCACCATTTCGCATGTGAATCCAATTGGAACTTTAACATTAATTTGGGTAGAAAAAGAGACCCTTACACTGCCAACACATAGCTGGTTTTAGAGCAAGGTGATAATAGAAAGCATCTGCTCAGCAAGGATAGTCAGTTCTCCTTTATATAGAATGGAAATCAATATGCAGTTGCCAGCATTCACATCTTATGTACATTAAGTAACACAGCCAGATTTGTCTAAGTTTTCTCACAAAGTATATTGAATTTCAGTGTAATTTACTGTTCTGGCACAGTACAGCTGAACTCAACTGAATTTTAGATTATTTGTCAATAACTGCTTTATTTTTAAAAAAAAAATCAATGTTCAGGAACCTGTACCAGTGAAAGCTTTCCTAAAGACTTTAAAATTCATCAAAAGGTCTCTGCGCACCCAGCCCCCCTGCCCATTCCTCCCCTGTTGAATTAACAAGTTCTTAGTGGAATTGGTCAAGATTCTGAAGCTTTGTGTTAAATGTATATCTTATGTCTACTGTTGTACTTTTTCAAGACTGCAATGTGATTTTGCTGACGTTGTAGAAATTGACAGATGTTTATAGTCACTGCAAGACTTCTGTCACTGACAACACGCATCAATCAAAGTTAGCTCAGGCATGCTGCTAACCAGTCTTTCAAATTCGGCGGCCTTCTAAGTCCCTAGAAATGTCACTGACACTTGGAAATACATTTGTGGGCCTCTGCTTGCCCCACTCAAACAAGTAAATGAGAAATATATAATTATGACTATTAGTGCACATTCCATCTATTAAATATGGATCTACATAAAGCAACATCCCAAGATTCAGATTAAGAGGATAAAAGAATATTAGTCACCTTAAAATGGATATGGATTGCTTTTTAGCTTGTCAGCACTTTTGTAATATCACTTGAACATATTAAATGTATTTGGAGTACAATGTGGAAAAATATGAACTTGTTCACTTTGATAAGAAAAATAGAAATGGAGAAAGATTGCAGAACCAGTTGCTACAGAGGGCTCTGGATGTCCTGGTACATGAATCACAAAACATTAATATGTGTGTACAGCAAGTGATTAGAAAGGCAAACAGAACATTGGTGTCTATTTGCAAGGGGAATGAAATATTACAGTCAAAATGTTTTGCTGCAGCTGTACAGAACTTTTTTTTGACCGATACTGTGTCTAGAGTTAGTCCCTTTATTTAGAAAATAAAGGTGTACTTTACTTCCATTAGAAGCAGTTCAGAGAGAGTTCATTTAACTCATTCCTGGAATGAAAGGCTTACCATTTTTTCTTTAAAAGAAGTACAATGATTTAAGTGATATCCATTGGAGTTTAGAAGAATGAGAAGTGGTGTTCTTGAAACATATAAGATTATGAGGAGACCAGATAGGTTGGATACCAGGATGATGTTTTCTCTTGAGGGGTTGATGAGAACTAAGCGATGTGGTTCAAGGGTAAGAGATCTCCTTTCATGATGAGGCTAAGGAGATTCTTTTTGCTCTCTCTGACACATGGTAGGAAAGTTACTGGAGAATATCACACATGGAAGCAGGCCATTTGGCCTATTGAGTCCACACCGACCCTCTGAAGAGCATCCCACCCAGCCCCACCCCGTATCCCTGCATTTCCTGTAGCTAATCCACTTGGCTTTCTCATCCCTGCTCACTACGGGCAATTTAGCATGTCCAATCCTCCTAATCTGTACACCTGTGGAGCCCCAGGCAGGCATAGGGAGAATGTGCAAACTACACACAGACAGACACCCAAGACTGGAATTGGACTGGCGTCTGTGGCATTGTGAGGTAGCAGTCCTAACCAGTGAGCCACCATCCCACGCATAGTGATGGAAAGTATTAATCTCTATTTAGAGAGAAAAGGGTTGATCAGAGACGGAATGGTTTTGTCAGAGGAAAGCCACACCTAATAAATCTGGTAGAACTTTTTAAGGATGTGATCAAGTGTTTGGATGAGAGTAGGGCAGTTGATGTAGTTAATATGTGTTTCAACAAAGCCTTTGATAAGTTCCATTGGGAGCCTGATAATGAAAGTAAAACCTCATGGATCCAGGGTAACTTGGCATGTTGGATCCAAAATTGGTTCAGTGACAGGAGATAGAGGGTTCTGGTAAAAGACTAATTGTGTGACTGGATCCCTGTGTACAGTGGCATACCACAGGGATCAATGCTGGATCCCTATTGTTTGTGATATTCATAAATGATGTCAATGAGAATGACAAGTGAGTTTGTAGATGATGCACAGTGGCCTGAGGGTTGACAATGAAGAGGAAGTATTAGATTACAGAAAGATATAAATAGATTGGTCAGATGGGCAGATCAGTGGCAGATGGAATTTAACCCTGATAAATTGATGCACTTTGGAAGAACAAGGAAGTACTCAATAGCGAGGCAATAGAAAGGTCAGAGGAATAGAGGGATCTTGGGGTGCTTGTCCACAGATTCCTGAAGGTAGAGATGGCCTAGTCGCATTATCACTAGGTTATTAATCCAGAACTCAGCTAATGTTTTGGGGATCCAGGTTTGAATCCTGCCATGGCAGGTGGTGGAATTTGAATTCAATTTTTTAAAAAATTTGGAATTAAGAATCTACTGATCATTGTTGGAAAACTCATCTGATTCAGGGAAGGAAATCTGCCATCCTCACCTGGTCTGGCCTACATATGACTCCAGACTCACAGCAATGTCATTGACTTTCAATTGCCCTCTGAAATGGTATATCAAACCATTTAGTTGTACCAATCGTGATAAAGTCTCAAAGAAATAAAACTGGACGGATCACCTAGAATCAACCTATGCACCGGAAAAGACAACGGCAGAAACAACCCTGTCAACCCTACAAAGTCCTCCTCACTAACATCTGGGAGCTCGTGCCAAAACTGGGAGAGCTGTCTCACAGACTAGTTAAGCAACAGCCTGATGTAGTCATACTCATAGAATCATACCTTACAGACAATGTCCCAAACACCACCATCACCATCCCAGGTATGTCCTGTCTCACTGGCAGGTCAGACCCAGCACAGTGGTATACAGTCGTGAGGGAGTTGCCCTGGAAGTCCTCAACATTGACTCAGGATCCTATGAAGTGTAATGGCTTCAGGTTAAGCACTGGCAAGGAAACCTCCTGCTGGTTGTTATGCACTGTCCACCCCCAGGTTAATGAATCCGAACTCCTCCATATTGAACAACACTTCGAGGAAACACTCAGGATGGCAAGGGCACAAAACATACTCTGGGTGGGACATTTCAATGTCCACTACCAAGAATGGCTCAGCAGCAGCACTACTGATTGAGCTGGTTGGGTCCTAAAGGACATAACTGCTAGACTGGGTCTGTAGCAGGTGGTGAGCGAACAAACAAGAGCAAAAAATATACTTGATCTCATCCTTACAATTCTGCCACCTGCAGTAGAATCTGTTCATCACAGCATTTGTAAGAATGACCATTGCACAGTCCTTGTGAAGATGAAATTCCACCTTCATATTGAGAATAACCTCCATCGTATTGTGTGGCACATCATCCTGCTAAATGGGACAGACTTCAAACAGATGTAGCAAACTCAAGCATCCATGAGGTGCTATGGGCCATGAACAGCAGCAGAATTATACTCCAGCGCAATCTGCAACCTCATGGCCCAGCATATCCCCCATTCTAGCCTGGGGATCAACTGTGATTCAATGGAGAGTGCAGGAGGGCATGCCAGGAGCAGCACCAGGCATACCTGGTGAAGCTGTCAAAAGGATAACCACTGTGCCAAACAGCATAAGCAGCAAGTGATAGATACAGCTAAGCAATTCCACAATCTCCAGATCAAATCTAAGCTCTACAGTCCTGCCACATCCAGTCATAAATGGTGGTGGATGATTAAATTAACCTACTCACTGGAGGAAGAAGCTCCACAAATATCCCCAGCCTCAACGATGGAAGGGCCCAGAACATCAGTGCAGAAGGTAAGGCTGAAGCATTTGCAGCAATCTTCAGCCAGAAGTAACTATGAAATATGGCGCCCTAACAACATTCTGGCAATCGTACTGAAGACTTATGTTCCAGAACTTGCAGTTCCCCTAGCCAAGCTCTTCTAGTACAGTTACAACACTGGCATCTACCCAACAATGTGGAAAATTGCACTCACATACCCTGTACATAAAAAGCAGGACAAATCCAACAGAGGCAATTACAGCCCCATCAGTATACTCTCGATCATCAGTAAAGTGATGGAAGATGTCACCAACAGTGCTATCAAGCAGCACCTGTTCAGCAATAACCTGCTCAGTGACGCCTAGTTTGGGTTCCACTAGGGACTCTCAGCTCCGGACCTTTTAACAGCCTTGGTTCAAATGTGGACAGAAGAGCTGAGTTCCAGAGGTGAAGTGAGAATGACAGACCTTGACATCAAGGCTGCATTTGACTGAGTGTGGCATCAAGGAGGCCCAGCAAAACTGGATTCAATGGGTATCAGGAAAACTCTTCACTGGTTGGAGTTATACCTGGTAGATAGGAAGGTGGTCGTGGTTGTTGGGGATCTGTCATCTCAGAACCAGGACATCGCTGCAGGATTTCCTCAGGGTAGTGTCCAAAGACCAACCACCTTTAGCTGCTTCATCAACAACCTTCCCTCCATCAAAAGGTCAGAAGTGGGGATGTTTACCGATGATTCCACAATGCTCAGCACCATTCACATTTCCTCAGACACTGAAGCAGTCCATGTTTAAATGCAACAAGATCTGAACAATAGCCAGGCTTGGGCTGACAAGTAGCAAATAACGTTCATGCCACATAAATGCCAGACTATGTCCATCACCAATAACAGACAATCTAACTACTGCTCCTTGACATTCAATGGTGTTACCATCACTGAATCCCCCACTATCAACATCCTGGGGGTTACCATTGACCAGAAACTCAACTGGACTCACCACATAAACATAGTGGGTGCAAGAGTAGGTCAGAGGCTAGGAATACTACAGAAGTAATTCACCTCCTGACTCCCCAAAGCATGTCCACCATCTACAAGGTCCAAATTAGGAGTGTAATGGAATACTCCCCACTTCCCTGGATGGGTGCAATTCCAACAACACTCAAGAAATTTGACAACATCCATTACATTCACAAGCATTCACTCTCTCTCCACCACCGACGCTCAGTTGCAGCAGTGTGTACTATCTATAAGATTCATTGCAGAAATTCACCAAAGATCCTCAGACAGCACCTTCCAAACCCACGACCAGTTCCATCTAGAAGGACAAGGGCAGCAGATATATAGGAATACCACCACCTCCAAGTTCCCCTCTGAGCAACTCACCATCCTGACTTGCAAATATATCACCATTCATTCACTGTCGCTGGGTCAATATTCTGGAATTCCCTCCCTAATAGCAATGTAGGTCAGCCAACAGCAGGTGGACTGCAGCAGTTCAAGAAAGCAGTTCACCACCACCTTCTCCAGGGCAACTAGGGACGGGCAAGAAATACTGGATGGCCAGCGATGCCCGCACCCCACAAATGAATTTTAAAAAAGGCAAGAGGCCACAACGGGTACAGCGGATGCAGTATACTACATTAGCAGATGTGCAGGTGAACATCTGCTTGATGTGGAAAGTCTTCATGGGGCCTGGGATGGGGGTGAGGGAGGAGGTGTAGGGACAGGTGTAGCACCTCCTGCGGTTGCAGGGAAAAGTGCAGGGTGAAGTGGGGCTGGAGGGGAGTGTGGAGTGGACAAGGGAGTCACGGAGAGAGTGGTCCCTCCAGAAAACAGATAAGGGTGGGGAGGGAGAAATGTCTTTGGTGGTGGGGTTGGATTGCAGATGGTGGAAGTGTTGGAGGATGATCTGTTGGATGCAAAGGTTGCAGGAACAGCAACTCATATTCCGCTTGGGAACCCTGCAGCCCAATGGTATCAATGTGGACTTCACAAGCTTCAAAATCTCCCCTCCCCCTACCGCATCCCAAAACCAGCCCAGCTCGTCCCCGCCTCCCTAACCTGTATTTCCTCCCACCTATCCCCTCCTCCCACCTCCAGCCCCACCCCCATCTCCTACCTACTAACCTCATCCTGCCCCCTTGACCTGTCCGTCCTCCCTGGACTGACCTATCTCCTCCCTAACTCCCACCTACACTCACCTTTACTGTCTCCATCCCTGCCTCTTTGACCTGTCTATCTCCTCTCCACCTATCTTCTCCTCTATCCATCTTCTATCCGCCTCCCCCTCTCTCCCTATTTATTTCAGCACCCCCTTCCCCTCCCCCATTTCTGAAGAAGGGTCTAGGCCCGAAACGTCAGCCTTCCTGCTCCCCTGATGCTGCTTGGCCTGCTGTGTTCATCCAGCTCCACACCTTGTTATCTCAGATTCTCTAGCACCTGCAGTTCCTACTATCTTTAAAAAAGGCAGGGTAGGTTAATAAGGTAGTTAATAAGGCCTATGGGGCATTTACCTTAATCAGTTGTGACATAGACAATAAGAATAGGAAGGTTATGTTGGAGCCGGACAGAAATTTGGTTAGGCCTCTGCTGAAGTACTGTGTGCAGTTTTGGTCACCACAATATAGGAAGGATATGATTACACAGGAGTGAATGCAAAAGAGATTCACCAGAACACTGCCTGGGATGAAGCAGTTTAGCTATGAAGAGAGGCTGGATAACCTTGGGTTGTTTGGAGCAGCAAAGATTGAGGGGGGAACCTGATAAAGGTGTATAAGATTAAGAGGGGCATAGACAGGGTGAATAGAAAGCCGCTTTAGTTCCCTTTAATTGAAGGATCAATAATAAGGGGACATAATTTTGAAGTGAAAGGCAGGAGGTTTAGAGGAGGTTTGAGGAAAAACATTTTCACCAGAGGTGCAGTATCTGGAATGTACTGCCTCGGGTGGTAGGTGAAGTGGTGAACCTCACAACCTTTAAGAAGTACTTGATTGAGCACTTGAAATGCCATGGCATTCAAAGCTATGGGCCTAGTGTGGGAAAGTGGGACTAGTGTAAGCGGTAGTATGTTTTTATGGCTGTGGACTCAATGGACAGAAAGGCCTCTTCTGTACTATGTGATTCCATGAATCGTTAGTCTGTGGAATTCTCTTCCCCAGAAAGCAGTGGAAGCTGGGTCATTGAATTTATTCCAGGCAAAGTTAGGCAGGCTTTTGATGAACAAGAGAGTCAAGGGTTTGGGGAGCAGACAGGAAATTGCAGTTGCGACCATAACCAATTCAGCCATGATCTTATTGGATAGAGAAACAGGCTCAAAGGTCCAAACGGTTGTCATCTTCTCCTAAATCCAACGTAAAGTCAATCAATCCATAGGTAATAAGGTTGGATGAGTTCCAATATGGCTTCATAGTCTTTGGTGATATTTTACATTATTGGCATTAAATCTAGCAAATCCTTCTCAGTGATAAACTTGATGTTACAAGGACTTGTTGGTTGTGCACTATCTGTAATCCCACTCTTCCCCAGTGTAATTATTTTCACCAGTGCAAGGAGAATGATGACATAAGTAATCAATGATGATGAGCAGTATCATGCATTGAATTCCAATGTTGGTAATGTTTTCAAGCCCTCAGACATAGAAAACTATTTGGAACAGTTCAACATTATATATGTTCAAGAACACACATTACTTCAAACTATCTAACTTCAACTAGATAATGATTAGAGTGCTACATTTTTTCCTTATTCATTCAGGATAGGGAAGAATGTACAGCCAGATTTCCTGCTTCTGACTTCTCTTCACAAATCTCTGCTGGTGAGTTCTTCTATTTAGAAACCAAAACAGAATTTCCTGGGAAAACTCAGTAGATGTGGCAGCTTCTGTGAAAAGAAATCAGAGTTAACATTTTGGGTCCAGTGACTCTTCTTCAGAACTCCAGAGCGTATTTTCTATACTCTCTCATATAGAACCATTTGGTCTAGACACCAGAGTTTAAAAGAATGAAGGGTGACTTTATTGAAACATAAAAAATTCGTGGGGGCTTGTCAACGTAGATGTGGTTATTTCCCTTAGCGGGTAAGTCTAAGCCCCGAAGGTATAATCTCAGAATAAGCAGTTACTTATTTTAGACAAAATTGAGGAGGAATTTCATCTTTCAGAAGGTAGCAAATCTGTGCAATTCTTTATTACACAGAGCTGTAAACATTGGGTTCATTAATTACTTTCAAGGCTGAGATTGACAGATTTTTAACCAGTAAGGGAATTAAGGGTTGAGGAGAGAAAGTGGAATTGAAGATTATTGGATCAGTCATGAATGGTGGAGCAGACTCATGTGGTTGAGTGCCTTTTCTGCTCCTATAACTTACTTATTCTCAGAGTGCTGCTGGTGTTCAGGAAAACATGTTCAGCAAGTAAAGATGAGAAAATTATTAATTTCAAAGTGAACTCACGGTGGTTGGAAAATATTCTTTGATTGCTGTAGTCAACCATATCATAAATGTTTGTACAGAATTATGAATGAATCAAATTTAGGAATAAAGTGAAACATATTGTATTCCAGGCTTAGGCAAAAGTACGTTGGGGTCTGTTGAAATGATAAAAGGAGCTATGTAAATACAAATCTTTCACATTAGGGGAATTATCTTTTTGGCTTATCTTTAAGTCAAAAGCAAATTAAGTTGGATAGTTTTAATGATAGTTGTGAGGTGTTAAAATCTGCATTCCATGCCCTTTCATCTTCTTTAATAACCCTAAGAACATTTAAGTGAAAGTAGGTCATTCAGCCCCTTGAACCTTTTGCACCATTCAATTTGATTTTTACTGATCTGTATTTCAACTTGGTTTACTTTTCTTTGTTCCTTACCGTTTGGCAAACAAAACTCTGTGTCGAAAATTTCAATTAATGCAGAATCCATACATTTTTGGGAACTAAGTTCCAAATTTCCTTAGAAGGATGGTATTTCAAAGCAATGGTGACCAAGCAGGGTAGAGCAGGATAGAAATAATAAAGAACTGCCTTGGTTAACAAAATAACAAAGCAGGCTTAATGGACCCAGTTGTGAGAAAATAGACTGTGGCTTTAACATCTTCCTGGCAGTGTTAGGTACAGATACTCTCCTAATGAAGCACTAAATAGAACTATCAGTCCACCCCTTTATAAAGCAAGCTTATAAGTTAAAATTCAAATTAAACTCTTTAGATGCATTTCCTCATTGCAACAGTGAATACACTTCAAAATTACTTAATTGGTTCACTAATCTTTGAGACTTTTCCAACAGCTGTGAAAAGCACTATACAAATGCAGGTCTCTCCTTTTAAAAACTATGTTTAAATAAGGTTTTGCAGTTTCTCAATTACCTCATGGGAAATGTGCACTCCTTTCAACCCATCCATGTAAAATGTATGATGAAGACCAGACATCTTCTGACATTACTGTTTAAGATTGCAGTGAAGCACTTTTTGATAAATATTTTTAAGTGTAATTTATCCTTGGATTTTCCATTGGATTTTTGAACATGAGAATATTTACTTTTTGCCACATTTTTTTTTGCCAGGAGGAGTGCTTTAGATGTTTGCACTGAGTTATGATCACTACAAATTAGATTGTCCCTACTTGACCTTTTGGAGGAGGAAGAGGAAATGAACAAAAGTAGTGATGAGGTATCCATTCACTTGGACTGCCTCATGTAGAAATTGGGTCTAGGTAACTGAAAATATAAAAGGTTCATTTCTGTTAAAGACTATGCTTGAACTCAATGCTGTGCATTCTGAGAGGAATTGTCAACAGAGGACCAATCCTATGATGATGCACGTTCAGCTTGCAGGAGAAGGCATTAGGAACTTTAAGCATGTCCTTCCCATTGTATTGAGGGAGAATCAGTATCTTTCATTGATCTTACATGATACTTCTGACAATGAGTGTAAGAAAAAGGTTGAATATTTGAATAAAGTCATTATACAAGAAGCTAAAGGTCAGTATTCTCTTCATTACAAAGGAAACCAATCAATAGGCAGTTCACTTTATAGATGCTGTTATTCAAGATTCCTAACATGGCTGGTTTCCGGTCTCCCACTTTGTTCAGTGAGGAAATGTAGACAGCAACTTTCAGCAAGGAAAAACGCATTTTGCGAACATGTAGAACTTTAAATTCTTCAATGGAAACTTGGAAAAGTGATCCATTTATCTCTCCAGGAGTGGCTGCAAACAGGCTCATCTAAATATTACATACAGGCTCATGAATCATTTGTCAACTTCCTGACTAAAATCAAAACAAGATTTCTGTGAAAAGTTCCTACCTGAGCATTGAAACTAGGAGACTGGGGAAATGTGGCAGTGAATCCGCCGTGAAGTATATCCCCCAGAAGGAAAATCTTGGATGGGAAAAAGTGATGGAAGCTGGAGACAGGAAAGGCCCAAGTTTTCTTCAACCAGCCTTGAAGAACATCATTATTCTTAGTCAATAAGGCAACTAGTTGTATTTTACGTGGAATGAAGTGCCAGAGGAAGTGGTAGCTGTGGGTACAATTCCAACATTTAAAAGGCATTTGGACAGGTACATGAATAGGAAAAGTTTAGAAGGTTATGGGCCAGATGCAGGCAAGTTGAACTAGTTTAGTTTGGGAAACTTGATCAGAATGACGAGTCGGAACAAAGGATCTGTCTCTGCGTTGTATAACTCTATAACTGTATTTAGGTGAGCAGGGAAACCATCAATTCAGCCCTACTGAGGCCTCAGGTTAAAATAGGTGAGTTTGTGAAATCCTGCTCCCAGTATAGAGCTTGACCTACCAAGGACTAAATGTGAGATGAGATAAAAGGTACTGCAGATGCTGGAGAATCCGAGATAACAAGCATGGGGCTGGATGAACACAGCAGGTCAAGCAGCATCATAGGAGCA
>JAHRHZ010000248.1:31768399-31811284 GCA_024137785.1 Ginglymostoma cirratum | reverse complement strand
TTTCTGATGAAGGGTTCAGGCCCGAAACGTCAAGTTTTCTTGCTCCTATGATGCTGCTTGACCTGCTGTGTTCATCCAGCCCCATGCTTGTTATCAAGGACTAAATGTGAACTTGGGCATTGCTGGCTCAATATTTATCATCGTTTCTGGAAACATATATTGTTCGAAAACAGAACTATAAAACTGCCATCAAGTAGATGAGGGAAAATGAAAGAATGAGTACGTACCATGCTCCAGTTAATTTCCTCAGATTTGGCAACAATGGAAGACTCTATATGGGTGAATGAAATTGCAAGAAAGTACAATTTAAAGAGCTTTCCTGCAGAGTTCATTCTGTTTTCCAAAGAATGTGGTGCATTTCCATTTGCTACATAACAATTACTTACAGTATTTAATTGGTTCAAATTTTCCACATATTGACTATAGATTACATCTGGCCATTATAAGGAAGAAGCAGATGATTTACATTTAAGAGGAAATTTCCAGAAATTTGAGAAAGTTGCTTGGGGCCAAATCAAGAAAATGATTAAACCACAGCCACATTACATGGTGAGATGCACAGCACATGGGCCCTCCACTGTTAGCCGTTTTGTTGGTCTGCTGTGTGCAGAGTAGTGTAACAGTTGTGGTTATCCCACCCCACTGTAACAACAAAGCAACTCTGAACTATTTACAGTTCCTTCCCACACATGCCGGAGGGGCAGAACATTTAATTCATTTTCATGCACATTTTCAATAATCAGATTTCATCACCAAAAATAAATTTCTCAGAAAGATTTATCAAGCAAATCTGAGCAAAGGTTAGCAATAATTAACTCTCAGTATAATTGGCGGCGACTGTAAATTTTTCTTACTAACCAACTGCATATGACTTCTCCTGAAGTTGGAGTCATTAATCTTTCTATGAGATTTGTAATGTACCAGTAAAGTGGAATGCACTGGCAGTTGGTTTGTGCATGTTCAGCTCTAGTTGATGTAAAAGGCAGACCCAGGACTAAGTAGATGCTAAATAAATCTACCACACATAATTAGCTTGGCATATGTCATGACCTCAGAATGTTACAAAGTGCTCTGCAGTCAATGAATTAAGTTTCAAATCTAGTCACTGCTATAATGGACATAAATATGGCAACCAAGTTGCTCAGAACAGACACCCAGAATTGGTGGTGAAATAATTAACACAATAATACTTTGTTTGTATCGATTGAAGGAATAAAGACTCAGCCTCCCAGATTGGGCCTCAACTGAAGTGTTTTAATTTTCCAAATATATCTACTCCCCTGCTAAACATATTGACTTCATATAACATATATTTACTTGGGTCCTCGAAGGTACTCAATAGCTCCCCATAGTAACCATTCTTCATGCAGGGGTCTAATCTAAACAAGGAATTTAGGTAAGCTGAGTTTGTTCTCACTCAAGGTCTACACATCCACACTTGCCAAACTTGTCAAACCTCTCAATAGGCATCAGTTGCAGAAATCCTGATGGTTCCTCATTTTATAAATCAGAGGTACTAATGTTGAATTGCTGTCCTTCTAGTCTGGAGATTGCACAGTGATGCAATTTCATACATTAGGCATGAATTCTGAAATTGTGAGCAACTTTTACAGAGTTTTAATTACTGCTCTGCTCAATTGTACCCTCAAATCCGTTTTTTGTGCCCTACTTCCCGGTAGAGCCATATTTTTCTCACCCTCCTCCAAGGTCATAATTCTGGTTTGGTACTACCTCCCAGCAATGCAGGTTTAGATACATATAGTGGACAAATAGTTTGACTATTCATGGCCAAATCCAATGGGATTGCACCATGCATCATTTAGTCTTAATCCCCTTCACTATAACTGCTCACTATTCCAAGAATGCACTATTCCAGGAATGCATGGTGGCTCAGTGGTTAACACTGCTGCCTCACAGCACCAGGGACCTGCGTTCGATTCCAGTCTTGGATGACTGTCTGTGTGGAGTTTGCACATTTTCCCCATGTCCAGTTCCCTTCCTCAGTCTAAAGATGTGCAAGTTAAGTGGATTGGCTGTGCTAAATTCTCCATAATATTCAGGGATGTGTAGGTTAGGTGTGTCAGCTATGGGAAATGCAAGGATAGAGTATGGGGATGGGCCTGGGTGGGAGGCTCTTCAGAAGGTCTATGTGGACTTGTTGAGCTGAATTGCCTGTTTCCACACTGTGGGGATTCTATGATAAATGTTCATTTACTTCTCTGTTGTAAATGATTCATTATCTCACTCACCTGAACACCTCTAACAAGTGTAATGGAGTTCATGCGCTGCTTTGCCCTTTAGTTTCAGACTATCTATTCAGCTGCTTGTGCTATTTCCCTACTTTCCCCTAACCTTCTTGACCTAACCTCCTCTAAGATAGCCCCTTCCAGTCTGAATGCACAATTTTCTCTAGTTTATCTTCTAATGCCTCTCAAGCTGTCTCCGAGTTCACCTTGTCCTGAGATCTTCTGCCTATTGCCTCAGTCCTTCTCAATTAAACTTCTGACCACTCAACTTCCCTGCCTGCTGCCACCATGTTTGCTGATATTGTTGATGCTTCCATGTCTACAGGTCTAACTGGACCCTCCTTAAGATTTGTCACCTTCAAAGAAACCCTCACTCCCTCACCAACTTCCATCTGCCTCTACTTAAAAGTGCTGTCACCAATACTCAACAGTATCAGAACCAAAGCTCAGTTTGGGCTTTACCCAGGCCCACCAGGCTCATTGTAGTTTTATGATTGTAGATTTCTGACTGAAACCATTTTTCGTAGTTTCCAGCCTTCACCTGTAATCAATCCTTCTCTGCTACCAATTTTAATACCAGAAAACAGATAGAATTGTGTCTGCCCTTTGCAAGCTTTTGCATTAATTGCAAAGTTTGCAAAAAGTCCCAATTAAATGCACCACCTGCTTATGATTAAACACAATAAATGTAGAATTAACAATATTAATGAAAACTATTAACTCCATTCTGTTATCCACATCAGCACTCTAATAAAATGGTGGTGATGTGGACATCAGCAAAACGGTGAAAAATGCTGTGCTGCTACCTTGTTCACAGCAGTGTTTAATTTCCATGTAGTTAAGATCAGAAAATCAGTTTCACTGACTCTGCTACAGTCAATTCAACAACAACTACCTGGATTTATACAATGCCCTGACATGAATAAACCTTCCCAGGTACCTCACAAAAGTATAATTAAAAATATCCATACCTATGTGCACACAACATCAAAGTTTGCACTTAAATTGTGTCAGCTCTTAACAATACTCAATCTTCATGGACCCGAATCCAAAAAATATTGTACAACAAGTTTCTCAAATTAAATGTTTGCCACTTGCACAACAGCCACATGTTATAATCTTACTTCTCTTTGCATGAGATGTTAACGATTTTTGCAAGTCTTACTCTCAATATTCTCCCAGGTTCATTGCCACCAATCCCGCACATGAATAGATATTAGTTCTAGGGATTATCCTTGCTGCTTGTAATGAATTACAGTCTGTAATAAGTCTACCCAGTTTTGGAGGTTCATAGTTTTTAGAGGTTAAGGGTTCTTGTTGCCGGTCTAATTGTATCATGTTTCAGCTGTACAGAACATTGGTGAGGGCACGTTTACGATACCGCGTTCAATTCTGGTTGCACTGCTGTAGGAAAGATGTTGTTAAACTTGGAAGAGTTCAGAAAAGATTTATAAGGATGTTGTATCAGAGATAAAAGGTACTGCAGATGCTGGAGAATCCAAGATAACAAGGCATGGGGCTGGACGAACACAGCAGGCCAAGCAGCATCATAGGAGCAGGAAAACTTGAAAAATGAAGGGTCTAGGCCCGAAACGTCAAGTTTTCCTGCTCCTATGATGCTGCTTGGCCTGCTGTGTTCATCCAGTCCCACGCCTTGTTATCTCTTTATAAGGATGTCGTCAGGTTTGGAGGGCTTGAGCTATAGGGACAGGCTGAATAGGCCGGGGCTGACTCTGCCAGAGTATGGGAGACTGAGGGGTGATCTTAGAGGTTATAAAATCATGAAGAACATGGAGAGGGTGAATAGCCAAGGGCTTTTTTCCTAGAGTAGGTGAGTCTAAAACTTAGAGGGTATAGGTTTAAGATGAGAGCGGAAGGATTCAAAAGGGACCTGAGGGGCAACGTTTTCAGTCAGAGGGAAGTCTCTGTATAAAATGAGCTTCCAGAAGAGGTGGTGGAGGCTGGTTTAGAGGGATATGGGCCAAATGGGAGTAGATCAGTTTAGGATATCTGGTCGGTACAGTTGAGTTGGATCAAAGGGTCTGTTTCTGTGCTGTATAACTGTATAGAACATAGAACATAGAGCAGTACGGCACAGTACAGGCCCTTCGGCCCACAATGTTGTGCCAAACTTTTACTCTAATCCTAAGGTCTATCTAACCTCCACCCCTACCTTATATCATCATCCATATGCCTATCTAATAGCAGCTTAAATGCCCCTAATGAGGCTGACTCCACTAACCTCTCCAGCAATGCATTCCACACCCCTACCACTCTCTGAGTAAAGAACCTACCTCTGACATCTCCGCTGTATCTACCTCCACTCACTTTAAAACTATGCCCCCTTGTAATAGCTACTTAGGAAAAAGTCTCTGGTTGTCTACTCGATCTATACCTCTGATCATTTTGTACACCTCTATCAAATCACCCCTCGTCCTTCGTCGTTCTAAAGAGAAAAGCCCTAGCTCTCTAAACCTTTCCTCATAAGACCTTCCCTCCATTCCAGGCAACATCCTGGTAAATCTCCTCTGCACCTTTTCCAAAACTTCCACATCTTTCCTGTAATTAGACGGCCAGAACTGGACACAATACTCCAGATGTGGCCGAACCAGGCTTTTGTATAGTTGGAGCATAACTTCACGGCTCTTGAACTCGATCCCTCTATTAATGAAAGCTAACACACCATACGCCTTCTTAACAACTCTAACCACCTGGGTGGCAGCTTTCAAGGAACTGTGGACATGAACCCCGAGATCCCTCTGTTCCTATACACTGCCAAGAATCTTTCCATTAACCCTGTATTCTGCTTTCAAATTTGTCCTTCCAAAATGAATCACCTCACACTTTTCAGGGTTAAACTCCACCTGCCACTTCTCAGCCCAGCTCTGCATCCTATCAATGTCCCTTTGTAATCTGGAACAGCCCTCCGCACTATCCACAACTCGACCCACCTTCGTATCTTCCGCGAACTTGCTAATCCACCCTTCCACTCCTACATCCAAATCATTTACAAAAATCACAAATAGAAGAGGACCCAGAACAGATCCTGGTGGTACACCATTCGTAACTGAGCACCATGCTGAATACTTTCCGTCCACTACCACCCTTTGTCTTCTAAGGGTCAGCCAATTCTGAATCCAATCTGCCACATTTCCCCCTATTCCATGCCTCCTTACCTTCTGCATGAGCCTACCATGGGTAACCTTATCAAATGCCTTGCTTAAATCCATGTATACCACATCCACTGCTCTACCTTCATCCAAGTGTTTGGTCACCTCTTCAAAGAGTTCAATAAGGTTCGTGAGGCATGATCTACCCCTCACAAATCCATGCTGACTATCACGAATCATACTGTGCCTTCCTAAGTGATCATAAATCCTTTCTCTCAGAGCCCTTTCCAGTAATTTGCCCACCACTGAAGTAAGACTAGCTGGCCTGTAATTTCCAGGGTTATCCCTATTCCATTTTTTGAACAAGGGAATGACGTTTGCCTCTCTCCAATCTTCCGGCACTATACCCGTGGACAGTGAGGACGAAAAGATCATCGCCAATGGCCCTGCGATCTCTTCCCCTGCTTCCATAGAATCTTTGGATAAATCCCATCAGGCCCGGGGGGCTTATCTATCTTCAACTACATAGCAGTTCACTCTAAGTAGCTTGTTCTGCTTGCATTGGAGCAAGCGCTCAGCTGATAATAATGAAACGGTGGCAGCATGGCCAAGTGGTCGAAGGTGTTGGATTTGAACTGTTGAATTGTGGGTTTGTATCCTTTCGCAACCAGATTCAGGGCTCATGTGGTGCAGTGGTAATGTGCCTACCTCTGATCCAGAAGGAAAACCTGGGGTTCCAGTTCTACCTGCCCTAGTGGTGTGTTATAGCATGGTCTAAACAAGTTGATTAAAAATGTCTATATTAACGAAATCCTCTGTGATCTGAAGCGATCTCTGTTTTAGGTATGTCTTGCTTTAGTGTCTCTGAAAGCAGACTGAATTACACAAGCCAAGGCATCATTTAATTTGGATCATTACATTGCTTGTCAGTAATTTCTACAAAAAATAATCCATTGATCATGATGAACCTGATGCAATCAGTTCTGCGTCTGTTTATGAATGATGCCAAAATAAAGAACACTTGCTGGATACATTAATTAAGATGAAGACACAAACTATAATTGAGCAGCTTTGACTGCACTGCTTGATTCTTTTAATGCTTCTGTTCAAAGTCAGAGATCAAACAAATTTGACACCACTAAGGTGCTAAATGTTTCTTGGATGACCAGAAATTGCAAACAAATGGACCATTGTGTGAGATTTCTGCTGAACAACTGTTCATTTGCATTTAAATCAGCTTTCATCTGCGCTATGGATGGTCACCTCCAGACAGGGCTGCTAGAGAAAACTATTCCCTCTGGGATAAACTACTGCCAAAAACACACATTAGCACCACTTCTCTAGGTCTCAAACCTGAAAAAAAAACTTGCAACAGAATCCCAAACTTTCAAGCTACTTTAAAGTATTAATGCAAATGTAAAACGTTTCTTAAAGGTCGAATTAGAAACCCAAGTGCTTGTTGTTTTTGCAGCAACATGAGGGACAAATGCAAACAGACAAATTGTTCCCAAGTAATCTGTGGGGCAGAATGAACAGATTTATTTGCTCTGAATTATCATAAGTCAGGCAAAATCTAAGACACCATCTTCTCTGTTATTTGTTGTGTCCATTACATTAACCTGAAGTCGGCCTAAAAGTCCCTGATTGCCTTAGGGAGAAATAGACAGTGAATATGTTAGACACTTTTCTGATCGATTATTCATAGGCTTTGTGTATTGAATGACTCTCAATATAATCAAATTGAGCAACTGGAACAAAATGCTGTCACTTAATATGAAAGAATGCAGAATCTGTACACCTTGTCCGGACAAGTCTCCTGCTTGACACAATGATTGAAAACTAATCTTTCCTAACAGAGGGGAAAAAAAATCTCTAAGCGAAATATGATAAACCTAATGAAGTTCAACAACAAAAGAAAGCAATTAGAAAATCATTCTATATCTATGGTATGACTACTATAGAGAGCACTTAATTTTAAGTTCTGTTTCACTTATTAGTATTCTAAAGCTTGATGTATTTGCCTAGATTATATGTCAACTGGTTACTTTTCCCAAAATGAAATTCCCCAAATTTCAGCTAAAAAAATTAGAAATTGAAAACATTCTGCTTCATCAATGATAAATATGAAATTCAGTGTTTCAAAATGTCTTTTCACACATAAAGCTGCAGCTAACACAATCTGGATAAATGCTAAGAGTTCTCTGAGGTGAATTTTTTTATTTTTGAGGGATCTTTATTGTGGACAAAAGCTAAAACACAAAGGTTTTTGGAAATGTAAAGCACTAAGATCAGTCCTATGACTGAAGATCTCTCCAGCCTGGAAGGAACCCCTGTATAAAATGTGACAGCTATGGTCACCTGCCCGCAAAACATGACAGATTTTCGTCAGGATCTCCTTCTAAAGCAGGGATGTCACTGATACTGTTCCTCTTTGATCTGAAGTAGAGTCCCAGGTAGACAGGATAGTGAAGATGGTGTGTGAGTACACTTGCCTTTATTGGTCAGTGCTTTGAGTATAGGAGTTGGGAGGTCTTGTTGCTGTACACAACATTGGTTAGGCCACTTTTGGAACACTGCATGCAATTTTGGTCTCCCTGCTATGGGAAGGATGTTTTAAAAATTGAAAAGGTTCATAAAAGATTTGCAAGGATGTTGCCAGGATTGGAAGGTTTGAGCTTTAGGGAGAGGCTGAATAGACTGACGCTATTTTCCGTGGAGCGTCAGAAGCTGACGGAGTGACCTTATAGAGGTTTATAAAATCATGAGGGGCATGGATAGGGTGAACAGACAAGACCTTTTCCCTGGGGTGGGGGCGTCCAAGACTAGATGGCATAGGTTTAAAGTGAGAGGGAAAAATGTTTAAAGGGATCTAAGGGGCAACATTTTCACCCAGAGGGAGATGCATGTATGGAATGAGCTGCCAGATGAAGTGGTGGAAGCAGGTACAATTACAACATGTAAAAGGCATCTGGATGGCTATATAAATAGAAACGGTTTAGAGGGATATGGGCCAAATGCTAGCAAATGGGACTAGATATATTTAGAATATCTGGTCAGTATGGACGAGTTGGACTGAAGGTTTTGTTTCCATGCTGTATATCTCCATGACTGGAGGTAGGAGAATTGCTCCCTAAAAACCCCTTTGCTAAGGGTTCTTTCTCCTTGGTCCTACCTGCCCCAAAGTAATTGCAGTGATTGACATCAACACATTGTAGATAAATTGCACCATTAACAGAATAAAATATACTGTGGAATGATAATGCATCACTGAAGCATGAGCAAACCTAATTTGGCATCTGTCCATGTAAGGGCATAGGGCAAATGACTAACGCTTCAGTAAAGAGATAGATTTGGAGAAGCATCTTAAAAGAAAGAGATGTAAAAAGGCTGAGAAGTTTAGGGAAGGACTTGGGTAGCTGAAGATATCCCTACCAGTGATGAAAGAATTAAAATTGGGATGTACAAGTTGGAGCAGTGTAAATAAATTGGATAATTGAAGGGTTTGCCAGACTAAATAAGATTACAGAGATAGCTAAGACCATGTGGATTTGAAAACACGGATGGGATTTTAAAAGTTGAAGCACTGTTTAACTGGCAACCAGTGGTCAGAGAGCACAGAGATGATGAGTGAACAATGTTTGGCGCATGTTCCGATATGGACAGCAGGGATTTGGATGAGTTTAAGATTGTGCAAGGGCCAGCCGTATGTGGAACAATCAAGTCAAGAGGGAACAATGGCATGGATGAAGACTTCAGCAGCAGATGAGCTGAGGCAGGGCAGTGTTTGGCCAATTTTCTGGAAGTAAAAATAGGCCATGTTAGTGATCACTCAGAGATGTGGTGTGAAGGTCATCTCAGTGCCAAATACAACATCACATTGTGAACGGCTTGGTATAGCTTCAGTCAGTTGCCTGGAAGAAAGATAGAGCTGTCGTGGGGACTGAAGATAATAAAATCAATCTTCTTAATTTATTTGGCTAAAGAATTCACTGAATGTATACAGAGGGATTGAGATAGATGATAGTAAGGGGGAGTTGTGTGTCATAAAGCTATAGTTGACAAATGGAGTGACCTAAGTATCAATCCTTGTATGACACCAGAAGTAGTGGTGCAAGAGTATGAAGAGAAGCCATTGTAAGTGATTCCCTGATTACAATTTGATAGAGAAAAGTGGAATCAGGAAAGTACAGTAGCACACAACTGGATAACAGTAGAAAGATACAGAAGGAGGATGGTGGGAGCAATTATGTCAAATCTGTAGATTGTTTGAGGTAAATAAGGAACAATACTTTGCCTTTGTCATTGTCACATAGAATGTGAATTTGAATAGAGCAGTTGAATAGAGCAGGCACAGTGGAAACTTGATTGGAGGGATTTGAATGTGGAATTCAGTAAAAGCTTGGTGTGGACTTGTTTTTTTTTCATTCATTCACAGGATGTGGATGCCACTGGCCAGGCCAGCATTCACTGCCCGTATCTAACTGGCCTTGAGAAGATGGTGGTGAGCTGCCTTCTCGAACTACTGGGCACCTCACAATACTGTTAGGAAGGGAATTCCAAGATTTTGACCAAATAACGCTGAAGTAAAAGTGATAGATTTCCAAATCAGGCTGGTGAGTGGCTTGGTGAGGAAATTTACAGGTAGATGTGTTCCCATGTGCCTGCTACCCTTGTGCTTCTAGATGGAAGTGATCATGGGTTTGGAAGGTGCTGTCCGTATGACTAAGGTATTCCTGCTTATAAAAGTAACAAAAATGAAAGGACATAGCTTTGCAAAGGAGCAAATGAGGTCTGAGTTTTATTTTACACAGCAATTAGTTATGGTATAGAATATATTGCTTTGAAGTATGTTTGAGGAAAGTTCAATGGAGACATTCAAGAAGACGTTAGCTTTCTGAACGTCTGCAGTCCATCTTGTAGATAATATGCAATACTACTACTGAGCGTTAGTGGTGGAGCGAATGAATATTAGTGGATGTGGTGCCAATCAAGTGGGCTGTTTTTTCCTGGCTGGTGTCAACCTTCTTGAGTGTTGTTGGAGCTACAGCCATCCAGGCAAGTGGGGAGTATTCCAACATGCTCCTTATTTGTGCCCTGTGGGCAGGCTTTGAAAAACCAGGAGGTGAATTACTTACTGGAATATTCCTAGAGCTCTGGCCTGCTCTTGTGGTCACTGTACTTATAAGGCACTATCAATTCAGGATCTGGTTAATGGTAACGCCCAGGATGTTTTTATTGAGGGATTCAGTGATGGTAATGTCACTGAATGTCAAGGGAAAATGGTTACATTCTCTCTTGTTGGAGGTGGTCATTGCCTGAAATTTGTGTGGTGCAAATGTTCCTCATGAGCATCATTATTTTGTTCCAATCTCTGGCTTCTACCCCACATCCTTGCACATTATTTCTAACCAAATAATCATCCAATGCCTTCTTCAATGTCTCAATTGAATCTTCCTCAACCACATTTCCAGACACTGCATTCTATACCGTAACTGCCAACTGTATGAAAATAAGATCTCATAACTCAATTGTTCCTTTGTGAGTCTATGTCGTTTCATTCTTGTCCCTTTTAAAAGCAGGAATAGCTTAGTCATAGAGATTTACAGCATGGAAAGAAGACCCTTTGGCCCATTGTGTCCACTCCTGTCTAAAACAACCATCTAACTCTTCTAACACCATTTCCCAGCACTTGGCCTATAGCCTTGGCATCATAATTGTCCCTGTGAATACTTCTGAAAGGTTATGAGGGTGCCTGCCTCTACCACCCTTACAAGTGTGAGTTCCAGATTCCCAGTGCCCTCTGTGCGAAGAAGTATTTCCTCACACACTCCTCTAAACTTTATGCCCCTTATCATACATCTATGCCCCATGGTCATTGATCCCTCCAAAAAGGAGAAAAGATTCTCCCTGTCTACCTTTTCTGTGCCTCTCATAATTCTATACATCACAGTCATGTACTCAGTCTCTAAGGAAAACAACCCCAGTCTGTCCATTCTCTCTTCATAGCTAAAGCTATCCAGCCGAGGCAACATTCTGGTAAATCTCCTCTGCACCAAGCCAATGCAATTACATCCCTCTTATAACATGGATTCCAGAACTGCCCACAAGCCTACTCTAGCTATGGCCTAACCAACATTTTATACGGACACAGCATAACCTCCCCGATCTTAAATTCTATGTCTCAACTAACAACAGCAAGGCAACGGCCTAGCAGTGTTATCACTATACTATTAATCCAGAAACCCAGCTGATGTTCTGGGAACCTGGGTTTGAATCCCACCACTGCAGATGGTGGAAATTGAATTTTAAAAAAAATGTCTGGAATTAAGAATCCACTGATCACCATGAAATCATTGCTGATTGTTGGACAAACCCATCTGGTTCACTAATGTTACAGAGATAGTAGGAACTGCCGATGCTGGAGAATCTGAGATAAAACGTTGTGGAGCTGGATGAACACAGCAAGCTGAGCAGCATCAGAGGAGAAGGAAAGTTGACGTTTCGGGTCGAGACCCTTCTTCAGAAAAATTTTCTCCGCAACGTTTTATCTCTGGTTCACTAATGTCCTTCAGGGAAGGAAATCTGCCAACATCACCTGGTCTGGCCTACATGTGACTCCAGACCCACAACAATGTGGTTGACTCTCAACCGACCTCTGAAATGGCCTCTGAAAAAGCCGCTCAGTTGTGCCAATCACTACAAAGTCTCAAAGAAATGAAACTGGATATATAACCTGGCATTGACCTAGGCACCGGAAAAGACAACGGCAGAAATAGCCCTGTCGACCCTGCATAGTCCTCCTCACTTACATCTGGGATTTTGTGCCAAAATTGGGAGAGCTGTCTCACAAACTAGTTAAGCAATGGTCTGAAATAGTCATACTCACAGAATTATACCTTACAGACAATGTCCCAGACACCACCATCACCATCCCTAGATATGTCTTGTCTCACTGGCAGGACAGACCCAGCAGAGTTGGCAGCACAGTGGTATACAGTCAGGAGGGTGTTGCTCCAGGAATCCTCAACATTGACTCCAGATCGCATGAAGTCTCATGGCTTCAGATTAAACATGGGCCAAGAAACCTCTTGTTGATTACCACATACCGTCCTCCCTCAGCTGATGCATTGGTACCTCTTCAATGTTTAACAAGACTTAGAGGAAGCACTGAGGTTGGCAAGGGCACAAAATGTACTCTGGGTGAGGGATTTCAATGTCCATCACCAAGAGTGGCTCGGCAGCAGTACTACTGATCGAGTTGGTTGTGTCCTAAAGGACATAGCTGCTAGACATTGGTCTGAGGCAGGTGGTGAGGGAACCAACAAGATGGAAAAACATGCTTAACCTCATCCTTACTAATCTGCTGGCTGCAGTTGCATCTGTCCATGACAGTATCGGTAAGAGTGACCATCGCATAGTCCTTGTGGAGATGAAGTCCCGCCTTCACATTGAGAACAATGTCCATCGTGTTGTGTGGCACTATCACCGTGCGAAATGGGACAGAGTTCGCACAGATCTAGCAATTCAAGACTGGGCATCCATGAGGTGCTGTGGGCCATCAGCAGCAGCAGAATTGTACTCCAGCACAATCTGTAACCCAATGGCCCGGCATATCCTCCACTCAACCATTACCATCAAGCCAGGGGATCAACCCTGGTTCAATGGACAGTGCAGGAGGGCATGCCAGGAGCAGCACCAGGCATACCTGAAGATGATACCTGAAGCCACCAAACAGGACTACTTGCATATCAAACAGCAAAAGCAGCAAGTGATAGACAGAGCTAAGCGATCGCACAACCAACAGATCAGATCTAAGCTCTGCAGTTCTGCTACATCCAGTCGTGAATGGTGGTGGACAATTAAACAACTCACTGGAGGAAGAGGCTCCACAAACATCCCCATCCTCAATGATGGAAGAGCCCAGCACATTAGTGCAAAAGATAAGGCTGAAGCATCGTAGCAATCTTCAGCCAGAAGTGCTGAGTGGATGATCCATCTCGGCCTCTTCCAGTGGCCCCCAGCATTCCAGATACCAGTCGTCAGCCAATTTGATGCACACCACGTGATATCAAGAAACGCTTGGTGACACTGGATACTGCAAAGGCTACGGGCCGTGACAACATTCTGGCAATAGTACTCTAGGCTTGTGCTCCAGAACTTGCCGCTCCCCTAGCCAAGCTGTTCCAGTCCAGTTACAACACTGGTATCTACCCAACTATGTGGAAAATTGCCCAAACATGTACATAAAAAGCAGGACAAATCCAACTCGGCCAATTACCGCCCCGTCAGTCTACTCTCAATCCTCAGTAAAGTGATGGAAAATGTCATCAACAGTGCTATCAAGCATCACCTGCTCAGAAATAATCTGCTCAGTGACACCCAGTTTGGGCTGTGCCAGGGTTACTCAGCTCCTGACCTCATTACAGCCTTGGTTCAAACATGGACTAAAGAGTTGAATTCCAGAGGTGAGGTGAGAGTGACAGCCCTCAATATGAAAGCTGCATTCGACCTAGTGTGGCATCAAGGAGCCCTAGCAAAACTGGAATCAATGGGTATCATGAGGCAAACTCTCTGGTGGTTAGAGTCATACCTGACACATAGGAAGATGATCATGGTTGTTGGCAGTCAATCATCTCAGCTCCAGGACATCTCTGCAGGAGTTCCTCAGGGTAGTGTCCAAGGCCTAACCATCTTCATCTGCTTCATCAATTGCCTTCCCTCCATCACAAGGTCAGAAGTGAGGATGTTCGCCGATGATTGCACAATGTTCAGCACCATTCATGACTCCTCAGGTACTGAAGCAGTTCATGTTCACATGCAACAAGATCTGGACAATATCC
Organism: Ginglymostoma cirratum; assembly: GCA_024137785.1. Lineage (NCBI taxonomy): Eukaryota > Metazoa > Chordata > Chondrichthyes > Orectolobiformes > Ginglymostomatidae > Ginglymostoma > Ginglymostoma cirratum. Next base: position 31,797,088 of record JAHRHZ010000248.1, on the reverse strand, counting down.
AGGCTTGGTCTGACAAGTGGCAAATAATATTCATGCCACACAAATGCCAGGCTATGACTATCACCAATAAGAGACAATCTAACCACCGCCCCTTGACATTCAGTGGTGTTACCATCACTGGATCCCCCACTATCAACATCCTGGGTGTTACCATTGACCAAAAACTCAACTGGACTCACCACACATGCACAGCAGATACAAGAGCAGGTCAGAAACTAGGAATACTGCGGCAAGTAACCCACCTCCTGACTCCTCAAAGCCTGTCCGCCATCTACAAGGCACAAGTCAGGAGTGTAATGGAATACTCCCCACTCGCCTGGATGAGTGCAGCCGCAACAACACTCAAGAAGCTTGACACCATCCAGGATAAAGCAGCCCGCTTGATTGGCACTACATCCATAAGTATCCACTCCCTCCACACCGACACTCAGTAGCAGCAGTGTGTACTATCTACTAGATGCTCTGCAGAAATTCACCAAAGATCCTCAGACAGCACCTTCCAAACCCATGACCACTTCCACCCAGACGGACAAGGGCATCAGACATATGAGAATACCAAGACCTCCAAGTTCTCCTCCAAGCCATTCACCATCCTGACTTGGAAATATATTGCTGTTCTTTCACTGTCGCTGGGTCAAAATCCTGGAATTCCCTCCCTGATGGCATTGTGGGTCAACCCACAGCAGGAGGACTGCAGCAGTTCAAGAAGGCAGCTCACCACCACTTTCTCAACTAGGGATGGACAAGAAATGTTGGACAGCCAGCGACGCCCACATCCCTCAAATGAATAGAAAAAAAATCATATACCTCCTTGAACCACATTATCCACCTGTTTTGATACCTTTAAGGGATAGGTGAGCATGGCTAGCACGAGGGGACATAGCTTTAAATTGAGGGGTGATAGATGTCAGAGGTAGATTCTTTACTCAGAGAGTAGTAAGGGCATGGAATGCCTTGCCTGCAGCAGTTGTAGACTCGCCAACTTTAAGGGCATTTAAATGGTCGTTGGATAAACATATGGCTGATAATGGAATAGTGTAGGTTAGATAGGCTTCAGATTGGTTTCACAGGTCAGCGCAACATCAAAGGCTGAAGGGCCTGTACTGCACTGTAATGTTCTTTGTTCTATGTTCTATGTTCTAGGTGTACATGCACACCAAGGTCCTTCTGATCTTCGGTGCTTCCCAGCATTCTACTATTCATCATTTACTGCATTGCCTCATGAAGTGATGCAGTAGGGCAGGACAACAGTACCACTCCTCCAATGTTTCACTCATTTGTGAACTTACTGATCAACCTTCCCACATTCAAGTCTAAAGCATTTATATAAACTACAGACAGGCCGCCACACTGACCCCTGTGGGACCCTACTTTACAAAGATTTCTAATCAAAACAATACTCCTCAACCATCACCCCTTGCTTTTTGCTATGCAGTCAATTGTGGATCCAATTTACCAACTTCCCTTAGATCCCACGGACTGAATGGCAGGATCAGTCTTCCATGCTGGATTTTACCAAGAGCTTTGCTGAAGTAGACTATATCAAAAGCATCGCCCTCATCCACACACTTCTTCAAAAAATTCAGTCAAGTTGGTCAGACACAACCTCCCCTTAGAAAACCATGTTGACTGCTCTTGATTAATCCCTGCCTCTCCAAACGCAGATTAATTCTGACCCTCAAAGTTGCTTCCAATAGTTTCCCCACCACCAAGGTTAGACTGACTGGCTCGTGTTTTCCTGGTTTATCTCTTGCTCCCTTCTTGAATAATGACAACACATTGGCTGTCGTCGAGTCCTTTGGCACCTCTCCTGCGGCCCGTGAGGAGTTGAAAATTTGTGAAAGCCCTCCTGCTATTTCTCAATTAAAATAAAACAAAAGATCATGGATGCTGAAGGTCTGAAAGTAAAACAGAAATTGCTGGAGAAACTCAGGCAGTCTGCCAGCATCTGTGGAGAGAAAACAGAGTTCATATTTTGTGTTCAGTGACCCTCTTGAAGAAATTCACTTTAAACATGTTCTCCTTTGCAAAGGATTTCAGTGACCAGAGGGGACAAGAAAACAGTAATATTTGGAAATGATGGTACCAGTCCAAGTTGGAGATCCATGTTGTGATATACAAGATAAGTGTAAGCTCTGTTGGATTTCCCCAGTATTTCAAAAGCTTACAGATGCTGCTTGAAACAGTCACTAATAGACATTTGCCTAAATTTCTTTCGTAACACAACAGCAAACCTTTATTGATTTGCACCAATTCCAGTTTTCAGAATTTAAAATCGAATTGATTGCAGCAATTATTGCGAAGTCGGGTTTAAGTATGAGAGAAAGCAATCATTAGACTAACTATTTAGTAAGTGATCTTTAATAACTCATTCATCTGTCCACTTACACACTCAGCTGCTTAGTCATCCTGAGGCAGGCACTCAATTTTCCGTCCAGTCATTTGGGTACATCCATTCCATTTTTTATCATTCACTATTCTCAGACATTATTTCGTTATTATATATTTTAGTCAGGTAAATTTTAATAAGAACATCACAGCACTTAGCTCTGCTGCATGTACATTTCTTCTGAATGCTTCCATTATCTACAATCAGGCTTTCTTCATCACTACTCCGTCTACATTATTTGTAACTTCTTAATTAAAAGCTGTAACAGAATTCACATATACAGAATTCAAGTACTCAGTGGAGCTTATTTGATTGATACGGATGTGGTTGAAAAAGTTCTGCAACGTGCCCTTCACAGAGTTTAAAGGTAAAGAAGATGCTAAAATTACGTGCCTTTGCTTGAATATGCACCATCAATGGATTTAACAACTGCGATAAAACTCAGAACCTGGAAGATGCAATTGCCACTCTGGCATATTTTAAGAAAATGAAAGTGAGAAAAGGCTTAAGACACTATTGAAATATCATTCAGAGATAACAAGAACTGTAGATGCTGGTGTCAGAGACAACGCTGCGCGGAGCCGGAGGAACGCAAGAGGCCAGGCAGCATCAGAGCTTTCCTGCTCCTCTGATACTGCCTGGCCCGTTGTGTTCCTCCAGCTCCACACTGTGTTGTCATTGAAATATCATTACCCAATAAAAAAAATCTACCTTGCCATGTTCACTACACCTCCTAAATAAATTACCTCTGAGATATGGTCACACCAAGTGTCAGCAGACTGATTTTGGGATCAAATACAGATCTTCACTTCATGTTGTGTCGGTAAGATTCAGTCACCTTGTTTTTGTTGGATTGGCCAGTTAATGACCAGAAGGCCTACTGCCGGATGGGGTGGACAGGGGAAGATGAAAAGCCAATAGAAGACCCCCATTGACTGAAGGAGCTGGAAGCTGCATACGTGGGTAGAGGGAACAGACAAAGCACCTTCAGGTTTGAGGCAGTCTCTCAGAATATTTCGCAGAACTGAAAGGAAGCAATGGCCACAGATGCTGGGCTATAGGAGAAATCTCTCCTTGTGATAACTGTGGATGTGGTTGAAGTTACTGCAGCTGTCAGTTATATCAAAGTAATCCATGAACACCCCACTAAACTATTGGGAGAATACTTCACAGTATCTGTCAAGTTCCAACTTTCAGGGGTGGGCTTGCTATTAATGGCCTTAATCAGTCTCTTAATTTGTTAACAAGTTACCTGTTACCCTCAGATGGGTAGCCTTTCCATGCCCAACTTGGCCTCCAATGAATTGGCTGGGAGTCAGTATTAGTGTCTGGTCAGTGACCTTGTTAAAGTTTGTTAATATCATTGTTAATAGCATTCGTAAAGTTAAGGGAAATAAGTAGTGGGAATCAATTGCCTTTGAGCAAACATAGAGAGCAAACTTAAAAAATATATAAATAGGGAACAGTTGTGACACTTGGTTGTGGTATGAGAACAGTCAGAGTGTATTAGTCAATAAACTCTCTCCACAAGGAAAAACAATGTGTCTAGGTTTCTAAGCCATCAAGAGCTTGGATTCTATTAACAGTCAGGACTGTGTAAGTAACCAGAATATTAGCAGGCATTGTGAAATTTCATGAATGCTCATGTACATTCTCAATTCCATATCAGAACAAAATCCTACATAAGAAATCTGTACAATGAACTATAAACCACAGAAGATCATCACCCTTTAAAGTCTTCAAAATCCTTTCAAGGTGGATTGATTTATCACTGGATATAAAATTTCAGCTGCTGGCGTGTTGGGTGGTTGGTTACAATTTACAATATGAATAAAACAACACTGGTTAAATGAATGTTTGTCAAATTAATTAATTGTACAAATGTGTCTTCAACAATAATCAAAGTATTTTGAAACCAATAAATGCATCAACTTTTGTATCTTTAAAAAATATTTTATCAAATTCATTCTGAGTTACTTTGACTGTGGCATTGATGTTAGGCTCCCAATCTGAATCAGATGTGGTATTTTCATTTTCTGAATCACATTTCAGAACAAATAATTTTTCTCTCCTTCTATTGAAGTTGATAGACTGTGTACAAAAGGTGTGATTTGATGACAAAGTCTCATAAAATACAATTGAGCGCATTATTCATATTTCCAGCCTTTGCAAAATTTTATTTCTTCATTCATCAATCATCTATTTCATTTGGCATATCCATCGAACGGCTTGTTGAACCTCAAATCCAAGCTGTGAACACTGGACATTCAAACCCTTGCCATAACTTCAATGTTGGTTTTATTTCTTTACTAATACTTCTTATTTCATCAATTATGTGGAGTGTGAATTCAGTAGCTATGAGGTGTTTAACACTCAGCCAATTAATTGCTAAACGTTTACAATCCATGGAAATATGACATCTGAAAATCTTCCTTGTTTCCTGTTTAGTCATTTATCATTTGCCTCAACTTATGTTGCCACAAGTCACTTTAAATATAACTATTTTCTAATAGCTGATCAAAATTCTGTAAAAGGTACTTTGATTTTCTTCTTCTCTATTGACTCAGACTCCAAAGTTCATTCTCAAATGTGGTAAAAATTGTTAAAACTGACTTCATTGAGCTGACTAATTATATAGATCCTAAAAATAGTTGACAATGCTGACCAACTAACAAAGAATTGTTTTAAAGCATGGCACAGTACTGCTGAATAAATAGAGTTCACATTTTACTGAGATTAAAATGGGAGTTACACTATTCAGCTAGAATGGTTTACCATGTGTCCATTTTCCTTGTGGCCATTGTTCAAAGATATCCAGTCAAGGCTAGGCTATTAGGAGAATGGGCTTCTCTGTCCTTAGCTGCAAAGGCACAAAGTGTATTTAAACAATCTCAATCCCAAAATAGTTTTAGTCAGCACCTGTTCACCATGCAAAAGAAACAATCTTACTCTAGTTGACCTAAGGCTGTTGGAGAAATGGAAAAATTCTCACTGATGACAAGATTTGTCACTGTAGCACAACACTTGGGTACACAGATGAAACTCTGCTCTATAACTAATGCTGTACATGGCTTGAGTGTTTCTATTTGGTGACAAACTCCTTAGCACCAAGGTGCTGTAAGGTTCTTAATTTGAATAGATTTTAATATAATTTATTTTAGAATTTGAATTTTGTACTAGTAGCATACAGTGGTTTCAGACTGTGTGCATGAAGGGGTTTAATGATTGATTTGTCAGTATATTCAGAGCCTCTTTCATGGCTATATTAAGAGAAGTGGTCCTTTGGGTGATAATAGGGATTCTCTTGCATTGTCGACAAACAGAGCTGGATATAGATCAGTTGGAAAGTTGGGCGGTGAAATGGCAGATGGAGTTTAATCAGGTTAAATGTGAGGTGATGCATTTTGTGACGTCAAATGCAAGTATGTGGTAAATAGCAGCACCCTTAGGAGCATTGGTATACGGGCTGATTTTGGGATACAAGTCCATAGCTCCCTGAAAGTTGCAACACAAATGGATATGGTGGTAACGAAAGCATACTGCATGCTTACCTTCATCAGTTTGGGCATTGAGTATAAAAGTTGGCAAGTCATGTTGCAGCTGTATAAAACTTTAGCTAGGTCCCATTTAGAATATCATTTTCAGTCTGGTTGCCACACTATAGGAAGGATATGGATATTGCAAAACAGGTTTACTGAAATGGATTGGAGTGCATTAGCCAAAAGGAAATTAAGGATTTTGATCAGGGAAAACATCATGGCAGTACTTAGAGAGGATATTCCTGGGGGATCGTACAGTGAAGATATATAGGTGGAACTGAGAAGTAAGAACAGGGTCATCACTTTGTTGGGGTTGTACTATAGGCCTCCCAATAGTCAGCAGGAAATTGAGGAACAAATGTATAGGGAGATCACAGATAGCTATAAGAATAATAGGGTTGTAATAGTCAGAGATTTAAACTTTCCAAACATAAACTGGGACTGCCTTGGTGTTAAGGGCTTGAATGGGAAGGAATTTGTTAGATGTGTTCAAGAAAGTGTTTGCAATCAATATGTAGATGGCCTTCTTGGAAAAAAGCAGATACAGTAGCAAAGTTTAAGAGATATTTAGACAGACACATCAACAGGCAGAGAATAGAGATATATGGACCATGTGTAGGCAGATGATATTTAGAGTGCATTATAGTCAGCACAAATATGGTGGGCCGAAGGGCCTGTTCCTGTGCTGTACTGTACTGTTCTCCGTTTTATCAGTGAGTGATTAGAGTGACTTCCCAGCTGCAGATGGCTGAGAGCCGCTGAGCTATGTGCATCCTAATTGTATAAGAAGGAATATATATATAAAAAAAGTCACAGATCACTACATTCCATTGAAAAGGGTTGTTGTCGAGGCATGAATCAATTCATTGTTGTTACTTGTGTGTGAGTTGTACACAATGCAGCTGCAGTGAAAAAGTAGACGGTAAGCGCTGACTTGACAAGTGTTTTATTGTGACAGAAGTCTTTCATCTAGCTATTTCTAAGAAGTGACCAGGAAACATGTCTCTGACTTTGACATGAGGGATGTCAGTCAGAATTGACTACTTGGAGCTGAGAACCTATTCAGTATTGAAACTTCTTGCAAAGACCCTTATCAGATTAAAGACAATTCATTTCTGATTAATTGCTTACTATGTTAGTTAATCAAAGCATCATTGTATTAAACAGAAGTACACAGAAGATTCTTTTAACAAGCTGATGAAAATTACTTTGCAAGATACAGGAAACAGGTCTCACCAGACTGAAGCTGATTTCCTTCCAAACTTAGTTTTGATTCATCTTCCAAAAGGAGGATTGGGGATAATACTTTCATCGCTATATTTCCCGCAAAGCAACAAATTAAAAAAATAAATTTATAGCCAGACATCTTGTTGATGTTTGCACTCATTTTTTTCTTGGAAACCTTTTTTTACTGCAGATTTTACTGTCACACTAGTAATGTTGGTTATGGCTTATGTAAGAGCTGATCCACACAATAAATAGAAATTGTATAAGACCGTGTGGATGCTATCCACCTCATGTTCAGACTCCAAGCAATGTGAAACATTATCTCTCAAATTCCTCAGTGGAGGACGCCTCACAGAGTCTGCGCTGAGGCCAGAAGAAGAAAGAAGAGAAGAAGAAAAGAAACACAAAGAGAGAAAAGAAAGAGGAACAAAAGAGAAAGGTATTGATAGTGAAGAAGGGTATCAAAAATCACAGAAGGACCTTGATCAGATGGGGAAGCGGTTTGAAGATCGGCAAATGCAATTCAATGCAGATAAGTGTGAGGTGTTACACTTTGGAAATTCAAACCAAAGTAGGACTTATACAGTAAATGGTAAGGTCCTGAGGAGTGTTTGTGGAACAAAGGGACCTAGGAGTACAAGTACATAGTTTGTTGAAAGCAGCGTCACAGGCGGACAGGGTGGTGAAGAAGGCATTTAGCATGATGGCCATCATCAGTCAGAGTATTGAAAACAGGAATTGGGATGTTATGTTACAGTTGTATAAGTCATTGGTGAGGCCGCACTTGGAGTATTGTGTACAGTTTGGTCACCCTGTAACAGGACAGTCTGAGTTAAACTGGAAAGTGTGCAAAGAAGATTTACAAGGATGTTGCCAAGTCTAGTAGGCCCAAGTTATAGGGAGATGTTGGCCAGGATAGGACTTTATTCCTTGGAAAATAGGAGAATGAGGGGTGACCTTATTGAGGTGTATGAAATCATAGGGGTTTGGTTAGGATGAATGCATATAGTCTTCTTCCCAGGGATGGGGTATTGAAAACTACAGGCCATAGGTTTAAGGTGAGAGAGGATAGATTTAAGAAGGACCTGAGGGAAAAATTCTTCACGCAGAGGGTGGTGTGTATACGGAATGGGCTGCCAGAGAAAGTGGTTGAGGCAGGTACAATAGCAACATTTAAAACTTATTTGGATAGATACATGAATGAGAAGAGTTCAGAGGGATATGAACCAAATATGGGCAATTGGAACTAGCTGAGTGGGCACCATGGCCAGCAAGGACCAGTTTGGGCCAAAGGGCCTGTTTCTATGCTGTATTACTCTATGACTCTATGACTGTATGATTGTAAATGGATTGAGTGAACGAGCTCCGGCTGAAGTGTCACCATCTGCCACCATCTCAGACCAATTATGACTGCATATAAACATTTTGGGAATGCAGAAGTCAATTAAGCTCAACAAACCTATTCCTTTTTGATCAATCAACCAGTTGTTTCCAACTCCTTATAGAGTCATCAGCATGGAAACAAACCCTCCAGTCCAACTCTTTCATGCCAACCAAGTTCCCCAAACTAAACTAGTCTCAGTTGCCTACACATGGCCATATCTCTCTAACCCTTTCCTATTCATGTACCGATCTAAATGTCTGTTAGATGTTGTAACTGTACCTGCATATACCACTTCCTCTGGTAGCTCATTCCACATACGACCCACCCTCTGTGTGAAAACGTTGCCCTTCATTTCCCTTTTGTTGTCATAAAATCCTTGGTATTCCAGAAAAACATCCAGTTCCGTTGAAATATTTCAAGTTCTGTTTTTCAATTGACATTCCCAATAACTCATTATAAAAAACGTGTTGCTTTTGGCTAAATGAATTCTGCCAGGCTTACCTACATTTAATTTTGAATTGATGTCCTTTCATATTTGATTTCCTTCACATCAACAGTCAGCTTTTGTGAAAGAACTGTTCCACGCCTGAAAATTTCAGAAGATGGAAGGTGACCTGACCTGCTTCAAGTAGAAAAGAAATCTATGTTACACAGAGTTGCACAGCATCAATAGCTCTACAGAGGTAGAGCATTTGCCCCATGTTACTAATTGAATACAATGTCTTCCAAACTTAAATTGAGTTACTCTGGTCATATTTATCTTAAAACAGTGCACTAAAAATACAATTAATGCCAGCAGTGGAGTTTGTTATTTTTAGAGTCTGTGGATCTGTGAACAGCTTGTGTGGATCATTAGTGATTTCAGGAAGTGGTTTTGGAAACTTTGGTATTTTTAAGCAGTAAGGATATTAGATTGATGTCATTGATATAAGAATTACTTCAATAAAATAAATAGGGGTCACTGACCATGTGAAGATTCAAAAGACGATTTATCTACTGAGGCACACTTCCATTAACTTACAAGGTTACAACTATTTGTAGTGAAAATAATGCAGATATAAAGCAGTGGCCTGTCTGTATTTAATAAGCAGTAATAGGGCATTGGAGAAAAAAAAGGATGAGAAGGGCATATTTAATTTCTCATAAATTTTTCAATTGACAATCAAACTTCAATTCTCAATCTCTAAATAACAAAAAGCTTAGCATAATATTTTTCATTTAATTATGTGCATAACTCGAATACAGTGTGCAAATTAATGCAAATAAGTATGAAGTGATATGTATAAGTGTGAGGTGATGCATTTTGGGAGGTCTAATAAATTAGGGATAGATGCAATGAATTGTAATAGATCCCTAGGGAGCATTGAGGAACAAAGGGACCTTAGTGAGCAAGTCCATAGATCCCTGAAGATTTCAGCACAAGTAGACTGGTTGGTGAAGAAGGCATACAAAGTTCTTGCTTTCAGTAGCCAGAGTATAAGATAGGACTAGGGAAGTCTTGGTGCAACTTTATAGAGCATTGGCTAGGCCACAGATGGAATACTGTGTGCACTTCTGGTTGTGACATGATTGGAAGGACATGATTGCACTAGAGAGAGTGCGGAGGAGATTGACATGATGTTGCCAGGGATGGAAAGTCTCAGTTTAAAAAAAAAGGAACTGGATTGACTGGGTTTGCTTTCCCCAGAGCAGGGGAGGCTGGGGATCTGATTAAGGCATACAAAATTATGAGAGGCACAGATAGAGTAAATTGTGAGAATGTTTTCCCTATAGTAGATATGACTAGGATCCAAAGACATACATTTTTAGGGTGAGGAGTAAGTGGTTTGTAGGAGCTCTTAGAAACCTCTTTTCTCACCCACAGGGTGGTGGATGTGTGAAACACACTGCCTGAGAGGATGGTTGAGGCAGGTCTTTTCACAACATTTAAGAAGCATCTAGACGAGCACTTAAAATGCTAGGGAATAGTAGGCTATTGGCCAAATGCAGGTAAATGCTCATTGCTCGGCATTGACATGATGAGCCAAAGGGTCTGTTTCTATGCTGTATGAATCTGTGACTCTAAAGTTCTCTAGATTCCTGTGATACTTCTGTCAACATGTTTTCCCTCACATTTAACAATGTCAGCATACTCAACAAATAACTATTGACTGTAACTGGTGAAGTTGTGTCTTCACCCATTGTAAGTCTTGGCCGTGAGTAAACTTATGATAGAGCAAAGAAATGTAAATACTTATTTTTACTTAATGTTAATGACCATCTCTGTGTTTAATCTCCTGTCTTTATGTTGGATTCTTTCTAATGTTCGTTACAATCGCACTTTCTTATTAATCACTGTTCTTATCTTTAGTAATGGCAAACTGTACATACTACATTAAGGCGTTTTAGTCCCTCTGGTCAGTTATTAAACCTCTTTCTGCATTTTTTTGAGGATTCTTGTAATTGTTACAAAAGTAATTTCTCTTTTCTTAACATTATTGTCCTCTCATTTGTATTAATCTAATGTATCACTTTTTCAGTCCAGACGACATGCACAAAATTCTGATTATAAATCTGGTAGGTCATTTCTTCTTCGGAGTCTGTGAAAACTGCCCTTAAAATGATACCTGAACAGTACAAATTAAATTACCCTTTGATTTCCTGACCTCTTAGGAGCAAGTCAACTATAATTTACTAAAAGATTTGATTGCCATGTGAGGGACTCTGGATACCTTTGCAGATGTTACTATTCACTAAGTAATAATGTCTTCCAGGTAAGTATAACTGGTAACTTTTTATGTTTAACACTTCCACCACTAATTGGTACTGGGTAGAAGTTGTTTGAGGAACTTCATTGCCACAAATCCTCTTTTGTCTTTGCTTTGCCTTGGGCCTAGTGATTACTGGTTGAGGCTATTTGTAGAAGAGACACTAATCCTAAATAACAAGCTTTTTTGCATGATGGCAATAAGTGGTCAGATATGAATATTCGGATCTTAGGGAGCTAGTACAGATATATCTGTTCTCCCTGAAAGCTAGAATGGAGCCAACATGGATCTCTCTTTGGTTGCTAGGCCAGACAGCAAGATTCCTGTCAGATTTGGCCCAACAGAGACAGTGGCCAAAAGGTGAGATCAGCTTTAAAAAAATCCTTGGGAGGTGACAAGGTAGTTAAATGGAAAAGTTTGAGGAGGGCGTTTCAAATGCGATGCCTAAAGAAATGCTGTCAAACAAGGGGCAGAAAGAAGTGGTGAGAAGAGGAGATTCAGAGGAACAGGTAGTTATAGTGTAAACATGCACTGAATTTTAAACCAAACTTCATTAACATAGCGCCATTTCAAACATTATTGTACAAGATGGCAACTCATGTCATTAGAGTAATGAATTAGTATGAATTGAGGATTAGTTACATACAGAAGACAGAGTTGGGTTAAATGGATCTTTTTCAGGTTGGAAAGATGTAACTAGTGGAGTGTTACAAGGATCTGTCATGGAGCTCAATTATTTACTATCTATAGGAATAACTTGGAATATCAGAGAGAGTAATGTATCCACAGTTGCTGGTGATCCAAAAGTAGGTTTGGAGGCATGTTGTAATGAAGGCATGAGGATTCGATAGGTTGAATGAGTTGGAAAATAACTTGGCAGAAGGAGTTTAATGTAGGAAAGTGTGATATCATGAACGTTGGTGGCAAAATTGAGACCATTATTTAAATGGAGAGTTACTCACAAAAAACTCAGAGCTGAGGGATGTAGGTGTTCTTATGCATGAAACATTAAAAAGTTAGCATGTGGGTGCAACAAGTAATTAAAAAGGCAAATAGAATTTGGCTTTTAGCAGGCTAGAGTTTAAAAATCAGGAATTCTTGTTGCGACTGAACAGGGTGTGGATGATCCTAAATTTGGAGTATTATATGCAGTTTTGATCCCTGTATTTCAGAAAAGTTACATTAGCATTGGAGACGGTTCAAAAGGTATTCATGAGGCTGATACCTGGGACGAAGGAAATAACTTACTAAGAACGGTTAAACAGGTTAGGCCTTTACTGATGAGAATTCAGTAGAATGAGAGTTGATCTTGTTGAAACATACAAGATTCTGAGTGGGCTTTGTAGTGTAGATGTTGAGATGTTTCAGCTAGTGGATCAATCTCAAACTGGGGAAAATAGTTACAGAGGACACTCATTTAAGACTGAAATGCAAAGCAATTTCTTCTCCTAGTGGGTAGTGAATGTCTGGAATTCTGTACCCCAGGAAGTTGTGGACGCTAGATCATTGAAAGTATTCAAATGTGAGATTGATAGATTTTTGCAGTAACAGGTAGTCGAGGATTACGCAGGGCTAGCATGAAAGAAGAGTAGAGGCTTGAGGCAGATCTGCCATGATCTTATTGAATGGCAGAACAGATTTGCTGAAGAAAGGTCTTGCTAAAACAATACAAGATACTGTTAATACTACAACTGGAATAATGCGAACAGTTTTGGTCTTATTATCTAAAGAAAGATATATTGGCATTGGAGGCAGTCCAGAGAAGGTTCATTAGGCTGCTACTGAGTATGGAGGTTGAGTAGATTGAGCTTGTATCATGGGAGTTTAGAAGAATTAGGGGAGATTTCAATGAAGCAGTTAAGATTCTTAGGGAGTTTGCCAGGGTAGATGCAGAATGTAGATGCAGAAAGGTTGTTTTATGTTGTGGGAAACAGAGACCATAATCTCAGGGTAAGGGATCACTCATTTAAGATGGAGGTAAGGAGGATTTTATTTTCTTGCAAAGGGTTGTGAACCCATGGAATTGTTTTAACACTATCTATCACAGCCTTGAAAATATACTTTTAATCAGTAAAGGAATCAAGGATTATAGGTAGAAGGTAGGGAAATGGAGTTGGGGATTATCAGATCAGCCATGATCTGATTGAATGTGGAGTGGACCCACTGGGCCAAGTAGCCTACTTCTGTTGCCATGTTTTATGATCTATAGACTTGAGAAGCTGATTGACTTTCTTCTGCTCCTGTTATGCTCACTGTTTCAACTGGCAGATCAGCCAAAGCAGAAATGTAGCTTTTCAACAGTTTATTTATTTCTGAAGGTCCAGGAGTGCATTTTAGAGCTCTGAAACAGTAAGTCTGTTACCTGCTGCAACATCATACCGCTGCCTCAGGAACGTAAGCTCCACACCCTCTATGGCCAGCCAAACTGCGCCATCCAAACTTGTGACAGCCTAGAATTGACAGGCTAGTCCAGGCTGCTTAGTTTCATGCCACAGTTACTATGTGTGTATTAATGAGGCCAGGCTTTCAAAATGTACGGAGCCGCCACAGCCCGGTGTGCCAGAAAAAGAAAGAGACCTCTGGCAATAGCAGGAAGACTTGTCAATGTTTGATGTCAAAATCGAGACAGTGTGCAGTTACTCTTTCTTTAAAAGGAATAAATTGCCCAAGCAATCTATTTCATACTTTGTATATATTTTTATAAAAGATACTTCCTAGAACATCAATCTCTGATATGCTGAATTATTTTCTGATTTCTACCAATACCTCCAAGCAGATAGCTAGGCCAGATTCATAGTTACAGAATGGGCTAGGAGATTTCTTTCATGGTAAGTGAATAAATCATTTTTAGGTTGCGATCATCGAGTGCTGACCTCTTCAGTTACCACCAGTCATTTGGAGCTTACAGTGTAAGCACAATTTCAATGATCAAAGTAGAGGTTTAGAACTTACTGTTTCCAGTGGTGCAGATGATTCAGAAGTCTGGATGAAATAAATTCATATGATGACCCATATTTTGTATCACCCTCTCTCCAGTCATAGGGATGTAGAGGCTCAGTATATTTCAAATAGGAATTGCTAGATTTCTGATTGTCAGTGGTGTATAATGTTATGGGAAAGTAAAAGATATTGAAGTGATTGATCAGCCATGATTGAATGGCAGGGCAAGCTCAATGGGCTAAGTGGCCTACTCCTGTTCCTGTATTCCTATTTAATGCCATCTGCTATTTGTTAGATTTCCCCTTTCGTTTTTAGGATTTTAATTTTTTTTTGCATGGTAAATAGCTGAAAGTGTAAGCTGACAATGTCACAACAAAACAAACTGAGCATTTAGGATTTGTATGACTAGGATAGGCAATTGAGTTTCACCTGAATCAGTCGAATTGAAGTATTGTAAAATCGGTATCACAAGGGCCATGAAGAAAACATAAATGAGAATGAATCAATGCATTGTCAAATCAGGCACATTCGGGAAGAAAAAAAATAGGTTATGAGAGATTAAACCAAAAGAAAAAGTTAAAAAAAATTCTTTTCTAATTTAGGCATTTTTAAAATTCCCCATATTCATTCAATATCAAGGAATGGGAGTCCACACTTCATACACTTAACTTTTAGATCCCGAGGTATTGGTTGTAAGTAATTGACACTTAAGCTTCTGTTGACTAACTTAGTTTGTACATACCACAGTAGTGCAGCAATTTCATGCTATTCAACGCATTACATGATGACAGAGGCAAGATAATATTGCTGTGAGCTCCAATGGGTTTTCTCATGTTTTCTTCCCAAACTTGGCTTATTACCGGTGTACTATATCCCTATGCCATTCCAGTTGTCTATTCTCCCACTCACTACAGGCGGACCCTTAGGATCTCCCAGGGTTCGTGGAGAAAACGCCATCTTTAAAACCCAGCGTGCACCTGGTTAAGAGCTGACAATGCTCCGTCAAACTGCATGTTTTCTGTCAGTTCCAAGTGTGTCAGACAGAGGGAAATTATTGCTCTGCTTTGCCAACGGGGTCTCGGTGGATGGGGGCACGTGTGGTCACTGCCCATGAAATGTGCCCTGAGATGCTGATGACTGGTGTCCAAGATAGAGGGTCATAGAAGCATGTGCCAAACTGGAATTACCAAGTTTCAATTCTCTCGGGAAGTATCACCATCTGGTTTCTATCCAGTGTCTGGGAACATGGGAAACAGCCTCTCATTGATCAAAGTGATCTCATCTCACCTTTCAACATTTGGCTGGAAAATGGGATATATTTGCTTTCTACGTCAGGAAGCTCCTTACTGCCAATGTTATATGATTCTCTTTTTTTTAACCATTACCCACATTGTTCAGTATCTATGAAGATCTCACCCTGCATTTTGATCAACAACTCTTTCATTTTCCTGTTTCACTCGCATATCTGTACCTTTACTGGATGTGCCATACCATTTTGTTGTCCAAGATGGAAGCAGAATAGGACTCTTCAGTCAGACGGCCATTCGTTTCTTTTTCTTTTTCTTTGTCTTCTGTTATGTGTTTTCTCTCTTCTTCTGTCTTCTCTCTTCTTTCTTCTTTCTCCTCAGCCTTGGACTCGCTGCGTCAGCATAGCCTCGGATACATGGCCTTGGATTTTAGGCCTCAACACAGATCCAGTGATGGCAGCATCTCAGCCTGGCATGGCAGCCTCACAGCCTGGTGTGAAGATCTCTCAGTGGCCCAGCGTGGCGGTCTCGTGGCCCAGTGTGGCGGTCTCCAGGCCTTGCTTGGTGATGTCTCAGCAGCCCAGCATGGTGGTTGTTCGGCCCAGCTTGGTGATATTTAGGTCCAGTGTGGTGGTCTTTTGGCCTGGCAAGTTAGTCTTTCAGCCCAGCGATCCCTCACCATGGACTTTAGGTCTCAAGGAGTTATTCCAGAGCGGTCTTCTGGCCTCAAGAACCTTAACATGAAGCCAGGCGCAGTCTGGGGTCAAAGTCCTACACGGACTGGAGGCTTGGCGCCAGCATGGAGCGGGTTGGAAGGACTGTTGTTCTGAACTTGTTATTTCTCTATTTCTAATTTATTCCTACAATCTGCAATACTGGACTTCTTATTTCTTTATTTTCTAATTTATTTTCTTAAGAACTTGGACTGAGAATCTGTACATAAGTACCTTTGTGCCTAAGATGGCATCATAAGTGGCGACTTGTAAACTTTTTACGGTACTCATCTGAGACAATGAAGCTAATTTGAATAAAGCTAATTCAAATTTGAATTTTGCATTCATACTGTTGCGCATTCTATTAACTGCACAGTTCTCAACAGAAAATTTTGGCCCAACAATCTTCTGTCTTATATTTTAATGGGAACAGTGCTGTAATCCTATTTAAATAAGCAGGTTAATGTCTCCATTATGATGGTTAGCAGAGGGATGTCATGTCAACTCATTAAGTGGTCCATTCACTATTATGGCCAATGGCGACCTATTACCCTTTGGGCTATTAAGTATAATTTTGTTTTCAGAATCAGATATCATTATCCCTTATTCAATAGATTTGTGTTGTAGATCTATACTGACAAGAAACTAGGCTGAGAATGTCCAAATAAAGACTCATTCAATTTAAGGTAGAACAGTGTTCTGAATTTTGCAAAAATTGGCCAAGTGCTTAATTTCGGGGAGTTTCAAGGAGTGTCTTCCTCTCTGAGCCATAGTGAGTTTTCTCATGCAACTTTATACTGCAGACCTTATCGTATATTGCCATTCTGAGGTAATGGATGAGCTCCATCGTGGCTGCCTGAGTCAGTAGACTAGTCCATATGCAACAAACCAGCGGCCAACCTAACTGAGTGTGCGACTCGCAGACTTCATCAGTAAGTGTGTCTAGGACTGTGTGCCAAAGAAGTTAATCCGAGTGTTCCCCAATTGGAAACCATGGATGAACCGGAAGATCAACTCACTACTGAAATCCAGGTCTGAGGGTGTCCAAAGTTACTGGAAAAGCTCAGCAGGTCGGGCAGCATCTATGATGGAGAAAACAGAGTTAACGTTTCGGGTCCGGTGACCCTTCCTCAGAACTTTGAGGAAGGATCACCGGACCCGAAACGTTAGCTGTTTTCTCCTTCACAGATTGCTGCCAGACCCGCTGAGCTTTTCCAGAAACTTTGTTTTTGTTCCTGATTTACAGCATCTGCAGTTCTTTTGGATTTTTTTCTGAGGTGTTCAAGTTGGGTGACGCTGACCTATACAGGAAATCCAGGCCCGACCTTTGCAAAGCCATCAGGGATACCAAGAGACAATACCAGACTAAATTAGAGCCACAGACTAACCACACAAACAAGTGTTGACTCTGGCAAGGCTTACACGGATATAATGGGTCACAAAGCAAGGCTTACACAGATATAATGGTTCACAAAGCAAAGTCGAGTAGAATCACCAAAAACAATGCATCCCACCCTGATGAGCTCAATGCATCCAATACTTGGTTTGAACAGAAGGTCAATGAAATGATGTCACCTGCCCTGACAGCCTTGGGTGTACCCACAGTGCCTGCAGCAGATGTCAGATTGGCCTACTTGAGGGTGAACCCACAGAAAGCGAGTAGTCCTGATGGAGTCCCCAGCCATGCATTCAGATCCTATGTGGATTCGCTGAGTGGAAGACATGCCCCTGTCTGTATCAATGGTGATGAGGTGGAGAGCTTCAAGTTCCTAGGAGTAAATATCACCAAAGATTTATCCTGGTCCATCTCCTTTGATACTGCAATCAAGAAAATACACCAACGCCTCTATTTCCTCAGAAGGCTAAGGAAATTTGGCATATCCATAATGAATTTAACCAATTTTTATAAATGCATCATAGAAAGCATCCTATCGGGATGCATCACAGCTTGGTAAGGCAACTGCACTGCCCGAGACCACAAGGAATTACAGAGAGTTGTGAACATAGCCCAGTCCATCACACAAACCAGCCATCCTTCCTTTCACTCAATCTACACTACCCACTGCCTCAGGAAAGCAGCCAACATCATCAATGACACCTCTCACCCTGGTTATACTCTCTTGCACCCTCTTCCAACAAGCAGAAGATATAAAAGTTTGAAAACAAGTACAACAGACTTAAGAGCAGCATCTTTTCTGCTGTTATCAGACTTATGAATAGACCTCTTGTATATTAGAATTGATCTTATTCTGCACCTTCTCTGTAGCAGTAACACTATATTCTGCATTCTGTTCTATTTCCCTAACATAATTATGTAAGATATGATTTCTCTGGATAGCACACAAAACAATAATTCTCACTATATCTTGGTAAATGTGTCAATAATAAATCAAATCAAATCGCTGTAACTGTAGCTACTAGAATCAAGCTACACCCTTAGCATCATACCATCTTAGAACCATGTCTGAAGGAGTACCACACTTTCCTTAATGCCCATTGTATTATAATATCTAGTCCTTGTTCAATTTGGGAGCATTACATGCTGAAAACAGTTCTAATGGTTGAAAACATTAACAGTTATTTAATAATAGCAAAAGGGATTTTTTAAACAAATGCCACATTTGTGTCTATGAACAGAGAGTGACTCCTTGCCTTTCAATAACTACAAATTTACAGTCAGTGAATGATAAATGCACCAAGCTCACATCTATTAGAACTAGATGTCAGGTAAGTCCTGTCTGACTTGTTGCCCCCAATGCTGCAATGCTACATTGTTGTATCATGCTGAAGGTGATGTTTTTCCAGTGCAAAGTCCTTTTCTACTTCCTCGAAAAAAAAGTTGCCGCCCTCCTAGCTTTTCATGTCACCTCTCTGCCTGCTTTAGTGCTGAGCACAGCACTTTAGATTTATGTAGTGCACTCTGTCTGCACTGTACAGCAAGATCTCCCCCAGGTCAATCAAACTTTGGGAACCTCCTCTTCAAGAGGTCTGTTGCTTGCTCCAGCAGAGCCCATGGAAGAATGGGCTGCATTGTGCCTATGATCTGCCTCAGTTAGGCTGCATAACAAAGTAATTAGCTGTGTTCATAGAGCGTAGTCCCTTGCCCAGTAAGGCATCTAGCTCTTGAAATAAAGCAGGACCATGAGAGTTCTCAAAGATGTGGGGAACATAGCAGCTTCCAGGGTACCTGGTTCAGACTTCTAAGTTCTGGTACTGATGTTTACAGATAAGTTGTACATTTATACAATGGAACCCTTTTCTGTTGATGAAGTCTGATGTAGTATGATATGATGCTTTAATACGACGTGTGTGCACTCTATAACACAGTGTGGAGCTGGAGGAACACAGCAGACCAGGCAGCATCAGAGGAGCAGGGAAACTGACGTTTTGGGTTGGGACCCATTTTCTGAAGAAGGGTCCCTACCCGAAACATGGGCTTTCCTGCTCCTCTGATGCTGCCTGACCTGCTGTGTTCCTCCAGCTCCAAACTGTGTTATCTCTGCCTCCAACATTGGCAGTTCTTACTATCTCTTTGTGTGCATTCTATATTGTCCTACACCTGGAGAAGATAGCTGTATTGGCAAAGCTTACTGCCTGGGCTGTAGTATTGATAGCATCCCAGGGAAACAAGCACGATGTGTATAAGGTGTGATTGGGCACAAATTGCATCAGCTACAGCCTTGATACATTTGTGGGTTGAGGATTGAGAGATTCCACACTGGTCCCTACTGGATCTTTCAAAACGGCTAGTAGCATAAAAATTTAGCTCAGTTCTCACCTCGATGGCCACTTGGATAGGATGGCCATCCACCCTTTCAGGCCACACAGATCCTACTCCAGTAGCTGGCATCATTCTGTGATGGTATCCTGGGGCATTCACAGTTTGTGATGGTAATGCACTTCACTCATCTGGAGGAGATGGCATAGGTGATCATAAACTACCTATAGATCCTCCATGTCCAGAGCAGACTTTCAGCTGTAAGAGATAACACAGTATGGAGCTGGAGGAGCGCAGCAGGTCAGGCAGCATCAAAGGAACAGGAAAGTTAACGTTTCGGGTTGGGACCCTTCTTTAGGAAAAAGGCTAAAGAAGGGTCCCGCCCTGAAACATCAATTTTCCTGCTCCTCTGATACTGCCTGAACTGATGTGCTCCTCCAGCACCACACTGTGTTATCTCTGACTCCAGCATCAGCAGTTCTTAATATCTCTGAGCAACTTTCAGCTGTGACATCTTCATTACAGTCTGTTTGGCAGCTACTAAGGGTGCTTTTGACGCATATGTTCCTCTTCAGTTTCTCTGTGCCTTCGACTACAGCCACAGCAACAAAGACCCTTGTTGTGATGGAATTCATTCGTCATGGTTCTGATAAATCTGTGTGAGGAATATCAGAAGTAGAACAAGCTTTTTTTTTTGATTAGAGATTAGAGAATCCCTACAGTGTGGAAACAGGCTCTTTGGCCCAACAAGTCCACACCAATGCTTGGAGCATCCCACCCAGACCCATCCCCCTATAACCCCACACCCACGATGGGCAATTTAGCATGGCCAATCCACCTAGCCTACACATCTTTCGACTGTGGGAGGAAACCGGAGCACCTGGAGGAAACCCATGCAGACACAGGGAGAACATGCAAACTCTGCACAGACAGTCACCTAGGGCTGGAATTGAACCTGGGACCCTGGTGCTCTGAGGCTGCAGTGCTAACCACTGAGCCACCGTGCCGCCCTAAGCTGTTAGCAATCTGAGCGGTCAGTATTAAGATCACACACACATGACAGTTCAACATTGTCCTTCATAAAGAGGGGACATGGAAAACTTGGACAAGGAGGACTGCAGTATGATTCTCCATGGACCTTTGACTTATTCAGATTCCCAATCCACATTAGAGCAGCAGGGCTTTGTGGCTGCTGTGCCATTACATTGACAGTGAGAGATAATGCCAGATTGTCTGGATACAAAGCAGCTTTTTAAGGTTGGTGTAGATGCCAATGAGTGGTAGGTTGTTCCAAGAATAGCTTGTAGTGGGTTGGGGATGGAATTGGATGTAAGAAATACTATAGGAATGGAATAGATAGCTAATGGGCTAGGTTTGGTAAGATGCAGTGTGAAATCTTGCTAGGTCTTCCAGCAAAAAGCCCTCTAAAAAACAATGTATCTCACACTTAGCCAAAAAGTGTAAGATTCAGGCCATCGGAGCTGTCAAGTTATTCATCTGTTTAAATCTCTTACCCTTTAACTTTAGGAAAGAACAGTCTACAGTTTTAAAAAAAGTGGACAGAATCTTTTGGCTCAGTTGTGTTGTGTTCATTGGCGGGTCATTATAGGCCAGATAACTTTCAATATCTTGACAAACTCCCTTCATTAACTTGGCACTAATATTGCTTGTGAGCAGCCTTGAAATGCAGCCTGGTTCAATCCTTGTGTTGGATCCCTATCCATGCACTCACCTATTCCTGTTGCTGGCCTTCAGTACTAGCTGCCAATGCACTCTGCAGTGCCAGTCTCTGCTTCCTGAGAGCTCTATAAGTGTATGAAAGAGGTGCCATGATGATCATGAGAGATTGGCGAATGCCAGCTGCCAATATCTGTGGATGAGGGGTACATGCAGCTAATGCCCATGGATCACGCCTTAGATGTTTCTTTTTATAATGAAGGTCCTTCAGGACAAGTGGTGTTTTGTATCTATTCTAATTTCCATATTGGATGTTCTAGTTTGGGACATACAGTAAGATAGGAAGCTGAACATTTAATGAGGTTAGTTGAGGCAATAATCCTCCTTAATTGCCAGTCACCACTACCCAGCAAGAAACACACCATATCAATTATCAAAAGCATAAAAATGTGGAGTGAGATGCTTCCAACGTCATCTTTGAGTTTGTCTGACTTTTCATCAGATTCTGCTGTAAATTGTTGCTCAAGTTGCTCAGAGCCCCATATCATTTCCAAGTTCTTTCTATTTCAGTCTGTTAACATAAACTCAAGGGCAATCAGTATATTATTAGTTCTGTGTTATCACAGTCAGGTACCTGTCAGTCACATTTGACCGACAGCAACAAATGGTTGTATGTCTTTGATGTGGGCTATTAATGCAAATCCTTGCAGTTTTTAGGGATTAAGGATGAATTTAAATTCATTGAATTGTTATGAATGAGAGTGTTGCATTAAAAGTAAGGCTGGCACAAAGCACTTAGAATGCTATTTCATTTCAGCATAAGTCTTGACATCTGTCCATGGTGGATGCTGGCTAAGTTGACACGGTGGATGTAAGGACATTTGGTGGTGGATTGTTTCGGAACATAGGAGCAGGAGTAGGCCATTCAGCCCCTCGAGCCTACTCCAGCATTCAATAAGATCATGACTGATCCATGGCCTAACTCCATATGGCTTCCTTGAGCCCATATCCCTTGATACCCTTGTCTGTCTCAGATTCGAATTTAACAATTGAATTAGCATCAACAGCTATTGGAGGAAGAGAGTATGTTTTAGAATCTCCAACAAGTGGAAATAGTTTATCTTTATCTACTCTGTCTTTCATTGTTAATATCCTCAAGACCTCAGCTAGATCACCCATAAGTTTTTAAATTATAGAGAATTAAAGCCTAATTTGTCTAATCTCTCCTTAGAACTTAACCCCTGAAGTCCAGATATCAGGCTTGTAAACCTGCATTGAATTCCCTTCAGGGCCAAAACATCCTTCCTAAGGTGTGGTGTCCATATCTGCTTGCTGTACTCACAGTGGGATCTAGTTAGGGTTCTGTATAATGGCAGCATAACACCGGTATCTCTATACTTCAGCCCTTTAGATGTGAAAGCTGGTATTCCATTAACTTTCTTGACTAGTTTTTGCATCTGTTCATGGCATTTAAAAAGCTATGCGTTTGAACCCCACCCCCAATCTCATTGGACATCCACTGTATTTAATTTTGTGCCTTCTAAAAAAAAAACCCTGATCAATTATTTTTCAGAATGAAATAGATAACCTCAAACTTGCCTATATTAAAATCCATCTGCCACTGTTTTACCCATTCACCTAATCTATCAATATACTGTTGTCATTATATGCCATCGTCAACACTGTCAACACTATGGGCTGATTTTGTGTCGTCTGCAAATTTGGATATTTGACTTCTTCTGCCATCATCCGAGTCGTTAATAAACATTGTGAGTAACTGAGGCCCGAACACAGATCACTTCCTGCCAATTTGAGTCCTGACCCATTACTCCAACTCTATTTCCTGCCACTCAACTCGTTTCCTATCCATGTCAGCAACTTGCGCTCAATTCTGTTGGCTTCCACCTCACCTAATAGTCTCTTGTGGCTTTATCAAAAGTTTTCTGGAAGTCCACATGTGCAGCATAGGTTGACACTAAGTTGTCATGATGATTCATAGTGTATAGGTAGGCATGGAGGATACAATGTTGAGGGGCATAATTTGGTATGGGCGCAGACCGGGTAGCGTGAAGACTAGACAGATCTGTTTTTGTTTCTTTTTATTTTACAAGTCCCAAAGCAGCAAGATTGGCCTTTCAGACAGGCTACCTCAGCACTCAGCACTCCCTGCCTCCACACTGTTCCCGGGGCAGCAGGCTTAACTCCCATTAATACCTGCCCTCTTTGGAACTAAGATCGGGGCAGTTTCTTGGGAATCAGGTTTGCGGAGTCAGGACGTTTCTCAGTTGGGAGTGAAAATCTAGGTCTGATTTACCTTCAAGTAACTCTTTCCAACCACTTTAGCTTTGTCACCTTGCAGATTAATGAAATCAGCTTTTAACGAAGTGAGAATATTTACTTTGGGGTTTTTTCTGTCCTTTTCCATATTTCCCTAATTCTAACTAAATCATGGTCACTTCCATCAAAAGGTTACCCAGCTAATCTCCTTTTCACCGACTCAGCTTCAGCCTCCAAAGCAAAGTCCAGATCTATTCCTGACATGTGGGCTTGTTACATATTGGCAAAACAAATTGTCCTGAATTCTATAGCTTTCTATATAGCCTAATTAATTGGAATTTCTCATTCTACTGCTTTGTTGCTTTTTGCTCTTCTCGGAGATTTGCTGACATATTTGCTATCCCATCTCCACCGACATTCGGGGTCAGTAGTAATCCGACCAATGTGAGAGCTTATTTTTCTCATTTTCGCTTCAACCCACTTTCATGTGGGTATTCCAGCTCATCATCCTTCCTCACAGCGTGTGTTTTTATTTCACTGGCAGTGTGAACACCTTTCTTCTTGCTCAATGCCACCCCACTACTCCTATCTTCATCTCATCTGAACAGCTAGTAACCAAGAATTGTGAGCTGCCTTTCTGCCCTTTGAGCTATTTCGAAGATAGCTAATGATGTAGACCTTAATGACGATTACATTTTTTAAAACATTTAATTCGCATTAAGTCTTTAAATAATTAAGTGCTGCTATGTTAAAGCATCATTACAAGAGAATTTTCATGATTTTTCATAACAATGTAAATAGCATAATCCATCACCCTTAGGACATATATGTCTTGTGCATGTCTACATTGCAAGGGACAGACATTTAGATAGAGATATGATTTTGGCGTTTCTCCAAATATGCCAAAATCAATCAATCAACCAACCAATTAGTTGAAAATCTGTTTGGAGCTTAACTCAGCATCTTGGCCAACTTTATTGCATACCTTAATTTAAAAATGATATGAATCTGCCTTAAATGTGAAGCTGTCTGGTTTATATTATATTTCACACTGTTTTGAATGGACAAGTGTGTCTGATAGTACCTGGTACTGCTCACAATGTCTGCAATGTCTCCAACATTTACTCAGACTCCTAATCCACTTCAGAGGTGATGTGAATGTCAGGGGCTATTCTTCAATCAGCGCATTATCTTTTCCTTGCACTGCTGTACATTACCTTTCACCCAGGAGTCTGTGCTAACCTGAGCCACTAACTCAATTCAGAACGGCTGGACATGATGGTGTGATACTCTTGCAGTCAGTAAGAGAAAACACTGCCCCTCCTTTCCAACACGCCAAACTCCAGCACCTCCAGTTCCCCTCTGGGCCGTGTTCTCAGTAATACCAGTGGTGCACCAGAGCGTGGAGTCCAGTTCCTGGCTTTCAGCATCAGACACACTGTGCAGCTCAGTTGTAAACATGGTTCCAGTGATGTGAAATCTAGGCTTGAGAAAGGTGAGCACCTCCGCCTCTCCTACATGATTCCATGAGACTGGCGCCAATGAGGCCAGTTGAATAATCAACAAGATGAAGAGTGAGAAATTGAATGAGAAAAGATGGAATGGGCCACAGTGGAATCGGCACCATGAATCCTGCTCAAAAAACATATATTTTGCCACAAAATGGGAAACAGAGAGTATTTTACAAGTAGTTTCTTGACTGTGAAACACATTGGGACAAGCTGAGGCAGTGAAAAATGCTATAAATTGCTAGCTTCTTTTCTTCCATTCTCTTGCCCATACCTAGTGAAACATTGCACGTCGACCTGATAGCAAAAACATCATCATACAGAAGGGGTCAAATCTTTAACTCCTGTTATTTTACGATATTTCTTGACCATTGAAATGACTGTGGTTTTTGGCAAGAGGAACAGAAAGCAAACACTGATGTAGGTCAACGATTTTCAACAACTGCGATAGTTTCAACTTATCCACGAGGGACAAGACTGACAGCTTAATGTACTGGGTTTGAAAGTTTCAGGTAAGATAGAGAGACATGTAAAAAGGTGGGGGAGTTGCATTACTGATAAGGGAGAGTCTCACAGCTGTACTGAGGGAATACACCTTGGAGGGCTCATCCAGCGAGGCCATATGGGTAGAGCTCAGGAATAGGAAGGGTGATAAAACTTTGATGGGGTTGTTCTGCAGGCCTCCCAAAAGCCATTGGGTGATAGAGGAACAGATATGCGGACAGATTATGGAAAAATTAATTTAAAAAATAAACAGTGTTGTCGTGGTGGGTGGTTTTAACTTTCCATATATGGACTGGGACTCCGTTAGTGCCTGGATCTGGGATGGGGAGGGACATTTTCAAGTGTGTTCAGGATGTTTTTTTGAAACAATATGTAAATAGTCCAACTAAGACAAGGGCCACATTAGACCTGGTTTTGACGAATGAGCCCAGCCAGGTGATCAAAGTATCAGTGAGGGAGTATTTCGGAACAGTCACCATAATTCTGTAGGTTTTAAGTTACTTATGGATAAGGACAAAAGTAGTCCTTGGGTGAAAGTATTAAACTGGGTGAAGCTAACTACCACAATATTAGGCAGGAACTGGCGAATGTAAATTGGGAGTGGCTGTTTTAGAGTAAATCTACATCTAGCATATGGGAATCTTTTAAAAGCCAGTTGATTAGAGTTCGGGACCAGCATGTTCCTGTGAAAATGAAGGATAGGGATGACAAAATGCAGGAATCTTGTGTGATAAGCGAAATTGAGAGCTTAGTCAAAAAAGGAGGAAACTGAAGACAGACAGAACCCTTGAAGAATATGAAGATAGCAGGAAAGAATTCAAACAATGAATTTGGAGGGCTAAAAGGAGCCATGAAATTTCTTTGGCAAAAAGGATTAAGAAAAGTCCCAAGGGGTTTTATACGTACATAAGGAGAAAGAGGGTAGCTAGGAAATGGGTAGGTCCATTTAAGGACAAAGGAGTGAATTTATGTATGGAGCCAGAAGAAGTGGGTGAGGTTCTTAGTGAATTGCACTGATATTCACTAAGGACAAGGATGTAGTGAATGGTGAGATTCGACAGGGGTATGTTGATATTTTAGGACAGGTCAACATAAAAAAAAAGGTGGTGTTAGGTATTTTGAAAAGCATCAAGGTTGACAAGTACCCAGGACCTGAGGGGATTTATCTCATAATGCTGAGAGAGGCAACTGAGGAAATTGCTGGGGCCTTGTACAAATCTTTGCATCTTCTTTAGTCGCAGGAAAAGTCCAAGAGGACTGGAGAGTAGACAATGTTGCTCCGTTGTTTGAGGCAACAAGGATAATTTAAGAATTTACAGGCTTGTAGGCTTTTTATGTCAGTGGTAGGGAAATTACTAGAGAAGATTCCTAGGCATAGGATTTACTTGCATTTGGAAAAATATGGATTTATTCACAATAAGCAGCTTGGCTTTGTGTAGGGAAGCTCATGTCTCAAAAACTTGATTGAGTTTTTTGAGGAAGTGACAAAGATAATTGATGAGGGCAGGGTGGTTGATGTTGTTTATATGAACTTAAGCAGTGAGGATACAACAGCAACATTTAAGAGGCATCTTGACAGACATATGATTAGGCAGACAGTAAAGGGATATGGACTGCGTACAGGCAAAAGGTTTTCAGTTTAGAACAAAGAACAAAAGAACAAAGAAAATTACAGCACAGGAACAGGCCCTTTGGCCCTCCAAGCCTGCGCCGATCCAGATCCTCTATCTAAACCTGTCACCTATTTTCCAAGGATCTGTATCCCTCTGCTCCCTGCCCATTCATGTATCTGTCTAGATACATCTTAAATGACGCTATCGTGCCCGCCTCTACCACCTCCGCTGGCAATGTGTTCCAGGCACCCACCACCCTCTGCATAAAGAACTTTCCACACATATCTCCCTTAAACTTTTCCTCTCTCACCTTGAAATCATGACCCCTAGTATTGGAGTCTCCCACTCTGGGGAAAAGCTTCTTGCTATCCACCCTGTCTATACCTCTCATGATTTTGTAGACCTCAATCAGGTCCCCCCTCAACGTCCGTCTTTCTAATGTAAATAATCCTAATCTACTCAACCTCTCTTTATAGCTAGCACCCTCCATACCAGGCAACATCCTGGTGAACCTCCTCTGCACTCTCTCCAAAGCATCCACATCGTTTTGGTAATGTGGTGACCAGAACTGTACACAGTTTTCCAAATGTGGTTGAACCAAAGTCCTATACAACTGTAACATGACCTGCGAACTCTTGTACTCACTGCCCTGTCCAATGAATGAAAGCATGCCGTATGCCTTCTTGACCACTCTAACGACCTGCGTCCCCACCTTCAGGGTACAATGGACCTGAACACCCAGATCTCTCTGTGTATCAATTTTCCCCAGGGCTTTTCCATTTACCGTATAGTTCGCTCCAGAAAGGCATCATATGTCGGTTCAGTCAGTGGGCTAAAGGGCCTGTTCCTGTGCTATACTGCTACTTGTTCTTTGTTGTTCTTATTAGAGTCTTTAGACTTAACCTATGGGTAAAGGTGATGGCCTAGCGGTATTATTACTAGACTATTAATTCAGTGACATAGGAAATATTCTGGCGACCTTGGTTCAAATCCTGACATGGTAGAATTTTAATTTGATAAACATGTGGATTATGAGTCTAGTAATGACCATGAAATCATTGCTGATTATCAGAAAAACCTACTTGGTTTACTCATGTCCTTTATGGAAAGAAACTACCTTCTTACCCGGGATAACAAGCATGGGGCTGGATGAACACAGCAGGTCAAGCAGCATCAGAGGAGCAGGAAAACTTGACGTTTCGGGCG
>JAHRHZ010000248.1:31755296-31767999 GCA_024137785.1 Ginglymostoma cirratum | reverse complement strand
CGAAGGGTCTAGGCCCGAAACGTCAAGTTTTCCTGCTCCTATGATGCTGCTTGACCTGCTGTGTTCATCCAGTCCCATGCTTGTTATCTCGGATTCTCCAGCATCTGCAGTACCTTTTATCTCTGATACCTTCTTACACAGTGTGGCCTATGTCTGACTCCAGACCTACTGCAAAATAGTTGTGTCCTCTGGGTAATTATGGATGGGCAGGTAATGCTGCCCTAGTCAGTGATATCCACATCCTGTGAATGTATGTGTTAATAAAAAGACAGAGTTTCTCTCAGAGAGTGGTGGCAATCTGGAATGCCCTGCTTGGGAGGGCAGCAGATACAGGAAGCCTCACAACCTTTAAAAAGTATGTGGATAAACACTTGATGTATCATAATGATCAAGACCAAGTGTTTGAAAGTGAGATTAGTGTAGAGAGTTTGGTGCTGACTTGATAGGATGAAAGGACCTTTTCTGTGCTGTATGACTCCATGACTGTGACTTTTGCACATGGCAAGTGGACAGTGTGCACCACCTTTCTTCTATATATTTTGCTGATATCTGTAGATAATTGAGAGTTAGAAATTTTTCTTTAACAATCTGTGCATCTTAGAATTTTTATGTCAATTAACTACTTAACACTGCTACACTTTATCAGCTCATCATTAGGCAGTCTTATTAACTTCTGCCCTAAGTACTATATCATAATGTTAACCCAACATGACAGTCTGAGATAACCCCTGTTTTCAATCGATCTGCTGGTCAATTCAAGATCGTTAAAGATTCTCAATTGTCAACATTTCCCAAATCAAATCGGATTTTCTCTGAACTAAGATTTACCTCTCTCCAAAATTTTGGCACTTCCTGGTTGTCTGCTTAACTGCTTTCAGTTTGATAAGATGCAGTCAAATAGCTACAGCATTAGATGAAAGCTGGCAGGCCTATTGTTATTCTATGTGAGTGGTGGTAAATGCTTCTTGTAAATTACAATCTGAAATTGCCACGTTCTCTTTATTTTGTGTCATTCTAGGACAAATGAAAAAGTGACAGTAGTAAAAAATGACAAGTGGTAGTGTAATCTATTGAAGTCTGGGTTCATAGGAGATGGCAAGAAGGAGCTATAATTTTGTTGTAACTGAATTTTTTGGTGGTGTTGAATATTATTTAGATGGGACAAAGTGTAACATTCAGAACTGGATGTCAAGCAAGGAGTATCACCACACAAAGGCAGTGGAGGAGGAAAAAGGGGTGGTACAGACATTAAGTTGAATGTTACACTGGAATACCCCAAGCTATACATTCTGAAATGGATCTTGGCCTATGCGTTTTTGTACATTGTGGAATTTTACCTAGAGTTGATGAATTGGCTGTGCCCTTAGAGCGTTCTGAGTTCAATCTATAAAAATGTATATAATGCTTGATCATTGACGTGGCCTGGGGCTGATACTTTAATGTTTTTATCAAGGAATAATACATTCCCATGGTTTTGGAAGAGAAGCCATTTTTACTAAATGAGCAGAGATTGGCCAAATAGCCTCCATCTGTGTCATTGATTTTCTTTGTTCCCATGATTTTATGTTTCATCCGGTAGAAATGGTACTCTAATGCTGTGAACACTGACTATATGAATGACTTCTATATTGTTTTTCGAGATTTCTATTAATTTAAGCCAAATGCCTTAAGTCTGTTTTCTTTTTGACTATGATGGTACCAAGAGAAAAGATTTTGGATGGCCTTAATCTACCCCCTAATTGTTACAATTTCTTGGCATGGGCATGCTCATAATTTGACAATAGTTGTCGCTGAATTAGCACTCTCTTCCAGTGAAACCACAAGTATAGTTTATCAAGGAAACAAAGTTATCATGCTGGAATGGATTTTTTGGCAGTTTTGGGCAGAGGCAAATTGCTTTGGGCAGCAATGTCAGAACTTGATGCAACATCTTTAGCACTGCTGTGGGAAAAGATTAATCAAAAAGTTGAACAAGGAAAATAATTTGGAACACTATCATGTCCCCTGGTTATTTTAATTAACAATAATTTTGTTCAGGTATTGTATTTGAGGACACCAATTGCTGGTCTAGTGACAGCAGTTGTAAGGCAGAATATTTAATATTTGCAATATTCAGTTGGCTGAACTATCTGCTTCTTCACCTTTTGTGGTGCAATCTGTTTTGATGAAGTCACCTGCAAAAATTCATTACATATGTCAAATACAGAAACATAACACGAAATATTAATTAGAATCAATTGGATTCATTGTGGAAAACAGAACTGCTTTCTCTTCTCTTTTACACTGCTACCTTATAGTTCGAAATA
The DNA here is from genome assembly GCA_024137785.1 of Ginglymostoma cirratum. Classification (NCBI taxonomy): domain Eukaryota; kingdom Metazoa; phylum Chordata; class Chondrichthyes; order Orectolobiformes; family Ginglymostomatidae; genus Ginglymostoma; species Ginglymostoma cirratum. The sequence goes on along the minus strand of JAHRHZ010000248.1, from coordinate 31,765,693 downwards.
ATTTTCTTTCTTTACGCAGTGGACATAAAGTAATTGGATTTTAAAAGCAGCTGCTCCATCTAAAGGTTGAATTTGAAGATTTACCATCGAGAGTGACACTGACCAGAACCTCTGCAAGAATGTGCTGGTTGTGAATCTGAATGCAACTTTTTTTTTTAGGAGTTCAATCATTTTTTGAATTTGAAAAAAGAAATTTATAAAAGGAAACAGGATCTTACAAGCAGGGTCTTAATGCTTGCATATTTTACGTTTGTTATGTAAGGTATGCACACAGTTTGACTATAACATGTAAATATCAGAAAGAAATCTGAAGTAAATCAATTCACTATAAAGTCACACGCAAACTACTGTGTGAGGTCAATTGAAAATAGTTGAATTCTGTTGATAAAATCCTCAATAACATCCAGTTTACATTTTTTTCTGATACTAGGCGGCATGCATTAATATGAAGGGGGGAAAAGTTCAAAGGAAATTTTTTTTACACAGAACATGCTGCCAGGAGTAGTGGTGGACACAAATACATTAGAGGTGTCTAAGGGGCTTTTAGATAAGTACGTGAATAGTCAATGAATGGAAGGATGTTGACCAAGAGATTAGTTTAATTTGGCATCATATCCGGCACAACACTGTGGGCTGAAGGGCCTGCTCCTGTGCTGTACTGTTCTATATTCTATGTTTTGCTATATTGTCCCATTCCAGGAAACTTATTTTTAATTCTCTTTGCTTTCTCCCTGTCGACTGCCCATCTATGCAACCATTTAACTTTAATATTGTTCAGAGATAGTAAGAAATGCAGATACTGGAGTCAGAGATAACATAGTATGAAGCTGAAGGAACACAATGCGCCAGGCAGCATCAGAAGAGCAGGAAAGCTGATGTTTTGGGTCGGGAGCCTTCTTCAGAAAAAAAAATATTGTTGTTGTTTATTCTTAACTAAAAGACACAGAAATTGGTTCTCATTATGTCAAGTATGCTGGTGGTAAAAGGGGCCAAAAGCAATATTGTAGGATAATTTCCCATGCCCCAAAGATGAAGGATATATGTCTTAACTTGGAATAAGCAATATTTCAGGTGTCTCTTGCAGGCAACTAAACCAGACAATAGGGCCCCTTTATGAAGGCCCTAACAGCTATTTCTAAAATTAGGTGTTCTTAGGCAGATCCAGGCCTAGAAGTAGCTGATTCATTTGCTAGGGTTGGTATTAATCAGCAGAAGTTTCCTTACACATGTATGCACTGAAATGATGGGACTTCATAGGACCAGGAATAAATGTTGAAGACTTCCAAAGTCACACCCTCCTGCCTCAATACCACTATGCCTTTAAAGGATAACATCTCACACTGAGATCGTGCCGTCTGGTTTCAGACTCTTCCAGAAGGGGAACCAACCTCTCCACATCTGAACCTTGTAAACTCCAATGAATATCAACTGAAACTACTCAACTTCTCATCACAAAACAATCCTTCTATATCTGAATCTGCAGCCAACTGAATCTTTTCTGAATTGCTTACAATCCCTGTATATCTTTCCTTAGATAATGCGCCTAAACTGTTCGCAGGATTCTAGGCATAGTCTGGCTCATGCTTGATTTAGTTTCAGAAGGGATGCCTATTTTTATATTCCATTCCCTATGAAATAAAAGCCAACATTCCATTTGCCTTCCCTATTATCCACTGAACTCGGATGCTAGCTTAAAGTGATTTATGCATGAGGACCTCCAAATCCAAGCTTTCTGCGATCTTTCCCCAAACAAATAATATTAAGCTTGTCTCTTCTCCCTGTCAAAGTTCAAAACTTCACATTTTCCAACACATTATATTCCATCCGCCAACTTTTTGTGCACTCGCTTAACCTGACTATATCACTCTGCAGCCTATTTGTGTCATCCTCACACTTGCCTTCCTGCCTAATTTTCTTCCATCTGTAAACTTGGCTAAAGTATAGTCACTTTCCTCATTCAAGTCTTTAATATGTATTGGATATATTTGTGGCCCTAGCACTGATCCTTTTGGCACACTACTAGTTGCAGGCTGCTATCCTGAAAATGGCCCCTTTATCCAAACTCTTTGTCTTCTATTAGCTAGCGTATCTTCTAAACACGCCAACCAGAGATTGTTTCTGAGACCAGTGTCCAACTGTGAATGGTAGCCTGCATCTGAGAGCTGCCAGCTCGATCAGAGGGCAGGCAGCTTGGCAGCATTACTGTTAGAGGAAGAGGGCATCTCCATGTCAACAACAAGGAGATTTTTGATTTTGAGGCATGAGCTAGGCAGGTATCCCTTGGCATTGCTGATGGTGGTAGTAGTGGTATAAGTAGAGTCAGTCAGACCTTCTGTCAGTGGTGCTGTTGTGAGGGGCTCTGCCAAAGATCCTGCTGCGTGGCCATCAGGGTTTGTCGGTTCTGATGCCAGTGTGTCTCAGCATCAGTGCAATGCTGCAAGGCATGGGAGGAAATTCTTAATTGGGATCTCAATTGCCACAATTGGAACAAAGAACAAAGAAAATTACAGCACAAGAACAGGCCCTTCTGCCCTCCAAGCCTGTGCCGAGTTAGTTCCATGGAGGCCAGCCATGAGTTGCCCACTTTTGCTAATATCCTTTGATGGGTGGATGAAGAGAAGTTAAATCCTAATGCAGTCCTCTGCCATTTGCCTAAGTTTCAACCTTCCTGACTGCCTTAAAAAAGTTGGTAAAATATAGTCCTTTAGGTGCCAATCTCTAAAGAGAATTCCTCACTTCCCCACTGTGATGTAGTTTCATTACAAACATCAGGCTTCCTGTCAGCTCTCTAATATAGGTTGCCCTCTTCAACTTTAAGGGCAGTCATATGCCCCCATTCTACTCCCAGGAACTGAATTGAGACTGGCCAGGCACACTTCATATGGGAGCCGTGCAATCAGTAGATAGAGGAAAAGTTTACCCCCTCTGTCTGGGTTGAATTGAAGTCCAGGCCACCGAGGTGAGAGGTCAATGTTTAGCTACGTCTACTGTTATCTTTTGATTGATGCATTTCAAAGAATCCTTTGTCTCAAAAGTACTTTCCCCCCCAGGTTTTCTCTTTAAGCTTTCTACAATATAATTAGAAACCTGAAAGCCAATAACAGCTTTGTTTATAATTTAGAAATAAAGGTCATATTAGTTTTGTAGATCTTAAACATCTGTCAATTAACACTGAAAGTTAGTGCTCCATTATAAATCCATTCAGTGATTCCTTCATGAGAAAATGCAATATATTTTGTTAGGCTTTGGCTTTATTTGTTACTTTACAGCCATGCATCATTTGGGAAGTCTTCTTAACTTTATGTCCTCATTAATTCAATAAGAAACTAAAATGGTGCTTTAGTAAGAATACCAAATTGAACTTGTGAAGTGTATGGCTTGCTCCTGTCATCGTTGGCATCCAGTTAGTTTACTGTGGCCTCCTTATGGACCTGCCTCACGTATTAATGACTCACTGTTATCTGAAGGCCACGTACAATGAAATTATGAAGGGAAGAAGGAGTGAATATTTAAAAAGTTCATTCATGGGATGAAAGTGTCACTGGCTAGGCCAGTATTTATTGCCCATCTGGTCCAGTTAAGAGTTAGCCAAATTCACAGAATCCCTACAGTGTGGAAACAGGCCCTTCGGCCCAACAGGTCCACACTGACCCTCAGAGCATCCCACCCAGACTCATCCCACATAACTCATCTAATCTTCGCATCCCCGAACACTATGGGGAATTTAGCATGGCCAATCCACCTAGCCTGCACACCTTTGGACTGTGGGAGGAAACCGGAGCACCCAGGGGAAACACACACAGGGAGAACGGGTAAACTCCACACAGACAGTTGCCTGAGGCTGGAATCAAACCTGGGTCCCTAGCACTGTGAAGCAGCAGTGCTAACCACTGAGCCACCGTGCCACTCATAGCACTGAGCCACTATGCCGCCCAAATTGCTATGGGTCTGGAATCATATCTGAGCCAGACCAGATAAGGGTGGGAGTTTCCTTCCCTAAAGGACACGAGTGAACCAGATAGGTTTTCCAACAATCGACAATGGATTCACGGTCTTCATTAGACTCTTAATTCTAGATTTATTTTATTGAATTAAAATTCTACAGTCTACCATGGAACGATTCAAATCCAAGTGTTCCTTCTCCTAGTTTACAAGCAGAAGCAGAATCGGGAGAATCCTTCGCAAAAAGAAGGACAGTGCTGGTCGGATGCAGTGGAAGACAGTCTTAAGGAGTGTTTGGAATCTATGGTCTGGACCATGTTCAAGTGTTCAGCAGAAAACCTAGACAAGTATGTCACCACAGTCATGGCTTTCATTAGCAAGCGTGTGGAGGACTACATTTCAAAGAAGTCAATCCGAGTGTTCTCTAATCGCAAAACTTGGATGGACCAGAAAATCCACTCCCCACTGAAGACTAGACATGCAGCATTCAAGTTGGGTGACCCGGATGTTTACAGGAAATCCAGATATGACCTCCGCAAAGCCATCAGGGATGTCACGAGGCAGTGCCAGACCAAGCTAGGAGCCCAAACCTACCAAACAGCAAGGCCAAAACGACATAACAGGACACAAAATGAAGCGGAGCAAGATAGCAGACAAAGACACATCCCTCCCTGATGCACTCAATGCTTTCTCTGCTTGGTTTGAGCAGAATGCCGGCGAAGTGGTCATCCCTTGCGCTGACAATCCCAAACACACCTTTTCCCTCCATCACCACTTCAGATCGGTCTTCCTGAGAGTCAACACAAGGAAAGCAACAGACTTGGACGGTGTCCCCGGCTGAGCACTCAGACCCTGCGCACACCAACTGGTGGATGTATTCATCGACATCTTCAACCTCTCCCTCCTACAAGCCAAAGTCGCCTCCTGCTTCAAGAAGACCACCATCATCCCCGTACCTAGAAAAGCACATGCAACGTGCCTTAATGACTGCCACCCAGCGGCTCTGACCTCAATATTCATGAAGTGCTTTGAGAGGCTGGTTATGGCCCACATAAACTCGAATTTCCCAGCCCGCCTCAATCCCCTACAATCTGCTTACTGACATAACAGGTCCACAGAAAATGCTGTATCCCTAGTCCTGCACTCATCCCTGGAACATCTGGACATTAAAGACACCAATGTCAGACTCCAGTTTATTGACTACAGCTCCGCCTTCAACACCATTATTCCCACCAGACTGATCTCAAAACTCCATGACCTTAGTCTTGACTTCGCCCTCTGCAATTAGATCCTCAGTTTTCTGACCCACAGACTGCAATCAGTGAGGATAGGTCACTGCACCTCCTCCACAATAAGACTCAATACTGGACCCCCTCCCCCCAGCCCCCACCCCCCCGCCCAAGGATGTGTCCTCAGCCCCCTACTGTACTCCCTGTACACCTATGACTGTGTTGCCAAATTCTGAACAAATGCCATTTACAAGTTCGCTGACAACACCACCATAGTGGGATGGATATCTAACAATGACAAGTCAAAGTACAGAAGGGAGGTAAAGGACTTGGTGACATGGTGCAATGAAAACAACCTCTCTCTCAACATCAGAAAAACTAAAGAACTGACCATTGACTTCAGAAAGAAAGGAGGAGAACACTCGTCTAACTACATCAACGGAACTGACGTTGAGAGTGTGCAGAGGGCTAAGTTCCAACAACCTGTCCTGGACTGCCCACATAGGTGTGACAGTCAAGAAGGTACAACAACTCCTTTTCTTCCTCAGGTGGCTCAGGGAATTTGGTATGTCCATGAGATCATAAGAGAGTCATAAAGTCATACAGCACGGAAACAGACCCTTCGATCTCCTACAATTTCTTCTGTCAGTCAAAAGATACAGAGGCCCGAACACATGCACAAACAGATTCAGGAGCAGCTTCTTCCCAGCCATTATTAGATTGATGAATGGACTTTCTAGTCTCAAATAATGCTGATCTTGCTAACATTGATCTCACCTAGCGCACGCCCTGTGCAATGTAACCTGTATGCCTCTGTCTAAGTCTTTTTGATCTGTCCATCCTTGAATGCTATGATCTGCCTGTGCTGCTCGTAAACAAAGCTTTTCACTGTATTTTGGCACATGTGACAATAAACAAATCAATCGATCAATAAATCAGTCAGATCCCTGAAACATAATCTGGGTGTCTGGATTAACAGTTCACTATGCCATTGCCTTCTTTCTTTGATCGCTTGAACAAGTTAACAGGTGATATACAGACAGAGCAAACTACTGCACATAGTGGAAACCTGAAATAATCTAAAACGTGTTGAATATGCTCAGCTGGTTAATCGGCATTCCTGGTGGAAAGAAACAGAGTTAATGTTTCAGTTCAAGTGACCTTGCGTCAGAAGTGCAATCAGGAGTGCATGCAGAAATTCAATTGAGAAAAGGAAAACTGATTAAAAAGAAATTTCCTTTTCTTCCCCTTACTAAAGCTTTCCTGTATTATGTACAGCCCAAATTGTGAAGTGCACTCAAATCCTTGATCAATGCCATAGTATTCTTTGATCTGCTTAGGAGTATTTTGCAATAGCTGGAGAGCAAGTCAGGAATCAGTCATGCCATAATCAACCGAGAATCAAATTATAGCCTGGTAAAGCACGTAGCCTCCACTCAACCTTTACATCAATACAAGGAAAATGGCCAAGGTTAGAATATTACGGGCAGAATCTTTTTAATTTGTCACTGCCAGAAGGGGCAATTTTGCTTTTAGGTTGGGAACCTAGTTTATTATTGGATGGGATAAGTCAAACCATTCAAACCCAACCATGACAAATACTGCTACCCTGATTAGGGAGGGTGTGATGAAGAAGTGTCAAAGAAAGGATTTCTACTTAAAGGATCCATATCATAAGTTACAAGGACTCACCACCACTTGGATTTTTAAGGCTGCAGCAATCTCAGGAATACAGATTAGGCCTGGGAAGGCTGCTCCCCTTGAAGTACTAGGCAGGTGGAGTGACTTCGAAGAATTTGGCACTCAACTATCAAGCAGTAGAAACAAGCTTGGAGGGAAGAAATGCTTTGAACAGAAGAGACTCGATGACCATGGCTGGAAGTCTTCTGCACAACTGATTAAAGACTTTGCAGCTGGCCATTTTCACTAAAGAAGCTTTTACTGCTTGCACCGAGAATAGAGACCCAGGTGCGTTGTTAACAGATTAGAAAATAGGCACACTGGGTGGGAATCAAGAGCTAAGGTTATAATACTTCTTATCTGACTTGTTAATTACATTGATAGTTTATCTGACAGAGACCTGTAAGAGGATAGAAAGAGCGAAGTTGATTCCCACATGCATACAAACATGCCTTCCCTTGAATGAGAAACACCCACTACCACTACGTGTCAGAATTCCCATATCTTAATGGGATGGTAGCCTGGACTTCCAAAGATTTGGGCCTCCATTTGTGGATGAGACCTGCTATTGTATGGGTGTCACTAAGAACAGTCATGACTTGTATATCAGAAAAGCTCTGATCCCTTCCCTCATGAAACGGGTACCAGTGCAGAAAATTGCATCATCTTTGCATGGCGAGGGATTCGGAAATTCCTTTCATGACCTGGACTTGTAAGATTTGTGGGGAGGCAATGGCCTAGTGGTATCATCGCTGGACTGTTAATCCAGAGACCCAGATAATGTTCTGATTTTTCTGATGAAGGGTTTAGGCCCGAAACGTTGAGTTTTCCTGCTCCTATGATGCTGCTTGACCTGCTGTGTTCATCCAGCCCCATGCTTGTTATCTCGGATTCTCCAGCATCTGCAGTACCTTTTATCTCTAATGTTCTGGGGACCCAGGTTCAAATCCCGCCACAGCAGATGGTGGAATTTGAATTCAATAAATATCTGGAATTAACAATCTAATGATAACCATGAACCAATTGTCAAGAAAAACCCAACTGGTTCACTAATGTTGTTTAGGGAAGGAAACTGCTGTCCTTACATCTAGTCTGGCCTACATGTGACTCCAGACCCTCAGTAATGTAGTTGACTCTTAACTGCGGGATGGGCAATAAATGCTACCTAGCCAGCAATGCCCTCATCCTGTGAATGAATAAAGAAACATTTGCTGGAATACCAGGAAGTATCTCCCTGACTCCAAAAGGTTTTTTTTACTAAGTTCATCTACAGGGCATCAGAACAGCATGGCACAAATACCAGGAGGGTCTGGGCCCGAAACGTCAACTTTTCCTGCTCCTATGATGCTGCTTGGCCTGCTGTGTTCATCCAGCCCCACGCCTCGTTATCAATGACCTGCAGATATCTTTGCTTCCCTGTTGTTCCCATAGTGATGTGGCTTTGACCTCTACATTTGGCGGCAAACATTAGACCAACAATTATTTTCCCAATATATCTTCTCCCTGTGTAAACAGAAAATATTAGCATAACCATGAAATCGACTTGGGATACATAACCTTTACAGGTTAGGTTTATATTATTTTTAAGCTTTTCCATTAATGTACTTCCACATTCTAGTTTGAACAACAACGGTGCCAAAAACGTAATATAATTTTAAACATATTATTGGCACAAAGCAGTCTACCTCCAAAAGATAATTTTGCATCACTTTAGATATTTTAGCAGAATGAACAATATTGACCCCAGCATGTCTTTAATTAACTTTAGTTGAAGTTGATACAAATCACCATTCTGTCTGAGAAAATTCTGTTTTAGAGATTGCCTCATCAGCTTTTCTGAATTCATAGAACTAATACAGGGACTCTGAAGCTGGTGAGCAGTGTTCCAGCTGCATGTTCAGGTGTAAATGAATAGAACTTCCCTAACACCATGTCACAGAAAACTGTATTTTCCCTTGCACTGGAGCTATCAACTCTGGATATATTTCTGGAGGCATCCAGCCTCCAATCAAACTCTTTCTTATCTCTGATGTGTTTTTTTTAGCAATTCGAAGTACTTAAAGGTCATGGAGCAGCAGGAACATTTTTTTTTGTTTTTGCCACAAGTATACCTCAGATTGCTCACAGCCTTTTCTGGAAATTTAATCTTTTACTCCTGGAGACCCCAAATAACGGCAAATACCTTATTCACATAGGAACGCTTAGATTGTGGACTGGGAACATGTTTATAGCTTTGTATCACTTTTGTCTCAAAGATGACTTTATTGCATCACCTCAAAACATAGGAACAGGAGTAAGCCATTCAGCCATCGACCCTCCTCTGCCATTCATTGTCAGCCTGACTGATCATGCTTAATGCCTTTTTCCCACACAATATGCATACTCTTCATATAAATCTGTTAATCTTTACTTTAAGTTTATTCTGTGACTGAGCTTCCATTGTTTCCCTCTTTGGGTTAGAGAAATCCAAGATTCACAACCCTCTGAGGAAAAATGTATCGTCTCATTTTGGTCCAAAAAGACTTACCCTTTATTTTGAAGTTGCGTGCTCTGGTTCTAGACTTCCCAGCAAGTAGAAATCACTTACCTGCATCACCCTTATTTCTGCCTCTAAGAATTTTGTAATTTTCAATGAGATCATTTCTCATTCTTCAAAACTTCAGACAATACACATCTACTTTCTCCAATCTGTCTTCATAGAAGACCCCTGCTGTTGCAGGAACAAGGCTGGTGAGCCTTCCTAAGGTAATATAAATACTGCGCACAGTATTTTAAGTGTGGTCCAACCCATGCTCTATGTGATTGAATTAAGACTTTACTACTTCTGTACTTAAATTGTCTTGCAATAAAGGATAGCATTAGCTTTCCTAGTCACTGTTCAAGACATTAAAAGTAGCTTTAATAATAACTTGCATTTACAGAGCACTTCTAAAATAGTAAGATGTTCCAACCCATTTCACAGAAGCATTGCAATACAAAATTTAATACTGAGCCAAATATAAGGTGATAGAAAAGATAGATGGGTTTCTGTGCTAGCCAAGCATTATTATTTATTTCGAGTATTTAGACTGTAGCTACAATTAAACAGATATGTACAGTTGAACTTCATGTAAGAACCGTATCTTTTTTAGTTGCATGTCTTTAAAACAGTGCACTGCAAGGAGAAGGAACTGTCTTTCTTAAAAACAAAACTCCACAGGAATTTACCGGGATGATTGAATAACTTGACACGAAGGAATTTGATATTTACTGTGAATTCTGCCATTTTTGGCTCTGGATTCCTATAATGTACAGACAATCAAGAGTGGAGGAGTTGTTTACAAGTGAAGATGATTGATTCTCAGTGAACTGGGCAGGTTGGAACAGAAACAAGTTACAGGGATGCACACTGAGAGTGAGAGAGAAGGACACTGTTGTGTTAACAAGCATGGGGCTGGATGAACACAGCAGGTCAAGCAGCATCATAGGAGCAGGAAAACTTGACGTTTCGGGCCTAAACCCTTCATCAGAAATCAGAAATCTGATGAAGGGTTTAGGCCCGAAACA
>JAHRHZ010000248.1:31714509-31745296 GCA_024137785.1 Ginglymostoma cirratum | reverse complement strand
AGTTTTCCTGCTCCTATGATGCTGCTTGACCTGCTGTGTTCATCCAGCCCCATGCTTGTTATCTCGGATTCTCCAGCATCTGCAGTACCTTTTATCTCTGATACAATTTTAACCACCGTACTATCTCCTATGCCTTGATGTTATGAGGATCCAAAAATCTGTTGATTTCTTTCTTGAACTTACTCAATGATTCCACAACCTCCCTGGCATAGACAATTCAAAAGGTTCACCCCCCTGTCTGTGAATAAATTCTTCCTCCTGGTGACTGGGGTTATGTTGATTAGTGTGTGACCCCGAATACCACAGAATAAACATAGCTTCAGTGAGCAGGGATTTAATCGACAACAGCAGAAAACAAGAAGAGAAGTATTTGTAATGTGAAAGAGCACAAATGGTTGAGCATTAAATCCATATTGTAAACTATTTTCTTTCAAAACACAGTCACTATGATTTGTGCTTCAATTTGCTGCCACCAATTCCTAATTAGTTACTAGAGGCTAGAAATACTGCACTGAGCAACTCGTCTCCTGACTCCCCAAAATCTGCCCACCATCTATAAGGCACATGTCAGGAATGTGATGGAATACTCCCCACTTACCTGGATGGTGCAGCTCTAACAATACACAGGAAGCTTGACTCCATCCAGGACAAAGCAACCCACTTGATTGGCATCACATCCATAAGCATCCATTCCCTCCACCACCAAAGCTCAGTGGCAGTAGTGTGCACTATCTACATGATGCATTGCAGAAGTTCATCAAAGATTCTTAGACAGCACCTTCCAAACCTGTGACTACTTCCATCTAGAAGGACATGGAACACCACCACTTGCAAGTTCCCCTCCAAGTCACTCATCATCTTGACTTGGAAATATATCGCTGTTCCTTCAGTGTTGCTGGGTAAAAATCCTGAAATTTACTCTCTAAAAGCATTATGGGTCAACCCACAGCAAATGGACTGCAGCAGTTGAAGAAGGCAGCTCACCACCACCTTCTCAAGGGCAGCAGGGAACAGGCAATAAATACTGGCCAGCCAGCAAATCCCAAGAGTGATTAAGAAAACTAGAGGCTTTCTAATGCATTAATCAATTAACAGGAGGGGAGATATCAGTAGACTCCTGGGATAACAAGGTGTAGAGCTGGATGAACACAGCAGGCCAAGCAGCATCAGAGGATCAGGAAAGCTTTTCTGAAGAAGGGTCCAGACCTGAAACGTCAGCTTTCCTGCTCGCCTGATGCTGCTTGGCTTGCTGTGTTCATCCAGTTCTACACCTTGTTATCTCAGTAGACTCCTGTTGTCTGTGGAGCTCTTCTACTGCATGTTATTTTGAACTTGTGGATTGCTTTCCTCTCGGTTACGTGCCAGCTGTCTTTGTTAACAGCCTTCTGCTCCAGCAGCTGTTGTCTATTGTCAGCCACCTTGAGAACAGTCTTTTCAGCTCATTGTTGAAGCTTTTGTCAGGTGACCTCAATCTCAATGCTGTAGCATGGCTTCCCAGAAAGCATTGCTTTTGACATTCTGGAATCTGCTGCACATGTCCTGTCCAGCATATTTGGCTTGAAAGAGAATTTGCTCAATGAAGGGCTGCTTAGCTCCACTAAGGACATTATTATTTATGATGTAATTAGCCTGTTGCCTAATGTTCCTGAAAAATCATAGTAAATGTTAATAGAAGTACTCTAGCTGTTGCATTTGTTTTCTGTAAGGGACAGTTACAAGACTGGCATCCAGACAGCAATGTGAAAACTTGCCCAGCTTTGTCCACAAAATGTAGACAAATCCAACCCAGTCAATTACCCCCTATTAATTTACTCTACAATTATTAGCAAAGTGATAGAAGGTGTCATTGACAGTGCTATCGAGTATTAAAGAGCAAGAAACTGCTCACTAATGTTGTTACATTTTGGTTTTGCAAGGCCTACTCAGCCTTTAGTCCAAATGTGGACCATCGAGGTGAACATTAGAAATTATTGCAGAGATAGTAGGAACTGCCGATGCTGGAGAATCTGAGATAACAAGGTGTAGAGCTGGATGAGCACAGCAGGCCAAACAGCATCAGAGGAGCAGGAAAGCTGATGTTTCAGGTCTAGACCCTTCTTCAGAAAAGGGTCGAGACCCGTCATGTCTAAAGAAGGGTCTAGACTCGAAACGTCAGCTTTCCTGCTCCTCTGATGCTGCTTGGCCTGCTCTGTTCATCCAGCTCTACGCCTTGTTGTCTAACATTAGAAATGAGTTGACAGTGACTGCCCTTGATGTCAGGGCAGCATTTGATCCAGTGTAACATCATGCAGCCGTAGCAAAACTGCATATCAAGGATAAAACTCTTCTCTGGGTGATGTCATCCCTTACACAAAGGAGGGTAATTGTTAAACGTCAATAACCTCTATGCTAGTACATCACCATAGGAGTTCCTCATGCCCTACCATCTTCAGCCGCTTCATTAATGACCTACCCTCCATCATAAGGTCAGGAGTGAGGATGTTTGCTGATGACTGATGTTCAACATCATTCGTAAATCTTCGGATACTGAAGCAATCTATGTCCATATGTAGCAAGACCTGGACGTCCATGAGGCTTGGGCTGATAAGTATCAAGTTTCATTCATGTCACAGAAGTGCAAGGCAATTACCATGTCCCACAGAGAGAATCCAACCAGTTTCACTTGACATTCAATGGTATTGATATCACTGTATGCTTTTCTCTCAATATCCTGGGGCTACCACTGATCACAAATTGAACTGAACTAGCCAACATAAATACTGTGGCTACAAGAGCAGAGCAGATGCTGAGAAATCTGCAGTGACTCCCCAGAGTCTGTCCACTATCTACAAGGCGCACGTCAGGAGTGTACTGAGATATTCTCTACTTTCCAGGCTCAAAAATACTCAAAAATCTCCACATCGTGTAGGGCAAAGCAACTCACTTGATTGACACCCTTTATACTGTGTTCAAATCTTGTACACTCCTGATTCATATTAATGTGACCATTTCTTCATTGTCACCTAGACAAAATCTTGGTTCTGCCTGTCTAAGAGCATGGGAGGAGCATCTGTGGGGTTTTAGAAAAATTGTGTCACCATACCTTTTCAGTTCAATAAAAGTTGCCTTGGTCTGTAATGCTGACATGCCAAGAATGGATAAACCAAAATAACAGAGTCAATATTCTATTGTTTGGAGAAGTGGAATGTCCCGAAGACATTTCACTGGAGTGGGGAGATAGTAAAGCATTATTGAGGAAGACTCAGAGAAGGTGACCAAGGATGTGACAAAGAGGAGATTCCAAGGAGAGAAAACAACAAAGAAAGGCAGAGGATTTTAATCAGCTTCAGTTAGTCACTCTGTCAAACCTTCAACCAGGGGAATATTCAATTTGCTGTGTAAATGCAGTTAAGTTTATGCCTTTGTTGAATTGGAGAAAGAAGTGAATAATTCACTCAAATTTTCAAGATCTAATATGGTGGTCTGGTATGTACAAGGTCAGAAAGAGGGAACATATAATTCCCTTGAGCTACTGTAACTGAAAAAGTCAAAAGTTAGTTTACATTTCAAATTCTTCTGGCCAGTTTTTGGAGGGGTGAGAACACTCCCTTTGGTGTCATTAATCTAGAATAGTTCATGGATTCAGCAAAACCAGAAAAAAAGTAATGATACCGGTTTTACAAAGTATGAAATGGGGAATTAAAACTTTTAGCATTCTTGGAATACACGTTTGGATTTGCTTGAAATTCTATCACAGACTTGAACATTACCTCATCAAGAAAGTAGGGATATGACACAAACAGATATCCGGAACTAATATTCTGGAAATCTCATGCCCATCCTTGTCAATCTCTTCAGTGTGACTACAATAAAAAGGGGCAATTGCGTGATCCAGTGATCACTGGTTCACCACAAACTCAAGGATCAACATTACAGCATTGTGGTGACACCCCATCTCCTCAGAAAACTCTGGAAATACTCATCAAACGGTGTCTATGTTGGGGTTAAAACAGAGCAGGGTTTTTGTGCAGGCTGTTAGGATCTCATAGGTTCTGCTGATGGATATTAAGTACAGAATGGTTATACATATGATCAGGTTGATTAAAAATATTTAGCCAGATGTGTATATGAAGAAGAGTCATCCAGCAGTAGGGGAATTGTTTGGAGTGGTGATATAAGCTGTGTGGTAAACAATAAACATTCCTCACCACAGCATTTTAATCTCGGTGTATTCATAACAAATAGGCTGGGGAGTCCTTTAACATAGGCTTCAGGATTCTGCACAGAACAAATGAGGGTCCTGAGCACACACTTACTGGGAGACAGAGTGGAGAGCAATTTTTTCTGAAGGTATCCTCCTAATTGGCTGCCTTCACACTCTTCATCCTTTATAGGTGTCAGGTGGGCCACAGACACGGATTACTTTAAACTTTAAAATGAACTATATTTAGATTTTTTAAAAAATAGCTGGGTGATTCAGGGAACCTGTGAACATTGTTTACATTTTGCACTTCATATAATATCAGTTGCAAATCTTGTGCATCATGGAGCGCACATTGTTTCACTCTTGAGCTAGGTTAAAGCTTAGACTTGGGAATTATGATGTGTAATTAACAATTGTTGCAAAACGAAAACCACTTAATTACCATTTCCTGGAATTTCAACCCTGATCTCCCATTATAACTTTGGCATCATCCTCAGAGAAACAATCTAAACAGTAAAGATTGCCACTTAGTTTGACTCTCCATATTTGTTCGGAAGGTCCATTTTTGGAATCAGAAGGACCAAGCCCAAGTTCTCCCTCAATATCTTTAGCAACATTATTAAGAAATAAAATAATGTGTGATCAACTGTCTGAAACATCAGTTACAATTTAATTGATCACAACTATCAAAACTAAAGAAAATGGCTGCTCCTTCAACTCTAGTTTTCACTACTACTGTTTCTCCTGATGTGAATACTGATAATGTCTAAACATTAAAAACGAAGCTGCTGGAAGAGAACTTCTCCTCATGTGCCAAAGTGCGTTTAAATTTGGCAGTCTCTTCTGAAAGGCATCATGATCTGATTTCTGAAAGTTGAGAGATATATCAAGCATATCATGACTTTAAGCTGCTACCTTCGTGACATTCATGAAAATGACTACTAAATCTACTTAATAAGACTCTTTGCTCAGATTTATTAGCTTCACTCATAATCAGATGCCCTTGAATTGTTTCATTTGTGATGGATGTCAGAGCTTTTCCTCGGTGTAGATTTCAAGTTAACAGGCCGATAATTTCAAGATAATGGTCCTGTCAGCTAAAAAGATTAGAATATCTATAGCTGGTGTAGTCTTCTATTACTGCCTGTGAACAAAGTATTGGCACAGCAATAAAATTTCAAAGAATATTTCTGATTGCTTCCTGTACTCTGTATTGTTCTTTTCCAAGAAGCTGGGGCTTCCCACGTTTCCAGTTTTGGATCAGAAATATCATTAATGATTGTTATAAAGATGTTTTGAAAATACAATATATAACCGAGATAGGCTTTGGTAACCAGTATCCTGTAACCAGTTATGAGCCTTGCTTGATGTTGCCTGTAACAAATGCATTGGAAAAATAATCTGCTTGAATATTAGAATTCTTCTAATACCCAATTCAATCTATTCTTTTTCCCAAATTTTCTATTTACATTCTAGATTTTGAGGAATATTTTCATCAGCTTTGTTCTGGGAATTTTAAATATTTTCAGACATCACGGGCCCACAATATTTCCAATTTGTTTACAAATTCAGTGAAAATATTCAGACAATGTGGAGATTAGCCCGACCTTGGTCATTGGTAAGATTTTGGAGCCCATTTTGAAGGGTGGGATTTCTTATTACTTGGAAGTGCATGGTAAAATAGGGCAAAGTCAGTATAGTTGCATCAAGGGGAGATCATGCTTGACAAATCTGTTAGACTTCTTTGAGGAGGTAGTGAGCAGTTTAAACCAAGGAGAGCCAATGGACATTATGTACCTAGACTTCCAGAAGACCTTCGACAACTTGCCACACAGGAGCCTACTGAGTAAGATATGAGCCCATGGTTTTAGAGGCAAGGTGCTAGCATGGGTAGGAGATTGGCTGTCTGGCAGAAGCAGAGTGTGGGGAAGAAAGGGTCTTTCTCAGGATGGCAACCATGACTAGTGGTGTACTGCAAGCGTCAGTGTTGGGACCCACAACTTTTCACTTTATACATTAATGATCTAGGTGAAGGAACTGAGGGCATTCTGGCTAAGTTTGCAAACGATACAAAGATAGGTAGAGGCACAGGTAGCATTGAAGATGCAGGGGGGCTGAAGAAGGATTTAGACAGGTTAAGAGAGTGAGCAAAAAAGTGGCAGATGGAATATAATGTGGGAAAGTGTGAAGTCATTCACTTTAGTAGGAATTTTGGAGGCATAGACTATTTTCTAAATGGGGAGAAAATTCAGAAAACTGACGTGCAAAGGGAATTGGGAGTCCTAGTCCAGGATTCTCTTAAGGTAAACTTGCAGGTTGAGTCAGTAGGTAGGAAGGCAAATACAACTAGAATATAAAAGTAAGGATGTACTTCTGAGGTTTTATAAGGCTCTGATCAGAACATATTTAGAATATTGTGAGCAATTTTGCACCCCATATCTCAGGAAGGATTTATTGGGCCTGGAGCAGGTCCAGATGAGGTTCACAAGAATGATTCAAGGAATTAAAAGGCTTAACTTATGAGGAAAGTTGGAGGACTCTGGGTCTATAGTCGATGGAGTTTAGAAGGATGAAGGGGGATCTGATTGAAATTTACAGAATGCTGAACAGCCTGGACAGAGTGGACGTTGGGAAGAAGTAGGACAGGCTTGGACCTGAGGGCACTGCCTTAGAGTAAAGGGAAGACCCTTTAGAACAGAGAGGAGGAGAAACGTCTTCAGCCAAAGAGTGGTGAATGTATGGGATTCATTGTCACAGAAGGCTGTGGAGGCCAGGTCATTGAGTATATCTAAGACAGCGATAGATAGGTTCTTAATTATCAAGGGGATCAAAGATTATGGGGAGAAAGCGGGAGAATGGGAATGAGAAACTTATCAGCCATGATTGAATGGCGGAGCGCACTTGATGGGCCGAATGGCCTAACATCTGCTGCTATGTCTTATGATTTTATAGTCTTATAGATGCCCAACTTGCAAAATCTAAGCAGTTAATTCTAAAAGATCACGTGTGACTTATTGTATCGGCAAGGTCTGACAGTAGGCGTTAAAATTCAGAATGAGTGTGATCTAATTTACTGATACACAAATCTGAGACAGTCTGTACCATTCCAGATGGCTTTACAGCTTTAAGTGTTCAATTTTGCATATACGGAGATCCATTTCTGCCAAAGAAATGGCTAGCAGACCTGTAGGACCTCACTAGCCTCCCCTTACTTGTCTAGCGTTGAAACAATATGCTGTTATTCAAGGTTATCTTGGATTTTTGCTGACTAACTTTTGGAAAATTCCAGCAATTTGGATATGAAAAGGTATAATCTATCTTGTGCTAATTTTCCCCTTTTTGTTAATATCGACCTTGTGCTAATTATTTATTTTGTTTGATGTAACATAAGAGAATTTCTCTCAATTATATTTAGGCAAGATTGAGTTCCCTCACTCATACATCTTAATGAGGTCCAAAGAAAAATGCTCCTGATCACTAGCCCATACTGTTTTGAATTAGAACTGGAGTGCTACTAAATGAGCCTTAGCTAAGAGTAAGCTCACGCAATCTTACCAAGTTTCACAGAGCAAAATTTTCAGTTGCAAATAAAGAAAGATTCTTCATTGAATTAGCATATGTTATGATCTCAAGACGTATCAAGCATTTTTTTGCGGTCATAGACAATGCATTAATTTGACATTTTAGTCTAGGAAAAATTAATTGATGGATTTATTTTCCATTATTTCCCAAACTTGCTTCAGAGTGGAACAGAGCCGTGTAAAGAATGGCTAACTCAATCTAACAATCATAGCACATACCTCCTGCCAGCTGATATCTGACCATTCTCTCAAATGCATTATAAATCATCATCCCACTCCTGTCCAATTAGAATTGATGCTTAACAGTACAGAATGACATTATCAAACTGTCAATAGTGTAAGGACCTGGCCTTTATCAACTGAAATGTATCCAGTAACCATAATAAAAGAAAGCAGAAAATATCACAAGACATCATTTATTGTAACTAAAATTCAAATGCTTAATGGTTTGTTTTTGTGCAGATTTAATCGATTGTGATTAGGGATCTCCTGATTTTCTTTTTTGGTAAAGATTGAATGTGGATAATGTTTAATTTTATTTTAGTCAAAATTACTGTCAATGAATCTAGCTAGAAATTATACTGATGCGATTATAAACATTTTAATAAAGGCCTGTCATCCTCCTCTTCTGAAAAGGGCACCTCCTAGTGAGACATGGTTCTAATGTTACCAGCCATAAATCAGTCTTTTATTCATGTGTGAATCTGGGCTCAGTCCATGTACTGTTTGATGGCAGAGATCATACCAACTTATCACTATCCTGATCTCATTCAAATCCACAGGGTTACTTATTATAGTAGGTGCCTTGCTGTATCATGTCCTAGTTATAATCTGCCTTACCCCATCCTATGGCTTGAAAGAATACTGCAAAATTTTGCTTTAATATTACTGAGCAGATCGGGAAACATCCCAGGTTCAAAATCTAGCCTATGCTGTAGTGTCTGCTCTAAGTAACTATGTTACAATTGGCCATACTGGTGTAAGAACACATACAAGGGACAATTTTATTAACACGTACTTCAGTTCATGTCTGACATTGATGCTCCAGTAAACACATTTTATTGGTTTGTATGTTTTATACTAATAAATTATCAGCGCCTATATCAAGAACTATCAAGCTAGAGGTAGAATGTTGAGCTATGGGCTAAAACTCCATCCACCTTAACTAACAAAGTACTTCAGCATCAGAGGAGCAGGAAGGCTGACGTTTCGGGCCTAGACCCTTCTTCAGAAATGGGGGAAGGGAAGGGGGATCTGAAATAAATAGGGAGAGAGGGGGAGGCGGATAGAAGATGGATAGAGGAGTAGATAGGTGGAGAGGAGGCAGACCAGTCAAGGAGGCGGGGATGGAGCCAGTAAAGGTGAGTGTAGGTGGGGAGGGAGGGAGGAGATAGGTCAGTCCAGGGAGGATGGACAGGTCAACGGGGAGGGATGATGTTAGTAGATAGGAGAGAGGAAAGTAGCTTGTAAATGTGGACAACTCTGAACAGTGGAAAAGGTGAGAATATCTCTGACAGCACCATGCTACAATGTCATAACTACAGCATGGGTCAGCAGCTTACCTGATAAACATACAGTGTATACTTCAAGCAACTGGTCATGTCTGAATGTCAAATGGGAGCAGTCCTTGCTAGGGTAATATGGAACTACTATTAATCAGGCAGCAACATTGCTGTCACTCAGGCGACTGCAATCCAGGAATTTGGTCATGGCTAGCCAGAAATTTGGTTATACCAGAGCACAGGGATCAGTGTTCTTACAGTCTGAAGAGGGGTATAATTCCTTCTGCAATGAGGTAGAGAGAATAGAATGGTTTGAGTACAAGTGAGAAATGATAAAGGCAAACAATCACTCGAGGAAGGGCTCCACACTTTTAACAGTAAACACACAGTAGGATGGAAAATAAAGGGAAAAATAAAGTGAGTTTGTCAGAAAGGCATGGTCACGACCAGAAGGAAATTTTAACCTACATGTTGGCTGGAAATGTTGAATGGGCAAAAATAATCAAGATGAAGAATTCATAGAATGTTGTCAGGATAGTTTCATAGAACGGTATGTTCTGGAGATGACCAGAGACAGTGCTACACTAGATCTGTTATTGTGCAAGGATTAATTAATTATCTCATGGTGAAGGTGCCACAAGGTAAAAGCGGCTATAATATGATTGGATTTTACAATCAATTTGAGGAAGAGGAGAGTGTATCCAAGATTTTTGTTTAAATTTAAATAAGGGTAATGATGAGGGCATGAAAGCAGAACTGTTAAAATGAATTGGCAAATTAGGTTACAGGATCAATCAATAGAGATTCTGTGGCAGGCAATCAGATGCAGATTTCAGAATACACATAATAGATAAATTCCAACAATAAGAAACATTTCAAGGGACCGAATTTTAAAAATAGTATCACATTTAAAGAGAGGTACACAATCATGCAAGGACAGGTGGAAGGTCAAAAGGTTGGACAGTATAAAAAAGAAAAGCAAAAAATGACTGCAGAATTCAAAAGGATCTAAAAATTGACTGGGAGAAAGCAAGCCAGAAACACAAAGAAGAAACCCAGGGAAGAACACAACCACGAGAGAATTGGTACTGAGAAAATTATTGGATCAATATATAATGAGTGGTGTACTGCAGGGATCAGCGCTCGTATGTCAGCCATTAATGATTGAAATAAATGACCTGAAGTGATCGTTGCCAAATTTGCTGGTTACACATACGTGGGTTAAGTAAGTTGTGAAAAGATCATAAGGAGGCTACAAAAAGATGGATACGTTAAGTGAGTCAGCAAAGACCTGGCAAATGGAGTACAATGTGAAAAAATGTGAAACAATCCATTTTGGCAGGAAGAATATCGAAGAAATGTATTATGCAAATAGTGTGAGAGCGCTGAGATGCAAAGGGGTCTTGATAAATGGCTTACAAAAAGCTGTTATGCAGGTATGGTAGTGGTTCAGCCGTCAGAGCTCGAACTATATTAAAACTGATTAAACATTGCCAACATTACTGCTCCTTGATCTGCCCAGCAGGACAATTCATTTGACAATTTTTCAAATATAGTTCAGTAGGAGAAGGAGGTGGTAATCTTTTATTTTAATTGACCAGTCCTTGTGTATCATGGCACAATTGATCCACTGCTATAATGGGGGGTTTCGGGCTATGGAGTAGGAAGTAAGGTGAGAACTTCTACATTAAGCAATTCAAAGGAAAATATTATGAGTTTGAGACACTTTGAGATACAGTGAGTGGCTGAACATAGAAAACATAAACAGTGTTGAAAAATCAAAACCATGTGTGCTTCTAGTACCAAATTTGCTTTATTTACCACAGTAAAGGAAAATGTTGACAGCAGGTGTAAAATGCCTGTGTAAGAGTATTAATAAAATAGTTTTGAGAATCTCACAATTAATGTAATCTATATCTATATCTTGCCAACCATGCCACCCATCAGACACTGCATGGTGCAAGCCTTGAATTAGTTATCCTTACACAACATTACACACTTACTCCTATGGGAAAAAAAATGCACTGCAATAGTTAATGGGTAAGTGTGAATGAATCATGTGGAGAAGATTATGCACAGGCTGAAATGTGTTTTATGTTTATACTACTTGAGGGATTTGGATTAACCTATATAAACATCAGCATCTTCTTGATGTGTTGCTCCCTTGACTTGTTAACTGACCATTGCTATTTCCTTTTAAACATATTCCCAATTTTCTCCCCTCTCCTTCTGAAGGCACTGACTGACTCATACACAATTTTAGTTCCACATGTGTTGGCAGTTACCCTAAGCCTCCAGTCAACTGGCTTTTTTTCAGCAGGCAAGTGAAATAAAAGCAAGACTGTAATTCCTTGTAATCTAGAATAAAAGGAAAAATCATGCAACACACCCATGCACATTTGAAAAAAAATTTATTGTTCCTTGTGGAAAACTTTCAGCTTTTTTAAAATTTATTTTACATGTTAACCTTGAAAAAGTGTGTTGACAGGCCAATCTTATATTCTGATAGATTTACAACAATGATACCCAGGCTTCAGGAGTTAAGTTTTGAGGAGCGATTACACAAATTAGGTCAGTTTTCTTTAGATTTTAGAAGGTTAAGGGGTGACCTGATTGAAGTCTTCAAGATATTAGCAGTAAATGACTGGGTAGGTCAAGGTAAATGATTTCCACTAGTTGGAGGCATAGGGTCAGACCATTCAGAATGGGGTGTTAGGAAGCACTTTTACACACAAAACTTTATTATACAAATGGCAGTTGATGCTAGATCAGTTGTTAATTTTAAATCTGAGGTATTTCTTTTTGTTAGACAAAGCTGTTAAGGAAGATGGGCCTGAGCCAGGTATGTGGCATTGGGCCACAGATCAGCCATGATCTCATTGAAAGATGGAACAGGTTAGAGGGGCTAAATAGCCTACTGCTGTCCCTATTCCATGGAGCAGCCAATACCATTGAGAACAACCTTGCCTTTACCAACTGTGAATGTTTTTTTTAAAATTAATTCGTGTGTATCTCCTGCAAAATTAGACCATTCATTGATTTTGAATTGCATCTGATAGGATGCTGATGAAACACATTCTTGACCCATGCAGCTATGGTGTGGGTACTGTGATGAAGGTCAGGTTTAAAGAGCCATCTATTTTTTTCCTTTGAACCAAGCCTTCATGTTGCTTGCTGAAATGGAAAGGCATGATTGTGGTCTGCCTCAAAATGTTACTCCCAGGGAGCAGCTTCAACCTGCAGTTCATTCCTTGCATTCTCCCAGTAGCTTGACAATGTGAGAATGATATTACTTCTAAAAGCTTCATAAAAGCTCCTGGTTGTTGTGGTCATGCTTCAATTGCCACAGTTATATATCATATGCCTGTGGGAATTCATCCTGTGTGCCTGCTTTTGTTCAGACTTTTGCCACCACAAGGAAAATTTACTGCATGAAAAATAATCCACTGGTCACCTGCCTTATGCAGGAATTTGCATCACAGTGTGAGTTCCTCAACGTCTCTCCAATAACAATGCAAAAACAAGAAAGGATTGAGGGACAGATTGAGTCTCAGAACCATGAGTAATGGGTGATTACCAGGTCCAGTTAGCAACAGGTCATCATCTAGGAGGCAGATTTCATTCTTACCTATGTCTCTGCTTTGTTCTCTGCCATCAAACACTGTGACCCGTGTAACACCTTCTGCGATGTTAGCTCCTCTTCTGTGAATCGCTCTCCTGTGCATGTGATAATCCTACCTCAGGACATCATTGCTTCCAAGAATGCTTGGCAGTCTTGCTCATCTGATATACTGTCAAATGCATACAGCCTGCTTCCTATCCTGATCTTGTCATTTCAACCAGCTCCAAAAGATTTGTAAAAGCTATCTCAACATAAAACTCTCTGCCATATGTTTACCTGAGGGAGCTGAGACTCCAGCTGTAATAACTGAGCTTTCAGTCAGATTGGGCAGTCACAGCTTTAAATACCCACATGAGCCGTGGGTTCATCTCTGTTTCACAGGCAGGATTTACAAGCTTGAGAAACTTATACTAGAGACGTTAAATTATGTTTCATTGACTTTTAAATTTAATACGGCCTAATTATTCTCTCATAAGGACAGTAACTGCTGTGATAATTAACCAGTACCTGCACTAATTAAAGTCCTGTTTAGGACAAACATTCAAAAGCACTGCTGATGAAGCTGAAAATAGATACATTGAGGCCAGAATGCATTTGCAATCCTTAGGCCACTATTTTAACCATTCGTCTGGTCCAAATCCATGCCTCTTTGAGGGATTAAAAGCTCCCCACTCCATTTCAGGGCTTTATTAAAAATGTGTGTCCAAGTAATAGAGACAATGCCTGACTATTTTCAGAAAAGGAGGCAATTTTAATCATTGTAATTAATAGGCATGTTATCATTACCATCAGTGGTAGTGAAATGCAGTGTTCGATCAAATAGAGATTATCCGGATAAAAGTAAAATAGTTCAAAGTATTCGGCATGGATTTCAAAAGGAGTGGTCACATTTTTCAAATGTTGGGAACCAGGAGGAGGTGGTGTGAAAATATTATGGGTCTATTCCTGATCCTGAGGAAGTGGACCCCCTGCCTGCCCTGCTCCATTGCTCTTTCCCCACATTTGCTGCACATTTTTGGCTTTGTCCTTCAAGCTGCTGGATTTCCACAGCTGAGAGTCAGCTGTTGACATGACTCTGTTGCTAATGAGATTTCTACCAGAAAAGGGCTAAGTTGGGTTTAGGTGGTTGTTTGTGTTCTCTGTTTTGTATCTTTTTCAGGTGGAAAATTGAAAATCCTCCCTTTCCATAACAGATATCTCTCAAGTCCTTCTCTCCAGGAATGAATTTGATTCTCTCTTGAACCCATTAAGTTCTTTGTAATTTTTAAATTACAAATTCCTTCTACCATCATAATCCAAACCTGTTGATTTTTTTCAAAAAAGAAGCAATTCCAGCAGTTGGTAATGTCATTTTTTTTAACGTTGAGATTTAATCATTTTGTTTAGATTTGGAAGTTGCTTGTATGAGGCAAAACAAGTATTGATTATATTGCGTCTTGGATATGTAGATATATCGATTCTGAGAAAGATGTATGGAATTGTTCATTCGTTTCATTGTAAATAACAGTAAATTTCTGTATATATTACTGTACAGTGCACCTCTGCTTTGCCATTAAACATAACTATTGTTTGATGTTTGCAGGACATTAGGTTCATTTAATAATTTTACTTGACAGTGATGTGACATCAAAGAGTGCTTTATCTGCCAGTATGCTTACTATTCTCAATTGAGCCAACTGCACTTGAGGCTAAATATTGAATAGTTGCAACCAATTAGTCATAGACTCAAAAGAAAACAAGGGGGAAAATATTATGTTTTCTCTTTGAAGTGACACCATGTTCAAGAATTCATAGCTTCCAAACAAAGAGTTGCTCATTCCTATCTTTTACACGTTATAACATAATACTGCTAACTACATTTGAGAATCCAACAATTATATACTTTCATAAACCTACTTTGTAAACTAGTAATAAATGCAAAAGTGTTGAATGCCCCATAGATCTAGAAGTGTCAGGTGGCACTATGTGCTTTTAAGAGGGACTTGTTTTATCCAGTTTCTCTTTAAAAGACTTGTTGTCAACCCAGAGTACCAAGGTGTCTGGTTGATGGAAAACAGAGTAAATAGCTTTGGGTTTTTTTTTAATTAGACAAAAGAGGCATGATTGGATGGATTCAGGCTCAGACAGATCCAAGGTTTTAGTTCTGTTTTCTGTTGTTAAAGTTGGGGTTTTGGAGTTGAAGCTGCTAGATATAGGTCTCTCTCTGCTGCTGCAGAAAGTTTGAATTCTCTCTCTGCTGCGAGACTGTTTCTTTCAGCATTTCATTCTGCTGGTCTAGAGTGAGAAGACAGCATGTGAGAGTAACACCGTTTTGCTGAATTTGCCTTTGCCGAGGGTGTATTTATGAGATAGTGCTACATTGGAACAGTTCATGAGTAGTAGTTAAATAACATATTATTTTGTTAAGTATTTTGATAGAGTTAACATTAAGTCAATTCTTTTCTAGTTTGTAGGGTAAGAATAAAGCATGTTTTGCTTAAAACTTAGTAGTTTGACCAATCCATATCTAGATTGCAGTGCCTTACTCTTGCCTTTAAGTAAGATAAAAGTTAAGATGTGGGCTATCTCCTTGATGTGTTTTGAAGGGGTTTGGTCTGGTCCATAACAATCAGTAGAGCATGAAACAAAATTATCCTTTCAGTTCTGTGACCTTTCATCAGAATTGTGCCATTCAATAAGGAATGAGCGCAAACAATCTTCACAGGTTTGTATGTTGTGCTCCTCATGGAGCAACGGGGTCACCTATCACTGGGTTCATATCATTATTTGTACATTAATACAGCAGGACAGATGCAGAGAGCAGTTAGTAAAGTGTACAGTGTGTACATGTTCTCGGTTTTTTTAGTAGGGACACAAAGTACAAGAGCAAGAAAGTCATGTATAACTTGTATAAGATACTTGTTGGAGTATTGTGTACAGGTCTGGGAGCCAGATTGCATGAAAAATGTGCATGGGGAGAGTGCAGAAGAGATTTACAAGAATGATTCCTTGAATGAGAAAATTCAGTATGAAGATAAAGGGAAGAAGTTGGGACTATTCTCCTTTGAGCGAAGAAGTCTGAGAGGAAATTTGATAGAGGATTTCAAAATCATAAGTGGTCTGGATAGAGAAGATTTGGAGAAACTGTTGCCTCTTGAAAATGGAACAAGAATGAGAGGGTTTAGATTTTAAGTGGTATGCAAATGAAGCCAGGGTGATGTGAAAAAAAGACACTTTTTAATTGAGCAAGTTGTTAGGATATAAGATGCACCGTCTGGAAAAGCACCGTCTGGAAATGTAGACAAGGCAGGTTCATTTGAGGTGTTCAAGTGGGCATTGGATGATTATTTGAATACATTTAGTATGCAAGTGTATGGGGGAAAAGCAAGAGATTGGCACGAGGCAATGATGTTCATTTGAAGAGTTGGTAAAGACAAAATGTGTTGGATTTGCACCATCATAATTCTGTGATCCTGAATGAATTAAATTGACGGCAGGCTGGGAAGGCCATCCATGGGTTTTCTGCCACAGAATTGTGCACATTAAGAAGTTGGTGGTGTTCCCATTTATGCTATAGTTGGGGGTAGGATTAGAACATAGAACATAGAACATTACAGCGCAGTACAGGCCCCTCGGCCCTCGATGTTGCACCGACCTGTGAAACCAATCTGAAGCCCATCTAACCTACACTAATCCATTATCATCCATATGTTTATCCAATGACCATTTAAATGCCCTTAAAGTTGGTGAGTCTACTACAGTTGCAGGCAGGGCATTCCACACCCTTACTACTCCATGAGTAAAGAACCTACCTCTGCCATCTGTCCGATATCTATCACCCCTCAATTTAAAGCTATGTCCCCTCGTGCTAGCCATCACCATCTGAGGAAAAAGGCTCTCACTGTCCACCCTATTTAGTCCTCTGATCATCTTGTATGTCTCTATTAAGTCACCTCTTAACCTTCTTCTCTCTAAAGAAAACAGCCTCAAGTCCCTCAGCCTTTCCTCACAAGACCTTCCCTCCATACGAGGCAACATCCTGGTAAATCTCCTCTGCACCCTTTCCAATGCTTCCACATCCTTCCTATGATGTGGTGACCAGAACTGCACACAATACTACAAATGCGGCCGCACCAGAGTTTTGTACAGCTGCAACATGACCTCACGGCTCCGAAACTCAATCCCTCTACCAATAAAACCTAACACAATGTATGCCTTCTTAACCTATCAACCTGGGTAGCAACTTTCAGGGATCTATGCACATGGACACCGAGATCTCTCTGCTCATCCACACTACCAAGAATCTTACCATTAGCCCAGTACTCTGTATTCCTGTTACTCCTTCCAAAGTGAATCACCTCACATTTTTCTGCATTAAACTCCATTTGCCACCTCTCAGCCCAGCTCTGCAGCTTATGTATGTCTCTCTGTAACCTGCAACATCCTTCCGCACTATCCACAACTCCACCGACTTTAGTGTCATCTTCAAATTTACTAACCCATCCTTCTACGCCCTCATCCAGGTCATTTATAAAAATGACAAAGAGCAGTGGCCCCAAAACAGATCCTTGTGGTACACCACTAGTAACCGAACTCCAGGATGAACATTTCCCATCAACCACCAGCCTCTGTCTTCTTACAGCTGGCCAATTTCTGATCCAAACCACTAAATCACCCTCAATCCCATGCCTCCGTATTTTCTGCAATAGCCTACCATGGGGAACCTTATCAAAAGCTTTACTGAAATCCATATATACCACATCAACCACTTGACCCTCATCCACCTGTTTAGTCACCTTCTCAAAGAACTCAATAAGGTTTGCGAGGCACGACCTACCCCTCACAAAACCGTGTTGACTATCCCTAATCAGATTATTCCTTTGTAGATGATTATAAATCCTATCTCTTATAATCCTTTCCAACATTTTACCCACAACCGAAGTACGGCTCACAGGTCTATAATTACCAGGGTTGTCTCTACTCCCTTTCTTGAACAAGGGGACAACATTTGCTATCCTCCAGTCTTCTGGCACTATTCCTGTAGACAATGATGACAAAAAGATCAAAGCCAAAGGCTCTGCAATCTCCTCCTTAGCTTCCCAGAGAATCCTAGGATAGATCCCATCCGGCCCAGGGGACTTATCTATTCTCACACTTTCCAGAATTGCTAACACTTCCTCCTTATGAATCTCAATCCTGTCTAGTCTGATAGCCTGTATCTCAGTATTCTCCTCGACAACATTGTCTTTTTCACGTGTGAATACTAATGAAAAATACTCATTTAGCACCTCTCCTATCTCTTCGGACTCCACACACAACTTCCCACTACTGTCCTTGACTGGCCCTAATCTTACTCGAGTCATTCTTTTATTCCTGACATACCTGTAGAAAGCTTTAGGGTTTTCCTTGATCCTACCTGCCAAAGACGTCTCATGTCCCCTCCTGGCTCTTCTTAGCTCTCTCTTTCGGTCCTTCCTGGCTAACTTGTAACTCTCAAGTGCCCTAACTGACACTTCCTGCCTCATTTTTACATAAGCCTCCTTCTTCCTCTTGACGAGAGATTCAACTTCTTTAGTAAACCACGGTTCCCTCACTCGACCACTTCCTCCCTGCCTGACAGGTATCAATGACACGCAGTAGCTGTTTCTTGAACAAGCTCCACATTCCAATTGTGCCCAGCCCCTGCAGTTTCCTTCTCCATCCTATGCATCCTAAATCTTGCCTAATCGCCTCATAATTGCCTTTCCCCCAGCTATAACTCTTGCTATGCGATATATACCTATCCCTTTCCAATGCTAAAGTAAATGTAACCGAATTGTGGTCACTATCACCAAAGTGCTCACCTACCTCCAATTCTAACACCTGGCCTGGTTCATTACCCAATACCAAATCCAATGTTTCCTCGGCTCTTGTTGGCCTATCTACGTACTGTGTCAGGAAACCCTCCTGCACACATTGGACAAAAACTGACCCATCTAAAGTACTCGAACTATAGCGTTTCCAGTCAATATTTGGAAAGTTAAAGTCCCCCATAACAACTACCCTGTTTCTTTCACTCCTATCCAGAATCGTCTTTGCAATCCTTTCCTCTACATCTCTGGAACTTTTCAGAGGCCTATAGAAAACTCCCAACAGGGTGACCTCTCCTTTCCTGTTTGTAACCTTAGCCCATACTACCTCAGTAGATGAGTCCTCATCAAACGTCCTTTCTGCCACCATAATACTATCGTTGACTAACAATGCCACACCTCCCCCTCTTTTACCACCTTTCCTGATCTTACTGAAACATCTAAACCCCGGAACCTGCAACAACCATTCCTGTCCCTGCTCTATCCATGTCTCCATATCCATGGCCACAACATCGAAGTCCCAGGTACCAACCCATGCTGCAAGTTCACCCACCTTATTCCGGAGGCTCCTGGAAGTAGACACACTTCAAACCACCTTCCTGCCTGCGGGTACAGTCCAGTACTCAGCTTGGGTATAGACTGCTGGGGGAGAACGGATGTTGATAGTTCAGATTAAGTGATCAGAATGTGCGAATAACAGAACAATGGCGTGTCTAACTTACAGACTGTCCCACTGGGTTGAGGGGAAGGGAGAGGGGACATGGTGAGAGACCACATGCAGGTTCCTGTTATCTCAACTTTGAACCTTGGGTCTGCTGGTATCCATGCTTACTCAACTGCCCCCATCTCACTTTCTCTTATCTCCTTGTTTTATGTCACAATTAATAATGTACTGACTGTTATTGTTGTGATAAAACATGAAAGAGATCAAACATAAGTACAACACTTTTATTTCAAGACTACAATGCATTTTAATTTTAACCCTACTAATATTAGTTTTCTCATCCTAACTTTCGACTGATTCAGCTTGATCATAATCACCAAACCATGACTTCGAATCAATGTCCCAGACCTCCATCACCATCCCATGCATGAACTAATCCACCAGGATCAGCAGTGGCAAAGTATCATTTTTGAAGGCAGTTGCACTGGGAGTCCTCGAGATTGACTGTGAGCCTCATGGCAGCAGATTAAAATGGGAAAAAAAAACCCTTTGTTCATTATTGTTCTAAAAGTTCAATGCACTATTCTCCACCCCACCTAACAATGTAATAAGGTATTAGGCTGGCAAACACAGAATAGCTCTGGACCTCGAAGGAGGCAGATATAGCATCTAAGTTTCCCTCATATTCTTTGTAAAATGATGATCATACCAATATAACTCGTATCTGCAGATTTAATGCAATAAATTTCATCTTGTTTAGGATAAGGGCACATTGGACTGCCTCGTGGTTTTCCTCTACTACATGAGACAGAGCAGGTCCTGTAGATCTCAACCATAAAGAAGATGATGAAAGCAAATCTACCTTATGCTGACCAAGGGTCCAGCTAGTTCATACAAAATGGCACCATCAGTGGTCATCTGAAGATTTAGTTTAACTGCATAATTACAATGTTTACCACATGCTGTTCCCCCATGCGCCCCTCAGCCAATGAATCAGCACTCACTAAGGTCGAACACCACTTGGAAGAAGTATTGAGGGTAGGAAGGGCACAGACTGTACTAGGGTATGGGAGTCACCAAGCCAAACACTGAGAGTTGCATGGTAGCAAACTTCTGTCGAGCTGACCAAGAGGATGGACCTGCTGGACGGGGTCTGCAACAGATGGTAAAGGAACCAACAAGAAAGAAAAATATGCCTATCTCATTCTACATTTGTTGCAGAAGCATCTGTCTATGGATGATGATGGGATAGTGTAGGGGGATGGGCTTAGATTCGTTCACAGGGCGGCGCAACATCGAGGGCCGAAGGGCCTGTTCTGCGCTGTATTGTTCTATGTTCTATGTTCTATGTTCTATGACTGTTTTGGAAGGAATAGCCACTGTACAGTCCTCATGGGACTGTCTTTACATGAAGGACACCATCCATTGAAATATGTGGCATTAGCGTCAAGATCGGTATGATAGATTCAGAACTGATGGGATAGATTCAATACTGGGCTGCCATCAGGTGACATTGGACCGCAACAGAACTGTATTCAGCAACACTCTGTACCTCATCCCATACTCTAGCATTACCAGGGGATTAACCCTGGTTCAATGAAGAGCTCAAGTTTGTAGGAGCAGTGTCAAGCACACCTTAAAATAGGGTGTTAATCTACAGCATGTCAACAGCAGGAGTACAGCAGAAGCAGTATGTAATAAAAAAGGCTAAGCAATCCCACAACTAACTGATCAAATCAAAGCTCCACTGTCCTATCCAATCCATTTGTAAATGATGGTGGGAAATTAATCAACAGGTCTGAAGAGGATGATCCTCAATTGATTTCCATCCTCACTGATGGGTTTGCCTGAAACATCAGCGCAAAAGACAAAGCGAAAACAATTGGAACTGCTTCAGTCAGAAGAGACAAACAAATGTTGCAAATTGGCTTTTCCTGAGGTTGTTAGCCTCATAGATAACAGTTTTTGACTAATTTGATTCATTCCATGCGATACCGAGAAAAGGAAGAGGTTGTGGATATAGCAAACACTGCAGAATTGAAAAACATCTCATTTAAATTGTTGAAGACTATTTCTCCATAACAAACCCTTGCCGTTAGTCCAGTTGTTCTAATACAGCTGCAATATAGGCAATATTCCACATTGCCAGGTAGATGACAATGTATGGCCCAGCCACAAAATGCAGGATAAATCCAATGTGGCCCCATCAGAGTACTCTCAGTCATGTCATGCAACATGATAAAAGGAATTGTCAAAAGTGGCAGTTTTCCACTTTGTCAGGTAGATGTCAGTGTTGCAGCTGCACAGGAGCAGCTTTGTTAGGGCAGGGCATGTTCTGGAGTCCCAGTCTTCAATATGATTGCTGGATCTTTGTCAGGACCCATAGACTTTTGCAGTATCCAATGCCTCCAGCCATTTCTTGAGGGCAGTCAGTTAGCTCGGTTGGCTAGATGGGTGGTTTGCAATGCACAGTGATGCCAACAGCATGGGTTCACTTCTTGCTGATGTTACCATAAAGGGCTGTCCTTCTCAACTTCAGATCTCACTTGAGGCGTTGTGATCCTCAAGTTAAACTACCATCAGTTGTCTCTCTATCTATTGTAGGAGCAGCCTAAAGGTCTGTCATTTTTTGATACCTAATGCTTAGTTAAACAAATTGGCTAAAAACTGGTATCTCTGATCCTGGCACCCCTGGAGGAGGCCTGTCTCTTGTCTGCCTCTCTGTATTCTTCCTAAAAAGTGAATCAATTCACATTTGCTTACCTTAAATTTCATCTGACACTTGTCTGCATATTTCACTGACTTAATTATGTCCTTTTGAATTCCCACACTAAAGTTGACTTTGCTTCCAAGTTTTGTGTCATGTGAAAATTTTGAAATTTGACCTTGTTCCGCAAGGTTTAGGCCATTAATATGTATCAGGAAAAGAAGGAGTTCCTAACACTGATACCTGAGGAATTCCGCTCCCAGTCTTCTTCCAGTGCAAAATAACCCATTACCCACTATTTGCTTTTGTATCGTTCAACCAGTTTTGGTATCCACATTGTTACTGTCATTTCTTGTTCATGAGCTTTAACTTAGCTAATGAGTCTGTTGTGTGGCACTTTATCAAGTGCCCTTTCAAGTCCATGTACACCAAACCAACAGCATTATCACCAATCCTCTCTGTTACCTCATCAAAACTTCACAGTCATTCAACATCGTCTGCTTTTAACAAATCTGTATTAACCAGTATTTGCCTTAATGATTATTCACTGAATTACAATCTCTAGAAACTTCCCACCACCAAAGTTAAACTGACAGGTCTGAGGCAGCTGGACTTGTCTTTATTCTTCTTTAGAACAATTTTCCAGGCTGCCAGTGTCACTCTTAGAGGTCTAAGGAGGATTTTAAAATTATAGTTGTGCCTCTATAATTGCCATTTTTATTTTTCTCAGCATGTTTGGATGTATCTCATCTGGTTCTGGAGCTTTAAGTTCAGAAACCTTATCCAATTTTAAATCTTCCAGATGTCTAACCTCTTGCTTTTTAACCATGAAATGAGCAGCAATTTCTTTGTTGGTAATGACAGATGTAAGATATGCATTTAATACTTCAGTCAAGCATTTTGTCTCCATGCATAAATCCCTTTCTTGGCCCTAAATTGGTCCCAATTCTCCTTTTAATACTCCTTTATTATTTATATCTTTACTATCGACTTTTCATTTTAGCTGCCAGACTGTTTTCCTCTTTTTCTTTCTTCAATTTCTTATTTTTTTTTCCCTTTTACTCTGAATCTTTCTCTAACTAAAATATATTAACATATTTAAATTAACAATTGATCTAATGCCAGTTACCATTTGCAGAGGAGTTACAAACTCCCAGTACCCTTTGAAGAAGTCATTCATACTTCCACTCCTGAAAGGTCTGGCTCAAATTTTTATTCTGTTCTCACATCCTTGACTCTCCAACCAATTTCCCTACCTGTTCCTCTTATTTTAGTGATCAAATTAGCCTTTAAATTAAAAATTCCACAGATTAAAGTTTTAGGTTGTGTAGTCTTGGCTTTTTTTTGTTTAGCATCCACATATCATTCTGACAAGAGATAAAAGGTACTGCAGATGCTGGAGAATCAGAGAGAACAAGGTATGGGGCTGGATGAACACAGCAGGCCAAGCAGCATCATAGGAGCAGGAAAGCTTGACGTTTCGGGCCTAGACCCTTCATCAGAAATGGGGGAGGGGAAGAAGGTTCTGAAATAAATAGGGAGAGAGGGGGAGGCGGATAGAGGATGGATAGAGGAGAGGATAGGTGGAGAGGAGGCAGACAAGTCAAAGAGGTGGGGATGGAGCCAGTAAAGGCGAGTGTAGGTGGGGGTGGTAGGGAGGAGATAGGTCAGTCCAGGGAGGACGGCCTGTTTTTCCTCTCACCTATCCCCTCCTCCCACCTCAAGCCCCACCCCCATCTCCTATCTACTAATATGATCCCGCCCCCTTGACCTGTCCGTCCTCCCTGGACTGACCTATCTCCTCCCTACCCCCCCACCTACACTCACCTTTACTGGCTCCATCCCTGCCTCTTCGACTTGCCTGCCTCCTCTCCACCTATCCTCTCCTCTATCCATCCTCTATCCGCCTCCCCCTCTCTCCCTATTTATTTCAGAACCCTCTTCCCCTCCCCCATTTCTGATGAAGGATCTATCATTCTGACAAACCTAGTCACGTTCACTCCACAGCTAATCTATCCATCATAAGATGTAGTGCCCAGAACTGCTCAGTTTATAAATTGCAGAATCTAACCAGAGCTTTGTATTGCTGAATCATGACTTCTACTAGGTTATGTTTTAGACCCATGGATATGATGGTCAGTGTTCCATTAGCTTTTTTTGATTATTTTCTGTACCTTTCATGGCATATTAATGAACTACGATATTTGACCCCAGAAGTATTATTGGACATCCATGGTTCATGTTTTTCACCATTGGGAAGAAACTTGTTCTTTCCTTTTTAGTGCCAAAATGGATGATTTCCCGTTTGCTGACATTGTGATCCATTGATCACAGTTTATTTAATCTCACAAAATATTTTTATAATATTATGCTTCCATTTACATGCCAACTTTCTTTGCTTTATCGTCAAATTTGTTTTTGAGACTTTTTATTCCATCGTATAAATTGTGAATAAATGCAGTAAATAGTTATGACCCCAACAAAAATCTTTGCAGGAAGTCATTAATCCCATTCTGTCAATTATAGTTCCCTCCAATTATCACTATTCTGTATCACTTGCCTCTCAGCCAATTTCCAAATCTGGACAATAATTCAATTCTATGAGCATCATTGGAGTCTCTGAACCAAGCAGTTGAGTAAGCCATGTGAGTGGTGTTTATATTCAAGTTCAGAAGGATTTCTATTCCTGGAGGGGCATACAAGATTTTCCTGAGGCTTAAGGGAGCAATAGCCAAGGTTTGAAGAGATGTGCACACATGTCGAAAGATATTTCTGACATTTAACCATCTAAAATTGTGCAGTTTATCAGCACAAAACACCAGCCAGTGTTTCAAACTGACTATTCAAACAGTTAAAGAAATAGCTTTGAAGGAAACCTGAAGCTGTTAAGAAAGAATTCAAGCCTCCAATAACAGGGGTAGATCAGGCTCACCACTCAATCATTTTTAGGACAAATTCTGATCTTATTGAATTGAAAATCATGAGAACTGTGTTCCTGATGTTCTGATATGTACAGGCTGCATGTAATGGCTCCAATAGCAAACCACAGAAGACTGGCTTAGTCCCAAGCCCTCACCGAGCTAATGTCACTCTAGCATCATTTCATCCAAAATGACTATTTGAAAAGAGTACAGAAAGTATTTATCAGAATGATTACTTGAATAAAGGACTTATGGATTGACTGGAGAAACTGGAGTTGCTTTCTTTAGGGAAGAAAAGATTGAGAGGTGGTTTCATAGGAATATTACAAACCCTGAGTTGTATGGACAAAGCATGTGGGCAAAACCGGCCCGTTTGGTGGAAGGATTGAGAGCCCAATGTTCTCTACAAGGTGTTTGCTAAAAGAACCAAATACAACATGAGGATCAAATGTTTCTATGCAGTTAATGGTTAGGATTTCAAACGCACTCCCTGAATGTGTGACAGATTTAATAATGTTTTTCGAACAAAGGGAAAAAGGAATGGGTAATTATCTGAAGAGAAACCTTTGCAGACCTGTCTGGAAAAGGTGCATGAGTAGGACCAGCTGAGTGTTCTTACAGAGAGTAACCATGGACATGACAGGCCATTACTCTTCGTCTGTGTTGTGACCATTTTATGAATCTGATTCTGAGCATAAGAATCTGAAATAAAAGCAGAAAATGATGGAAATATTCTATTGGTCAGGCAGCATTGGTAGACAGAGAAAGAGTTAGTGGCATGGGTTTTAATGTATCCAATCTGGATTGATTAGAGGTTTGAAGGAAGGTTGGTGTTTTGGTAAGGCATAGGGCATTTGAATATTGGGTGTAGAGTTCCAGCAAGTGCAAGAACACCATATATTGTTTCCCCACCCTGATAGTCATGGTTTTCAGCTAGCTGGGAAACAGGTCTGTTAAAGGTGCAAGGTAAGTTCAGGCTTGGGGGTAGTGGGGACATGGGCAGAGTGATCTCATGGCATACTTGGAACAGGCAGGTTAAACATTGAGAGCAAATTTGATGTTGGGGAGGAGATAGTTCGGTGTTGGAGAAAGTAGTTGAAGAATCTGTCATTTATAACTTATGTAACTGATGTATTCATAGCAATAGACAAAAATATTGTTTTTGTTACTTATTCAGATGTGGTTTCTTTATTCTGCTGGAAGGGTTATGACTAGTTTTAGCCACCAACTTAACTGCAGCTTTTTTTTAGAGAAAACTGTGTTTCAAAAATGACAAACAAGCTTTTTTTGAAACCAGTTTCAGATGTGCTTGTCCCAGTTCTCACATTGCGCAGTAAATTTAGATTATTCAGTACCCGTACAAATAACATTGGCAATGGATTTAAAATGTTTGTGTAGGAGTACTGTGCAATGGTGTAATTGATGAATTTCACATCTAGTTATCCATTAAACCACTGGCACAATGTCAGACATTGGTTTAATTTCACATGTCCGACTTCTGAAATCAGCCGCTGTAGAAGTTGGAGTCAAATCTTTTTCAAGCCTAGCTCCAATAAATCATTATAGTTTCCATTAACCATTGGTTTAAAGTCTAGTCTGGTTAATGTCATCAGGACAGAGATCCTCATGGTTTTCTAAAAGTCTATTTAAATAAAATTAAGAAATGGTAAGTCCAAATGGCTCATTGGAAATTTTCAGCTCCCTAAGCGCTGAAATTCCATCCGAAAACTTCTCTGTCCTCCTTTAAGAACCTCATTAAAAAACTGAGATAACAGGAACTGCAGATGCTGGAGAATCTGAGATAACAAGGTGTAAAGCTGGACAAACACAGCAGGCCAAACAGCAGAGATAAAAGGTACTGCAGATGCTGGAGAATCCGAGACAACAAGCATGGGGCTGGACGAGCACAGCAGGTCAAGCAGCATCATAGGAGCAGGAAAACTTGACGTTTCGGGCCTAAACCCTCTGATGAAGGGTCTAGGCCCGAAACGTCAGCCTTCCTGGTCCTATGATGCTGCTTGGCCTGCTGTATTCATGCAGCTCTACACCTTGTCATCTCATTAAAAGACTACCATCTTGAGTTCTTCAAGGGTATGACATCATTGCATTACTTTACCCAACTACTAATCTAGAGGCCTGGACCATTAAGCCAGAGACATGTCGCCAGAAAACTTCCAATTTTGTACAAAACTCCTATTTCACCCAGGTGGGTGAAGAGGACAGTGTTAGTTGGGTAGGGTGACATGTGGGAGGGGTGGCTGAGGTAAGGTATCAGGGGCTGGGTGAGGGATGGGGTAGCAGTTAGGCAGAGGTTTGGATGGTGGGTCAGGGGGTGGAGCGAGGGAGTCTGGAGGCTGGTGAATGAGGGGGTTGCTGGTTGAGAGAGTGGTTGGGTGATAGGTAGGTGGATAACAGAGTAGGGTGGCAGATGACTGAAGAAGTCGGGCAGGTGGTAAGTAAGGTGTGGAGTGGTAGGTGACCATGTGAGGAGGTAGAGTCCCACGTGAATGAGAGGACAGGGTTGGTCAGGAGGTTTCGAGATAACAAGGTGTGGGGCTGGATGAACACAGCAGGCCAAGCAGCATCATAGGAGCAGGAAAGCTTGACGTTTCGGGCC
Organism: Ginglymostoma cirratum; assembly: GCA_024137785.1. Lineage (NCBI taxonomy): Eukaryota > Metazoa > Chordata > Chondrichthyes > Orectolobiformes > Ginglymostomatidae > Ginglymostoma > Ginglymostoma cirratum. The sequence continues at coordinate 31,717,671 of JAHRHZ010000248.1, read as the reverse complement.
TAGACCCTTCATCAGAAATGGGGGAGGGGAAGAGGTTTCTGAAATAAATAAGGAGAGAGGGGGAGGTGGATAGAAGATGGATAGAGGAGAGGATAGGTGGACAGGAGACAGACAAGTCAAAGAGGCGGGGATGGAGCCAGTAAAGGTGAGTGTAGGTGGGGGGGTAGGGAGGAGATAGGTCAGTCCAGGGAGGACGGACAGGTCAAGGGGGCGGGATGATGTTAGTAGATAGGAGATGGGGGTGAGGCTTGAGGTAGGAGGAGGGGATAGGTGGGAGGAAGGACAGGTTGGGGAGGCGGAGGTGAGCTGGGCTGGTTTTGGGATGCGGTTGGGGGAGGGGAGATTTTGAAGCTTGTGAAATCCACATTGATACCATTGGGCTGCAGGATTCCCAGGCTGAATATGATTTACTGTTCCTGCAGCCTCCCGAAACGTCAAGCTTTCCTGCTCCTATGACGCTGCTTGGCCTGCTGTGTTCATCCAGCCCCACACCTTGTTATCTCGGATTCTTCAGCATCTGCAGTACCTTTTATCTCTGGTCAGGAGGTTTGATGTGGGGTGTCAGTTAGTGAAATTGGATTGGAGGGAGTTGGGTCTGGGGGCAATCACGTGTCCTGCAAAGGTTGGGTGGGTGACAATAATTGGGTGTTAGAAGCAGGGCCATGGGGAGGGTGTCAGAGTTGCATGGTTAGCTGTCTGTCATAGTTACTCAGGATTTATAGCAACTTTTATTACTGTAATTTTTCCTAGTTAACTATTCAGATAAATGAGTCAGAACTCTCTGCAATCTCTGACTGTCTCGCATGGGGTGGCATGGTGACTCAGTGGTTAGCACTGCTGCCTCACAGCACCAGGGACCCAGGTTCAATTTCAGCCTCGAGTGCCTGTCAGTGTGGAGTTTGCACATTCTCCCCGTGTCTGCATGGGTTTCCTCTGGGTGCTCCAGTTTCCTCCCACAGTCCAAAAGATGTGCAGGTTAAGTGGATTGGCCATGCTAAATTGCCCATAGTATTCAGGGATGTGTAAATTAGGGGGATGGGTCTGGGTGGGATGCTCTGAGGGTTGGTGTGGACTTGTTGGGCCGAAGGGCCTGTTTCCGCCCTGTAGGGATTCTATGATGATGATGATTCCATGATGAAAAAGCAATTGAAGTGTGGAGATCATTCTTGTTGATAGAGTAGAGGTGTTACTTAGTCATAGTCAGCCAATGTCCTAGACTTCTCCACCACCATCTCTGAAGATGCTCAGTGCAGTCTGTAGGTAACCAACCAGTGAGAAGGATGTAAGGAAAAATTGGCATAGGACATAGAGTGAGAGACCAAGATGCAAAAATTATCAAGTAATTTTTATGGACGATTTTAATTATTCGAATATACGTTGTGATAATGGAAGTGGAAAGGGTACGAATGGGCAAGAGTTCTCAAAATGTGTTGAGGAAAATATCCAACAGCACGAAATTTCTCGTCTACTGAGAAAGTGAGCGCTGCTAGATCTGGTTCTTGTGAATGAGGTGTGCCAAGTGGATCAAGTATCAGTATAAGAAGATTTATAAGTGATCATTGCTTCATAACGTTTAGGCTAACTATGGAAAAAGACAAAGTACAATCGCAGGGGAGAAAGCCAACTTAAATTCTGGTAGGAAGGATATGGGCTAAATAAATTGTAATTGTAGGTTCGCAGGAAGAATGGCATCTGATCAAAGGACTACCTTGAAAGAAGTGATCATTTAGGCATAGTCAAGGTATATTTTAACCAAGGGACATGGAAAAGAAAACAAATCCAAAGTTTCCTTGATGATGAAACAGAGTTTCAGATGGAGAAGAAAACCTGTTTTATGATGAACGTCAAGTTGATAATACAATTGAGAACCAGGCTAAATATAAAAGGTTCAGAGGGAAGTGAAAAAGCAAATAAGAGAATCAGAGTATGAAAGAGACTTGCAGCTCATATATAAAAGTGGATCCTGAATCTTCTTCAGGCACTTGAAGAAAAGATTCAAAGGAGGTGCACCAATTTTTTTTGGGCTGTCATGGGATGTGGGTATCACTGGTAAGGTTAACATTTGAGTCTCACCCCTAAAACTCTTGAATTTAGTGGCATGTTGGGCCATTTCAGAGGGCAGTTAGGAATCACCCACATTTCTATGGGTCTGGAGTCATATTTGGGCCAGACCAGGTAAGGATGAAGGGTTTCCTTCCCTAAAGGACATTAGTAAATCAGGTTTATAACAATTAGCAATTGCTGTCATGATTACCATTGCTTAGATTAGCTTTCAGTTCAAGATTTTTTATTAATTGAATTTAAATTTCACCAGCTGCCATGGTGGGGATTTGAATCTGTGTTCCCTGTGCTTTAGTCTGGATTTCTGGACTAAATTGGTAAGGAACCAGGACCAGATGCAACGTATCTGGATATTAATCGAAGTGCGAGAGCATTTTAGGGAGCCACTGGACTTAATCTTTGAGGCTTCAAATGAAGAAAACTGTTTTTACGTTGTGAGTGCTTAAGATCAAGAATACACTACCTGCGAGTGTGGCAGAGACAACGGAATCATTCAAAAGGGAATTAGATTGCAGGGAGAAAGTGGGGAAATGCCACAAGGTAAAACATGTGTAATCACAATGAACTCTGTGACTCTGCCCTTTTCCACTATTGGATATCATGTCACATTGGTATATAATATGGAGGAGGGAGTCATCCTGAGACTTATCAATATTGACAGTGAATCTCCATGAAATCTTAGGACATTGGATCAAATAGGGTAAGTAAACTTTTTACTGATTACAACCTATCTTCAACCACTCAATCCCCAAACTCAACTAATGAATCTATGCTTCCTAACTAAGCTGAAGCATTGACAACTGCCCTAACCCAGATGTGTTGAGTAGGGATCTATTCCAGCTTCTTCCTGAGGTCCCCAGAATCACAACATTTGAGTACTTATGCAGTTTTATTCACTCCATGTGATATCAAGCCATGTGTTTATGATCTGACAACTCTATGACTCGCTATGCCTCTATGACTGAAGGCACTTGGTACTCCAAAGGCTGTAGGATCCAAAGATGTCTTGACTATGCTGCTGAAGAATTATACCCAGATCTAGCTGCATTTCCAGCCATGCCATTTCAAAGCAACAGGAATATTAACAGCAGATAACAAGGT
>JAHRHZ010000248.1:31685622-31709509 GCA_024137785.1 Ginglymostoma cirratum | reverse complement strand
TGACTCTTCATGGATGCTGCCTGACCTGCTGTGATCTCCAGCATTTGTTGTTTTTGTCCCCACTTCTGACCTTGGGATGGAGGGAAATTAATTGAAGTAGTCAAAAATAGTTCAGTCTTGGACACTACTCTGAGGAGCTCCTGCAGAAACATTCTTGAACTGAGATGACTGACCTCCTACACTCAAAACCATTTTCCTATGTGCCAGGTGTGAATTGAACCAGCAGAGGAGATTCCCTCTGGTTCCCACTGATTCTAGTGCAAGGAGCCAATGGTGTTGTCACTGGACAAGTAATCCAGAAATCCAAGTGCTGTCCTGGGGTCTAACCCTCCAGAATGTGGAATTTGAATTCAATAAAAAAATTCTGAAATTAACACCCAAAATAATGACTTTGAAACCATTGTTGTAAAAACCCATATAGTTCACTAGTATTCTTAAGGAAAGGAAATTCTGCTGTCCATGCCTGGGCTGGCCTACTTGTGAATCCAGACCCACAACAATATAGTTGACACTTAACTGCCCTTTGAAATGGATGCAAACCACTCGGCTGTACCAACTCCTAGAAAGTCTGCAAAAAAGAATGAAACTGAATGCACCGCCTGGCATCAGATAAGGCACCAGAACCAACACCAGTAAACTCAGCTTAGTCTACGGTGTAAAGTTCTCCTTCCCAATATCCCAGGACTGGTGTCTGAATCGGGAGAGCTGTGAATGAATAAAAAAAAAGCAATGGGTTGATATTTGCATTTTCATGATTTGAGGCTTTCTGCAGGATTCCCTGACTTTTCTCTAAGTTCAGTTTGAAATTGTAATGTCCTGGAAGAGCTGTTTACACCATTTGTCTGAGGTTCCACCAATTGTCCACAAGATGATGGCAGGAAATTAGAACATTCCCGTTGGAAATGTTGTCAATGACAACTGTTGACTATACCAAATTTTTAAATAATTCTTATTATGTAAAAACATGTGAAAATGTTTAAGACTAAATGTAAACGTAAAAGAATTACTTCAGTTGAAGAGAAGAACAAACGTGCTAAATCTCTGAAAAGAATCGGAAAGGAAATAATATCGTTTGGGTTTTGTGAGGTGACAGGTCAGTTCATTGTCAAAATAACAACTAATGGCCTATAATTTACAATTTCAGCATTATTTAATTTGATCTTTTCCACATGTTTCTGGTTAAGAAGGGTCTTCAGCACTTTTTTCTTTTGCAAATATTTTATGGTTGTTAGATTCAGTAATTGTGTGTTATTGCCATACTTGAATGACCTCTGACCTTGGCCTCTTCAAGCAATTTTATGTATAGACTAATTCTTTTGAGGCACACTCCAAGAGAAGAAAAATTTGTTCATGGATGAATTTTGATTTTGCATCAATGGAAAAGAGGTTTAGAATGCATGTTAAGACAAAACTAATAACATAACTAATGAATAACCTGTCTCTCAAACACATTGAAACCGAAAGCCATGAAACTACTATTTCATCTGGTGAGAAAGGTAGCTTGAAGGTCAAGTGAGGGTCCAAGGGCACTGGGACATTCTTTTTAAGTAATTTCATTATCTGTTGTGATGTATTCTAATATGTAACAAATGTATCAAAGATAAAATCCAAGCAACTGTTGAAACAGAGTTGATATTACTATTCCATTTTGTAGATCTTCATGTTACTGATTTCAAACAGACAAGCTTAGTCTTAGCTTTATATAGGGTCATGTAATTGATGGCTATTTGCACACAATGGTATAAGCCATGTTTACAAAAGATCCCCCATTGTCAAAGCTATTGAAATACCATTGAAACAGATGGGTTAGGGTCAGCAGATCTTGCAGAATTCCAACAATGGTTGGAGTAAAGTCCTGCACAGGATCTGCCCAGGCTTGTTAATCCACTTCAGAGATTTCTAGAAACTTGGCCACTTTTGTAAGTCAAATGAATCGGCAGCCATTTTGAAACACAACTTTTAAAATTTCATACACAATATGTGGGTGTCACCAGCTAAGCTAACATTTGTTGCCTGGCCCTAATTGCCCAGAGATGAATTGAAATGCAGCAAAACCTGGTTAACACATCCCAGCTTGGGCTGACAAGTAGTAAATAACATTCATGCCACACAAGTACCAGGTAAGTACTATCTCCAAGAAGAGACAATCTAACCATCTCTACTTGGCATTCAGTGACATTGCCAATACTGAATCTCCAGCTATCAATAATGTGAGGTTACCAATGGTCAGAAACTAACCTGGACCAGCCATATAAATATTTGACTGCAAGAACAGGTCAGAGGATGGGATTTTTGCAGTAAGTAACCCTACTCCTGATTTTTGAAAGCCTGCCCACTGCCACTGCACAGTGGCAGCAATATGTACCATCTATAAGACAAGCTATAGTAATTGCTGTATCAATAATCAGGAAATTTTTATTCACTCATGGGACGTGAGTATCACTGGCTGGAAAAACATTTATTGCCCATTCCTAGTTGGCCTTGAGAAGATGGTGCTGAGCTGCCTTCTTGAAGCCTTGCAATCCATGTCTGTAGATACACCCACAATGCTGTCAGCTTCTGGTCAATGGTATATTGATAATGGGAGATTCAGTGATGGTAATGCCATTGACTGTCAAGGGGCAATAGTTAGATTGTCTTTTAGTGGAGATGGTCATTGCTTGGTATTTGTGTGGTGCAAATGTTACTTGCCACTTGTAAGTACAAGCTCAGATATTGTCCAGACATTCTGCATTTGGACACGGACTGCTTTAGCATCTGAGAATTGTGAGTGGTGCTGAGCATTGTACAGCCATGAGTGAACATCCCCACTACTGATCTCATCACAGACAGAAGGGCATTGAAAGCCAGCTGAGGAGGGTTGGACTTCACCCCACATCTCCACTACCAGCACCCCACCCCACCCCAAACAGCACTGTGTATGTCCAGACATCTCAAGAATAAGGAGGAGGCAATGGCCTTGCGGTATTATCGCTAGACTGTTAATCCAGAGACCCAGACAATGTTCTGAGGGCCTGCGTTCGAATCCCACTACTGCAGATGGTACAATTTGAATTCAATAAATATCTGGAAATAAGAATCTAATGATGACCACAAATCCATTGCTGATTGTCAGGAAAAACCCGTCTGGTTCACTAATGCCCTTTGGGGAAGGAAACTGCCATCCTTACCTGGTCTGGACTACAAATGACTCCAGACCCACAGCAATGTGGTTGACTCTGAACTTCCCTCTGGGCAATTAGGGATGGGGCACTAAATGCTGCCTCGCCAGTGATGTCCTCATCCCATTAATGAATAAAACAATAGCAGCAGTTCAAGAAGACAGCTCACAACCACCTTCTCCAGCACAATTATGAATGAGCAATAAATGTCGGCCCAGACAGTGAAACCTACATTCCATGAATGAGAGATAATAGGTGCTGGAGAATCCGAGATAACAAGGTGCGGAGCTGGATGAACACAGCAGGCCAAGCAGCATCATAGGAGCCGGAATGATTTTTTTTTTCTAAAAACCCAGCCAATTGTATTTGTTCAGAGATAATAGGTACTGCAGATGCTGGAGAATCTGAGATAACAAGGTACGGAGCTGGATGAACACAGCAGGCCAAGCAGCATCATAGGAGCAGGAAAGCTTGACGTTTAAGGCCGAGACCCTTCATCAGAAATGGGGGAGGGGAAGAGGGTTCTGAAATAAATAGGGAGAGAGGGGGAGGCGGATGGAAGATGGATAGAGGAGAGGATAGGTGGGGAGGAGGCAGACAAGTCAAAGAGGCGGGGATGGAGCCAGTAAAGGTGAGTGTAGATGTGGGGGGAGGGAGGAGATAGGTCAGTCCAGGGAGGACGGACAGGTCAAGGGGGCGGGATGATGTTAGTAGATAGGAGATGGGGGTGAGGCATGAGGTGGTAGGAGGGGATAAAAGGTACTGCAGATGCTGGAGAATCCGAGATAACAAGGTGTGGGGCTGGATGAACACAGCAGGCCAAGCAGCGTCCTAGGAGCGGGAAAGCTTGACGTTTCGGGCCTAGACCATTCATCAGACTCCCTTGTCCGCTCCACACTCCCCTCCAGCCCCCCGACACCCGGCACTTTTCCCTGCAACCGCAGGAAGTGCTACACCTGCCCCCACACCTCCTCCCTCACCCTAATCCCAGGCCCCAAGAAGACTTTCCACATCAGGCAGATGTTCACCTGCACATCTGCCAATGTGGTATACTGCATCCGCTGTACCCGTTGTGGCTTCCTCTACATCGGGGAAACCAAGCGGAGGCTTGGGGACCGCTTTGCAGAACACCTGCGCTCAGTTCGTAACAAACAACTGCACCTCCCAGTCGGGAACCATTTCAACTCCCCCTCCCATTCTTCAGACGACATGTCCACCTTGGGCCTCCTGCAATGCCCGGAGGCTGCAGGAACAGCAAATCATATTCAGCCTGGGAACCCTGCAGCCCAATGGCATCAATGTGGATTTTACAAGCTTCAATATCCCCCCTCCCCCAACAGCATCCCAAAACCAGCCCAGCTCGTCCCCGCCTCCCTAACGTGTTCTTCCTCTCACCTATCCTCTCCTCCCACCTCAAGCCCCACCCCCATCTCCTATGTACTAACCTCATCCCGCCCCCTTGACCTGTCTGTCCTCCCTGGACTGACCTATCTCCTCCCTACCCCCTCCACCTCCACTCATCTTTACTGGCTCCATCCCCGCCTCTTCGACTTGTCTGCCTCCTCTCCACCTATCCTCTCCTCTATCCATCCTCTATCCGCCTCCCCCTCTCTCCCTATTTATTTCAAAACCCTCTTCCCCTCCTCCATTTCTGATGAAGGGTCTAGGCCCAAAACGTCAAGCTTTCCTGCTCCTATGATGCTGCTTGGCCTGCTGTGTTCATCCAGCTCCGCACCTTGTTATCTCCAATTGTATTTGTTTTCAGGTTGCACACATTGATGTTTAGATATGTTGTAGCACTGCCAGAGCTACAAAGTTTGGTTGGGATAATACCAGGGAAATATTTGTATATGAAGTTAATTATATAAATTTGTAATTGTTGGTGTACGTGGGACTAGGTCAAACAATGAGTTTCAGGTAATGGATGAATGGGTTAGAGACAAAAAAAAACCCTGCAGATGCTGGAATCCAAGGTAGACAAACAGAAGGCTGGAAGAACACAGCAAGCCCGGCAGCATCTGGTGAAAAGGAACAGCCAACGTTTTGGGTATTACCCTTCTTCAGGATGAATGGGACCTGCCTCAGGAACAAAACATAGAACAGGCCATTTGACCAAACTGGTCTATCCAGCTGTTTATGTTCTAACAATTTCCCTCCTATCCTATTGCATTACACCCAATCAGCATATCCTTCTATTTCTTGTTCATTCGTGTATTTATCTGACTTGCCTATATTACTTAATTTACTTACGTATGGTAGTGAATTCCACATTCTTATCAGATTTTGAGTCAACACATTGTAGCTAAAATCCCTATTGGAATTATTAGTAACTGTCTTATATTTTCGACCAGCAATTAGAAACACTCTCCTTATGTCTACCATTTCACTATTTCAAGGACCTCAGTCAAAGCACCCTCAAATATTTTTGCTACTCCAAGTTATAATCCTATCCTCTTCAGCTTTTCTTGTTAATTATATTGTGACGAAGGATTATAATTTATGCTTGTAATTATTTGGGAACAAGGGAAGAAAAAAAGTAAATAGATACTGATTTTGGTTCTGTGAAGATGAGAACTTTTTAAAAAAGTCAAAAAGTCATTTTTGAATGATTAAAATTACATTGACAAGCTCTTGTGAATATGTTTAGCAACTGACCAACCCAGTGTGCAAAAATAAATCGTATGGTCTATCAAGGTAGATTTCTGAGATCTAACTTGCTCAGTCTGACCATTAGCTGGTATTATCACAATAAGCTGTCATTTCTAGTAATAAATTCATGAATCCTTATTTCCTGACCAGCTCCAATGTAGCATAGATAACAAGCATGGGGCTGGATGAACACAGCAGGTCAAGCAGCATCATAGGAGCAGGAAAACTTGACGTTTCGGGCCTAAAAATGTAGCATATATCTTTTAACCTAATATAGAAACCAGAATTGTTTGCTGTATTTCGTGAGTGATCCAATGAAGATTCAAACCAAGTTTAACAAGAACTTCTCTGCTTTTCAGTTCAATCCCTATGAAGAGGAGCCCCAGTTCTTGATTTGTTTTACTCAAGGCATTACTAACCTGTGTTTGTACTTTTCGTGATGTGTAGATCTGTACCTCTGGATCCCACTTAAATTCTTATTTAAGCAAGATCACAAGGGATATGAATCTGCTGACAGAAATTGTAAATTGCTGTGAACCCAAATTTAACGTCGTTTGAAAGAAGTGGATCTGTGACAGATTGAGAATTAGATTTCTTCATTGTCACAATCTATCTAACCTCAGCAGGATTTAATAATCACTCCTGCTGAGTGTGGGGGTGGGGGTGGGGGTTAAAATGCTGCCACATGTTGAATGATATTAAAACAGAAAAGGTGAGAATTGCACAGCAGACATAAAAATGAGTTAATATTTCAAAAGGGACTTTTGACCAGAAGTCAACGATAGATGTTGAGTGTCATGTTTTTATTTGCAGCTGGTACTCTAAGCAGTTTGAAAGCATTTACTCTTGTGCTTCTCTGAGTCAATCCCATCATGTTTTTGTTGGCTCACCCACAAGACTAACAGACATTTCCTGATATCTTTTATTTCCCAAATTAATGTGGATTTGCACAACAGTATTTTCTGGTATATACATAAGAAAATTATGCTGGTATAAAGGGTAGAATAAATATCTTTGCTTAGAAAGATTATTGAAAATTCATCAGGAAACTTAATCTAACTAAAGACGTTGGGTGACTATCACATTCTCAATAGCTATTGGGGATGAGCAATAAATGTTCATTTAGCCAACAAAACCCAAATTCTAGAAAGACTAAAGAAAAGGGTCAGTGGTATTACTATCACTGAATCACCCATCATCCATATGCTGAGAATCACCATTAACCAAAAGTAGAGCAGGACTAGCTAAAATCAAGAGAAGTGCTGGATGAATTATAATTCACGATGGTAACCTCACCACCATATAAAAATGTTGTATTTCCAGGTCAGAATGTTGCTTGGTTTGTTGTTGGATGTTGGTGTAAGTGCGATTAGGGATGTAATGGGGAAGGCAATGGCCTAGTGGTATTATTGCTGGACTGTTAATCCAGAGTCCTAGATAATGTTTTGGGGACCCGGGTTTGAATCCCACCTTGGCAGATGGTGGAACTTTAATTCAACAAGTATCAGGAGCTAAGAATCTAATGATGACTGTGAATCCATAGTCGATTGTTGGAAAAACCCATCTGATTCACTAATGTCCTTTATGGATTTGCACAACAATAATGCCATCCTCAACTGGTCTGGCCTTCATGTGACTTCAGACCCACAGCAACATGGTTGACTCTCAACTGCCCTCTGGGCAACTACAGATGGGCAATAAATATTGCTTAGCCAGCAATGCCCCCATCCTGTGAATGAATTTTAAAATAGTGCTTTGCAAAGATCTTGCAGTGGATCTCGTAGAAGACACACACTGCTGTATGATCCATAGGTGCTGGTGAAAGGTGGGAATCTTTAAGATGATGGATGGAACAGTCAAGTGGGCTGCTTTGTCCTGGGTGGTGTCCAGCTTCTTGAGTGTTGTCGGATCTGCTCTTGTACAGACATATGCAGGGTATTCCATCACCCTCCTGTCGATTGTGGACTGGTTCTGGAGTGTCAGGAGAGTTCCCAGCTTGTGACCCAATCTTGTGGCCAGTCCAGCTACATATTTGCTTATTGAGAGTGTTGGTGGTGTGTGATTCAGTGATGGCAAGATCATTGATTTTTTTTTTCATTCTTTCCCAGGATTTGTGTTTTGCTGGTTAGAACCATTTATTGCCCATTCCTAATTATACTTGAGAACGTTTTGGTGACTCAAACTCTTTTACTGCTACAGTTGATGAGGAAGTGATAGCCTTGTGGTATTATTGCTGAGCTGATAATCCAGAGACCCAAGTATTACTCTGGGGATCCTGGGTTCAAGTTCTGCTGTGGCTGATGGTGGAATTTGAGTTCAATAAAAATCGGGCGTTAAGATTTAATGATGACCACAAATCCATTGCTGATTGTCAGAAAAACCTGTCTGGTTCACTGATATCCTTTAGGGAAGGAAACTTCCATCCTTACCTGGTTTGGCCTATATATGACTCCAGACCCACAGCAATGTGGTTGACTCTTAACTGCCAAGTGGGCAATAAATACTGGCCGAGCCAACAAATGCCATGAATTAATTTTTAAAAATTCAATGCAGTGTAGATACACGCACAGTGCAGTTTGGGGGGAAATTTTAGGATTTTGATCCAATGACAAAGTAATAATTGTGGTATATTTCCAAGTCAAGAAGGTGTGTTCTTGAGGGGGATCTTGCAGGTGATGTTATTCTATACATCTGTCCTTGTTGTTCGAGGTGGTAGAGAATGCAGATTTGGAAGGTGCTGTTGGAAGAGCTTTGGTGAGTTTTGAGGTGAACATCAAGAAGAGATAGTTACATTATCTCTTGTTAAAGTCGATAACTGGTAACTTGTGTGATCTGAAAGTTACTTGCCACTATTCAGGTCGAGCCTGGATATGGTCCAGGTCTTGTTGCATTTGGACACGTACTGTCTCTGTATCTGAGGAGGTTCTGAATGGTGCTGAACATTGTGCAGTCATCAGTGAACATTCTGAAGGTCATTGGTCAATCAGCTGAAGATGACTGGGCCAAGGAAATTGCCTTCAGGAACGCCTGTATTGAGACCTTGTGACAAAGTTCTTCTGCTGTGCTGGGTGTGAGATATTGTCTTGAATAATATTACATCCTTTTTCAAAGAAATGGTGTATAGAGATGCCTACCTACTACAGGCCAGTCAGTCTAACGCTGATGGTGAGAAAGGTTTACGAAATGGTGATTTGGGACAAAGTAAATGATCATATGGCCCAGTGCAGGTGAATTAAAGAAAGCCAACATGAATTTATTAAAGACAACAAGGTGTGGAGCTGGATGAACACAGCAGGCCAAGCAGCATCAAAGGAGCAGGAAAGCTTGACGTTTTGGGCCTAGACCCTTCATCAGAAATGGGGGAGGGGAAGAGGGTTCTGAAATAAATAGGGAGAGAGGGGGAGGCGGATAGAGGATGGATAGAGGAGAGGATAGGTGGAGAGGAGGCAGACAAGTCAAAGAGGCGGGGATGGAGCCAGTAAAGGTGAGTGTAGGTGGGGGGGTAGGGAGGAGATAGGTCAGTCCAGGGAGGACAGACAGGTCAAGGGGGCGGGATAAGGTTAGTAGATAGGAGATGGGGTGTCGCTTGAGGTGGGAGGAGGGGATAGGTGAGAGGAAGAACAGGTTAGGGAGGCAGGGACGAGCTTGGCTGGTTTTGGGATGCGGTTGGGGGAGGGGAGATTTTGAAGCTTGTGAAATCCACACTGATACCATTGGGCTGCAGGGTTCCCAGGCTGAATATGATTTGCTGTTCCTGCAGTCTTCGGGTGGCATCATTGTGGCATTGCAGGAGGCCCAGGATGGACATGTTGTCTGAGGAATGGGAGGGGGAGTTGAAATGGTTCGCGACTGGGAGGTGCAGTTGTTTGTTGCGAACAGAGCTTAGGTGTTCTGCAAAGCGGTCCCCAAGCCTCCATTTGGTTTCCCTGACATAGAGGAGGCCACAACGGGTACAGCAGATGCAGTATACCACATTGGCAGATGTGCAGGTAAACATCTGCTTGATGTGGAAAGTCTTCTTGGGGCCTGGGATTGGGGTGAGGGAGGAGGTGTGGGGGCAGGTGTAGCACTTCCTGCGGTTGCAGGGAAAAGTGCCGGGTGTGGTGGGGCTGGAGGGGCGTGTGGAGCGGACAAGGGAGTCGCGGAGGGAGTGGTCCCTCCGGAAAGCAGATAAGGGTGGGGAGGGAAAAATGTCTTTGGTGGTGGGGTCGGATTGCAGATGGCGGAAATGTCAGAGGATGATGCGTTGGATCCGGAGGTTGGTGGGGTGGTACGTGAGGACGAGGGGGATTCTTTTTTGGTTGTTATTGCAGGGACGGGGTGTGAGGGATGAGTTGCGGGAAATGCGGGTGACACGGTCGAGGGCGTTCTTGACCACTGCGGGGGGGAAGTTGCGGTCCTTGAAGAATGAGGACATCTGAGATGTACAGGAGTGGAATGCCTCATCCTGGGAGCAGATACAGCGGAGGCGAAGGAATTGGGAATAGGGGATGGCATTTTTGCAGGAAGGTGTGTGGGAGGAGGTGTATTCCAGGTAGCTGTGGGAGTCAGTGGGCTTAAAATGGACATCGGTTTCTAGGTGGTTACCCAAGATGGAGACAGAGAGGTCCAGGAAGGAGAGAGAAGTGTTAGAGTTGGTCCAGGTGAATCCCCCTCGTCCTCACGTACCACCCCACCAACCTCCGGATCCAACGCATCATCCTCCGACACTTCTGCCATCTGCAATCAGACCCCACCACCAAAGACATTTTTCCCTCTCCACCCTTGTCTGCTTTCCGAAGGGACCACTCCCTCCGTGATTCCCTTATCCGCTCCACACTCCCCTCCAGCCCCACCACACCCGGCACTTTTCCCTGCAACTGCAGGAAGCGCTACACCTGCCCCCACACCTCCTCCCTCACCCCAATCCCAGGCCCCAAGAAGACTTTCCACATCAAGCAGATGTTCACCTGGACATCTGCCAATGTGGTATACTGCATCTGCTGTACCCGTTGTGGCCACCTCTACATCGGGGAAACCAAGTGGAGGCTTGGGCACCGCTTTGCAGAACACCTGCGCTCAGTTCGTAACAAACAACTGCACCTCCCAGTCGCGAACCATTTCAACTCCCCCTCCCATTCCTCAGACGACATGTCCATCCTGGGCCTCCTGCAATGCCACAATGATGCCACCTGAAGGCTGCAGGAACAGCAAATCATATTCAGCCTGGGAACCCTGCAGCCCAATAGTATCAATGTGGATTTCACAAGCTTCAAAATCTCCCCTCCCCCAACCGCATCCCAAAACCAGCCCAGCTTGTCCCTGCCTCCCTAATCTGTTCTTCCTCTCACCTATCCCCTCCTCCCACCTCAAGCCCCACCCCCATCTCCTATCTCCTAACATCATCCCGCCCCCTTGACCTGTCCGTCCTCCCTGGACTGATCTATCTCCTCCCTACCCCCCCCCACCTACACTCACCTTTACTGGCTCCATCCCCGCCTCTTTGACTTTTCTGCCTCCTCTCCACCTATCCTCTCTATCCATCCTCTATCCGCCTCCCCCTCTTTCCCTATTTATTTCAGAACCCTCTTCCCCTCCCCCATTTCTGATGAAGGCTCTAGGCCCAAAACGTCAAGCTTTCCTGCTCCTATGATGCTGCTTGGCCTGCTGTGTTCATCCAGCCCCACACCTTGTTATCTCGGATTCTCCAGCATCTGCAGTACCTGTTATCTCTGATAAATTTATTAAAGGTTAACCATATTTCGCTAACTTGCTTGAATTTTTTTGAAGAACTAACAGTGAGGGTTGATAAGGAGAGTAATGCTGTGCATGAATTTCATAAAGGGTTTTGATAAAGTGCTGCAATGCAGATTTGTGAGCAAAGTTCATGCTCATTGAGTAAAAAGCTTAGAAGCTGCACCAACATGAAATCATTCAGTGGAAGAAATCAACTAGTTGTGAATACCTTTTTTTTCTGACTGGGGGAAGCTTTCCAATGGAGTTCCCAGCAATTAGTGTTGGGACCCCTGCTCTTCTTGATTTATTTTAATGAACTAATGTGGAGGGCACAGTTACGCAATTTGTCAATAATATGAAACATGGAAGTATTATGAACTATCAGGAGGATAGTAGTGAACTTCAAAAGGACATTGGGTTGTTGAAAAGGGCAGATAAGTAATAGAGGAAATTTAATATAGAGAACTGTGACGTGACTTGATTTGCAGGAAGAATGCAGGGAGACAGTACAAAATGGTTGCCATGCTACCAGAAGGATGTGGATGCTTTGAAGGCGGGGAGAGAAGGTTTACCAGAATGTTGCCTGGTCTGGAGGGTTTTAGTTATGAGGAGAGGTTGGATAAACTCGGACTGTTTTCATCGGAAAGGTGGAGCCTGAGGGGCAACCTGATAGAGGTCTACAAAACTATGAGAAAATAGTAAAAACAGGGCCAAAAACAAAGTTGCTGGAAAAGCTCAGCAGGTCTGGCAGCATCTGTGAAGGAAGAAATAGAGTTAATGTTTCGGGTCCGGTGACCCTTCCTCAGAACTGATGGTGGCTGGGAAAACGTCAGTTTATATGCAGAAAATAGGGATGGGGGTGGGGTAGGGAGGAAACATTAGGAAAGAGCCCAAAGAGAGAGAAAGACAGTTGGACAGACAAAGGAGTTGCTATCGATCAGGCTGGGAGGCTGAATAGTTATTAATGGAGACTGTTAGTGACTAACAATAGGGGATGTGTAGAAACGGGGTCAATTGAAACGTGTTCAAAATGGACTTAAATTGTTATCTGCATGACGATGGGAAAAAGAGAGAGGAATAGCACAAGGTGATTTGATCTCCCAAAGAACCAACACAGTCAAGACTGGGCAAATGGTTATTTTCTGTGCTGCAACCATTCCATGATTCCATGATTTCCATTGACTTAAATTACACTAGGGCTCTTTGATGTCACATTTGGTCAGATATCAGCTGCATTCTCACCTCACACAGGAAGTGAGCCTTTTGTCCATGTTTGGACCAATGTCACAAGCTTTATGCTAAGTGGTCCTGGTAGAACCCAAACTGACTATCTTCTATCACTTGCCTGCTGATACCCTGCTGGTGGTGGGGTGATTGACAAGATTAGATTTGACATGCTTTTAGTGGACAATAAATACCCGGGCAATTTTTCACATTGTTGAGTCATTGACAAAGCTGTAGCTGTATTGGAACAGCTTGGCTGGAGATAGAAACATAGAAGATAGGAGCAGGAGGAGGCCATTTGGCCCTTTGAGCCTGCTCTACCATTCTGGAGTTAGCAATGGTAAAGTTCAGTTACTGTTAGCTTTCTAACTGAACAAATGGCACGAGATAAGCAGAGAACTGGACATTTATCTAGCTTCTGTGCTCAGTCATGAGATAGAGCTCGATTATCAGAGCATTTGTTTACCGATCTATTGATTTTCGTTTCACTGCATCAGTACTTCCCATCCCAGGTGCAGAAGCGTATAAACAGCTGAGCCTGCCTATCCAGACAGATTGATACTGGCCTGCTTCTCTCCTATCTCCCTGATGAGCTTCCTACAATGAAAGTATAGTGAGCCCCATCTGTTATTGTCAACCATATTTCACCGCTGTGGGTGGTTTGTAAACTGCAGCTGTGCCACATAACTTTCAATAGAATGTCCCTTCTCATTTAAACAAATATTTAATGTATTTTTGAGACAGAATGCTGACGAACATTGCATGCCCATTTTGCTGGTCCAGTCTCAGTTAGCCTATTTGTCATCACTGCTCAAAAAATGTGTCTAAATGCCCACTGTGTTGCAACATCATAGAAAGGTGCAGCTTTTAAAGCATTTCAACTCCTCTAGATCTGGAAGAACAGCTTCAAAGCTTCAGGATATTCTACATCAGCTCTAAAGAATTTAAGCTTGCTTTATTACCTAGCATAGAAATTGCACAAAGGTAATCCAAAAGGAACCACACTAGCGTTGTTGTAATGGGTCCAAAAGTAATTAGATTCTGATTTCCAATTTTCTGAAGACAGACTAATTGTGTTTCTCAGTACAGTAAAGTCTCTTACTGGAAACAAACCCCTTGTGAGCAAAATATTCTCTTTATTTGTGTGTGCTATTTCAGTATTATGTTTGGTTATCACAACTGACAGTAATATCCTGTGTGAACAATAACTGAAAGCATTACGGTATCTCCAAAAGTAGATTTGCTTTTAATAATCAGACCATGAAACTGGACCCATCAGTTTTTGTTTAATTTACATGAACCCATTGTCTTCCAATCAGAGGAGAGAATGTGAAGATTACTCTCATTTGGTAGCAAAGCCTATGTACTTTATGCAAACGGTTAACACTGAACACCAAAGTACACCATTATTTGTAACTTGACATCACTAAACTGTGACCACTACTTTCATAAGATGTAACTGTGTTCATCTGAGAAGCAAATCTGACCCAGCCTGCAGCTGACTGCAGTATTTCTAAATGATTGGCCACTTAAATTGATCACATGCTATAACAGATAAGTAATGCTGCCATTATTTCAGGCTTCTACTTGAATAAAACTGAGTTTTCCTCCTTTGTATGTATTTTAATGCATTCTGCATCTGAAAATAATAACACTGCAATGTGGTTAAATTTGAGTTTACAAAGAAAATTCCTGCATGTAATTGCTCCTATAAACCAATGTTATTGTGCGACAGACGAAATATGGGATGAATCAATGTCTGGACATACGTTCTTTTTAACGAGTTCCAGTTTCAGAAAATACCCATGAAGTACATGGGGGAGCTTCACAAATTGGACAGCATGTATGAGGAATTCAGGCATGATGCTCGCATGCTCTGCGGGGTGTTTAGTATGCAATGTCCAAGGGAGTCCATCAACTTTGATACTTGAACTATACTTGAATTCGACACAAAGAGTGCATATTGCTAAATAAAAGTACAGTTTTATACTGAGAATAAAAAGTGGTTGAAAACATGGGTAGATTTCAAACTGATAGCTAAACTGGTCCTAAGGTGGAGGTGGAAGGATCACAGGGAAGCTGACAAAGATGATGTCAAAGAAAAGATTTGTCATGAATAGGGCCCAGACAGGGACCACAAAGGTCACATGGATTTCTGAGGTTGCAGGTGCCACTTGAATGAAGAGGAGTCCCAGAAATGTGTTTACCTCCCTCAATCCCTCCAAACCTCCCCGAACTGCTTCAACAGTGCCCCTCACTCTGCCCAGAGGATTTGTTTCAGGTTGTAAGGCACTGCAGTGAGGTGGTTATACAGATACAGGAGTAATGGGGCAGAACTTCACATGCCCTGCCAGCAGTTTTGCTAGAAGTAGAAGTGTGGAAGTGGGCCATTTGGCCCATTGAGTCACACCGACCCTCTAAAGAGCATCCCACCCAGAACCACCGCCTACCCTATCCCTGCATTTCCCAACTTAGGCGCTATGGGCAATTTAGCATGGCCAATCCACCTAACCTGCACATCTTTGGACTGTGGGAGGAAACCAGAGCACCTGGAGGAAAATCCATGCAGACACAAGGGAGAACATGCAAACTCCACACAGACAGTTGCCCGAGGCTGGAATTGAATTCGGGTCCCTGGTGCTGTGCAGCAGCAGTACTAACCACTGTGCCACTGTGCTGCCCCCGGTACTTCCTTAGATGGGCCTCCCACTGGTCTGCTCAGACCTCGGCACAATTTTTCACTTGAAGGTGAGGCCTAGGCCAGGCCCATCTGCCCTTTCCCTCATTGAGGCCGTTAAGTGACCAATTAATGACTGCAGTAGACCATTTTCTGCCTGACCTCAATTTTAAGGCTGGCACGAGCTGTTCAGAGGCAGGGGATAAGTTTGGAAGTTAACCCTGCTCTGGCCTTGGGAGAAAAGAGCACATCAGTCAACAGTCTTTTTTTCAATCTGGTACCTTCAACAAGATCTGGGCCCTGCAGGTGCTCCCATCACACCCTGGCCTCTCCCAACACCTTCCTCCCTACCTCCATTGGCCTCGCCTCCTTTTTTGGCCTGAGAAACCCACACTTGCCTGTTCCTGGACTCTCCTGGGCTTAAGACTCCAGGGCTGCTTGCACCCTCAGTTCTTTCCACAGCAGCTACTCATGTTACTGATTGTAGAGGTCATTCAGCCAATCAGATTGGCTGGAAGGTCTCAAAGGCAGGACTTCATCCTGTGTGAGGGGTGGAAGTCTCATGTCATGCAGTTTCAAGTGTTAAAACATTATGGGGCAGGCAGTATCAGTGGTGATAAGTTCACAACTGACTCTTTGAATGACAGGAAGGGAAGCCTAACCATCTGAAAAATCCTGGCCCTGGAATCTAGCAATCCATGTCCTCAGATTATTAACCTGTGGTTTACAAGCCAGTGATATTATCACGACATCACCACCTCCCCTTTTGTGTGTCAGGACAGAATTAGACTCACCTTCTAATTTCTTCCTATTGGTGAGGGTCATTGATATCAGGACAAATTTTGAAAAGTAACCCTTCTGTCCAAAATAAGACATATTTATAACTTTTTGTAAATGTATGACTTTTTTTGGTTTTTACATTCATTGTCAACAGAAATATTATAGGTTTGCAAATGCATACTTTTGGTACAACCACTTGAACATGACTGATATACCATGAGCTCCTCCAACCTGGAGACAGTAAAGCAAGAGGACCTTGATTCTTTAAAATGAGTAATTTCTTCCTATGCAGTTCCTTAAATATGTCAGACATTTGTTGCCCCTTCTTTGTGGTGGCTTCCATGGAATTTCATGCACCAAATCTGTGTCAGTAGATCTTTATTCTCAATCTATTTGTTGATCTATGCTGACTCACATGGACTTTTCTGGTTTTTGATTGGTCTTGACATTCTCATTCACTATCAGTGATTTGTTTTTATTGCTGAAAACAATATGTTCACTTGCTCAATTTCTCTATTTGATGATTATGTCTGACTTAGCATTCTCTCTGTCACAGTTACTTAAGATTGTTTGTGGGAAGAAAGGAAGGCAAATGTTCCACTTGAAATTGTCACTTCTAAGTCACCTCAGCATCTAACATCATAACTATTTGTTCACCAAGTTGTGATGCATTCCAAGTTGCTTCATTTATAGGCTGGTCAATTGGCTCAAGTGAGGTTCAATTGTGCAATGTGAACACTCTTCACTGTTAATAGCAGTGGAAAATATTTCTGCCAACCTGGTGTAGTCATTGGATTCACAATCAGCTTTAAAATCCTTAATGTGTTTGGAAATCCCTGGCCATCCCACCATTGGCTCTGATTCTGGCTCTGACTCTGACTCTGACTCTGTACTTGACATTCCCCAACCATCTCTGATGCAGCTTCCCTAGAACATCTTCCCAAAGTAAACTAGGATGACCGGACAAGTTCAAACACCTGTAATTTGTACAATTGTAAAATGTTGTTAGTGTTCAAAATATACTTTCATCAGTAATCAACAAGGGCTTTGGTCTGACTAACCCTTAACGTAATGCTGATGGATGGTAAGGCATTCTTTATTCTCAGCTACTCCTGTCATATTGGATTAAGTGAAATGTGGCTCAGTGGCCATGTCTGTGTTAGTGGGGCTCCATTGCTTCACAATGTTAACAAGGACCTTTAGTGTCTGGCGCCTGTCTTATTTGTTGCATTGTTTTTGGACTCTGCTGATCTACTGTGCCATGGTTGATCTTCCCTATGGATTGATCTGTCTTTTCCTTGGACCTCTACTTCACTCACCAGCTGAATTAACTGGACTTGAGTGGGCTTTGCTTCTGTCTGCACCAAACCTGACAGTCTCAGCAATCTCTACAACAACTCTTATGAATTCTGATTTGGAGTCACAATAGTCACATTCTCCAGTAATCCATAGAGATCATTAATGAACTTGGTTATGGAATCCCCGGATGCTAATTTCTTTCTATTAAACCTTGCTCTTTCAAGAATTTTAGCTTTTCAGAGGGTAAATTAATTGTCAGAGGCTTTCAATACCTTTTTAAAGGTATCTCTCTTTTGATGAGCAATAACATCATCAACTTTAGTTTTAATCGTAGACAAAAGTGTACTAACTTGTTCAGCTTCTGATTTAGTATCTCGTTTGGAAACTTTTCCGTACTTTTTTTCCTCTACGGTGACCAATTAGAATCATAGAATCCCTACAGTACAGAAAGAGGCCATTCTGCCCATTGAGTCTGCACTAATCCTCCAAAAAGCATCTCACCCAGAGTCAGGCTCCCACTCTTTCCCTGTAACCTCACATTTACCATAACTAACCTACTTATCCTACACATCCCTGGACACTACGGGGCAACTTAGCCTGGCCAATCCACCAAACCTGCACATCTTTGAACTGTGGGAGGAAGCCAGAGCATTCAGACAAAAACCATAGAGACACAGAGAGAACATGCAAATTCCATGCAGAAAGTCCTCCAAGGCTGGAATCAAATCCAGTCCCCGGCTCTGTGAGGCAGCAGTGCTAACCATTGTTCTATGTTCTATGTAGCCTATCTCTGCAATTAAATTTTTGTAGCAATAGTATTTCTGATACCATGTCTTCCTTAATGTGGTTATTTCAATTCATTGCTTAAAAGATTTTTATTTTGCAGTAAAACTGTCATGGGAAATTTTTCGGTTTTGTAGCTGAAATGGATGATTGCCACATTTAGCAGTTAAGATGGGCAATTCACAGCCTTTTTGCAGTTTCATTGGATGAGCCCTAGCTGTATGCAGTATTTATAAATAATGCCTGAATGAAATGGCTTTACTGCATCAATCCCACTGCCTGAAGCTTTAATAAACGATGCCCACTTTAATCATAGTTTTACAAAGTTACTCCAACTATTCTTGGCTTGAAGATACAAATCCCTCTTCTTTTCTTTCCTGGATGATTCTTGCTTTATGCAGCACTGACAATGATACCCCTTCCTTTCACATTTTTCTCTTCATGCCTGATACCAGTCCTTCCCTTTGACACAGTTTAATGAAGGATGTCTTGCCTTTTCCAATGCTTTAATCTAGTCTCTCCTATCAATGGAAGCATCTTCCTAACATCCGCTCTGTCTAGGCCATTCAGTATTCTGTAAGTTTCAATTAGATCCCCCCTCATCCTTCTAAACTCCAATGAATATAGTCCCAGAGTCCTCAAACATTCCTCATATGTTAAGCTTTTCATTCCTGGGACCATTCTTGTGAACCTCCTCTGAACCCGGTCTAGGGCCAGTACATCCTTCCTGAGATATGGGGGCCCAAAAGTGCACACAATACTCCAAATGTGGCCTGACCAGAGCCTTATAAAGCCTCAGTAGTACATCCCTGCTTTTATGTTCAAGTCCTCTCAAAATAAATGCCAACATTGCATTTGCCTTCCTGACTATTGACTCAACCTGCAAGTTTACCTTGAGAGAATCTTGGACTAGAACTCTCAAGTCTGTCTGCGCTTCAGACTTCTGAATTTTCTCCCCATTTAGAAAATAGTCCATGCTTGTATTCTTCTTACAAAAAGTGCATGACCTCACACTTTCCCACGTTGTACTCCATCCATTAGTAAGGAGTTGAGGAAAATATTTTCACCCAGAAGGTTGTGGGTACCTGAAACTCCCTACCTAAAGGGTGGTAGGAGGCAGGAACCTTCAAGACATTTAAGGAGTATGTAAATGAATATTTGAAACAGCAGAGCATGCAAGGCTACAGGTAAAGTGCTGGAAAATGGAATTAGATTAGATGGATATTTGATGAATGATACAAACCTGATGAGCTGAAAGGCTTTTTTCCATGCTGTAAAATATTCTGACTCTAGGATTCTATTAGGATTTCTCCGTTAAGGTTCATAAATGTTCAGCTCTTCCCTGCTACTGACTGTCAGCAGGGATACGGTAGCGGAATGGATCTCAGTGGAATGCTCTTCAGCAGGTCAGTGTGAACTCAATGGGCCAAATGGCCTGCTTCTACACTGTAGTGATTCCATGAAATCTGCCATCCTTAGCTAGCCTGGCAAGACATGACACCAGCCCCACTGTAAAATTGTTAAATCATAACTGCCCTCTGATCAATTAGGGATGGGAAATAAATGTCCTCACCTGATAAATGAATAAAGAAAATGGAGCCCATTGTTGAGGCTGAATTGATGTTACATGCTGTCAGTTATGAGCACATTAATGTGGTCATCTGAGAATCTTTCCCTCACTTTATTAACAAACACATTTATCTGCTTATTCTACTTGGCACACAGAGGAGATTTGGATCAGTGAAACTTCGACTTCTTTGTCTTTCCACTCAGAATCACCCTTTTCACACAATTACCAACAGGACTATTCTGCTGTGATCACCGTAGCAAAGTCATTAATCCTACTACCAAGCACAGCCTTTGGTCATGTAACACCATTTATAATCATGACCACTGATAAATTATCATCTGTTCTATATTATCCAACCAATTCATTATACAATTTATAACTTCCCTCTGGAATCCCTGATGTTGGAACAATTTTTTTATAATCCCTGCATGCAAATTGCCTTATTCAGGAGGGATATTCACAAATTCATATTTCAAATATGTGTTGAAATGACTTTGGATGGTTTGATTATGCCAAACTGACAATGACCAAAAATTGTTCAAACAAGTTCAGAAAAAATGCTAACGTCTATTATTGCATTACATATCAAATGGAACCAATAAAGGATTCTTGGTGATTTATATGAGAATAAATTTGCTGATCTGGTCCTGATTCGTAAATTTGTTAGACTCGAGAATGTTTGTATCTCCCCACTCAAATTTGGATCTCAAAGCCTGCTTGTAAAGTGTGAATGGTGAGGAAGAGGAAATCATTGAAATAACCTGTCCTATTTCAATATTGCTAAATTTTCTTAATAAGAAATTGTATGTAATGTGAGCAAATCATACTCAAATCTATGTGAAATGTATCTATTTTGTCCTCAGGTATTTTAACCTTAAAACAAAATAGCCGATGCTGCTATCCACTATCGCAGCAAATTTACAGTTTCACAGCCTAGCTGCCTTGTTTTCTTTTGTCTTACCTTCTTCCTGGAACCTCAAAGATTTTAAAGTTCAGGCTGCGTACTGAGTTGTTTGCTGAATCGATACTTGACTTTCAGAAGTGATTGATCACTAGTCAAGCATTCCCAACTGACCTGAGAACATGAATGTTGTTTTATAAATTCAAACCCTTCCTTTACTTTGTCCTAATGATTGGCCTGAACATGTTAATGATGAAATTAATTATAGTCAGCTAATCACCCAACTGTTCGATCTTGATGGTGTCACATATATATACCTCAGTTAACAAAATTGCATTTTACGTGTTGATTCATTGCAAAAGCATTCTCTGGTTCTAATAGATGTGAACTACTTTATGATTAAATGGCATAGAGTTAAATATTTTATCTACTTATTGCCTTCACAAATGGAAATATTTATTGTTACTTCTTATGTTAAATCTTTGTAAAATGATAAATATGAAGGAAGCATGGATTTATGACTTCCTTACCTGAATCTTAATTAATCATCATCTTTAGAGAGCTGAACTGAAATTATTCCAATTCCTCTTGGCTTTCACGTGTATCCAATAAGTACAATTCAACTCTGTTTTATTTCCATGGATTGGTTGATCAAACACAATTAATATGAAGCTGAAAATAGCCATTTATTCATTTTTTAAAAAATCAACTCATGCTTATGTGTACATGATGGATAATGCTGAGATATGAGTCCCATATTAGGATTGTACTTATTCTGGGTTTACCTGCTTAATACAGGGTGTAAAGAGGCCAGTTTGTCAGGCGGTGACTCATACTCTATATTGGTATGAACTCCTCAGTTGGCATCCAAAGCACATTCTTGATGCTGACATTTGACCCATTGCCTAATGAAAATCAGGAATCTAATGCCTGTTTCGAGCAATTGGTATGTAAATGACCATTATGTAAGAATATGCTGCGTTCAATTTTGTCATTCAATTCAACTGGGTGCTCTCACTCAAACAATATGTTTAACTTTTTTTTACTTAAATGATTGTACTGGGAGGAGCAGGGCCGATCTGTTGCAATGCTGCTTCTGGGCATGTTTGGCGGAGACAGCATGATAGTTGGATGCAGTGCGATTCCCATTTTATGTCCACACCCTGAGTGAGATTCCCCATTTGTTTTCGTTTCCGACAAAAGATCCCAAATCGTTAATCGCTCAAATGAGGAAGGAGAAGTGGTCCCCCTATTTACTCACCCACCTCCTTGGTTGCAATGAGATTATTCTAAAACTAGATTCCATCCCTTGTGGAAATCTTTCTCCCCGACCCAAACTAACTTAAGTTTTGAAAATGAGCCAATTTAACCAGACTTTCTTGAGTTAACACAGTTTATTAATGATTAAACACGAGAAGAATTAATAATACGAGATAATACATAGAGATTGGAAATAAGAGATGAGGAAAAAAGATTTAAAAAGTTTGTAAAAGCTACACAGATCTGTCTCTGAATTGTTCACAAAGAGCAGAGAGATAAACATTGCAGCAAGTGCAGTGGAGGCTACTGTTGGTATTGGCATTGACAGATTATTTCATGATTATTGATTTTGCAGATTGATTGAGATTGTGTAGTTCTGATTTATTTTGACCAAGACTGAATTTGAGCAGTCAAGATGAGAGAGAGTCTTTCTGTTGTCTTTTACTTTTTCTGGTTTTCAGCACTTGCAGTCAGTGATGATCTTCCTTTCCATGCAACAGCAGATGTTTCTTTGATTGTGACCATGACAGCATGCTAATGTTAGCCCAGGCTAGTATACACGAGAAAGTTTAGTCCCACTAGCATATTCCAGTAGCGTTGAACCAGGCTTTTAAACCCCTGTCACTCGTGTATTATATTCTTGAATGGAATAAACACAAAATGTGGGTAGGGGGTAGCTTACTGTTTAGCAGGGGTCGTCAGCCTTTGTTATCTCAAAATGTTCTCTCTCTGTGTTGAAGTTTCTTCAATAGCTTTAAATGTTGTATCCCATTGGTCCCACACAGAATACTTAACAACCAGTCACTGAATTTGCTCCTGCAGTAAATTTGACTCTGTAGCAAGCCTCTTAAAAAAAAAAAAAATTTTGGAAGTAAGAGATTAAAACATTTGCTGTATTTTGGAGTTTCACCCAGTTGTTGTGACACCAAGGACATACATTTTTGCAGATTGAAGAATGTTGGAATTCAGCCAAGGTCAAAAGGAATCCAAATTACAGAATCTCAGCCAATCTACAAATCTGCAAAATGCATTAACATTTACAATGAAATCTACAACTGTCTTGTTGTGCCAGATTTATATCATGTTTATGTGAAGAACTAATTCCTGAATTCACTCCTAAATGGCTCAGTTGTAAATTCAGAGATATGTTGTCTTTATGTAATCAATTGAATCCTTTTAACATGTTAGTACATTGGTATAAAAAGTGGTCAGCAAAGCTCAGAGGGCTGTAGGAATTTGGAATGTACTGCCTAGGAGGGTAGTTGAGGTGGAAAATCTTTAAACCTTTGATAATGGAATAATTGGATGACCACTTGTGATGTCACGACATTCAAGGCTAGGGGCCAAACGTTGGAAAATGGGATTAATGTAGTTTTAGAGTAATTTCTGTCAGTGTAGACTCAATGAGGCAAAGTGCCTCTTCTGTACTGTATGATTCTATGAAAATCAGAACAGGCAGAGCATATCCAACACAAAAAAAATGCGGTCGACCCTCCAGGATTGTCCTATCGCTTCCAGCAATTGAAGATCAATCTCCAGGATTGCATGTCCAACCCTGGAGAAAAATAGCAGGTACATTTAAAAATTAATTTTTAAAAATCTATTTTTAGATTGTTTCTGTTTGCCAGGTTTAAAAAATATGAAAAATAAGAAAAGGAAAGGCTGTTTATTTCAAAGTCAAGCATCTTCCAATTTGATCAGAGATAATAGGTACTGCAGATGCTGGAGAATCAGAGATAACAAGGTGTGGAGCTGGATGAACACAGCAGGCCAAGCAGCATCGTAGGAGCAGGAAAGCTTGACGTTTCGGGCCTAGACCCCTCATCAGAAATGATGAAGTACCTTTTATCTCTAGTCAAGCATGCCAT
>JAHRHZ010000248.1:31649922-31685222 GCA_024137785.1 Ginglymostoma cirratum | reverse complement strand
GTTCATCCAGCTCCACACCTTGTTATCTTCCAATTTGATAATGATTTTGTTTTACTTCCAATTGGTGTCGCTTAATAGTATTTCAAAACGGATGGATGTATTAGTTGGCTGGGGCTTGTAGAAGGTCATTTGTTGAAACATCCAGAAAAAGACTCAATCACGGTTGGTAACCCTACAGTTCAATTAGATCATGATTGGTCTATATTTCAACTCTATCAACCTGCTTTGGTTTCACACACCCTTGTAACTTGTTCACAACTTACATTAAGCAATCAAATTTTGGTATTAAAAACACAATTTATAACCTTATGAATAACACCATACTGGGAGGATTGATCAATGTTGAGGAAGACATTAAAATTGCAAGATGTCCACAGCACTATCATCAAGCTCTTACTGTACCAGCACATGGGTAGATAGCTCCCACCAAAGAGATTACACCTAAGGTCATTTAAGCTTTTTAAAGCATTTAAACTTTTATCACAGTCCCATTAAACTTGTAATAGAACATAAGTAGCAACAATTGAATGTCACAGCCGCTGGCCTTACAATGGTGAAGCATTTTGGATGTGTCACTGCAGTCCTCACTTAAATACCTCAGAACGTATTCCAATGTATTCCAATTCCTCCCACAGTCCAAAGATGTGCAGGTTAGGTAGATTGGGCATGCTAAATTGCCCATAGTGTCCAGGGATGTGCAGGCTAGGTGGGTTAGCCATTGGGAAATGCAGGGTTACAGGGATGGGTTGGGGGATGGGTGTGGGTCTGGGTGGATGCTCTTTGGAAGATCAGTGTAGACTCAATGGGCTGAATGGCCTGCTTCCACACTGTAGGGATTCTATGGTGATTCTATTATTCTATGTAGAATTCATATATGCTTTTGTGAATACTTCTTTGGCCATATTTTACCACATTGCAAGTAGATAGTTGCTTCAGTTTCAAAAAAAGCAGTGATTTCAATCTAAATTAATTAGTGGTTTTTGCCATGAATGAATCAAGTGTTCCATTTCCACTTTCAACTGGGCATAATAGAATGGTTCAAGAGTGCATTTGGATCCCAGTATGCACTTTTGCTGGAACATGGAGCAAAAGGGATGTCTTACACTAATATTATTGTTGTTTTTTGATAATTATGTCAATTTAAACGTCCTGAAAACTAGAACTAGTGATTATTGCAATTTACCACTGAGTCAAAGTAGATGATAATGAGCAAATTTAAGGAGATTGTCACTAATCAAGTACTCTAAAAGATATAATTGTAAAATTGTTCAAGAAGTGTCTCAGAATTATGCATATCTTGAAGATATAAGATAACATCTTTGAATTTGCTATTCTGTCATCAGTTCCCAAGTTTACTAGACCACACTTGCTATATTTATTTTCTATAATGTTGTTCAAGATGTCAGAGAATAACTTTCGCACTCATTGGTCTGAAACTGATTCAAAAAGATAGTCCAGCTGCTTTT
Source organism: Ginglymostoma cirratum (assembly GCA_024137785.1). Classification (NCBI taxonomy): domain Eukaryota; kingdom Metazoa; phylum Chordata; class Chondrichthyes; order Orectolobiformes; family Ginglymostomatidae; genus Ginglymostoma; species Ginglymostoma cirratum. Next base: position 31,683,756 of record JAHRHZ010000248.1, on the reverse strand, counting down.
AAGGCAAACTGTAGATCATAACTGAATGATACCTGCAGGACATAGGTTAAAACAATGTAGAGAACAAAGCTTATTCAGTAAGTGCACTATCCAATGCAGCACTGCACCATAAGACCAACTGGGTGTTAAGTTTAGTACCTGTTCTGGGTTTGGATAATTAAATACAGTTCTGGTTAAGATTAGGGTGCTGTAACGGGCCTCTTGGCTGGAGCAGAAAATATAATCAGAGTTCCTGATTCCACTAACTGTCCCTGTGACTCATAGTAACCCCTATTGGCAAGTGTTGTGTGTGTGGGTGTTAGTGGCTGAGAGCGTGCATGTGTGTGTGCATTTGTCTGCACTTGGGTTTATTGGTGTACGTACATGTGTACTTGCCAATGCGGGAGAGCACTGGATATAATTCAACATGACCTTCTTTCTTGTTGAATAGCCCAGTGCATAAGGAATGACTGTTTGATGGGATGCCAAATATCAGGGGAATTATAGCTTAGTGTTTTTGGTGCAGGAGGACAGGAGAGAACTAAAATAGTGCGAAACACCACTGATAACGTGACATAAAACAGGTGTCCAAATACTTTAGTAAAAAGAAATTTGTCTTCAACTATGAAATGTTTTGAAAGGCACAAAACAAAGGTGTCTGATTACTTATATTTGCCTGTATATAAATGGAAATGAATGTGTGTTCAACTGTCTTTAATTAACATATCCAAATGATATCTACGGCAGATGCAGCCCTGAGAAGCAAACTTTGAAAACAGGAAATGCTGTGCTCAGCTCAGCTTGCTTGCATCCATATATGACACCAGAACTTTTAAGGATCCTAGATGCACAACAGCTATAAAAATATTTACCAGATGGGGGGAGTGGCCAGCTAACTGGTAATTTGCAATGTGGTGATCTTTGCGACAGTGAGAAACAAGATAACACATTTCAGATGTAGTTGGAAACAATACTGAGCTGAATTTTTTTTTGGCTGTCAGTTTCATCAAGGTTCATGAAGGGTTTCTCTCCAGGAGGCAGAGCAAGATCAAAGCTGTATTTTACCAAACACGACACACTAACTACCACCCAGCCCTTCACACCTGATTCTAGCTCCATCTTATCAGTCTTGGCACACAGAACAATGTTGCAGAATCGACTGGCATCCCTGGTGCCAGTGCCATCTTTAAAAGCCCACTGTACACCTGGACAAGCACTGTTAAAACAGAGCCTCTATGCGTATTCCTTAATATTTGCCTTGGACATGGCAGAGAGAGTGGGGATGTTGGATCCTTTCTTTGTGGACAGGGACCTTGTGGTCCTAGTAAACAGGCGCTGCAGAAGATGGACAACATCTTCACCCAGGGCCAACAGAGGAGGTCAAAATCAGATCATGCCAGCCTGCTCGAGATTGCCCATGTGAGTCAGTGCAGTGTTGGCTCTCTGGAGGAAAGTACAGCAAGAGAAAGAAGTTCTCTACTTTCTCTACTCTGCCAGTATAAATACCACCATCTTCTCTCCAATTCCACACATTCACATTATTTCTGCTGCTGTACCCACTTCCTACCAAGGCTTGTGGTCCACCATTCTCACTATTTCATACAACTTCCCTCCCTTACTCTCACCAACCCGAAACCCAACACCACCAGTCTGCATGCCTATGACGCTGCCTACTAACTCACTCATAGAAAGCAACAGATATGCCACTCACTTTCACCTCCTCTTATACCCATTTCTCAGTCATTCCATGAGGAAAACCACTTGTGTCAAGAGGGTTGGTGCTGCCTAATATTCAGCTCTTCACTCCTTTTGAGAGGATCCTGATTTTGATTGCCCCAAGTGGCTTTCTGACTGTGTTCAAAATCCTGGACTACTATTGAAGGTTGCCTTTGACTGACTGTGTTAGATCCTCCTGAGCAAAGGCATTCCCCTTGGCTGGACTGAGTTCTGCTGACAGCCTTGATTAGTTTCCCGGCTTTGTGTCTGTGCTCAACGGCAAGCCAAGGCTGAGGGGAAAGGTGCAAAATGGAAAGACAAGAGAGGGATGCTGTGAGCATCCAGGCAGGCTCAAAGTGAGTGCACACTAAGACCAAGCGTACAGTTTGGAGATGCAGCCTGATCTGGTCCATGAACTGGGCACACAGTGACCTAGCTGCAACATTACAATGATAACAGTCATTGCACCTGAAGGTGCAACATTAAAGTACAGAAGTATATTGTCAGTGGATCATAGATGTGTCATAAGGGTTTTAGAGGCTGGTGCATGCCTGATACCAATGTGCGTGGACATGAGGTGCATGTAGCTAGTGCCCTGAGATGTTGGTACCTTGTGTCCCAAATGGATGTTCTTTGGTGTAAGTGGCGAGCTGAAGTTGGCAGCTATCTGCTGTGGCATTCGTGTCAAAAATTCTTGCATCCAGTTTGTTCTTACTATATGATAGAATAAGAAGCTGCATATTAATAAAGTGAGATGTGTAGTTAATAAAGTCGTTGACAAACAACAATCCCTCTTATTAGGCACCTTGCCACAGCCTAGCAATAATCTCACCTCAATCTCTGTGACATCCTTAAAAGATGCTGCAGTTTCTCAACACATTGAGATAAGCTTCACTGGATTCCTCTCACAGCTGTTTATTTTTCACCAGATCTCAAATAGTTCAGGCACCTAAAAGATACTATCCACTGTGCCTATAACGCTTACAGCATAAGTGACAATCTGTTATTATCGGATTTTATTTCAATTCATTTAGCTTTCAAAAACCCTTTTTAAAATTTTTATCATATACCATATCCAACATTCCAGTTCCTGTTCTGATTTCCTGCTACTCTCTAGCTATCCCCAAGAGCAGCACAAGATAACCCAGGCTGCACTTGATCTTTGATTCTTTGCTTGCTTTCAATAATTTGCACTTCACTCTGACCGGCTGACTATGATTGGGAATGCATCCTTCAGTAAAATGAGCGTGGAGTGCCTGACAGTACAAATTTCATTGTTACTATAGGTTTCATGTTTCTTTTTTATGCTCAATGACTATGACTAAACCTGCATGTTTCGTTGTGGGATTTATTTGACATATCAGAAAATAAGTGATTAAATTGGATGGACTGGTAAAGAAAGGCTAACTCTTTTTGTGAAAGTGTGTCCTTCACAAATTATGGATAGCAGTGAATCTTAAGCTGTTGGAAATTACTTCCACGAGATACTTTATGATATGCATGTTGTCTTTATTTTCAATTGTTCTGTTATCTTTTGATTCTGCCACTTTGGACTCATTCATTCAAAGTGAAGAATACAATAAATCTGCAGGACTTTGTGCTATAATTCATCCTGTTTCCAATGACAGCTGCGATAACCTATGGCCTTCCCTGAAATAGTTCAGTGCAGCTGGGCAGCAGTGGGCACACTGCAATTTGTCAACCTTGACAAACATATGATGTCAGTCATGGCTTTGTGGGAGCACTCTCACCTCCAGGTCAGAAGGTGACTCAAGCCCTGCACCAGAAAGCCTAGGGTAACACTTGGCTGCAATACACCAGGGCACTGCACCGATTTTCTACACAGCGACACTATTCCAACAGCCAGAGTACTGCATTGATTGTATAATGTTTTGAAATGTCAAGAATAAATTATACCAAGGCCTTGTTTGACTAGTCCTTTGAACGTCAAAGATCTTATGGCACAATTTCAAAGAAGAGCAGCCAGAGAGGGGCGGGTTGATGGGGAAGGGGTTTTCTAGATTTGCGATGTTTTCACAGTATCCTGATCAATATTTATCTCTCAACTAAGATAACTGGAAACCAAAATATCTGGACGTTACTACATTGTTGTTTGTGGAACCCAACTCTGCACACATGGGTCACTGAGATTTCGGTGCGGCCAAAGTGTTTTGATATCAATATAACTGTTAGTTGTAAAATGCTGTGGGAGGTCCTGGGGCAATGAAAGGTGTGTCATAAATGCAAGTCTTTCTTACCGTTTACTTTACTGCTGTTCTGGGTGGCAAAGGAGGCAGCGACATCAGTCCTGATTATGATCCATTGACTACTGCTGAAAATGGTGCCTGTGAATACGGGTAAGGATGTGATTTGAGCACAGCGAATCCCCAGGGTCAGCATGAAAAATGGTCACTACAGGAAGTTATTCTTCTGCATCAGCACTGATGGATCAGTCATATCAGATTAGTTCTGCCAGTGATTTAAGGCACAGACCTTGAGATGGTAATTTGAAATCAGATTAGACCAACAAAAACAGAAATTAGCAGGTATGAAACGGGTGAAAAACAGGCGTGTTAATCAGAAGCTGTCTTACAACTAGTGCTACTGAATTCTCACTGTCCAGAAAAACAGACACTATTGTTGTTACATGTGTGAAACCAGTTCTCTGATGGCCTCTATCACGTGTGATACATGACCTTTCCAAAGTTCAGTTGAAATCAGTTGAGTCCCACAGTAAACTGTCACAAGTCACTGTATACTTTAGGGGTATATATTTATATATTGATTCACCTGTACATGTCACTCAATTATATTGTTGCCTGCCTTTTACAAGAAAATACCCATCATTATTCTTTATTGCCTTTTGAAATAGATGCTTTTGCATCTTTTTCACTAAAAAATCAATGCAATAAAATACTTTACAGAGGAAAAGTTAGCCAACAATGTAAAGTTGGATAGTGAGTTTCCATAGGTATCTAGAAAGGAGAAGAGGAAATAAAATGTTTGTTGGTCCTTCAGGGGCTGACATTGGGAAGTTAATAATCAATAATAAGGAAATGACAAATGAAATCAGCAAATATACTATTTTTGTCCTCACTGCAGTGAATGTCAAAAAAAATCAGCAATAACTGTAAGTCAGGAAAGGAATTTAGCAACTTTGCAATCACTAAGAAAGCAGTATTGGGAAAATTGTTGGAACTGCAGATTGACAAGTCATCAGGTTCTGATGGATTTCACCCTTGAGTCTTAAAAGAAATTACTAAAGAGATAGTAGATGTGTTGGTCTTAATTTTTCAAAATTCCTAACATTTTGAAAAGGTTCTAGCAGCCTAGAAAGTAGTAAACACAATCCATCTATTCAGGAAGGGAAGGAGACAGAAAATAGGAAACCTTAGGTCAGTTAACAAGCATGGGGCTGGATGAACACAGCAGGTCAAGCAGCATCATAGGAGCAGGAAAACTTGACGTTTCGGGCCTAAACCCTGCTGCTTGACCTGCTGTGTTCATCCAGCCCCATGCTTGTTATCTCGGATTCTCCAGCATCTGCAGTACCTTTTATCTCTGATACAACCTTAGGCCAGTTAACTTGACGTCTGTCATGGGGAATTAGAATTGATCACTAAAAAGGTCACAGTTACATTGGAACAAGGAGGGCTTCAGATATATGGATCATTGGGATGCCATCTGGAGAAGGTGAGACCTGTACAAGAAGGACGGGTTGCACCTGAACTGGAGGGGTACCAAGATCCTGAGTGGGTGGTTTGCTAGAGCTCGTCGGGAGGGTTTAAACTAGTTTGGCAGGGGGATGGGAACTGGAGCTATGGATCGGAGGATAAGGTAGCTGGTGTACAGGCAGATACAGCATGCAGAGAGTCTGTGAGGAAGGACAGACAGTTGCTAGGGCAAAGTTGCAGTCAGTGCGACAGGTTGAAGTGTGTCTATTTTAACACAAGAAGCGTCAGGAGTAAGGGTGACAAGCTTAGAGCATGGATCAGTACTTGGAGCTACGATATTGTGGCCATTACAGAGACTTGGAGAACACAGGGGCAGGAATGGTTGTTGGATGTTCTGGGGTTGAGATGTTTCAAAAGAAATACGGAGGGAGGTAAAAGAGGTGGGGGAGTGGCATTGCTATTCAGGGATAGTGTCATAGCTGCAGAAAGGGAGGTCATCAAGGAGTGTTTGTCGACTGAGTCAGTATGGGTGGAAGTCAGAAACGGGAAAGGAGCAGTCACTTTATTGGGAATTTTCTATAGACACCCCCAATAGCAGCAGAGACACTGAGGAACAGATTGTGAGGCAGATTTTGGAAAGGTGCAGAAGTAAAAGGGTTGTTGTCATGGGTGACTTCAACTTCCCTAATATCGACTGGAACAGCCTAAGTGCAAATAGTTTGGATGGAGCAAATTTTGTCAGGTCTGGCCAGGAGGGATATCTAGAACATAGAACATAGAACATTACAGCGCAGTACAGGCCCTTCGGCCCTCGATGTTGCGCCGACCTGTGAAACCAATCTGAAGCCCATCTAACCTACACTATTCCATGATCATCCATATGTTTATCCAACGACCATTTAAATGCCCTTAAAGTTGGCAAGTCTACAACTGCTGCAGGCAAGACATTCCATGTCCTTACTACTCTCTGAGTAAAGAATCTACCCTGACATCTGCCCTATATCAATCACCCCTCAATTTAAAGCTATGTCCCCTTGTGCTAGCCGTCACCATCCGAGGAAAAAGGCTTTCACAGTCCACCCTATCCAATCTTCTGATCATCTTGTATGTCTCTATTAAGTCACCTCTTAACCTTCTTCTCTCTAAAGAAAACAGCCTCAAGTCCCTCAGCCTTTCCTCATAAGACCTTCCCTCCATACCAGGCAACATCCTGGTAGATCTCCTCTGCACCCTTTCCAATGCTTCCACATCCTTCCTATTATGCGGTGACCAGAACTGTAAGCAATACTCCAAGTGCGGCCGCACCAGAGTTTTGTACAGCTGCAACATGACCTCACGGCTCCGAAACTCGATCCCTCTACCAATAAAACCTAACACACCGTACGCCTTCTTAACAACCCGATCAACCTGGGTGGCAACTTTCAGGGATCTATGCACATGGACACCGAGATCTCTCTGCTCGTCCACACTACCAAGAATCTTACCATTAGCCCTGTATCCTGTATTCCTGTTACTCCTTCCAAAGTGAATCACCTCACACTTTTCCGCATTAAACTCCATTTGCCATTTCTCAGCCCAGTTCTGCAGCTTATCTATGCCCCTCTGTAACCTGCAACATCCTTCCGCACCATCTGCAACTCCACTGACTTTAGTGTCATCCGCAAATTTACTAATCCATCCTTCTACGCCCTCATCCAGGTCATTTATAAGAATGACAAAGAGCAGTGGCCCCAAAACAGATCCTTGCGGTACACCACTAGTAACTGAACTCCAGGATGAACATTTCCCATCAACCACCACACTCTGTCTTCTTACAGCTAGCCAATTTCTGATCCAAACCGCTAAATCACCCTCAATCCCATGCCTCCGAATTTTCTGCAATAGCCTACTGTGGGGAACCCTATCATACGCTTTACTGAAATCCATATACACCATATCAACCACTTTACCCTCATCCACCTGTTTAGTCACCTTCTCAAAGAACTCAAAAGGTTTGTGAGGCACGACCTACCCTTCACAAAACCGTGTTGACTATCCCTAATCAAATTATTCCTTTCTAGATGAATATAAATCCTATCTCTTTCCAACACTTTACCCACAACCGAAGTAAGGCTTACTGGTCTCTAATTACCAGGGTTGTCTCTACTCCCCTACTTGAACAAGAGGACAACATTTGCTATCCTCCAGTCTTCTGGCACTATTCCTGCAGACAATGACGACATAAAGATCAAAGCCAAAGGCTCTGCAATCTCCTCCCTAGCTTCCCAGAGAATCCTAGGATAGATCCCATCTGGCCCAGGGGACTTATCTATTCTCACACTTTCCAGAATTGCCAACACCTCCTCCTTATGAACCTCAATCCCGTCTAGTCTAATAGCCCGTATCTCAGTATTCTCCTCGACAACATTGTCTTTTTCATGTGTGAACACTGATGAAAAATACTCATTTAACGCCTCTCCTATCTCTTCAGACTCCACGCACAACTTCCCACTACTGTCCTTGACTGGCCCTAATTTTACTCTAGTCATTCTTTTATTCCTGACATACCTGTAGAAAGCTTTAGGGTTTTCCTTGATCCTACCTACCAAAGACTTCTCATGTCCCCTCCTGGCTCTTTTTAGCTCTCTCTTTAGGTCCTTCCTGGCTAACTTGTAACTCTCAAGCGCCCTAACTGAGTCTTCACGCCTCATCTTTATATAAGCAAAGCATCTGACTCAATATGCAGATAGGCTGACGAGAGGAGAGGCCATATTGGATTTGGTGCTTGGCAACAAACCAGGCAAGGTGTCAGATCTTTGGGAAGGAGAGCATTTTGGTGATAGTGATCACAACTCCCTGACCTTTACTATAGTCATGGACAGGAATAGGAGCAGATGGTATGGGAAAGTATTGAATTGGGGGAGAAGGAATTAAAATACAATTAGGCACGAACTGCGGAGTTTAAATTGGGAATAGATGTTCTCAGGGAAATGCACGGCAGAAATGTGCAGGTTGTTTAGGGAGCAGTTGCTATGAGTACTGAATAGGTTTGTCCCACTGAGGCAGAGAAGGGATGGTGAGGTGAAGGAACCTTGGATGACAAGACATGTGGAACACCTAATCAAGAGGAGGAAGGAAGCTTACTTAAGGTTGAGGAAGCAAGGATTGGCTCTAGGGGATTACAAGGTAGCCAGGAAGGAATTGAAGAATGGACTGAGGAGAGCTAGAAGGGGGTGTGAGAAAACCTTGGCTGGTGGGATTAAGGAAGACGCCAAGGCGTTCTATACTTATGTGAGGAACAAGAGGATGGCCAGAGTGAGGGTAGGGCCAATCAGGGAAAGTGGAGGGAACTTGTGCCTGGAGTCAGAGGAGATTGGGGAGGTCCTTAATGAATACGTTGCTTCAGTATTCACCAATGAGAGGGACTTGACGTTTGTGAGGACAGTGTGATGTTTCAACAGCTCAAACAGCTTGATGTTAGGAAAGTGAGAAACTTGAGGATAGATAAGTCCCCTGGGCCAGACAATCTCTACCCAAGGTTACTACGGGAAGCAAGGGAAGAGACTGCTGCCCCTTTGGCAATGATCTCTGCATCTTCACTGTCCACTGGAGTAATACCAGGTGATTGGAGGGTGGCAAATGTCGTTCCCTTGTTCAAGATAGGGAATAAGGATAATCCTGGGAATTACAGACTAGTCAGTCTTACTTCCGTGGTGAGCAAATTATTGGAAAGGATTCTGAAGAGATAGTATTTATGATTATTTGGAAAAGCACAGTTTGATTAGAAATAGTCAGCATGGCTTTGTGAGGGACAGATCATGCCTCACAAGTCTTACTGAATTCTTTGAGGATGTGACAAAATACATCGATGAAGATAGAGCAGTGGATGTGGTGTATTTGGATTTTAGCAAGGCATTCGATAAGTTTCCACATGGTAGGCTCATTCAGAAAGTAAGGAGGCATGGGATTCAGGGAAATTTGGCTGTCGGGAGACAAAACTGGCTGTACAATAGAAGACAGAATGTGGTAGTAGATGGAATTATTCAGCCTGGAGCTCGGTGACCAGTGGTATTCCACAGGGATCTGTTCTGGGACCTCTGCTCTTTGTGATCTTTATAAATTACTTGGATGAGGAAGTGGAAAGGTGGGTTAGTAAGTTTGCCGATGACACGAAGGATAGTGGAATTGTGGACAGCATGGAGGGCTGTTGAAGGTTGCAATGGGACATTGACAGGATGCAGAGCTAGGCAAAGAAGTGGCAGGTGGAATTCAACCCAGAAAAGTGTGAAGTGATTCATTTTGGAAGGTCGAATTTGAAGGCAGAATACACGGTTAATGGCAGGATTCTCGGCAGTGTGGAGGAACAGAGGGATCTTGGGGTCCATGTCTTTAGATCCCTCAAAGTTGCCACCCAAGTTGATAGGGTTGTAAAGAAGACGTATGGTGTGTTGGCTTTCATTGGCAGGGGAATTGAGTTTAAGAGCTATGAGGTTATGCTGCAGCTCTATAAAACTCTGGTTAGACCACACTTGGAATATTGTGTTCAGTTCTGGTCACCTTGTTACAGGAAAGATGTGGAAGCTTTAAAGACAGTGCAGAGGAGATTTACCAGGATGCTGCCTGGACTGGAGGGCAGGTCTTATGAAGAAAGGTTAAGGGAGCTGGGGCTTTTCTCAATGGAGCGAAGAAGGATGAGAGGTAACTTGATGGAGGTATACAAGATGAAGAGGCATAGATAGAGTGGATAGTCAGAGACTTTTTACAAGGGCGGAAATGACCATTATGACGGGGCATAATTTTACGGTATTTCAAGGGAGGCATAGGGGAGATGTCAGAGGTAGATTCCTTACACAGAGAGTTGTGGGCGCATGGAATATGCTGCTGGCGGTGGTAGTAGAGTCAGATACATTAGGGACATTTAAGCGACTCTTGGATTGGCACATGGATGATAGTAAAATGTCAGGTATACAGGGTAGATTGATCTTAGTAGGATAATAGGTCGGCACAACATCGTGGGCCGAAGGGCCTGTAATGTGCTGTACCGTTCTATGTTCTAAGGGTAGATCATTCAGCCTGACAAGCCTGCCTCACCATTCAATAGGATTATGGTTGATTTATACTGTGTGTTTAGAATAATTCAAGTAATCAGGCAGAGTCAGCATGGTTTTGTATCATGGAAGTCATGTTTAACCAATTATTGGAGTTCTTTGCAGGAATAAAGGTATGGTAAGGATAAAACAGAATCCAATAGTATGCTGTACTCGAATTTACAGACAAAATTTACAGACAAGGTGCCACATTAAAAGATTATTGTGCAAAGTAACATGTTAGAATGGATAGGACAATGGATGGTTGAACAAAGACAGACTGAAATTCATAAGTAGCACTTTTCCTGATTGTCAGGGAATGAGGAGTGGAGTCTTTCAGGGAGCCTGTGCTAGGTGCTTAACTTTTTACAATTTGTATCAATGACTTGAATGAGGGGAGTGAAGACAAGATTGCCAAATTTGCAGATTTTTTAATTCATTCCTTGGATGTGGGCGTCCCTGGCTGACCAGCATCTATTGCCTGGCCTATTGCCATTGAGAAGGTGATGGTGAGTTGCCCTCTTGAACCACTGCAATCTGCCTGCTGTGGGTTGACCCACAATGTCATTAAAGAGAGATTTCCAGGGTGTTGACAGAGCCACATTGAAGGAGTGGCGATGTGAGTGGCTTGGAGGGGAAATTACAGTTCACGGTGTTTCCATGTATCTGCTGCCCTTTTCCTTCTAAATGGAAGAGGTTGTGAGTTTGGTATGTGCTGTCTGAGGATCTTTGATGAATTTCTGCAGTGTATCTTACAGGTTGTACACACTGCTGCTACTGAGCATTGGTGGCAGAGGGAGTGGATGCTTCTGGATGAAGTGCCAATCAGCTGTTTTGTCCATATTTGACCCAAGGCTGCAATGAGCTCAGGAGCTGAGTGGCCCTGGTGGAACACAAACTGGGCATCACTCAGCAGGTTATTGCTGAGCAGCTGCTGCTTAATTGAACTATTGAGGACATCTTCCATTACTTTACTGATGATTGAGAGTAGACTGATGGGGCAGTAATTGGCCGGGTTGGATTAATCTGCATTTTATGTACAGGACATAGCTGGGCAACTTTCTATTTGTTGAGTAGATGTCAGTATTGTAACTTTCATACTTTTTCTTCATACTTTCTATCTTGATGACATCAAGATGTATGTTGCAAAATGGATACAAAGAAGAAGCAAACAGATGTAGATAGATTGGGTGAGACAGATAGTAGGAGTTTGGACACTTATTTTAAAAAATAAAGATTAGAAAAGTGACTGCAGGTCCTATAGAAAGTGAGCCTGGAAGGTAATAAAAGAAAAGGAGATGGTAGATTAATTTAACCAATGTTTTGCTTCAGTCTTCACTGTAAAGGATACAAGTAATATTCCAGAAAAAGCAGTTGAACAAGAATATGAAAGGATAAAGGAACTTGAGAAAATTACCAGGGAAGTGATACCAAGCAAATTGTTGGAACTGAGGGTCAACAAGTCCTAGGATCTGATCTTTTGTACACTGAGAGCTGAAGTAGCTAGTGAGATAGGTTTTGTTACTTGTTTAAGGGACGTAGACGTTGCTAGCTAGGACAGCATTTATTGTCCATCTCTAAATGCCCACATTGTTTGTCACATTACCATCAGCCTGGATTCAGTTCAGACAATGATGGCAGATTTCATTTCCTAAAGGATTATAGTGAACCAGATGTGTTTTTATGACAATCCCCTGTGGGCTCATGGTTGTTATTTGACTGTCTTTTTATTTTAGACTTTTACTTAATTCAATGTTGAAAGTTATAATTAAACAAGTCATATCAGGGCAGTTGGATAATTTCAAGGCAATCAGGCTGAATCAACATGAATTTGTGAAAGGGAGGTCAAGTTTGATCATTTTATTGGAGTCCTTTGAAGGAGTAACCTGTAAAGGGGAAACAGTTATGAACTGTAGTTGTATTTCCAGAAGACAGTTGATAACATAGGAGCACAAGAATAGGAGTAGACCATTCAGCCCCTTAAGCTTGTCTCACCATACAATGGCATCAATAGCTGATTTGTGGTCTAACTCCACGTACCTGCTATATCCCTTAATATATTTGCATCGCAAATATTTATCGATCTCTGATTTAAAATTCACCAATGATCCTGCATCCATTGCAATTTGTAGAAGAGAATTCCAAAACGTTCACCACTCTTTATGTGTAGAAGTGCTTCCTAGCACCTCTCCGGATTGGTCGGGCCCTAGTTCTCAGACTATAGCCCCCAGTTCTAGAATCCGCAACATATCGGTTATCTTTGTCAACCTGTTAGTATTTGGAAGACTTTGGTCAGATCACCACTTAACTTTATAAATTCTCAAGAAAACAGGCCTAATTTATATAATCTCTCCTCAATACGGAGAGTACAGGTATAATTCTTATAAACCTATGTTGTACTCCCAATAAAGCCATTATATCCTTCCTAAGGTGTGCTGCTCAGATCTGGTCACAGTACTCCAAATGTGGGTGAACTGGGTTTTATATAACTTCAGTATAACTTTTGCATCCTTGTACGCCAGTCCTCTAGACATAAAAGCCAGCATTCCATTGGCTCTCTTGATTGTTTTCTGTACTCGTTTATGACATTTTAAAGATCTTTACAACTGAACCTCAAGTCTCTTTGGACATCCACTGTATTTCACTTCATATCACCTAGAAAGTACCCAGGTCTATCCTTTTTCAGCCCAAACTAGATAACCTCACACTTAAACTCCATCTGCCACAGTTTTGCCCATTCACTTAGTCTAACAGTATCCCTTTGTAATTTTATGTGATCATCTACTCTGTCTGCAATGTCACCTAACTTTGTGTCATTAGTAAATTTTGATGGATGGTTTTCTGTGCCATTATCCAAGTTGTTAATAAACAATGTGAGCAATTGAGGCACTAACAAAGGTCCTTGTGGTGTACCGCTTGTCATATCCTACCAATTTGTGTACCTACCCATTCTCCCTATTTTCTGTAGCCTGCCACTCAACTAATTTTCCAGTCATGTCAATAATTTGTCCTTAGTTCCATGGGTTTCTACCTTAGTTAATGGTCTCTTATGTGGGACTTTATGAAAAGCCTTGTGGAATTCCATATAAACAGCATCCGTAGGCATAACCCTGTCCACTATCTTAGTCACCTCCTCAAAAAAATTCAATGAGGTTTGTCAAGCATGACCCGTCTGTTATGAATCCATGCTGGACCTCCCTGATTAACTGAAAATTTTCAAGGCGTTCAGTTATCTCCCTCCTTGATTATCGACTGTAATAATTTACCCACCACAGATGTTAGGCTGACTGTAAACCCTGGTTTTCCTCTTTTGCCTTTCTTAAAAAGTGAAGGGACATGCAATTTGCCAACCCAGAGAGATGACTGCTGTATCTCGGGAACTCAGAGATTATAGTTAGGGCGTTGGAGTGATTTGAACAAGGTCGGCCAGGTGGACCTTTTAGAATATGAGTTTCCTGAGTGGGGCTGTTAATCAGGAGTGTCAGAGGTTCTATTCACTCTGAGGGCTGGGTCTGAGGAAGCTGGATCAGTGTCAAGGATGCTCCACGTGTAAATGAAACATGACATGGTGATGGGATACTGGCCTTTATGGAATTATTTCAGGTGTCAGCAATGTGCACCCCTAACACCTTTGAATGGAAACCCTCATGTCCTGGGGATTTGACACTCTTCAATTCCATTCATCTCCTCATTACCAATGTTTTACTTATTTTAAGTTTTATTCATCCCCTATTCCCAATCAACTATTAATTTCCTCACGACTTTTCGCGAGCTATCCTTGTTTTCTACAGAGACAAATAGTTCAGCATATCTGCTATTTTCCCATTGTCATTGACAATATCTGCATTTTCAGTCTATAGTGGGCAAAATTCTTTCTTCCTTCACATAATTATAACATTTCTTCTCATTGATTTTGATGCCTCTGGCAAATTTCCTTTCTTAATCCCTTTTCATAGCTCTTTAAGCTGCTTTGTGGCCTTTGCTGGTCTTTGTAGCTTGCTCAATCAGCAGGATCTGTGATTTTATTTTGCATTTTTGCAAGCCCTTTATTTTAATTGTATACTGTCCTTTATGTCTTTAGTTGTCCATGGCTGCTTTTTTTCTATGAAATGGAGCTTTTGTCTCTCAGGGGTATAAACTGGTTCTGTATTGCGTTAAATGTTTCTTTAAACATTTTCCACTGTTCTTTAGCTGTTTTCCCCATTGACAGAAGTTTTCTTTTTAACTGTGGACAGTCTCTGTCTCATCTCAACCTTAAAACTAAACTCGAGGGGCTGATTTTTTTTTGTTTCTTTTTCTCAAATGCGACATCGAACTCAATTATGTTATGATCACTATTTGATAAATTTCATGCACAATTAGTATACTAATTAAATTCAGCTCATTACTCATTACTAAATCCAATATTGCTTGTCCGCTTGTTGCATCCAGGACATATTGTTGTATGACACACCCCAGAAATTCTCTACCTTTTTGACACATGCTTGTCTGCTTCTCGCAATCTATGTTAAAGCTATTAAAATGCCCAATTAATACCAACCAGCTTTGGTACATACATAAGGCAACAATCAAAGGTTAGAGTGGAAAAAACACAGTTTAGGGAGTAACCTATTTGCTTGGATTGGATATAGGCTAACTAACAAGAAACAGAGTAAGCATAAGTGGATCATTTTCTGGTTGGCAAGACATAACAAGTGGTGTGTCCAGGGATCAGTGCTGGAGCCTAAATTCCTTACAATTTATCCAAATGACTTGGATCAAGGGAATTTTCTCAGGCACTGAGCGCAGTGGGCATTGATAAGAGAGTTGTGAAAATCACATGAGATAGCCAGCGAAGACCTCGTTCACATTGAGAGTGGAAAGTCCTAGTGAGCAGCGAGATGCCTATTTGCATCATTTTCATTGTAATGTCATCTCACCTCATCTATATGTAAGATTCTGTTGTCCCACCCAGAGAACAGAAACTAGATAGTGACAATTAATGACATGAAACTCAACCTGGTGACCTGACAACTCCAGCTTGCCTCTTAAACCTCTGTTCCTCAATCAGAAGGCATTCCTTTTCCAGAAATCATCTGATAAGTAGGAAAATGTTAGGCTACTTAATATGATAATATCTCATAGTACAGATGAGGGCTGGGGTGAATGATTTCTTTAGGGTAGCAGAAACCTGGAGTTGTTTGCTATATTCTCTTGTGGAATGTGGACATCGACAGCTAGCCAGCAATTATTGCCCATCCCTTGCTACCTTTGAGATGGTGGTGGTGAGCTGCCTTCTTGAACGACTGCAGTCCACCTGCTTTAGGCAGAGCCACAATACCCTTTGGAAGGGAGTTCCAGGATTTGGACCCAATGGCACTGAAGGAATGGCAATATGTTTCCAAGTCAGGATGGCGAGTGACATAAAGGGCAACTTGGTATTCCATTGCATCTATTGCTTTTGCCCTTCTCGATGGTACTGGTCGTGTGTTGGAATATGCTGCCCTAGGAGTGTTGGTGAATTTCTGCAGTACGTCTTGTAGATAGTACACACTGCTGCTACTGAGGTTCAATAGTAGAGAGTGTGAACATTTGTGGATGAAGTCCCAATTAAGCAAGCTGCTATATTCAGATTGTGTCAAGGTTCTTGAGTGTCATTGGAGCTCCACTCATCTCGACAAGTGGGGAGCATTCCACTGCTTTGGATTGGTGCTTTGCAGGTGGTGGATGTGCTTTAGGAATCTTATTATAAGATTTCTAATCTCTGACCTGCTTTTGTAGCCACAGTGCTTTTATGGCTAGTCCAGTTCAGTTTCTAATCAATGGTAAACCACAGGATGTTGGTAATGGATATGGTGATGCTATTGAATGTCAAGGGACATGGTTAGACTTTCTCTTGTTGGAGATGAACATTGCCTGGCATTTGCATGGTGCAACTGTTATTTGCCATTTGTCAGCTCAAATCTGGACACATTTCTGCTTTCGTCACTTGTGCTACTGATCCACCTAACCAGGCAGAGACAATGGTAAGTTGAATAACGGAAACTTTTGCTCATACAGAAGGTGAAAAAGATAAATTTTTCAATCCCCTTTTGCCACTGAGGATCTGCACTAGAAAGGAGAATAAGACAGAGATAGCAACAGAGATGGTGCTATATGGTGATTTTACTGGACCAATAATTTAATAAGACAATACAATGTTCTGGTGACATGAGTTGAAATCCCACTACTGCAGCTGATGAAAATTACATTCAATTAATACATCTGGGATTGAAACCGAGTCTCAGTATTGGGAATTTGAAGCTATCGTCAATTGTCAAACAAATCCATCTGGTTCACTGGTGTTCTTTCAGAAAAGAAATCTGCCGTCCTTATTTAGCCTGACCTACGTATAACTCCAGATCCGTGGCATCTGTGGTAGCGGCACTCATAAATGGCCTACTAACCCACTCAGTTCAAGGGCAGTTAGGGACAAGTAACAAATGATGTTGTTTCCCGTGATGCCCACACCTGATAGAAGACTCAAAAGGCAGTGTTCATATTAAAATGCATAGTAATGAAGCTGTCTGGAATGTACCACACTGGCCTTGTTTGATGTTAAATACTACACAGAAGCAATGAATTGTACTATCTATTGAAAACCTAGCTGTGCATAACAACAAACTAACAAAAATGGGATACTCAGTCCTTGGTAGTACTTCTGAAGTTCCTACCTGATTAGTTCTTCACAAATTGATTATTAAAGTCTGTTTTATTTTATAATAAATAAACATTTAATGTCTACTGTGAGTCTGAATGGGCAACTTACTGGAAAATATTTGCATTTTCAATAGAATTCCCTCCAATAAGGAGAGAAATAAATTACTCATGAACACATAAACTATTCAACATCAAAGTTGAAAAGCATTGAGAAAATTAGATAGTGAGAAGCTTCTAAGTTGTGCATCTCTGGTCACAATTGTTTGATACACCTCATCTTTTCCCAGTTAGTTGTAAACTTAATAAACCAATATAACATTATGATGGAGATTTGATCATGAAGCTTTACAAATCTCAGTAACCAATCAAAGCTGGCAAGTCCCTTTAAGTATCAAAAAGCTTGTCATTATTTACAATATTTTAGTGAACATTATAAATGGCTTTGTTAGCCAACATAACATAATATTAATCACATTCACCTTACATCAGCTCAACTGCACATTCTGTTCAACATATAATGAGAAGGAAAATATCCAAATAGTTTTCATTTTTAAGATGGTTAAGTGCAGCTATATAAACATTTGGTACTCCATCAAGAAAACTAAATCATCTTTGATGACTAAAGTAGAAAATTCAAAGCATGGTTTTGGTTAGAGTCTGTTACTTTCTGACATAGTTTAATGGAAACAGGAAAGGGCTGATCAGGTTGCCAATTATATTAAAGAGTTAGATTTCAAATACTTACGTTGTCCTGCTTGAAGCTTCCATGTTGTTTGACTCTTTATTTATTTTCTTTTGTGTTTATTAACAGTAGATGTATGTTCCTTCAAATACCTTTATTTAATTTTTAATGATTCCAGCTCAAATCCCTTTCACGAGCCTCTGGATAATACTTTAAAAAAACAATGTGAAGTGCTGCCACTTAGATTTGGTACATACACACAGCATGACTGTCTTTGACTTCTGTTTTAATTGTCAGCGAACAAGTGAAAAAGAAAGCTGGTTATATGGGTGGCTGTTAGTGAACATGTTTCAAGGGTATTCGACAAACATAAGGAATATATTCAAAGTAATGAGATATTTGCTGTAGGAAAGCCTAGATCATTATTGGGAGAAAGGGGAAATCTAAATATGTACATATCAACCGAAGTACAATGACCCAGTACAATTTAGTGTAAATCAACCTTAGATATACAGGAAGATCACCAGAGATGAGGTGAGAGTGACAGCCCTTGACATCAAGACTGCATTCGACTGAGTGTGGCATCAAAGGGTCCTAGCAAAACTGGAATCAATGGGTATCAGGGAGCAAACTCTCTGCTGGTTGGAGTCATACCTGACACATTGAAAGATGGTTGTGGTTGTTTAGAGGTCAGTCATCTCAGCTTCAAGACATCTCTGCAGGAGTTCCTCATGGTCGTGTTCTACACTCAACCATCTTCAGCTGTTTCATTAATGACATTCTCTTCATCATAAGGTCAGAAGTGGGGATGTTCACCAATGATTACACAATGGTCAGTACCAGTTGTGACTCCTCAGATACTGTAGCAGTCCATGTTCAAGTGCAACAAGATCTGGACAACATCTAGGCTTGGGCTGGACATGTGGCAGTAACATCTGCACAACACAATTTCCAGGCTATTAGGAAAGGTCAGCGATACTCCCAAATAAAGATAATTATCCAGGTCACTTCTGGAATCACAATTGAATCTACTTCCAATACACTTTCAGGAAGAACATTTCATATCTTAATGCTCTGTATCTTAATGATCTTCTTAACGTTTCTGAAGTTTGCTAGTGTCCTACAAATTGTAAATAAGTGGATTATATTTGTTAATTAGTTCTATAAAGAAGAATTCAACTTACATTTTTACAGTCCACAATATAATATAAAGAAATTGTTACCATGAATTAGACTTTTTTAAAGTGAAAAACAAATTTCAAAGACAGAAGGCTTTGATGGCATGAAGGATGGGAGTTTAATCAGGCCAGGTCAGCAGATAAGTCTATAATCCAACAATAATTTTGATTAATCACAGTAATCAGTTTATGTCCGTTAGTCTACAACAGAACTAGACACAACAAGGGAAATCCTATTGATGGTAAGCTTTGAGAATGATGGATAATGTCTATTTTATAACAAAATGCTTTATCCCTAATATCATAGTGAATTTATGTGATGCCACTTATATTTTCTTTAATATTATTCTTGTAGTAAGTTAACTTAAATTTCACAAAATATTTCACAAAAAGCTAAACCAATATCTTGCCCATTGAACACATAAACCCACAGACGTTTACATGATACAGAAGGCAGCAAACTTCAATTTGATGTGCGCTGGTGCTTCACTACAACAGTCAAAATAACACTCCCCCCGCTATATGTTTGATGCTCCAGAATCTTAGTTGACTTTTCTGACAGTATTTTCCAGCTGCACTTTTTGAATACATCGATGTATTGATGAAACCATTATTTAAGTTTATTTGGCTATAAACACATAATAATGAATGTTAAAAATGTACTTCTACAAATAAACATGAACATTTCATAACATGTGGTAAACAACATCAACATCTTGTTCATCTTGTTAATATAACATTAAGTGAAACTACTCTGCTAAAATGACTCCAATTAATTACCAGTTTATATCAGCGACTAAATGAATGTCTGGCACAGGCTCTTAATATAACCAGAACACATGCAGTTCAAAATTTGGCAGAATTGCAACAGAGTAATTTGATTGGAGTCACGCTACAAGTCTACAGAGTTGCATGCATCTTTTATGAGTGGGTAGACTCGGGGTCAGCCTCTTTGAAAGAAAAATTGGCCAGATGCAGATTCACTTAAAAGGAGGCTTTTCCCCGAACTATACTGTGGCTGCTGGTGGGTTAAATAACAAGAGAGTGGGACTTCCACCCCTCAAAGAGAAGAAAGCGTCACCTTCCAGATGAGTCTGTCAGCTAAACTGTAGGCTGTGTACCATTCACTTTACAGGTCCACCCTCCTGCAGCTGAAAATATGCCCAGGAATGTGCGGAGGAGTTGTCAAATTCATCACAATGTAGCAAATAACAAATTATTGATAATTCATACAATGGTTCTTAAAATGCACAATAGATTTGCCAAAAATACTAAATGAAAGAGAGGAATGAGGATCAAGAAATAATAGAAAGGATCTGCAATAGCAGATGAGTAACAACGAATATGTGTCTTTAAAATCTATGTGAATATTTGAGGAAAGAAAACTTGCCAAAGACCCAGCTGTTCTACTCAACTTCCAGCATTGCCAGCCTGAACACTTCTGCTGCTGTATGCCTCAACATTTCACAAGAATTTGCCTTTTGTTTAAGTGAGGTTCTGTCAGAAGGTTGATGCTCCCCAGCTTGTGTTCACTTCCGTGTGTTATAAGCAACCTAGTTCGGCAGGAACAGTAAGCGTGAGATCAGGGGATACGCTTTCACCCCTGTTGCTCTGACAAAGCAGATCACCCATCTATTGTGGAGGGTGTTTGCCAATGATTTCAACACAATGCATATTTTTGGCTTTCTGCAATGGACAGACAAGCCTCACTGTCCTTACAGCAGAGATGAAAGTTTACTTCATTTGGGACATGATTGTGTCAATTTGCAAGGCAACTTTATAGAGTGGGAGTGGTGGAAGGTAGAAGCAGTTTTGTTTTGCTCATTCACAAGATAAGGGCATTGCTGGCTAAGCCAACATTTGTTGCCCAGATGACAGTTAAGAGTCAACCACGTTACTATGGAGCTAGAGTCACATGTAGGCCAGACCAGGTAAGGATGGCAGTTTCCTTCCCTCAGTGGTATTTGTGAACCAGATGGGTTTTTCTGACAATCAACAATGGATTCATAACCATCATTGGACTCTTAATTCCAGATTTTTATTGAATTAAAATCCACCATTCGTTGTGGCAGGACTTGAATCCGAGTCCCCAGAACGTTACCAGTATGTCTGGATTAACAGTCCTAATGCCCCACTGGGCCATCACCTCCCCTTATGTTGTGACAAGGCGGGAAAGTGCAGACTAATTTGTATGTGACACATTGGGATTGCCTTGAATCCCAACTTCTGAAACGTAGAAATGTCAATCAGTGTCATTACCCTGAGGATGGCTGTCGAGGAAGATGCACTACAATAGGTTCAGATCTCTCAATACTATTAGATGACAATGGCCTTCATGGTTTTGTCGTGCTGAAAGTGATGTGTGATTTTTCTTCCTCTAAGTAAAATGCATTGCCACAGATGACATGAACAACTGTAGACTTTTGTACAGTCTCCTTATATTTCAGTGTGCTTATAAAGCAGTACACATGAAGCAAGAGACAGAGAGAGAAGTTAAAAGGAGATAAATGCAAAGTCAGAGAGAGCATTTTAAGTGGCTATTGCCAGCAAATAAAAAGAGTGCTCCTATTTACAGGTCCATGAAATGTTTCAACACTTTACTTTCAATTGCCAGAGATTTTGATGACACTGTTGTATCAACTTCTCTCATTGCAAATTTGAACATCCGTATTTTCAGCTCAGCATTTCTGTTTTAGTTATCACCTGTTGCAATGTAAGTACAGGTTAAGAGTATGAAATAACGCTGAATTTTGTGAATCTTTTCACAGCATATTAATTGGAACAGTGCAAAAATAGATCCACCATGTTTTCTTGGGAACTGAAAGTTCTGATCATCAAATAATTTCATGACAGCTAAAACTAAACAGACAGTACATAATTATTTGTTTTTTGATTAAAGACATTTTCTTGTTTCTTTCACATTTAATTTCAAAACCTCAACCTCAAAAGAAGGACCTTTGATTGCACACTGTGTTTCCATACATCTGTGAATGCTGAGCATACGAAGCTTGCAGAATTTTTCAGAATGTAAGCAATACCTCATGAGTAATTGAAGGAAAGAAAGGGTACATTCCTCAGACGGAATGTCTTTGTCTCTTTTCGTTTTATTGTTAAAGCAAGTGACATTCATTTGAAACAATTGTACACTTTGGTTCTGACCATCTCACAGATAAACAACACCTGTGACCACATTATAAGAAAAGAAACACCTGTGATTTTATTTATGACTAGAAAAGAAGTAAATACATTGTTTATAGAGAATAGATTACTGTTTAAAAATCTCTGAATTATTTTTTGAGAATGGAGGCGTTCTTTTCAAGATTAAAAAACTTGGAAAATTCCACATCTTTCATTACTTTGTTAATTGTTTTGTTTCTGGAACTTGAGGTATGTTGTGGAATTTATAGCCTTTCCTCATTTGCTACTGGACACATTGAATGCTTGCTTTAAAGTCCTAACATATTCTGAGATCATATCTGAAAAGTATAATCACAGCTTGTGATTTTGCAACTATTTACTTTTAAGAAGCAGACTACCTTTTCATTAAAACGTTTTAAGGCAAAATCATGAAGGCATGAATTAATTGGCAATTAGCAGACCGAGCTAAGTGATCTCACAACTAACATATCAGCTCTGAAATGCTGCCATGACCAGTCATCAATGGTGGTGGACAATTAAACCATTCGCTGGAGGACGAGCCTCCATGAATATTCCTATCCTCAATAATTTAAGAGACCAACACGTCAGTGCAAAAGATAAGGCTGAACCTTTTGCAGCAATCTTCAGCCAAAAGTGCCAAGTAGTTGATCCATCTTGGCCCCCTCCAGTGGTTTGCAGCATCGCAGATGCCAGTCTTCAGCCAATTTGATTCACTCCACGTGATATAGAACATAGAAAAATTCAGAACAGGAACAGGGTCTTTAGTCCATGTTTGTGCTGACCGCAATGCCTTCCTGCATGTGATTCATATCCCTTTATTCCCTACTTGTTTATGTGGAAAATTACCACTGATGTCCTCATTACAAAAAGCAGGACAATTCCAACCAGACCAGTTACCACCCAATTAGTCTACTCTTGATCATTAGTAAAGTGATGGAAGATGTCTTCAATAGTACTATCCAACAGCATCTGCTCAGCAATAACCTTCTCAGTGACACCCAGTTTGGGTTCCACCAGGGCCACTCAGCTCCTGACCTCATTACAGCTTTGGTTCAAACATGGACAAAAGAGCTGAATTCTCGAGGTGAGGAGAGAGTGTCAGCCCTTGACATAGGCCCTCATTCATTCAAGAGTGGCATCAAAGAGGCCCTAGCAAAAATGGAATCAATGGGTATCAGGGGTAGAGTCTCCGCTAGTTGGAGTCATACATGACATACTGAAAGATGTTTGTGGTCCGCATCTGCAATATTGTGAGTAGTTTTGGGGTCTGTATCTAAGGAAAGATATTCTGGCCTAGGAAGGGTGCATAGGACATTCACAAGAATAGTCAATAATAAGAATGAAGGGATTGTTATATATAGAGTGGATTAGATGGAGTTTAGAAAGATTGGGGGAATCTCATTGAAACTTGTAGACTACTGGGGCAAGGTACCAGCATGGGTAAAGGATTGGCTGACTGGCAGAATGCAGTGAATTGGGGGTAAAGAGGTCTTTTTCAGGTTGGCAGCTGGTGACTAGTGGAGCTCTGCAGGGGTCAGTGTTGGGACCACAACTCTTCATGCCATACATTCATATCCCTTTGAGCAGCGTGGATAGAGTGGATGTGGAGAAAATATTTCCAGCAGGAGGAGAGACTGGAACCCGAGTGCAAAGCCTCAGATTGAATAGATGACACTGTAGAATTGAGGTGAATGAGACTTTCTTCTGGCAGAGGGTGGATAATCTGTGGAACAATGCCACAGAGTGCTTTAGAAGCCAAGTCATTGAGTATATTTAATGCAGAGATAGATAGGTTCTTGGTTAATAAGAGGATCAAGGGTTATGGGGAGAAGGCTGGAAAATGAGGTTGGAAAGTATTTCAGCCATGATCAACTGGCATAGCAAACTCAATGGATCAAATGGCCTAATTATGCTCCTATGTCTTGTGGTCTTGTGGTTTGTTAAAGAGCCTTGCTTGGCACATGACAACCTCTCTGCACACTTCCATAAAATTTCTGGAGGCAACAGGCCCGACTCCAGTTGCCAGACAATCCCTAGGATAAAAATCCTTCAGTCAGGGTACTTTTTCCAGAGTCAGAGTTTGGGAGCTGGGTAATTTCCCAACTCAGTACCTAATTCTGATGGAGGGTAGGAGAATGAAGTTGTCTACATTGTTAATGAAAGACATTTAGGTAATGAAATAGTTCCTGAAGAGCTCAACTTTTAAGGTAGCAACATTTCCACAGGGAGGGATAGCTATAGGGAGCTATGTAAAGCTTGGGAACAGAATTTTCATAGGTGAAAAAATTATATTTGATTGAAAACACTGGAAATTTTGACAAAATTCCACAGCAAGGAGGTTTTAATAAGATGAGCATTTCCATCCCTTGTTTGGCTTCCAGCCCTCCATCAATGCTGGCCACTTTGAAGATTCAGTTATTTTCATATTTTGAAGCCAAGCACTGAAGGCAGCCGGAGTAATGGCTGCTGAGTTGGGCCAGGTGGATTCCCTAGTGGATTGTGCGCTTTCCTGTTCATCCAGCCTCTAATTGGCTGCCATTCCCAACCTTTCACTAATTAATCCCTCACCTTGACCAATGTTAGAACCATTGTCTTTTTCTTGTCAGAAACCTCCCATATCCCACCTCTTCAGCTAATTTTCCCCACTATTCTACTGACTTCTTAATTACTTTAACACGTTGCTTGATAACAGAAATGACAGGTCTATCATTTTCATCAAAGCCAATTCTAAACCTCCTGCAAATTCAATACCATTCATTTTTGTCTTGAATCAGTATAATGTAACACATACCTCTGCCTCATGGAATCCTCTGGATTATAGAGTTTATTGGTAACTGGAAATGAAACTGTAGTTCTGACCTGCTCTGAGCTTTGTAATTTAGATTTGTGTCTCACTAAGTATTTGCACCCTTCATCACAATAATAAAGAGAAAGATTTTGCACCAGGTTTATCATGAGAAATGTATTTGTTCAACAAACATCTCTGAAATATTTCTTTTAAGTTCCATAAATGTTATCAGGAATGAATACCAAGAGTAGCCTGACAACCGAGCCATTCCTTTCTTTCTTGCTATTTAGTTTGAAATATCCTCCTGGTATTTCCACCTCGTGTGTCTCTGTTATTTCTATTTCGCCACAGTTCACCTTAAAATTCTTCAGACTTTCTGCGAGTTTGACTCGCAACTAAGAGAGAAAAAATGTTCTCCTCATCTTTCTTAAATGGGAGACCCCTAACTTTAACACCCAGATTTCTAGCTGCTAGAAACACTGTCAGGATTTGGTAAAACTATACCAGATTTTCTACTCATTCATCTGTAGCATGAAACCTTGAAGCAATTTCATAGAATCATAGAATCTCCACAGAATGGAACCAGGCCTTTCGGCCCATCAAGTCAACACTGACCCTCCAGAGAGCATCCCACCCAGACCCAACCAGACCCACCCTATCCTTGTAACCCTACTTTTCCCATGGCTAATCAACCTAACCTACACATCCTTAAACACTGTGGGCAATGTAGCATGGTCAATCTACCTAACCTGCACACCTTTGGACTGTAGGAGAAAACATGGAGCACCCAGAGGAAACTCACGTGGACATAGAACATAGAACATAGAACATAGAACATTACAGCGCAGTACAGGCCCTTCGGCCCTCGATGTTGCGCCGACCTGTGAAACCAAACTGAAGCCCATCTAACCTACACTATTCCATTATCATCCATATGTTTATCCAATGACCATTTAAATGCCCTTAAAGTTGGTGAGTCTACAACTGCTGCAGGCAAGGCATTCCATGTCCTTACTACTCTCTGAGTAAAGAATCTACCCTGACATCTGCCCTATATCTATCACCCCTCAATTTAACCCCTCAGCTGCAACATGACCTCACGGCTCCTAAACTCAATCCCTCTACCAATAAAACCTAACACACCGTACACCTTCTTAACAACCCCATCAACCTGGGTGGCAACTTTCAGGGATCTATGCACATGGACACCGAGATCTCTCTGCTCGTCCACACTACCAAGAATCTTACCATTAGCCCTGTATTCTGTATTCCTGTTACTCCTTCCAAAGTGAATCACCTCACACTTTTCCGCATTAAACTCCATTATCTCACCTCAGAGATTTCAGTTTCCCTAGCACCTTCACCTGAGTGATGGCCACTACACTGACCTCTGCCCCCTGACTCTTGAAGTTCTGGTATGTTGCTGGTGTCTTCCATTGATGCAAAGTGCCTGTTCAGTTCCCCTGCTACTTCTTTGTTCCTACTTCTTCAGCCTCATTTCCATTGGTCTTGACCTCTCTTACCTTTTTATATAATCTGAAAAATCTCTTGGAATCATAGAATCCCTAGTGAAGATAGAGGCCATTCTGCCCATAGAGTTGCATCAACCCTACAAAAACCATCCCACCCAGACTTTGTACCTGGCATTTTACCATGGCTAATCCACCTAGCCTGCACATCATTGGACACAATGGGACAATTTAACATGCCCAAACCATGTAATTTGAATATCTTTGGACTGTAGGAGGAAACACAAGCAGACACAGGGAAAACATGCAAACTCCACACAGACAGTCACCCAAGGCTGAAATTGAGCCCAGGTCCCTGGCACTGTAAGGCAGCAGTGCTAATCACTGAGCCATCATGTTGTCCCCCCTCTTGTAATCTGCTTTTGTGTTACTAGCTGACCTGCCCTCATTTTCATCGTCTCCCCCACTTCTTGCTTTTTCAGTTGTCGTCTGCTGATTTTCAAAGGCTTCCCAAACCTCTAGCTTCCCGCTAATCTTCACCACATTGTATGCTTTTTGCTTTAACTTTTACGCTGTCCCTGACTTCGCTTGTCAACCGTGGTTGCCTCATCTTCCTCTTAGTATGTTTCTTCTTTCTTGAGTTGGCTTTCTGCTGTGCTTCCCTGATTCCCAAACTCCTGCTCTACTGTCTTCCCTGCTAGTCTCTCCTTCCAATCAGGTCTGGCCAGCTTCTGCCTCATGTCTTTGAGGTTACCTTTACTCAATTCTAATACTGTTACATCTAGTTCTAGCTTCTCCTTTTCAAATGCAGGGTGAATCCTGCAATTTTAGGGTCTCTGCTCCCTATGGGGTTCCTTCACCTTAAGCTCCCTAATCAAGCCTGCTTCATCATTCATCTCAAAATCCTGAATTGCCTGTTCCCTACGCAAGTTGCTCCAAAAAACATCTCATAGACATTCCACGAATTCCTTTTCTTGATATCTGCTACTGATTTACCCAGTCTACCTGCATATTTAAGACACCATGATTATTGTAATAGTGCCTTTCTTGTATGCTTTTTTAAAAAAATCTCCTGATTTAGTTTTCTTTCCCACATCCTGACTACTGCTAGGAGGCCTGTACACAACTCCCATTGGGGTCTTTTTTCCTTTGTGGTTCCTCAAATCTGACACGTGTATTTTGTGACTTAGGGGATAAATTTCATCTCTTTACACAGGCAGCAAACCATCAGGTTGATTACCTATTAGAACACCATCCAATCTGATGAAATCAGTGATCTTAGTTGTATCCATGTTCAGACATACACGCCATCAAAATCTCTTAATTTGATCAACTACCTCAAATTTTTCATCCTATAGATTGGATCTACAAAATATTTTCTGTACAAGTAGCATTGGATTTGTTGCAGTTTTTCCCTTCCAATGTTAAATCAAATCGTCTCAGTGAAGCTTGTTGAATCATCTGGAAATAAATATCAGCGTTCATTCCATACGTGGACTTTGGTATTGAATCAAACCATTTTGGGCAGATAATCAAATGAAAGAATTGTAGTGATAATCTTGCAATCCACAAGCGGGTAAGATGACAAAATTTGTCATGTTATTTACCTAATTACTTGTGAACATCATTAGATAATTGCCAGCATTCCATTTTGTGAACTTATGAATAAGTAATAAGTTATGGTGCCAAAGTGGTGACATTACAAACTTTTCACTGCACTCATTCCAGCACACGTGACAATAAAAGCTATTCTATTCTGCTTACTCAACATTAAAATCGCACTGCATAGCTTCGCTCTGATTCAGCGAGTCTAAATTCACTAAAGCCTTACTGATTCATAGACGAACTCTCAAACAACAGCTTATATTTAGATATTAAAATTCTGAGTTAGCTGCAGAGCTCAACTGTTATGGTAGCGTGCATAAGTGTTACAACTGACTTCACTGTGTTCTTGGCTGAAGAAGGGAGAATGGTTTGAATTTTAACACAGACTTTAGGTCTCTTGATGTCAGGATGAAAAGCTGGTCCTGAGTGCAAATTTGCTGGCAATTGGACCAGCCTGGAAATTTTAGCACAGACAGACCCCTAAATTATACATGATAGATGGGTTGGCCATGCTCCTAACCAAAACCCTGGGCTAGCTGCTCCGGAGACCTGCGCGCGCGCACACACACGCACACAGACACACACTCCCAGGAGATCATTTGAGTCTTATGGGCTCCCTTTCCTAAAGAGCTTATTGCCTTGCAAACTCTGGTCTGATGGCAGCCAAGTTGCTGTCTCTATTAAACTGTGGACTCCCCGCTTTGTGGAGAATGATTTAACAGCTCTAGAAAATGGCCCATTAAGGGGGTCAGGGGAGATGATGGCCTTGAGGAATTGTCTCAGGACTGTTAACCTAGAGACCCAGATAACATTCTCGGTCAGCACGGTTTCATCAAGGGGAGGTCATGCCTGACAAATCTGCTAGAATTCTTTGAGGAAGTAACGAGCAGCGTAGACCAAGGAGAGTCAATGGATATTATCTACCTGGACTTCAAGAAGGCCTTTGACAAGGTGCCACACAGGATGCTGCTGAGTAAGATAAGGCCCATGGTGTTAGAGGCAAGGTGCTAGCATGGATAGAAGATTGGCTGTCTGGCAGAAAGCAGAGGGTAGGGATAAAAGGGTCTTTCTCAGGATGGCAGCCAAGTGGTGTTCTGCAAGGGCCAGTGTTGGGACCACAACTTTTCACTTTATAAATTAATGATCTAGATGAAGGAACTGTGGGCATTCTGGCTAAGTTTGCAGATGATACAAAGATAGGTGGAGGGACAGGTGGTATTGAGGAGGTGGGGAGGCTGCAGAAGGATTTGTACAGTTTAAGAGAGTGGGCAAAGAAGTGGCAGATGGAGTACAGTGTGGAAAGTGTGAGGTCATGCACTATGGTAAGAAGAACAAAAGCATGGACTATTTTCTAAATGGTGAGAAAATTCAGAAGTCTGAAGTGCAAACAGACTTGGGAGTTCTAGTCCAAGATTCTCTCAAGGTAAACTTGCAGGTTGAGTCAGTAGTCAGGAAGGCAAATGCAATGTTGGCATTTATTTTGAGAGGACTTCAATATGAAAGCAGGGATGTACTACTGAGGCTCTACAAGGCTCTGGTCAGGCCACATTTGGAGTATTGTGTGCAGTTTTGGGCCCCATATCTCAGGAAAGTTGTACTGGCCCTGGAGCGGGTTCAGAGGAGGTTCACAAGAATGGTCCCAGGAATGAAAAACTTAACAAATGAGGAATGTATGAGGACTCTGGGACTATACACATGGGAGTTTAGAAGGATGAGAGGGGATCTAATTGAAACTTACAGAATACTGAATGGCCTAGACAGAGTGGATTCTGGGAAGATGCTTCCATTGGTAGGAGAGACTCAGACCCGAGGGCACAGCCTTAGAGTAAAGGGAAGACCTTTTAGAACAGAGATAAGGAATAATTTCTTCAGCCAGAGAGTGGTGAATCAGTGGAATTCACTGCCACGGAAGACTGTGGAGGCCAGGTCATTGAGTACATTTAAGACTGAGATAGATAGGTTCTTGATCATCAAGGGGATCACGGGTTACTGGGAGAAAGTGGGAGAACTGGGTTGAGGAACGTATTAGCCATGATTGAATGGCAGAGCAGACTCAATGGGCCGAATGGCCTAATTTCTGCTCTTATGTGTTATGGTCTTCTGGTCTTATGGACCCAGGTTCAAATCTCATCAAAGCAGGTGGCAGAATTTGAATTCAATAAATGTCTGGAACTTAGAATCTAATGATGACCATCGCTGATAGTTGTAATAACCTATCTAATTCACTAACATCTTTTAAGGAAGAAAAGCTACTGTCCTTACCCAGTCTGGCCTGCATGTGATTCCAGACTCTTAACTGCTGTGCCCTCATCCTGTGAATGAATAAAGGAAAAAAAGGGGCTTGTAAATATGCAAATAGGCTTCATTTGAAGCTGGTTAATAGAGGTAAATTAGTTACATTAGTTATTGGGACTGCACCAGAGAGCCATCTAAACACAATTGCTTATTAACTTTCCTGCCAGTATTAAAGCTCCCAGCCTGGTGCTTGGGACTGGCAAAATGTGTGTTTATGTATGCGTGTTGGGTCAAGAACAAACTTTTAGTTGTGATATTTTCAGTCATAGGGCCTGTTGTCATTTACTGCTGAGACTCATCTCTGAGACTAAATATTTTGGTAAAAAGAATACAACTGGTAGATCAAGCAATCATTAAGGCTATGAAACAAAGTTCAATTTTTACAGTGTATCAGCATAATGTGACAACATCTAAGTCTCTGTGCCCAGAGTGTTAGCAGCTGTTTAATTTTACCCCCATGAAGGTCTGGCAAAGAACCAGGTAGCTAAGGAAGTCAATTTGGAATTGATTTTAAAAATGTAATTTTTTTTTAAAGCCAGTCACAAACTATATTAATCTCAACAACGTTAGCTAAGCTTAGGAAAGTGTTCAGACTTTGTTCATAACACATAATGCCATGCCGGGGTAGAGATACTATACAACGTCTGGCCTGTATCCAGCTTACACATGGTGTTGACAACAGTTTGGAAAAGGTCTGGTTATCATACAGAGACACTAACTATTACTTAGCGATGCAAAGATTATATTCATCATATCACAGGGTCCCACGTAAGAAAGAGAACATCTGAAACTCACATTTATATTTAAGTTTTTGATCCCTGGTCCATTTGTTACTTTCATCAATTCTTCATTGTTGTGAATTTCCCACCAGAAGAGTATGTGTTATTACATCAAAGGCTATTTACCTGAAGCATTTGAGGTAATCCTTCAAAACCCGAGAAAGTTATTGAATTGTAATATTGAAGTGCAAGATATTGAAGGGGAAAAGAAATAATTATCTTGGATGTTTAAAAGTAAGAACTTTGTATAGCACTCTGATCTTGGGCGTCCCAAAGCAATTTACAGCAATGATGAATACTTGAAGTATATTTGCTGTTGTACTGTCGAAAATGTAATTGCATATTTGTACATAGGAAGCTTGCACACACGGCAATGTTACAACAACAAGATGATCTGTTTTTGGTGATGTTTAGTTGAGGCATAAATATTGGCTAAGACATTAAGGAGAACTCCCGAGATAACAAGCGTGGGGCTGGATGAACACAGCAGGTCAAACAGCATCATTGGAGCAGGAAAACTTGACGTTTCGGGCCTAGACCCTTCATCAGAAATGGAGGAGGGGAAGAGGGTTCTGAAATAAATAGGGAGAGAGGAGGAGGCGGATAGAGGATGGATAGAGGAGAGGATAGGTGGAGAGGAGGCAGGCAAGTCGAAGGGGCGGGGATGGAGCCAGTAAAGGTGAGTGTAGGTAGGGGGGTAGGGAGGAGATAGGTCAGTCCAGGGAGGACGAACAGGTCAAGGGGGCGGGATGATGTTAGTAGATAGGAGATGGGGGTGGGGCTTGAGGTGGGAGGAGGGGATAGGTGAGAGGAAAAACCTGCTGTTCTTCAAAGAGTGTCATGGATTCTTCTGCATCTATATTGGAGTCGATGGCAAAGTGTCTCATCTGTAAAATGGCACCTCAGCACATTACTCCCTCAGTACTGGATCAGTCATGATTGTGCTCTCACATGTGGAATAGCATTTGAATCCGTGAGAGCGCTACTACAGAGCCGAGACTGACAACTTCAGTATAAGCTATTTCCAACTAAAACACGACCATGTTCAAAGCTTAATGTGAATTGGTTATCAGTATAAATTGTTACCCGAGTCTGATGGTTGAGTGACTGTTACAGGCAAATAGATCACTGTGAGTATAATGAAACAAAATTAAAAAAAATTCTGAATGTGTTTAAAGAATTTATTTATCTATTCATATTTAAGACAGCTATTATTTAAAATATAGGAGCGGTGTGCAAACTTTTTATGTATAAGATAACTTTGAACTTAAGTGCAACCCAGGATCTACCCCAAAGAAAATATAGAACAGTTTATGTTGAGTACTGTATAAATATAAAGCGTATACCAAGTGTATATGCTTAATATATTATTATTCATTTTGTTCTCTCCTCACCAAATCTCAGTATGACACTGAGACTTTATTAAATAAAAGCACAACATTAGCCACCCTCCAGTCCTCCGGGACCTCACCTGTGGCTGTAGATAATACAATATTTCTGCCAGGGGCCCCTACAATTACTTCCCTAACTTCCCACAGCATCCTAGGGTATACTTGATCAGGTCTTGGAGATTTATCCACCTGTATGTTTTCTAAGACTCTAGCACTTCCTCTTCTGTAATGTGAATTGTTTTCAAGACATCAATATTTATTTCCCTGACTTTTCCAGTCTCCATTTCTTTCTCCGCAGTAAATATTCATTTAATATCTCTCTCATCTCCTGAGATTCAACACATAGACAACCTCACTGATCTTTAAGGGGCTGTATTCCCTCTCTGGTTGTTCTTTGACTCAAAGAATCTCTTTGGATTATCCTTAATCTTATCTGCCAAGGTTATCTCATATCCTCTCTTTGCCTTCCCGAACTCCCTCTTAAGAATGGCCCTACAGTTGTTATATTCTTCAAGAGATTCATCGAGTCAAAGTAAATTTTCACTTTAAAAGTACTAGATGAAAGGCATGGGTATTTTTCCCAGTCTATAAGTCTTCCAGAATCACTGTCCCTTGATCTGACTTTCGGCTCAATATCACTTACATAGTAATTATCTCCAAATCAACTCCATCACTTTATAAATCAGACTCTTAATTGAATTTGGTACCCAACCCACCAATGCCTACTTGAAGGATGTATTTAAGGCAAACGTGACAATTTGTTCCATCTCATCAGATTCCTGAGATTGCCTATTGAATTTGTCTGTTAACTTCCTTAGGCATACACAAAAGTTTTCCAGGTGGAAACATTTTTGTTTGTGTATTGGGTTACTTGTAAAGCAAAATTACAGGAAAGCGATGAAGAATCAAACCAAGGGAGGGAGACCATCCACATACTCCTCTTACCCACCTGATCAACTGTGCTGATAACAAAGTACACGATCAGAAGTTAAAAAAAAAGTCCAGATGCCATCAAAGCCACTAAACTATCGCACTTCAATGTAACAAACTCCATAATCTCAATAATCTGGAAGTCAAGAACAAAAAATAAAGGAAAACAGGGGATGAGCTACCCAACGTCGAGAATTTTAATTCCTCTAGTCCCACAGAAATTTCCATGACTCTAGGCCAATCTGCATCTGTGAGACCCTGTAAAAACTACCAGTTAAACCCTCATTACCTCCTGAAACTACAAAGAGTGTGCATGGTGCTGTGGACATGTGCAATGAGCTCTCCCACCTAGATAACAAGGTGTGGGGCTGGATGAACACAGCAGGCCAAGCAGCATCATAGGAGCAGGAAAGCTTGACGTTTCAGGCCTAGACCCTTCATCAGA
>JAHRHZ010000248.1:31567776-31649522 GCA_024137785.1 Ginglymostoma cirratum | reverse complement strand
AAACGTCAAGCTTTCCTGCTCCTATGATGCTGCTTGGCCTGCTGTGTTCATCCAGCCCCACACCTTGTTATCTCGGATTCTCCAGCATCTGCAGTACCTTTTATCTCTGAGCTCTCCCACCTGTTTGGGCAGGAGGACTCAGTGCCCTTTTAAAGGCCTGCCCCAGAAACTAATCAGGAAGGTCAGGGGCTGCAACAGGAAGGCCTTCACTACCTTTGTATCTTCATTTGGTTGCAACAGGAGTTGAAGATCTCCTGTATTAATGTTTGTATAGGGGATATGTACAATCGCAAAAGATCAAATATTGCATATAGAGTAATGGCTCCAGACCATCTATGGAATGCAACAGGTTAGCAATGATAGATTTATTTCTTCTTTATTGTCTGTTCTAAGTTTATTTATGGTTTACTTCCTTGTCCCAGGAGTGAGGTAGAGCAAGTCCAGGATATCATAAATTAACGTGCGAGTTCCAGTGAAAGACACAAGAATCTAATGGAACTATTTTACCTCTCAAGTTCCTATTAGATTAAAAGATTTATAGCCTACCTCTCAACAAATGCAAAAATAAGATGATTACAGAGTCTATGGCTGACATAGGTATGAAAAGAAAATTGTTTCGTTGCATGTGAAGCAAGTAAAAAATTAGTAGCTTCAACATGCACACATTAACAACACCATCTAAAATGTCCCTCTGTATGCTCCTGTGTTGACCAAACGTTTGGAAAAGCTTACTAGAAGTTGCTAAAGTAAACACATCTGACGTTGTAGTGCTATTTGTTGAGTATGTTTTCAATTTGTGTTTTATGGAACAATTTAAAAACTTAAGAAATGCATGCAATAAGAAAGAACATTTGACCACGAACATTTTCAGTTTCCCTTGCTATTGTTTCCTCTCCATTCTCCTGGAAAAGTGTTCTGCAAAATACTGAAATAAAAAACTGTGGAAGCTGGCAATTTGAAATATGTATTGTTTTCAGTACAGCAAACCCATTTTCACCTCTTCGTCATCCCCATTATCACCTATCTGGCTTTTCCTCTTCTCTAGCTTGCTCTCAACAATGATGTGGAGGTGCTAGTTTTGGACTGGGGTGGACAAGGTCAGAAGTCATGCCTGACGAAGGAGCAGCAGTCTGAAAGCTTGTGATTTTGAACAAACCTGTTGGACTATAATCTGGTGTTGTGATACTATCAACAAACCCTTTGTCTACTTAACTTTCTTTTCTCTCTCTGGACTCTGTCTCCATCTATCCACAGTCTCCCCCACCACTCACCCAACTGCCCAATTACCATCACCAAACACCCGCAATCTGCATAATTACCACTTTTTCCCAGATGATATCATTTCTGAATCAGTCAAAAGACTCAAAGCATTAACTCTGATTTCTCTTCACAGGTGCTGCCAGATCTGTTGGGTTTATCCAGCAATTTCTGTTTGTTTCTGCTAAATATGGCCTGGCCCCAAAGGTGACAAAATGATATTCCAAAATATCCATGTGATCTCACATTGCATATCCAGACACCACTAATCTGTCGCTTTCCCCAGTTTAGAACAGGCTGTGATCTGTCATTTCCATTTCACACTGCAACTCAACACACATTTCACTCCCTTTATAAATTCATATAACATTCCTCTGATCACACTTAATTTACTTAAAATGGTTTAGGTTTAGGTTAAAATAGCATATTAATATGACTTTGTTCAATCTGCTAAATCTCTGGTACCGCTATTCGTAACTTCTAGGCTAATAAATCAATTTGTCTGTAGAGGTAATGGAGGAGACAAATGTAACCAAAAAGAAGAGCTGCACGTTGTTTTATTGGTTAAAGTGATTAAGGAATGTAAATGTTGATTTTTTTTGAAATTTTGCAGTCAGCTGGACACAGTGATCTTTTCCAATTTACTTGTTGTTCTTTTGTAGAATGTAGTTGCCATTATCAAGACCAACATTTGTTGCCAATTCCTAGTTGCCTCTTGATGTGGTGTCTTGCCAGACCATTTCAGAAGACAGTTAAGGTTCAGTCATGTCGCTGTGGGTCCAGAATCATATGTAGACTAAAGCAGGTAAGGATGCCAGATTTACTATTTTAAAGGACGCTCCTGAGCAAAATGGGCATCCATGACAATTGATGACAATAGCTTCCATAGTCACCTAGTTTCCTGATTCAGAATTATTAACTGACTTTAAATTCAGCAGTTGTTATGGATCTTTATATTAAACCACCATTGAATACCTACTATCGACATTTTGGGGGTTACCACTGACCAGAAGCTAAACTGGACCAGTCATATAAATACTATGGCTACAAGAGTAAGTCAGAGGCTAGGAATCTGCAGTGGTGACTCACCTCCTGACTTCAAATGACCGTCAACAATCTGTATAGAGTAAGTCAGGAGTGATAAAATACTTCCCACTTGTATGGAAAAGTGCAGCTCCAACAAAATTCAAGAAGCATAATACCATCCAAGACAAAGTCATTCGCCTGATTGACACCACATCCACAATTATCCACTTTGACCACCACTCTGTCGCAGCAGTGTTTGCCATAGACAAGATGTACTGCAAATGTTCACCAAGTCTCCATAGATAGCACCTTCAAAATACATGACAACTTCCATTGAGAGAGTTACATGGGAACACCACCACCGGGAAGGCTACACACAACGCTGACTTGGAAATATATTACCATTCCATCAGTATCACTGGATCAAAATCCTGGAACTTCCCCTTTAATGACATTGTAAGTCTACCTACACAAGATAGACTGAAGCAGTTCAAGAAGGCAGCTAAAGGCAACCACACCCCATGAAAGACCAAAAAATAAATTGGAAAGCACCACTGTGAAATTGTTGTTGAGTTGCAGGGAGATGACAGATCACAACCTGTTCTAAACTGGGGAAAGGGACTGATTAGATATGTCGGGATCTGTAATGTGAGATCATAAGAATTTTCTGGAATATTGTTTTGTCACCTTTGGGACCAGGCAGTACTTTGCAGAAACAAAAACAGAGATTGCTGGACAAACCTAGCATGTCCGGCAACATCTGTAGAAATAAATCAGAATTAACGTTTTGAGTCTTTTTACTGCTTCAGGACTGATATCATCTGGAAAAATGTGATATTTATGTTGATGGCAGTTGTAGGGAGGTGGGGAGGAGGGCCGGGATTTGGGTGGTAGGGGAGATTGTGGATAGATGGAGATGGAGTCCGGAGAAAGAGAGAGAGAGAAAGAGAGAGAGAAAGGGAAAAGGGTAGGAAGACAAAAGGATTGGCCAGAGGAAGGGATCTCCAGCATGATCCTCACTTGAAAATGGGTTGCTAGATTACAAGTACAAAGAAAAGAAAGGAAGTCGTTGGAAGCTAGGAACAGCTTTGACTGGCTCCTGTAGAATAGACCAGAGAGCAGAGAGTGAAGAATAACCATGGGTAGAGATTTTCATTCATTTTAAACATTAAGTAGGGAAACCTTTCTGTTGTGTCGACTATAAGTTGGCTACAGAAATAGTGATTTGTCAGTGTTGCATTGTTGCATTGTTGCAGTATAAGTCTTAAAACTTGAAATCTTGCCAGTATAATCTATTCAGTCAACCAGTCAATATAAGTTCAACATTTCTTTCTTAGAAACTATTAACCTCTAGGAGGGTCATGACTGGGTGATATATTTTGAACGCGGATGAATACATATTCACTATCTACCAGGGTTGGATGCTAAAATATCTCTATGATTGAGAAACAGGATCACTTTTTTCTGGTAAATACTGTATGGAAATCAAAACACATTTTTTTTTTTCAAAATTATTGTTAGAAAAAGGGAAGGCCTGAACACAGGGAGTTGAAACAACCTGACATAGACCAGAACGAAAAAGTATTAAGTGGTAGGAGCTTTGGAAAATTCTCAAATCCAGTGCTAAGTGATTTTACAATGTTTTGGCAGACATTGTAAAAATGGGAAGTGTTATGAAAACATAAATACTAAGTGAAGTAATGGGTGTTGGGCAGGAGAATAGGTTGGGGAAGCATTTGGTATTATACTACTGGCTGATTGTTCATTTTTGTGTTTACACGGACTGGGCAGGGTGCAATCCTCAAATTCATTTGAGGTTTCAAGATGCGTGCTATTGGTTAGATGGAACTTTCACTTGTAGCTCATATTCCAGTCAGCAAAGCAGTTCAACAGCACTGGGGCAACATACTTTGAAATTATTTTGGAAGCTCAACTGTAATTTGGCAAAAGCGCAAGATCACAGCTCTTTGACAACAGCACAGGTCCTGTGGGAATAACATAATGACTAATTAAAGCACATTAGTAAATAGCAATCGTTGCTTTTTTTGGCTGACGTAAAACTTGGAGCAGGATTTTTAGGCGATGCTGAGACAATTGCTGAGGCAACTGGATGTTAAAATTCATGTTGCTGTCCAACATGTTGGTTTACTGGCTCCATCTTGTCCATGGGCCAATTTCCCAGAGGTGGAATGGAGGTCAGCAAGGCAGTCCAATGGCCAGTGGCAGTAGCCAATTAATAAAAGTTGTCATGGCCAAATAATGAGGACTGTTGCCAATAGTTAACTTGTCAGACGCTGGTGCCTCCTCCCACCGAAACAAAGGCATTGGGGGAAGCAGGCCAGCTCCCTGAAGGGAGCCACCTAGTGGCAGCCCAGGACTCCAGTGCTTAGAGCAAGCTTTGAGGCTTTACCTAATAAAAACCAAAAGAACTGCGGATGCTGTAAATCAGGGAAAAAAAACAAAGTTGCTTGAAAAGCTCAGCAGGCCTAGCAGCATCTGTGAAGGAGAAAACAGAGTTAATGTTTCGGGGCTGGTGACCCTTCCTCACTGCATGTGTATAGTGTAAATAAGATAATATTAACAGTTTCTAGGATTCAATTAATCTTTCAAGCAGTGTCTCCACTCGATAATGAAGAATAACCTAGCTAGTGAGATTGACAATGGGCCATGGTGCACAGGGGGACCCTGTGTTTTAGGCAGGGACCTGGAAGGCATGATGGAGGAAGTAATAGACCTGGGGCTTCGTCTTCCCCAGGATGAGGAGTGGAGGCCGCTGGGATAGAGCAGTCTCAACCATCTGGAGTAATGCCCAGCACTGCAAGAAGAAAACCATTGTCTTTCTACATTCTGTCAGCATAAGTGTCATTGTCTTCTGTCTGAAACCTCTCATTTGCTCTCTCTTTATGCTACCACTCACAGCTCTCACCAATGCTCATGTTCTACCACTCTCTCTATTGCCTGGGACATCCTCTGTTACTCATCAGTCCCAAACCCCGACACCACCAGCCCCGCAAGCCCTCTGTGCTGCCCACTCACTTGGGGTACCTTGCCGCTTGTGACAATAATAATAACTGTGTCACCCACTTTCATCTCCATAAATACTAGCTTCTTAACCCAAAAGGAAAGAAAAGTCCACAATAGAGTAGACACAGTAAGATGGGTGGGGTGTTGTCCTTTACAAGAAAGGATCCTGACTCTGATTGCCCAAGGAAAGCCTGGACTGGTATCAAAGGCTGCTTGTAAGAGACTGATCTATTTTTCTTTACTTGTTTGAGACCTTTTGACTATTTGGACAAGCTATCTGGCTTTGCATCTGCACTAAGTGGCATGCAACTTAGCAGTAATACGAGCCTGGTACCTCTGACTGAGGGGGAAAAGCATAATAAAAGCAATGCAAGGTAGGAATGCTGCAAGGCCTTAGAGTGAGTGAGCTCCATGAGAGCAAGTGAAAAACCTGGAGATGCAGACCAGTCCAATCCATGAGCTGGATGCTTGACCCTGTGTGTACGATGTCTGTGCAGCAGCATTACAATGGTATTTGCCAGTGCAGCTGACACTGAAGTGCAGAACCATCCTGTAAACTGTTGAAAATGGGCCATGAGGCTTCTTGAAAGCTGGCACATATTGAATATCAATGCCTGCGGATGTGGGATGCTTGTGGTCTGTGCCCATGGAGCATGCCATCAGATGTTGTTGATCAATGTCCAGCTCAGAGGTCATTCAGAACAAACAGTGAGCTGATTTTGTCTGGTGTTCATCTAGTTTCCTTGCCAGGTTTTCCCTACATTAAGTTTATTTGATTGGTGAATTTGATAAGATGGTAGTCTGTATATTTAAATAGAGAGTTGTGCCTTTAACAAAGTGCTGATCCATCATTAATTCCCATCAACTGGCGTTTTGTTACTACCTTATGGGAATCTCATCTCAATGCTTGTAAAAAGCATAACGGATGGAGTGAGTTGCTCCCAGCATTGAGATGGGCCTCAGTAACTTGTCGCCCAATTCTGCCATGTCTCTTTTCATCAGCCTCATCGGTCACTGTGGAGTTCTGTAGAATTCAGGCCCGTGGATGTCATTGGACTATGGAAATTAGGTGGAAAACAGGGTCTATATGGAGGTTCAGCTATAACCTTATTAAATGGAAAAGCAGATGTAAGGAGCTTTATGTTCTTCTATGAAAATTTCCCAACCCCAGATTCTTGAGCAGATGCCAGTTTTGGTTTTTACATCAACATGAGAAGCGTCCACCAGCTCAGAATTTGTATCAGCCACATTCACCATGAAGGGTTTAGGCCCGAAACGTCAAGTTTTCCTGCTCCTATGATGCTGCTTGACCTGCTGTGTTCATCCAGCCCCATGCTTGTTATCTCGGATTCTCCAGCATCTGCAGTATCTTTTATCCCTCACCATTTTTCTGCCTGGATTCTGCCTCTCAGGGTAACCTCAGGCTGGAAGCAGAATCAAAACACGTGGAACAAAGAATGAAATTAGCTCGCTGGCAGCCAGCATAAGAATTATGTCAGCAGCGATGTGATTATCATCCCCAAAGCGTCTGGCTTGTTGGGAGGCTAATCTCTAATTGCCTAGAATCCCTCAATTAATGACTTTTTTGGAAAGAATCTTAAGGAGAGCTTGTGATAACTGTGCCCCCACTGATACAGAGTCACTACATCCTGTTCCAGGAGGAACAGCTCCCACCTCATTGGTTTATGAATCGTGAAATGATGCAGCTGTGCTTCATAAATTAATGGACTGTAAGTAACAGGTGTTATTTTTCAACTTTTTGAGAACTAAATGGTAATTCTTGAAATATTCTGAAGTAAATCATAATCGCAACCTTCTTTATCCAGTTTTCTCCTTTCTTTGTCAGCTTGCCTCATCTGGAGATATAAGTCTTCAGTGAAGGCCACTGTCCAGTACCACAATTAATTTCAATTCTTGTTCAGTCCTCAATTTTGTTTATTCATTCACAAGATGAGGGTGTCGCTGACCAGCATTTATTGCCCATCTGTAGTTTCCCAGAGGGCAGTTCAAGTCAACCACATCACTGTGGGTCTGGAGTCACATGTAGGCCAGTCCAGGTAAGGACATTAGTGGAACCATACGGGTTTTTCCTCATGGTCAATAATAGATTAATTGTTATCATTAGACTCTTAATTCCAGATTTTTTTTAAAAAATTGAACCAAATTCCACCATCTGCCACAGCAAGATTCAAACCCAGGTCCCCAGAACATTAACTGGGTCTCTGGATTAACAGTCCACTGATAATACCACTAGGCCATCACCTCCCCTGTCGATTTTCAACAGGCTATTAAGCTAAAGAAGGCACTGCAGATAACCTGACTTTCTCACCCAATGTACATCAGTACACAATTTCACAAAGGTCTTTTGGCAATTAGGAGCAGGTAATCTGGGAGATCTTGTTCTGCCTTTCCAAACTTTTTCTTTGGTTTGGCACTTCTAAAATCTATTTTTGGGACAAATATTGTTATTTTAAAGACATTGCGCAGTAGCAAAGAGACCTGAGACTGAAGGGAAAAAAACCAATGAACTAACCTGTATGTTGTTACCTCAGAGACATCTTCAGGTTTCAGTGACCCAGTGATGGGCAATCCTGTCGACATGTGGTGTTTATGGCAGGTAAAACTGTTGTCCTGTTTGCATCTCATGCTGGGGCCCTTCATTCAAATGGACTTTTATGTCTAATGGAGGGCCACGGCATTAGGAAGGTAGGGCATTGAAAACCATTCTCCTGCCCTTGCTGCAGACCCTGCCAGCCCTCAACATTTGCTCCACACAGCCTTTACCAGACAAAATCTCCCCTTCTCACTGTTTACCTGTGACTTGGATCAATCTTTGATCCAAAGACTCCAGTAGGTGTCACTCAGGCAATCCTTGTTGCTTGCCTTGTTCCAATGCCATGCAAAAGAGATATCATCTTCTGATTGGTCAGCAGTTCTCAGTAGGAGGGATTTCTGCTCTGGGGGTCCTTGATCCTGGTAAAGGGCCACTCTGGCTATTTAATGAGGCAATATGGGTCTCCATAAAATCCTGCTCAATATATCAGACACAAAATGGTCTACCTCCTACAGCCAAGATCAGTTCGATGTATCAATTGGCTTGACCAATTGAACAAAGAGAATCAAATCATAACTGTTAATTTGTACCAAGAATTAATCTTAGTTTTGAAAAAATAATCTCAAGATTTGATTCAAGTGTTACATCACTAAATGTTAACACAAGAAGAGATTGAATAAATATGTGCAAGAAAACAATGATCTGCGATAGGGTTAGGGTTAGGGTTAGGGTTAGGGTTAGGTGCAGCTATCGCGGTGCAGCTGCTATTTTTGTTTCTGAGCTCAACCCATATTGTTTCATTGCTTACTTTAATACGCCTTCCCTCCTCAGAGCTGTAATTAATTATTTAACCAATATTTGTTCATGGGATATGGATGCCACCAGCTGGGCTGCATTTAATGCCCATCCTAAATTGCTGCTTGAACACCTGAGGAAGGAACAATGCTTAGAAAGCTAGTGTTTTCAGATAAACCTGTTGTATTATAATCTGGAGCCATGCGATTTTTGACCTTGTCCAACCCAGTCCAACACTGGCACCTCCACATCATAGATCCATTTAGAGGGCAGTAAAGAATCAATCATGTAGCAGTGGGTATGGGGTCACAGGTAAGGGCTGGGACCAGGTAAAGACAACAGGCTTTCTTCCCTAAAAGATATTATTGAACTGGATGAGTTTTTATAACAACTGATAATGGTTAGGAAGCTGGCTTTTAATTCCAGATTTTCACTGAATTCAAATTTCACCAGGCACCACGGTGCGATACAAACTGATGACCCCAGAACATGAACAACAAAGACAGAAGTTGCTGGCAAAGCTCAGCAAGTCTGGCAGTACCTGTGAAGAGAAAATCAGAGATAACATTTCGGCTCCAGTGGCTCCTCCTCAGAGAACATTCATTGCTGAAATAAATTTGACTTAAAGAAGGGCATGGATGGCAGCTCAATGTCCCTGAATATAGAGTTTTTCTAGGAGCAAATTACTGCAGTTGCTGGAAGCTATACTGAAAACAAAAAATGCTGGAAATCACAGCAGGTCAGACAGTACCCATAGAGAGAGAGAGCAAAGCCCTCAGTCCATTGGCTTTGTTCACTATGTGCCTCAAGTTTACATATATACCTTTTAGTATTGTTGAAATTTTGTGCTGTGCATTTTTTAGCCTCTGTTTCCTCTGTCTTTCAGAGCTACTCGCTAAGTATCTACCTCCCATTCCCTGCCCTCAGGTTCAAATTCTCCTGCCAACCTGTATTTAAACCTCCCAAACATCACTAGCATATCTTCCTGCAATAATGTTTAATCCAGTCCGATTGTGCTGTAGGCTGTCAGATCCAACCTTCTCCAGAACCTGTCCCAATGCCCCAGAATCTGATGTTTGCCCTCCGACTCCAGCTTTGCAGCCACACGCTCGGTTGTTCAATTCCTCCTCACGAGCTGGTGAGACTGGAAGTAATGAAGATTACCACTTTAGAGGCCCTGTCTTTCAATCACCTTGCTCACTTCCTGAAAGTAGTTTCCAGGGCCTTATCTCCATAAGTCACTGGTGCTAATCTAGACCACTACCTTTAGCTGATTACTGTTTCCCAGAAGCATGTGCTACAGCCATTCTGTAACTTTTCTTAACCCCAACATTAGGAAGGTGCCGTACCATTCTGGAGTGACACTGGTGGCCTCAGAAACACCTCTCTTCTCCACTGACTATGGAATCCCATGCCACTACTGCTCTTCCATTCTCTTTCCTCCCCACCATCCCTATACTGTGGAGCCACTTGTGGTGCCACTAAATTTGGCTCTGCCTGACTCTAAGGAACTATT
Organism: Ginglymostoma cirratum; assembly: GCA_024137785.1. NCBI lineage: Eukaryota > Metazoa > Chordata > Chondrichthyes > Orectolobiformes > Ginglymostomatidae > Ginglymostoma > Ginglymostoma cirratum. The sequence continues at coordinate 31,639,350 of JAHRHZ010000248.1, read as the reverse complement.
GCCTTCACCAGCATCCGAAACGGAATGCCAAAGAGCATGCACAATAGACTCCAGGAACTCCTACACCACTACCTGGTACTCTTAGATTGCCTGGCTGTTACCCATTCCTTTGCTGGCTGTATACATCTAAACTGTGGTGTGACCACCTTCCGAAATGTACTAGACATGTAGTCCCTGGGTGTCTGCTCAGCAAACAGTGACACCAGCTTATCTTCTAAAACCCAAAGCTCGTGCTTATGCAGTTGGTGACATTTCCTGCAGACGTGTTCATCTGGGACTCGTGATGTGTCCGTAACTTCACACATATCACAGGACCTACACTCTTAACTGGACAAGCTAATCTGCCATCCATAATATTAAAAACTATTCGTTATAATTAGAATGGCAGAAAAGAACTTACCAGTGCTCTCGCCTGTCAGCTTCTTCCACTTTATCAAAATAAGAGGCACTACAACAGGTTGAAAATTGTAGAAAAAGGAACAAATCTTCCTCCCCAAACTCCCTAGTGTTCACCAAGGTCCCACTATATAAAGCCAAAACAGCACTCAATACAACACTGTTTGAGGCCTGTAGCCATACTTCCTGAAAACAACTGACTCAATCTTTTAAAACAAACTGGATCAAATTGGCCACTAATTAACTAGTTCTAGCTTCCCTCTGAGCTTGTAAACCCTGAATTACAGCTGCAATAAAACTTATCTTCTATTGACTTAAAGTGTAACGTTTAGTTAATTGTTAAATTAAAGGAAAACGCAGACATAATATTATAAAGTACCACTTAGGACTCTCTCGTTCATCAGCTTCCAGAGCAAACTAGTTTTCCATTTAACCCACACACAGGCAAGAGGGGAGGACTATCACAATTTTAGCATTCAACATAATTTCCTGGGAACATAGAATGATAAATGATAAACGTTATAGCATAGAACTACATTGGCTCCACACTGATGCTTTTAGTGCAATTATTTACAATAATACCACTTCCCTGTCCTTTGCGTACTCTTCCATGTCAAATACTTCAATCCCATTCAAAAGTTGTTAAAGCCTTGGCCTCAACAGCCAGTTACAGTAAACTATTTCATGTTTTAATAGGCATCAGTGGAAAACAAAAATCATCCAACCTGGCTTTGTTAATGAGTTTAAGACCCAGAGTCTGACTCAAACCACATAGTCTTTATGTTGCAAGGAATGGAAGCATCAGATTCCAAACAACAAAGGAAGTAGATTGAGCAAATTGTTTAAAAGCAGTAGGAAGCAAAGGGAGAACAAAGTTTGAAAGATTTTGGAAGTTTACCAAATGCTAAGTCAGAACTATCATATACGTTGTACACATTGGTAGTTCCATGATTTAATGAGGCCAAACAGATGGCAAGAAAATTTAAAGGAACTGCAACAGACTGCAAACTCTCAGGGTAGTTGTACTCGAATCATTGTGAGACCTCTGATTGTGTCTAGTGGACCTGAGCTGATGGAAAACACTGTAACAGATGGTTGGGCAGTTACTGAGCAGCTGCTGAACTGAACAAGACCACCTGTTACAGAAGAGCTGATGCTTTTCCTTTCAAGGATAAATGTGGCCATTTTTTGGTAAAAGTGAGCTTGTTCTGGTATAGTAAAACTGCATCCATAGCCATTATTTCTTGCATATAGGTGTAGCTGGCAAGGTCAGTATTTATTGGCCATTCCTACTTGTTCTGGAGAAGGTGGTGATGATCTGCCTCCTTGAAGCACTACAGTCTTTGGAGTGCATGCACTCCCATCATGCTGTTAGGATTGGAGTTCCTGGATTTTCACCCAGTGACAGTGAAGGAATGGCAATACACTTTCAAATTCAATATTTTTCAAGAAGGAGTTTTATATAGCTCTTAGAGCAAAAGGAATGAAAGGGTATGGAGAGAAAGCAGGAATGGGGTACTACACCAAATGATGAGCCATGGTCATACTGAATGGCTTAGTCCTGCTCCTATTTTCTACATTTCTATGTTTCTAAGTCAGGATGGTGAGGGGCTTGTAGGGGAACCTGCAGGTGGTGATATTCCCTTGCATCAGTTGCCCTTTTCTTTCTAGATAGCAGAATTACAGGTTCGGATGTATCTCTCAAAGGAGCTTTGGTGAGTTACTGCAGTGCTTCTTGCAGATGGTACGTACTGCTACTACTGAGTGTCAGTGGCGAAGAGACTGAATGTTGAAGGTGGTGAATGTGGCACCAGTCAGTTGAGCTACTTTGTCATATTCTTCAAAGTTGATGGACTGCGCCCTTCCTGGCAAGTGAATAGCATTCCATCACACTCCTGAATTGTACCTTGTAGATGGTGAACGTACATTCCAGAGATAGGAGAGGAGTTAGTTACTGCTCCCAATGTGAAAATACCCTTTTCTTATATGTTAACCAGTCGTCATAAGTATGAATGTTCTTAAGTCAGATGATTGTAAATCAGAGGCCCCTGTATAATGAAGATGGGGGACTTAAATTGTGCGACTATAGACCAGGCTAATAATAGTGTAAAGAGCAGAGACGGAGAAGATCTTCTCAAATACAATGAGAAACTTTCTTAATCAGTATGTTTCTGACCCAACAAGGAGGGAAGACATTGATGGACCTAATTCTGGGCTATGAGGTGGATCAACTATCAATGAGTGTACATTTGGGGAACAGTGATTATAGTATCATGAGGCTTAGATTAGCCATGAATAAAGTGCAAAGAGCAATGTGGAGGAAAAAGATTGAGGCCAGGTCTGGCACAGCTAAACTGGAATAAAAGATTAGCAGGTAAAACTGTGCCAAAACCTTTAAAGAACAGATAGTTCAGGATTCAATGCACATACACAAAAGGTGAAATTGTAAGCAGGCAAAATCCAAAGCTCCATGAAAGACAAAAGATGCAGAGAGTAAGTTAAAGCAGAAGAGTGGACATTTGAAAGATAGGAAAACCAGGAAACTCAGAAAGCAAGAAGAAAAGAAATGAGAAAAGTATTCTGGGAAATGCCTGGCAACTATCATAAAAGGGAGCCTAAACATCATTTCTAGGAATGTAAGTGGTAAAAGAGTAGGAATTTGAGGAGTGGGGCTGATTAGGAACCAGGTAGGGGATCTGTATATGAACGTACAAGGTACGGCTGAGGTAATAATTGGGTACTTTGCATGTGTCTTACTAAGGAGGAAGATGTTGCCAAAGTCATAGCAAAGGTGATGGTAATTCAAACACTGGATAAGCTAGACATTGAAAAAGAGGATGCATTAGAAAAGCTGGCAAAGTACTTTAAATTGAGAAGTCAACAAATGAGCTTAATTAGCAGAAACTTTCAATGGTGACAAATTCATTCTGCTGTCCAGTGTTGTAGATGGGGCTGGCTTCCAGCACCTAAGATTGCAAAAACAATCAAGCAGAATGTGATTTAAAATTTCACAATCTTTATGTGGATTATGCTATCTTCAGGAAAATTGGAAATACCAATCCTAGATTTTAATTATAAATGGATATACTAGTACCATGGCAACATTTCAAACTGAAAGATTTGCATTCTAATGGTTTGTTGTGTATTGCAATAAACTTCATCCTTGTAGTTGCCTGTGTAACATAAAGTTGGCTGTGAATTATCAAAACATTATCAGCAGGTTTGAAAAGCCATCCTGTTACTTAAAGAGGGATTAACAGAAAACACATGTGGTGTTTTATGAACATATGTAACAGCACAACACCTCATCATATCTAGAAAGTGTACACCATACAAAGTCTAGCCAATAACAAATAATAAATCTGGTTTTGCTCAGGTATACTTATATTGAGCAACTTTTAAATCATTCGGAAATCCAAGGTTATGCAATTCTTTTATGTTTTAATGTAACTGGAAAGAAGAAAGCTGCTGAATTGAGTCCTATTTTTACGTTAATTTTGGAACACAAAACGGATCAATGAAAAGTTAAGTGACTTCTTGGATCAGTGTCAGCATGTGGCTCAGTTGATAGTACGCTTGTTTCTAAGTTCTAGGCACAAAATCAGGGCTGAGACTCAGTGTAGTACTGAGGGGTAGTTACAGCATTGGAACTGTCATCTTTCAGTGATGCATTAAGTTGTAGTCCTACCTGTTAACTCTAATGGACATAAAAGATCCTATAGCATTATTTTGAATAGGACCAGGGGAGTGATTCCCCTGGATGATATCTACTATTCAATCAAGGTCAGAAATGTAAGTCTTCCACTTAGAATGTGATACTGAGTCAGAATAAGATGATACATTTGCCCGCAAACAATCTTGTCTAGGGAAATGAAATGAATCCATTTGACTCTGATGGAAAATATATTTGAATAAACTCATGTATAGGTCAAAATCAGGTTTTAATGTAATGATATCTACAATGGAACAACCTGATACTCACTTTCAGACATTACAATGGAGAGTCACAGAATTGTTATGGTGAAGGAAGAGGCCGTTCAGCCCATCATGCTAATTTTCTCCCTTTTCCCCGTGTCCCTGTATACCATTCCTATCCAAATAATCACTCAATACCCTCTTGAATGCCTCATTCAAGTCCTACTTGGCGTATATACCAGACAAAGGAAAGCATTGAGGAACATGTCTGATTTCATGTGTAAAGAAGAAAGGCTGAAGAAATTCCCACATTCCAGGCTGCACTGGAACAAATCCACTGAGGAATAAGTATGCCATTAATCCATCTCTTCTACCTAATCACAAAGTAAACTTATAACGGTAAACAAATAGAACGAGAGAAATGAATGTAACTAAAAACCATTAAATTTCCTGGACCTAAGTCTACATTCAAGGATTTTAAGAATGGTGACTACAGAAAAATGGAAGATAGTTTCATCTTCCAGAATTCCCTAGATTTAAGAATAGTCTCTGCTGATTGGAAGATAGAAAACATAATGCTGCTATACAAGAATATAATAAATAAGGAAGTTGGGAAGTATAGGCTGACATCAGTGGTATGGAACTGGGCTAGAATCTATTATTAGGGATCCATATTGTTGGGCAGAGTCAAAACAGATTTACAAGAGATAAATTGCGTTTGAAAAAGGTATGACTGTATTTTGAGGTTGTAATTATCAGGGTAGATAAGACAAATGAAAATAATGCATTTGGATTTTCAAAATGCATTTGATGTGCCACACAAAGGATAGGATTTGAACTGTGGTGTGCTGTTCCCAACAGCACACCTGGCACCCTGTGGACTTTCACATTCCTGCTCTTTCCTATTTTCTGCAAAATTTCAAATGAAAATCAAAGTGCTGGTAGCCTGCATTAGAATGCAATTGCACAATGGAGGGGCATTTCACTGGTGCAACCTGCCATTGGATAACAATGCTACAGCTTTTCGTAGGATGTAAAAGAGTCTGAACCACAAAGAGGGAGGCTGTGCATTGCAGCCACAACTTTGTTGCCAATACCACTGCCTGTCTTCTACCATGCCTTCCCTGGAAGGTTGCTTCTTAAGCAACATTGACTTCTGGTGCTGCCTGCTACTTCATTATGGCCTCTTTAAGCACTGCGAGAACTGATTTTTGTTGTTTTCTCAGTTCAGGCTGCCATAGTGGCAGGAATCTTGGATGTTTGTGAGCCATAGGTATTCCACCATTTTGTTATATTCATTCATGCGATTAGGCGTCACTGGTATATTGACTGGTCCCAGATGCCCTTGCATAGGTGGAGGTGAACTGCCTTCTTGAATGACCATAGTCCTTTTGATGTAGTTACACCACAACGCTGTTAGGCAGGGAGTTCCAGGACTTTAACCCAGTGACACTGAAGGCAGACATGTGAACATGTATTTCACTGGATTTGTCGCAATGAGCTTTTCAAGTGCTTTCATTGTCTCCAGTCAAAACTCCACAAAGCCTAGATCATTCCCTCTTCCACTGCTTGATGTATTCAAGCATGTTCCTCACACCCAACCTCAAACCCCTCTTCATCCCCTTGCCAATCCTGGGTTTCCAAACAAGCTATCATTTTCTACACCCCACCCTTGTGCCTTCACAAATAAGACTGCTAACTTTACATGCAAGTGCATAAATATGACTGGTACTCACCAGGGTCTGGGAGAGGGTGGTGTACTCAGAGCTAATCACAGGTGCCTGTGGAGGGGAGAACAAGGCAGCACCGTCCTCCCGGATGACCAATTAGATCAGTTGTCCCCATTTGTGAGAGAGACACAACTGCTCCTCCAGTCAAAGGCTGTTTCTTGTCCACATTTGCCCACAGTTGGTGAGTTCACAGTGAACCTATTTGTACCACATGCAACACTGTGATTGGAAGAATAGCTCGGACGGAAGTGACTACGATGAGTGAGCTGCTGGAAATGCTGCAACAAGAGACAGGGCCTCAAAAGCTTTTGAGTGCAGCTGTAATCCTTGGGGATTGCTGAGTGCCACTTCAGAGTCAGGTCGTGGGTTGGAGAGAGATGAAGCCAAGACTGCAAGGGGGAGAAAATGAGGCCGCTCCAACGGTGCGAGAAGAAAGAGCCTGAAGCTTCAAGAGGCCAAAAAGACAAGGTTCAAAGGCATTAGGAAGAGGCAGCTATGAGGTGGGAGAGAAGAAGGAAGCTGCAAATGGGTGGGGCAGAGCAAAAGACTGCAGGGAATGGGAAATAGTTTTAAACACATCAACAGAGGAAAAATCAACAATCTGAGAGCCAAGAAAACTTGAAATCCAAACTTGAAAGGTAAGCATTTCCTTGAAAATGAATGTAGAATCTCTAGCTTAAGGCCATGTAACATATTTAGTTGCTTTTGTAGTCAATATGTCAACTGTTAAAATTAAATCTGCGATAGAGTTCTGAGATGTCCAATATTGGGTAATGGTTGCCTGGTTAAAATGTTCCGGCTTTGTCCATGTGTGATAGAAATATACTGGCTGCAATAGTTTGTAGAAGGTATGATTTGAGTGATGGCTGATTTTATATAGCAGTGTATCTCAATTATTTTGTGTAGCACTGTATATCAGTTTTTTTTAAATTTACGCGTTGTGACTGTTTCTAATGTCACTTTAAGGTATCTGGGAAATTAATACTTTGCTTGTGTGTTGCAACTTTAATTACAATTTTATTACAAGATTAATTGATATTGAATACGTTTTTCTTCAGTCATCAGATGTGTGCATCACTGACTGAGAAAACATTCATGAGAGTCATAGAGTCAGACAGCACAGCAACAGGACATTTGGCCCAACTCATCCATTTCAACGAGGTTTCCTAAACTAAACTAGGCCCATTTGCTTGTGTTTGGCCCATAAGCCTCTCTAATCCATATACCTGTCCAAATGTCTTTTAAATGTCGTAATTGTGCCCAACTCTACCACTTCCTCTGGCAGCTTGTTCAATATACATACCACACTCTGATAAAGTTGCCCTTCAGGTCACTTTTAACTCTTTCCCCTCTCACCTTAAACCTATTCCCTCCAGTTTTGGACTCCCCCATTAAGGGAAAAAGACCTTAGCTATGCCCCTCATGATTTTATAACCTCTATAAAATCACCCATCAGCTCCTACGTTCCAGGGAAAAAAGTCCCAGCCTATTCGGCCTCTCGTTATAACTTAAATCATCCAGCATTGGTAACATACTTATAAATCTTTTTTACACCCTTTCCAGTTTAATTTCTAGTTTAATTTCCTTCCTTAAACAACGTAAGTGAACCAGATGGGTTTTTAGTCAAAAATTATTACATGGTCACCATTAGGCTTGCTTTTATTTCTCGACTTCTATTGATACCATGGTGGATTTTGAACACATATCCCCAGAGAATTACCCTGAATCTCCGAAATACTATTCCAGTGCTATTACCACTACATCACTGCCTTTCCAAATTTTCATTATGTTTCTGTGTGAGCCCAAATACCCCATATGTTAACAGACATACAGAAAGTATTAAATACATTAGGCAGTGACATCCCCTAATAGATAAGTTAGAGACAATAAGAAGGAAGCCGTTGAAACCTCCAAAATTTATGAAGGAGTCCTCAAGAAAATCACAGAAATAGCTCTCAAAATGAGGTCATTTCAGTAGAGTTTTATAGAGTTTTTATAGGTTTTATAAAGCAGAGCTGTTTGCCTAATATGACAAATCCATGGAAGTAAAGTGTATAATCTTGAAAACTGAGATTTTGATTGCCTTTTTAAGTAGAGGCACAGGGTACAAAACCAAAAAAGCTTTTACTGAACCTATATAAAACAGTTTGGGCCCATTGTGAGATGGTATCCAATTTTGGGCACCAAAAGGATGTGGCGGCTTTGCAGAGGGAGCTGTAGCGAATTATTACAGTGGCTCCAGGGATGGGATATTATAAAGAACCTAGGGCTGCTCTCCTAAGAACCAAGAAGCCTGAAGGGATTTGATGAAGATATATAAAATTATGAAGAGTTCAGGTAGAATAAATGGCAACCATTTCCAATGGCTGAAGGATTACCACTTAGATGAGCCAGATTTCATTTCAATTAAATTGATTGAGAAATGTACAAGAGATGACATGCTGAAAATCTTTTACTCAAGCAGTCATTAAGATTTGGAATGCACTGTCTCCCTGATTTCGAGATGAATATAGATTCAAATTTGTGTACAAAAAGGAACAGGCTAAATATGTGGAGACAAAAAGTAAGGCAAGAATGGTTGGGGTTATGGGAATGTTGGTGGGATTGACTGGATTACTCCAGAACAGAACTGGCACAGACTCATTCTGAATGGCTTCATTCTGTGTTTCATTGTTCCACTGGAAACAAAATAAATCACAAAAACACTCAGCATAAGGGAACAGTTTGGGGATGATTATAAAGGGTATGGGAAGAGAAGAAGCACCAGGGCTTAAGATTTATCTCCCTGGTCCTGATACTCATCACCTTTAAATAAACATGAATTTGGTGCCATTAGCTTTATCTTAAAGGTAGGATGTAACTGTAGAAGATTTCATGCCAATGAGTATCTATGGAGTGCCATTATTACTAGGGGTTAAGCAAATATTTTGAATGTATTCAAGTTTGCTGACAAAATAAAACTGAAGGATGCAAAGAAACTACAAAGGAATAAAAGTTGGGTAAGTGAATAGGCAAAAGTGTGGCAGACAGAATTTGAGGTGGAGAAAAATAATTTATTCACGAAATCAGATTGTTAAAAGATGACAGACTGGGAAATGTTAGCATTCAGAGTGAATATAAGTGAATGATAAATGCAGGTACAGCAAGCAATTATTGGAGCAAGTGCCATGTTAGCCTACAGGAAATTGGGATTGAAGAGTGAGAACGTTTTACTGTCATTATTTAGGACCTTGACATGAGCATAGTGAACAGATTGTGCGAGGAGATTGACCTACGAGGAGACTTTAAGCAGATGTAGCCTGCATTCACTGGGATTAGAAGAATGAGAGATGAATTCATTGAAAGACTTACCATCCTGAGGAGGTTTGACTGAGTTTATCAGAGATAACAAGAACTGCAGATGCTGGAGTCAGAGTAAATACAGTGTGGAGCTGGAGGAGCACAGAAAGTCAGGCAGCATCAGAGGGACAGGAGAGATCATCCTGATGAAGGGTCTAGGCCCAAAACATCAGCTCTCCTGATTCTGTGATGCTGCCTGACCTGCTCTGTTCCTCCAGCTCCACACTATATTGACTGAGTTGATGATGGGAGGATAATTCCCAGAGTGTGGAGTTAAGAACCAGGGCAACAGTTACAGAATGAACGGTCATCCATTTGATTGAGATATTAAGAAATGTCTTTACTCAAAGTGTTGGAATTCTCAACCCAGGAAGCAGTAGATGCTCAGTTATTGACTATTTTCAAGACAGAGGTCAATAGATTTTTGGATATCAAAGGAATAAAGAGATGGGGAAATAGATCAGAAAAATGGAGTTGAGGATAAAGATCGGGCAATATCATAATGAATGGTGGAGCTGGCCCTCTATCCTTCCTATTTCATATTTCCTTCGGCTCTTAATTCATCACTTGTATAGTCACTTATCAAAATGTGATATGAATGAAATGATATGGCCTAGAAATCAGACAATGTTCTGTTCATTCTACAGTTTGGAAAGTTTATTGTATATGTGTAAAGATGCCTGACATGCCTAGAACTGCAGCTGTTGAATATTCTGAGAAACAAATATGCTGACTGCCAAATTAGTGTAGGAATTAAGAGAAGCATTTAGTGACCAGGCTAGAAAAAGCTTGAGAACCTTTGCTCATTGTTGCTCCGTTTGGGTTCTGCCAACATCCCTCAGCTCCTGACCTCATTATAGCTTTGGTTCAAAAATGGACAAAAGTGAAGGACACAAGAGGTGAGATGAGAGTGAATGCCCACGGCATAAATCTGCATTTCAGTGTGGCATCAAGGAGTCCAGGTAAAATGGAAGTTAGTAAGAATCAGGGTGGGGGGTGGGGAGAGAAACTCACTGCTGGTTAGATTTAAACCTGCTACATGAGAAGATGGTGTTGGAACATCTCCACAGGAGTTGCTTAGTGCAATGTCCTAAGTCAAACCATCTTCAGTTCCTTCAATAGTTTTCCCTCCAAAAGTGGAGCTATTCGCTGATGACTGTTCAGTATTCAAAACTATTTGCTACTCCTCAGATACTGCAGAAAATGCAACAAGATCTGGACAATGCTGAGGTTTAGGTTGACAAATGGCAAGTAACTTTGCACCACACATATGCTGGACAAAGACCATTTCCAACAAGAAAGAATGGTATCATCTAATTGGACATTCAATGGTATTACCATTGTTGAATTCTTCCTAGGGGTTATCATTGGCCACAAATCGAATTGGATTTGCCATATAAATACTGTGGCTTTAGGAACAGGTCAGAGACTAGGAATCCTGCAGCAGGTAACTTACCTCCTGACTCCCCAAAGCCAGTGCACCATTTACAAGGCACACATTAGGGGTGTGATGGGATGCTCCCGATTTGCCTGGATAAGTACAACTCCACCAACACTCAAAAATCTCAATACTGTGCAAGACAAAGCCTACTTGTTTATCATTTGCAAAAAAAAGCATTTAGTCACCCACAAATAAAAACAGAAGCTGCTGGAAAAGCCTAGCAGGTCTGGCAGCATTGTGGAGAGAAATCAGAGTTAATGCTTCAGGTCTAGTGAACCTTCCTCAGAACAGACCATTCTGTGGAAGGGTCACTCGACCTGAAATGTTAACCCTGATTTCTCTCCACAGTTGCTGCCAGACCTACTGAGCTTTTCCAACAATTTCTATTTCTTTTTTCTGATTTACAGCATCCGCAGTTCTTTTGGGTTTTATTCAATCACCCACCATTGATGCTCAGTAGTAGCAGCGTGAATATCTACTAGATGCACTGCAGAAATTCACTAAGGATTCTTCGACAGTGTCTTTCAAACCCATGACTTTATCACCAAGAAGATGAAACACCATCACCTGCCAGTTCCTCAACATTACTATCTTAGAAATAAATTGCTGTTCCTTCAGTGTCACTGGGTCAAAATCTTAAAATCAAAATGTACATCCCGTACACCCTTGGCTGTGTTGCCAAATTCCAAATGAATGCAATCTACAAGTTTGCCAATGACACCACCATAGTGGGATGGATGTCTAACAATGATGAGTCAAATTTCAGAAGGGAGATAGAGGGATTAGTGATTTGGTGCAATAAAAACAACCTATCTCTCAACATCGGAAAAACTAAAGAACTGATCGTTGACTTCTGAAAGAAAGGAGGAGAACACCCCACCATCTACATCAGTGGAACTGAGGTTGAGAGGGTGGAGAGTGCCAAGCTCCAACAACCTGTCTTGGACTGCTATTGTAAACGCAACAGTCAAGAAGACACAACAATGTCTCTTCTTCCTCAGGCGGTTCAGGAAATTTGGCACGTCTGTAGGGACCCTCACCAACTTCTACATATGCAGTATTGAAAGCACACTGTCCGGATGCATAATGGCCTGGTCTGGCAACTGCTCTGTCCAGGACTGTAAGAAATCACAGAAGGCGGTGTGCACCACCCAGACCATCACGGAAACCAACATTCCATCTATGGACTCCATTTACACGGCTCACTGCCTCCGAAAGGCTGCCAATGTCATCAATGACCCATTGCACCCCGGTAATGCTCTCCTACCACCTCTTCCATCAGGCAGAAGATACAGAAACCTGAACACATGCACAAGCAGGTTCAGGACCAGTTTCTTCCTGGCCATTATTGGACTAATAAATGGACTCTCTACCCTCAAGTAATGATTGATCTTGCTAACATGATCTCGCCTAGTGCACGCCCTGTGCAATGTAACCTGTACCTCTGTCTAAGTCAATTTGAGCTGTACGTCCTTGCTTGCTTTTATCTGTCTCGTAAACACAGCTTTTCACTGTACTTCGATAAACGTGACAATAAATCAATCAATCAACCAATGGCATTAGAACTACATAAGCAGAAGGACTGCAGTAATTCAAGAAGGCAGCTCACCTGCACAATCTCAAGGGAAACTTTGGATTTGCAATACTGGCCCACCCAATGATACCCACATCACTTGAATGAATAAAACAAGTTTGCAAATTAGTGACCTTATTTGTCTTTGATACCTCATTCAGCAAATTGGTTTACACTGTCAAAGTGCAACCTTCTACTCCTGTCAGGTTTCTGTACTGATCAAATAGGAAAATTATAAGGAATAATGAGAGCATGTTCAAACCTCAAATTAAGTAACAATTGCCTTACTAGGTTTGAATAATACGATACCCCCATTACAACACTATTGTTACAATATACTTATTACAACACATTAGTCATAAGTGTATTATAGAAATCAAACATATGATTAGCAAGAGTGGTCAGCCTCTTACTAATCATACCCTTCAGTAACTTTCCAACCTATTGCTTCAGCACTGAATTTCTTCCAAAGAAGGAAGGATAGTTAATCGCCAACATCATGCTGTCCTATCAAAATCCACTTTAAGTCACAATTGTCCAATGACACATACAATGCTTTGTTCAAATTGTGATTTTAGACACTCATTGATGATGAACTTATATTTGAGTTCCTTCAGTAATCATGCATGTTGTTTATATCTTAAGTATCTTTATCAGTAACAACAGTTATCTTTTATCATCACTATACCTTTTATGACCACAGGATAATTGAATAGTCCATGTTCTTGACTTTTTATAAATGATTGCTTACTGAATGAAAGACAGCATGTATCTAACAAAGCATGAAAAATAAACATGTCTCCCAGTTTCCCTGCATTTCAAAAGGAGATATTGTCAATCATATCAATCCATATGACTTTCTCTCAGCTTTCAAAACACCTCAGCTCAACTGATTCAACATGTTAAAAAATATATAATTCCCTAATCAGGGAATCGCGTCTTAATCCCCCTTCAGGAGAGGCAATGGCCTAGTGGTATTAACGCTGGACTGTTAATCCAGAGACCCAGATAACATTATGGGGAGATCGTAAGAACTGCCAATGCTGGTATCAGAGAGAGCACAGTGTGGAGATGGAGGAGCACAGCAGGCCAGGCAGCATCAGAGGAGCAGGAAAGCTGACGTTTCAGTTTGGGATTTCTGAAGGAAGGTCCAGATCCGAAACATCAACTTTCCTGCTCCCCTGATGCTACCTGGCCTGCTGTGCTCCTCCAGCTCCACACTGTGTTATCTCTAACATCCTGGGGACTTTGGTTCAAATCCTGCCATGGCAGATTGTGGAATTTGAATTTAATAAAATATCTGGGATTAAGAATTTATTGATGACCATGAAGCCATTGTCAATTGTCGGAAAAACCCATCTGGTTCACTAACATCCTTTAGGGAAGGAAACTGCCATCCTTACCTGGTCTGGCCTACATGTGACTCCAGACCCACTGCAATGTGGTTGAATCTGAACTGCCCTATGGTCAGTTAGGGATGGGCAATAAATGCTGCCTAGCCAGGAACATATTCATCCTGTTCATGAGTAAAGGAACCATCGTGTTACTAGATCTGATATTTCCAGTTCTGTGTTTGTAAAATTTCTGAAAAGCTATAACTTGACATTAAAATAAATTATAGCATTTTATGAATGTTTCCTCGATGGTTATGGCCCATTTGACGATTTTGCCACATTTGTGAAACATTCCAAAGTTGTTATTGTTATAGACCATTGCCTCTGTAGTTTGTAATAGAAGAAACCATACTCTAACTGTACAACACTGCAGACAGTAGAAATTCTGTATTTCATTTGAACTATTAATATCCCTCAGGGTTGAATAGCCTTAGCAAATCTCAAAGACAAAATTTGTTTCAAGATTTTTTTTTATTCACTCATGGGATGTGGGATGTGGCAGCCGTGCCAACATTTATTGCCTGTCCTTAGTTGCCCTTGAGATTAAGTCAATCAAATTTATAACACCTTCTTAAACTCTGAACAAAGTCAGTATGTTGTCCCCAATTACTCATCCCTTGTGGAGTATCTATACTTTGCCTGGGATGGAAAATCACTAAGCAGTTTCACCTCAGATACCACCTACTACATGTAAGGCTGTTGTTGATGTGCACCCTTAAATAACCTATTTTTAAATGTAACTTCAACACAATAACAGTGTTATGTCTCACTCTGGAAACGCACTGGAAATCAAATCCTGCTATTCCTGGAGTTGTCATAATTGTTTAAAAAATCATCAAAATATGCACAGCCCCCAAGTTACCTTTCTGACAGACATAAGTGCTCATTTAACAAACTAGTTTAGGCACGATGGATCAAATGATCTCCTTTGCACCATTACACTTCTGTGATCTGAGGTTAACAGAAATCATGGACCAGGTTTCTGTACTTAACAAGAATAACAATTTATTACAAATAAATACATTCTAATAACAGTTACCAACTATGAATTGTTGACACATAATTCTACACATTAAAATACACGAGTACACACAAAAAATGAAACTATTGTTATGGATGAAGGGAAAATAAACACTGGAGAAACAATTCAAAAGTGCTAGTCCTCAGGATTTGATGGAGTATTCCATTTGTTTCCTGAGTTCCTTTGTTTTTCTAATAGTTTCCTTTACTTTCTTTCACCTCTTCACAGGAGGCACAGAGTAATTGGATCACAAATTGTGAAGTCTTTGACTTCTTGATTAAAATCAACGGCTTACGACAACTACTGGAGAAAACACTGGCTTTCTTTAGGTTCAGGTAGTTTCACTGGAGACAGAGAAGGACGCCATCTCTCCTTCCAGACGTCCGAAGGCTTTTCATTATATCATTCACAGCCACAAGCTGGTCAGCTCCCCAGGAACCAATCAAAGAGTTATGATCAGGCTGATGACCTTGTGCCTCCATTGGTCACAAATGCCCAAACCAATCAGCTTTTTGTTGTTGGCCAAATCTCACTTTTACTCACATCCTGGAGCTATGGAATCTACATTTTGACTTTTCCCCACCACTTGCAAAACAACAATTTAAACACGACTTAGAATGAGTTTCAGTAAGTTGGTTTTTAAAAGTGCTGCAATTCCTTCCTCATTACAATCCACAATTAATTAATCAGGTAAAATTAAAAAAATTCAGTCATTACACTCAGACTAAAAATCCTACTGATGTACAGGTGGAACACTAACTGAATAAAAATGCGTGCAGAAGTTAGGTGGAAAAGTGCTCTTGATCAATGTAATATTTAACATGGCTGGTAGTATAGAGTAGAGTGAAATGGCCAGGACTTTTTCATTTATTAGCATTGCTTGCTTAGCCAGCATTTATTGCCCATCCCTAATAGGCTTTGAGAAAGATGCTGGTGAGCTGCCTAATTGATGCTCTGGAGTTCTTAGAGTGTAGGGACACTCATGGTGCTGTTAGGAAGGGTGTTCCAGTATTCTGACCCAATGATAGTAAACGAAACAGTGATATATTTCCAAGTCAAGATGATGTGTGGCTTGGTCAGTAACTTGCAGATTTTGGTATTTCCATGTAAACGCTGCCCTTGTATCCTAGGTGGTAGAATTTGAGGTTTTGATATAAGTTACTTCCTTGTTGGAAAGGCATTATTATTGTCTAACATGAAAAGATTTAGGACCTTACATTATAATAAAGGTGCAACGTAAGTTAATTCCATATTATTTTTCTTTTTTTCCACTCTTGCTGGTATCCACTGTAAACATTGTCTCTTAAATAAAGAGGTTTAATTTCATAAGGGCTCCTACTTCCAGGCCAAACCATATGAATCATGATAGAATCAAACTCCAGCTACTGAGCTGTAATTAGCATTAAAAAATGGAATTCAGAAAATAACTATTTTATGCTCACATCTGTATTTTGGTTAGTATGAAGCTAAACTTTCTTCTTGATGTGATATTGTGCCTCTTGCCTGATTTAAGCAACTTTACAGCTATTCAATAAATATTTCGAACAAAAGTTTATGTAGGGCTTTTAGGAATAATAGTGTTTATCCAAACTGAATGGCCTCCTACCCTATGCCACTGTAATTATTCATGGCTCCATCATGTAAGTCACCGTCTTCATTAGCTCAAAATCAAGAAATTGGCCACTAAAAAATTATAAAATCTATAGAGTCCAGGTGTCTTTTTTAAAAGAAAATTTATATTGGAGTTAAGATTAGCAAATTCTTCAGAATTTACACTGCTACTGTTTATTCCCAGATCACTTTATATTGCAGTGTATTGGGTTATGGAAGGTAAAATATGTTTGACACATGCTTCGTAATATTGTGGCACCTTTATAACCAAAAGAAAAGATGATAGCTCTGTGTGTACCTGCTGAAGAGTCATTTACACATCATCAAGACTGAACAACTAACTGGTGATAAAGAGCTTCAGTGGTTCCAATTACACAAGTAGAAGAATAATAGTGACAGGCATGTTTAATGTTAAGTTACATAAAATGGAGAAAAGGCCTTGAAGACCGTCAAAAATTTGTTTGTGATGCTAAAATACAAAATGCAAAGGGTGTATTTTTGAACAGATAGAACAGATAGTTCTCCTATAATGTGATATTTGGGTTCTTGTGTGACCTCGCACTATAGAAAATCGCACAATGGAAAATCGCTGTAGAAAATCGCATAATAGGGAAATCGCTGTAGAAAATCACTACACCTGTATAGCAGAAATTGCACATTATCCAAACAGTGTCTACTATTCATCAATCGCGTTACAGCCAATTAGTGTTAATGAAACATTTTTTATACCAGAAAGATCAGTATTGTTCTGGTCGCTGAGATTAGATCATTTTAATTTAATTCAAGTAACTAATATTTTGATGTCTTGAACCATTGGGCCTGCAAGCATAAATATTGTGAAATTGCAAATGTAATTTGAGACACCAAGTTGTAATACTTTTATGGTACATGGGGAAAAAACTCACACTTTTAAGGAATTTCTGGAATAGTCATTGCATTGTTTTCCAATGTAGCTGCAGGAATCAAATAGGAAGTTTAATTTCTCAAAGCTCTGTTTAGAGCATTTGATGTTTAAAATTTAGTCTTTTTTTAAAGTTGTGTAATTTCCTCAAATTTTCTCATTTAGTTCTTGGGATATTGATCAATAGCTGCTGTAAGCTCACTCAAAATACAAAAATTAGGTTTGGGAGATATATTGGCACACTATTACTTGTTGTGTTATGGCTCAGATTCACGAATGGACCAGCCTATAACTTTAAGATAGTTTATGGCAACAACATATGATGTTCTAGTACAAAGCTACCTGCCTCATCTCTCTGTATAATGGAGTCAGTGTAATCAATCAGTAATGTATTCTTGTAATATATATTAACATCAGTAAACATAGAAATTAGACTATACCTGGAAGTCTGAGAAATTTTGGACTTGTAATTTGTTGATGTTGTAAATAAGCTTCAGGTATCTGAGTCAAGAACAACTCAAATATTTGTGTTATATTTTTGGTGGACTAATATACAGTAAATCACAAATGGTAATGTAGTAGCAGCGCATTGTTACTGAAAGACAACGACAACTAGGAGACACGAAAGCTGATGGCAGAAAGAGTCACTAAGCCCCTATTGTTATAGTTAGTTTTGTGGCAGTAAGTGGAGATGAAAAGATGACCACAGCTTGGCCATTGCAAAATGTCCTTTTTTCCTAACAATCACCCAACAATCTGTCTAAGCTTAGAGCTGGAGTTAATAAACATGACCAAAACTAATGGTTACAAACCTTACCTGCAGCAGAGTGAGTATTCTCAAGAAGAAATAAAAACAAGAGCCTGCTGATCCAGTTTTATTAAAAGTGAAGTTTAAATAATCCTGAAGGTAGTTCCAAAAAATACTAAAAAAGACATTCTTTTCACTTGATTAATTAATGACCTCAGATGTAAGGCACACCTAGGTGGCAGTGACTACAATATCATTGAATTTTATATTCAGTTTGAAAGCAAAAAGAATGTGTCTAATACTAGTATGTTTGAAATAACTGCACAGAGGCGAGTATCCCACCACCAAGTCACCTTTAGTTACATGTGCACTGTATATGGGCTGTGACCAGCCAGCTCAAAGCCATTCCCTTGACTGAGGAGACCTTCTGAATCTCCTGTTTATATCTGTCAGCCAGGGCTCCCTGATTGGCCCAGGTTAACAAAACCAATCGAGGATTTCATCATCAGTGAGATCCACTTGATCATAGTTCCAATTATTACAGTTTTAAACCAAAGTAAGTACAATTATGTGTTCAGGAATGCTGAGCTAGCTGAAGTGAATGGAGATATAAGGCTAGGTATCAATAGATACCCAGAGATAGACATTTACGTGGATGGTTTAGATTAATCAGTATAGGGATATTTTGACTATAAAAGGGAAGAGTTGGTAATGTACCGGAACTTGTCATCCAGAACTCCAGGCTAATGATCTGGGATTGGCTTTAAATCCCATCATCGCAATTGGTGAAATTTCAATTCCATAAAATCTGGAATTATAAATTGGCCTCATGGCGACCATGTAACCAATGTTGTTTGTGATTTTTAAAAAAATTATTTGGATTCCTCATGTCCTTTAAGGATGTAAATATGCTGGTCTGACTTACATGTGACTGCAGATCCCCAGCAATGTGGTTGACTCTTAACTAATCTCTGAAATGACCTAACATGCTATGCAGTTCGAAACAAATAAGAATGGGCATCAAATGCCAGCTTTTGCAGTGACACCAACATCAGATGCAAGGATTTTTTTTTAAAAGAAAAATTCTACGAAATATCCCTCTATTGTGGTCAACCAAAAACATTTGAGATATCAAACCTGAGGGAAGACCATTTAACTGGGCAAGATGACTGGCCAGTCAGACGATCAGTCAGAATATAAAGAATGGCAGAGACTGACTAAGAGGTTAATCAAGAGGAAGACATTAAATTATGAGGGGAAGTTAACGAGGAAGATAAAGATACAGATCAAGAGTTTCTATGGGTATTTAAAAAGCAAAAGAGGAAATAAAGTTAGTGATGGTTCTCTAGGGAGTGAAAAGTCTGAGTTAATGGTAAATTATGAGAAATGGTAACTGAAATAAAGAAATATTTTACTTCTGTCATCACTATTCAGAACATGAAAATAAACATTCTTGGAATATCTGCGTTTGGAGGTGGAACAGAGAAAGGAACTTTAATGAAATTGCAATCACAAAGGAAACAGTACTAAGCACACCAACAGAACTTTGAGCTGATAAGATTTAGGTCCAGATGAACAACATCCTCTGGATTTAAAAGAGGCTGCTGATGAGATAGAACTTATATCAGTGTCAGTTTTCAATAATTCTCTAGGTTCATGAAAGTTTGTACCAGACTGGAAAGCAGTAAGTCTAACCCCTCTATTTAAAAATGGAGGGAGGCAAAAAACTGGAAACAATGGGCCAGTTTGGCTGGACATCAGTCATGAGGAAGAATTAATCATTAAAGAGATAGTAGCTGTGCTTTTAGAAAAGCATGAGGTAATTGGGAAGAGTCAGCATAGTTTCATCAAAGGAAAATCACATTCAACCAATTTATTGGAATTTTTCAAATGAGTAATATACAATCTGAATAAGAGAGTCCTGCAGGGGTTTGCTGTGGGTCTCCACTTTTTAAAGTTTACATCAATGACTTAGATGAGGGAATGAAGACAAGGCAGCTGAATTCAACTTGTATCTCTTTGATTTTTTAGGATTTTTTTAGGAAATTTGATGTAATTAATCTAATGTAACTAGAACTTTAACATTGACTCTGCTAAATAGCAATCAATCAAGGCATCATTTTGATCAGATGGTAGGCTCCTTAAATATGTGATCAGCACCCACTGTTGGTTGAAATGGAAAGAACTTGTACTGTACATCTTGTATAAGGCATTGACTTACCTAAGTCAGTAATTATGGAAGAAACTACTGCAGGCGCCTCAAACGCTGACCAAAAAAACTTTTAGGTTGTAATTTTGAAGACCTCAAAAGTACTCTTAAGTCTCAAAACAAAAACATTGCCCCACTGATGGTCTGTTGTAAGCTTTCACTCGGATTATCACAATTCCTTCAGCTGGTACAGTATATGATGTCAATCGAATTTTCATTTTTTTCACCTAGGGAGTCTCACTGGGGCATCAACTTATTGTTTATAATTGCCAACAGCATTTAAGTGAGACCTGAAGCCAATTTGACTCTAAACTGAATTTGGCATCGATTAGCAGGTGGAAATGTCACTCCATCAATATTAACAGAAGTGAGATGAGGAGGAATTTCTTCAGTCAGAGGATAGTTAATATAGAAACATAGAAGATAGGAGCATGAGGAGGCCATTCATCCCTTCAAGCCTGCTCTGCCATTCTTCATAATCATGGCTGTCCATCCAGCTCAATAGCCTAATCCTAATTCTCCCCATAACCTTTGATCCTATTTGCCCTAAGTGCTATATCTAGTTGCCTCTTGAATACATTCAATGTTTTGGCATCAACTTCTTCCTGTGGTAATTAAATCTACAGGCTCACTACTCTTTAGTTGAAGAAATGTCTCCTCATCTCCATCCTAAATGGTCTACTCAAATCCTCCGAATGTGAGCCCTGGTTCTGGACACACCCACCATTAGGAACACCCTCCCTGCATTTACCCTGTCCAGTCCTGTTAGAATTTTACAAGTGTCTTTGAGGCCTCCCCTCACTTGTCTGAACTGTAGTGAAACAATCCTAACCTAGTCAATCCGTCCTCATACATCAAACCCGCCATCCCCGGAATCAACCCGGTAAACCTTCTCTGGACTATCTTGAGAGCAAGAGCATCCTTCCTCTGAAAAGGAGACCAAAACTGCACACAATATGCTAGGTGTGGCCTCTGTGGAATTCATTGCTACAGATGCTGTGCAGGCCAAGTCATTGCGTAACTTTAAGACGGAGATAGACAGGTTCTTGCTCTGTAAAGGGGAGAAGGCAGGAGAATGGGGTTATGAATTATATCTGCCATGATCAAATGGCAGAGCAGAGTTGAAAGGCTGAATGGAGTAATTCCACTGCATCTTATGATCTAATGGATATAATGCCTGTATCTGGAGTTTCCTAAACACTGAAGATGGCTTGACCTCAACTTGAAACTGCCAACCTTGACCAGAGTCAGATAAGATGTTAAATTCTTGAAAAATACATTTCTGTGTCCAAGTTACTGCATTTCCAGGTGCCACCATTGTTGTAGTGCAAAGATTTCACTAATAGTGGGCAAAACCTTATTTAATGTGCAAAAGTCAAATCCAATAGCATTCTCAGCTGCATGAGGTAATATTAATATCAACATAGGGGGAGGCCCATAGATTCACAGCACTGAGTAGTTTATCGGTCAGAAGAGACCAAAGGAATATCCAGAAATTTGCCTTTTTTTAACACGCTTTGGCCACGCAGAAGCAGGTAATCACCCCCAGACCTCTCAAGGAACTATTAGACTTCCCAAGTCAAAGCCTCTGTCCAGCTGTCTTCGGACTTTCCGCCCACTCCATCTGGTCTCCAAATGCCTCCTCTGTTGATTGCCAGGCTCCGACCTGCTGCCAATTTCCTGCTTCCACCTACTGGCCATACAGTGACCTGACCGGATGTCAGCTTGAACCCTGGGAACTTGCACACAAATAAAGTTCTTCTATTAAAGTTAGTGAGACAAAAGCAAAACATTTCAAATGCTGAAAATCTGAAACGAAATGCTGGAACCACTCAGCACGTCAGGCAGCATCAGTAGAGAGAGGAAAATTGTTGTATATATTGCAGGTCAATGACCTTTCCTTTGGACTTGAAAAACCAATCAATAGATTGGAATAATCTCCAAAATCAGATGGATTATATGCTAGCAGGCTTCCTCCAACTATGAAAACGTAGTTCATTGCATTCCACCTTTTACAAAAACCACCTGATACATTTTAAAATGTTTTCTTTCCTCCCTTCTTACTTCCTTATCTGAATAAGATTATCATTCAGCATTTATAGTTAGCTTAAGTTTACGTTTTTCAGAAATCATGTACGGTACAGTTAATTTAGCACATGCTCTGGCCGCTACCAAAAACAAGTTATTTGATAAATCAGAGCACATTGTAATTTAATCATTATGCCCAAAGAGGAACTGTATTTATTGTTCTGTTAGCAATAATAAGCTAAGAGGACAACTCCTTGAACATGAGAGATAATAGGTACTGCGGATGCTGGAGAATCTGAGATAACAAGGTGTAGAGCTGGATGAACACAGCAGGCCAAGCAGCATCATAGGAGCAGGAAAGCTTGATGTTTTGGGCCTAGACCCTTCATTGACAGCAAGGTCAACATAAAGCAGTGAAAAATTATCCTAGATGATAGGGAAAGAGTTTAGATACTCCTCGTAGCGTTAAGTTCAAACTTTCTACCAAAGAGTTTAACTGCTTATAAAAAAATAATTTTGTTGTGACCTACCAATAAAAAGGATAGAGTCTGGTCATTTGGTTCAGAAGATTTAGTAGCTTTTCAATTTTGAGCTTTTAGCAAAAACAGCAGCGTTAAGGCCGACTATGAGTATTTATCAATGCATTAAATTATATCACTTATGACATGATGTAATGTTTTAAAAACTACCTAAAGTTAGGATCATTTTCAAAATAAATGTAAAAAAAGGAAACAAAGGGATTCAAAGAAAGCATGTGAAAACTTATCAAAAGATAGTAAAATAATTCAAAAAGGGAAACTAACATTCATTGCTCCCATAGGCACCATTCAGAAATGAAATATTAATGAGACCAATAAAATAGCAACAATTTTAATAGGTTGTAATTGATCAAAAACTCTTAGTGTATGTCATACATGAAACCCATTCTTCAAATGAATTGATGGAGTTGTTTGTATTTGAGGTTTTCTGAATGTCGGGCTTGAAGTCATTCATGACGTTTCGCTTTTCTTAAAAAAGACAATTTTCATTGTCCTTTATTTACACTTTTCTTGAGAATTCATTAACATCTGTCTTAAACTGTCTGTTCCATAAGATTCAAACTAAATCTGCACTTTATAGCTGTTAAGTTTAATAGCATTTTACTAATGTACTCTTTCATACTTTTTCAAGGCGTTTGGTGGCATGCTCTTTCACTGCATCCCAATTATTCAGTATAGAATTCCATACAGGGAAAAAAAACTTGGAAAACACTAACTAACCAGCACAATAGTACATTTGTTGCACCTAGGCTGCACAGGTCTCTAATGCACTGCAGTTCTTAATAGGAATTGCAGTACTGGGATTTTATGGTGCTCCACTGGCAGGTTTGCAGGTGGGGAAGAAATAATAAAATTCAGTGCATGGCTTTCCTGCCACCTACATACCTGTCCCCATCTGGTTGAAATTTGAATGGAGGGTGGTGATGTGGAAGGAGTTGCTGGGAAGCCTCAGACACTTGAACACTCTGGGGTTTGTTAAGTCCCTTCAATGGCCGATTAATAGGAATATAGGAGTTAGGAGTAGGCCATTCAGTCCATTGTGTCTGCCCCAGTATTCAGTATGATCGTGGCTGGTCAAACATTTCTTTTACCCACCCCCTTTCCCTTATCTGTGTATGCCCACTGGTAATCGGAAATCTATCAATCTCTTCCTTAAAAGTGCTGAAAGACTGAGCCTCTACAGCCTTATGTGGTGAAGAATTCCAAAGGTTCACAACCCTCTGAGTGAAAACATTTCTCCTAATTTCATACCTAAGTGACATTCTCCTTATTTTTTAAATTGTGCTTTCTGGTTCTTGACTCCCCATCCAGGGAAAATATCTTACCTGCACCGACTTTTTTTATCCCTTTAAGTATTTTGTAAGTTTCAATGAGATCACCTTTCATTCTTCAAAACTCTAGAGAATATGGGCCCAGTTTGCCATTCTCCCTTCCTAGGACAGTCCTTCTGTCTTGGATGACTTGAGAGTGTCATTCCACATCCACTGGTACTTTGCTCACAACAGAGGGAAGCCCACACCACCTAGGACACATTGGCTGGAGTAGGGCAGTGTGGGGGAAATCTCCTTTGCAACCCTCCTCTAGGATGATCACAGGAATCCCTCCCTCCTGAACTCCTTATTTTTGCTGAGAACAGTGACTCCAGACTTGTTTACAATCTGCAGAGGCAACAGAGCTGCCAGGCATCCAAATGGCTAGGGACTAAACTCTCACTTTAAAGCAATTAACACTGCTCCTAGCATTTAAGTGCTGCTGGGCAGCCATTGAGATTGTGGGAAGGTTCATCAATACTCCCTCACCCACGTACTTTTTAGCCTATGGAGCTGGGGACAGTGACACCTTGCTAAATTCAACTCAATGCATCCACACAGTGCAGATATCATATGGATATTAAAGGTAAATAGCTTCATACAAAACATAGAGTGGCAAGCATGACCAAACTATTTCAGTTTTGAGTAAGCATTCAAAGCAATCAAATCAATTCAACCTGGCGTCGTGGAGATAAGGTGGAATAATGGGGTTGAGAAAAATATCAGCCGTGATCAAATGGAGGAGCAGACATGATGGGCCAAGTGGCCTAATTCTGGTCCTGCATCTTATCCTTTTATGGTCTTATCAACTGATTAGACTGTTTTTACCATCAATAGATTGATGAAAATCTGGTTCTGCTAATATTTATGCCATGTGGCAATTACGCCATGTATCAAAAATCCAAAACCCAAAGGCGTGGTGATGAGTATTGGCTTCCTTAAACAAAGAACGTTCAGTATAGGTTTGATTTCTGGCATAAATCATTGTTCATTCTCTTCCCTAATTCTCTTTAAACAAAGCCTCCTCTCCAAAATAAGATCACTGTTTATAATTAACATGCACATGTTCCTCACATCTTTGGCATTTTGAGTGATCCCTGTGCTGTCACATTGTTATAAAGCATCATGCTGGTTTTAACACGAATATTTACCCAATAGATTCAATAAAACAAAATAAAAGGGGGAAATGGTCTTTTTCTTGCCAAAAAAAACACATCAGCACATAAAATATACATGAAGCGTAGTTGTTTGGAAACTTCTGTCATTCTGATGTCAGGCATTCCAAGCAAAGAACTACTAAGAAGGTAATGTGAACCTACAGCTCATAATTTCACCATTTCATAATCAAAGCAAATAATAATACTTATTAATTAATTTCCAAAAAGAGAGACATATTTTGAAGCTTTTTGTCCTGCACTCATCTGGACAAATGCATAAACGCCAAGCTTCAAAATCACAACAATTTGGACTGTAACAGAAGAGAGTTCTGCCTGGTTGGCAAGGGTAATAGCGCAAAGGCAGGAGAATGGCACCATGTCAAAATGTTTGTCGGAGATCTGGTACAAATGCAATGGTCCAAATGGTCTCTGCATCTGCCATTGTCTCTAATTGGCCGAGAAATATATTCAATATTTGTCTATTTTTAAAATTCATGCTTGGAATGTTGGATTGTTGACAAGGCTGGCATTCAGTGCCCATTCCTAATATTCCTTCCTGGGGACACTTCACACGGCACTTACGATTCAGTCACATTACTGTGGATCTGGAGTCACATGTCGACCAGGTAAAGTTGGCAATAATGAACAGATGTCTTTTTTACAATAATAGTCACTATTAGCATTTAGTAGCATTTAATTCCAGAGTTATCAAGCTATGGCTATGGGTCTAGTGAGCGAAAGCGAGATTGTGTAGGTAGTATAATTTCAGAAGTACAGACTTGATGGGTCAAAGGGTGCCTGCTGTACTGAAGGATTCAATGATTCTAGGAATTAAAATTTCATTTTCACCATTCATACCACTGCCCCGGAACATGCCTACAGTTCTGGATTGCTAGTTGAGTAACATTATCACTCCCCTAATGAATTGCCCCAAAGTTTGGGGAGCTTAGTGTTCCCATTATTTTCTCCGTAGCAACACCTTAGCTAATCAGAATCAACTTGACAACCAAATCGTATCCCCTTTTCTCCTGTAGTTATAAGTGTCTACAATAATTTGAAATGTGACTTTCTTGTATTTGTTTTGAGTAAGGTGAAAAGCTTTGACAGTGTGTCTTTTTTTTACAATGGTTTTCATAACTTTACTTCATTTTCACTCGGAAAGCACTTCTGCTTGTCACTTCTGCTTCTGGAGCACACTGCCAGCTATTCAACCAAAATAAAGTCAGAAAATGCTGGAGAAATTCAGCAGCTTTGGCAGCATCTGTGGAGAAAGGAGTAGCTTTAATGTCTTGGGTACAATATGATTTTTCTTAGAATCGAAGGGGGTTTTGAAAATGATGATTTTTACACTGGTGTCAAAAGAGAAGGCAGAACAGGAGGTGTAGTTGCCTCGAGCAAAAGATGAAGGGAATGTTAATGGAAGTAAAGGACAGCTATGGTAAGAAAATATGCTCTTATAATAGATGTGAATAATACTGCATTTTGAGAAGTAAATACACTAGATTAGATTGAAAGAAGTGCAAGAAAACCACTGCTTCATGTGGAAGGTGTGTTTGGGGCTTTAGACAGTGAGGAGGGAGGAGGTAAAAATGCAGTTTTTATACTTCCTGTAATTGCATGAGAAGGTGCAATGGGAGGGTGAGGAAACATTAGGAGTGATGGAGGAGTGACCATGTTGTCATTGAGGGAAAGATACCTTAGAATTCTGACAATAGAGGGGAGGGGCGATATCTTGCCGGAATTGGCAGAAATTGGCAAAGGATAGTCTTTCAATTACCAAGGCTGACGGATGGAAAGTGAGAACAATGGGTATCCTGTTGTTGTCCTGGGTGAAAAAACAAGAGGTGAGGGTTAGAACGGCTGGAAACAGGACAGATATGGCTAAAAGTCCTGTCCACCACAGTGGTGGATGTCCTTAGTGTGGGAAAAGGAGGACATTGTCAGAGGCACCCATGTGGAAGATGGTAACTTCAGAACAGATGTGACAAAAATCTAGAAACCGGGAGAATGGAACAGAGTCATCACAGGAAGCAGAATTTGAGGAAGTGCAGTCAAGTGAAGCCACCTGTGGGAGTCAGGTTTGTAATGGATATTGATGGCCAACCTATCCCCAGAAATGGAAGCAGAGAAGTCAGGGAAAAGAAGTATTAGAGATGGACTAAGTGAAGATGAGAAGAGGATTAAAATTGGAACCAACATGCATTAATTTTCCAATTCTGGAAGAGAGAAGGTAGTAGCGTCGAGAATTGATGGCTCATTGTGAACAAGTAAAAATAGTAGTCAATACTTTGAACTCATTAAGTGAATGTGTAAGACTGGTTTGCATGTAAAACATGTTCAATATTTGAATGCGTGATATTTGCAGTCCCTTTCTTGGGCATGGGTACTGATGTTCTTTGTACTTTTTCCTGGAACAATAAAAAGTGAAGACCCAACAATGACAACATGGAAAGGGAAAGCAAGAGTAGCAGAAAGAATAAGTTGTAGCTTGAACTAACAATACATGACCAGACATTCTAAATCATAATACATTCCATAACGTTTGCAAATCAGCCTTGTCAGCCATCTTAAAACCATTGGATGATAATCTGGTTCATCAGTGAAGGATACCCAATAACACTATGTAAAGTAAAATCATTATGAACAGATGAGTTATCCTAACAGCAGTGCCTAAAAGTTAAAATGATTGTCGCATGTATATAATTAACAGAAAGTAGTCTGGTTTGTAAAATGATTCGTTCTATATGGCAGATTTTTCTCCTATATGCAATGTAATCTAACTGGCATAGCTTGTAGGTATCTACAAATTAATACTTTTTTCCATCTTCATTGCTTAACAATCATCTAATGTTAGCATTTGCTATGGATACAGTGTGTATCCAGCTCTCTCATTTCCTGCACGTGCTGTTGGCTCTTACATCCTGAATCTTGCTGGAGCAAACCTATGAAATGGTAGAATGCCCTACCACAAGCATAAAATGAATGACCACATAAAAAATCCCAGCAGAGTGGTAAAAATATTTCAAGATTATGACAACCTTTAAAAATAAGTTGTAAACATAAAAAAAAGGAGCCATTCAAACACAGGGGCTTTTCCGAATAAGTAATAAGCCATTTCAAAATTTACCTGTGGTCACCCAGTCAACAGCTCTGCCTTTTTAACAGAGCAGAACTGATTTTTACTTTCCAATATACTTCCTATTAAAGTATATTAAAGGACAATGATCTGTTTTGGTGTTAGAATTACCATGTGATAATAAAGTCAATAGAATTGAAAGAAACCAGACATCCCTGAAAGGAACAGTGCCATCTTGTCTCATGGGATAGATTTAATTAGGACCATCAGCAGTTAAAATCAGTCAACACTAATTAATCAAACTGCAGGATGGCTTCTGAATTTTGATAGGTAAGGGGCATTAAGAAATAAGAGAAAACTAAAAAAAGGTGAGGGGTTGGCTCTGTTGGTTAATTGTGGCATTAGCACAATAAATCGGCATGACCTGTGTTCAGGAATCCAACATACAGAGATATTTTGGGTATAAAGGAGAAATTATAAAGGTAACAAGTCACAATGCTTCTCACAGTCATCACAGTAATGTGGGTCAGAAAGGAAGAGATAATGAGAGCTTGTTGAAAATCATTGCACTAGTCATAGGAGATGATCATCTGCATACAAGATAACAAGGTGTGGAGCTGGATGAACACAGCAGGCCAAACAACATCATAGGAGCAGGAAAGCTTGACCCTTCATCAGAAAGGTCTAGGCCCGAACCGTCAAGCTTTCCTGCTCCTATGATGCTGCTTGGCCTGCTGTGTTCATCCAGCTCCACACCTTGTTATCTCGGATTCTCCAGCATCTGCAGTACCTATTATCATCTGCATACAGTCTGGAAATGTCAGATGGGCAAATATTGCCAAAATGAGGAGTCTATAGAATATTTTTAGAATAGCTTCTTAAAATAGCATGCTCTGGGGCTGACCAGAAAGAAGGCTTTATGAGATCTTGTCTTGTGCAGTGAGTTAGGATTATTTAATTATCTCTAATGAAGGTGTTCAATGTAGCAGTAATTACACTATTATTGAAGTCGACACAATTTGAGGGAGAGAAGAGTGGGTCTCAGAGTATATTTTAAATTTTAGTGAGAGGAATTATGAGGGCATGAAAACAGAGTGAAATGTCAAATTAGGTCAAAGGATAGCTCAATGTACATGCCGTAGCAGATATCTAAGGGTTATTTCAGTATTTACAGAATAGATATTTTACAGTGAATCAGAAAAATTCCAAGGAACAGACCAGTTTAAGGTTGACTAGAAATGTTAATGGTCGTAAGTAAAAGAAAAAGAATATAATTGTGTAAAGACAAGCAGCAGGGCAGAAAATTGTGCAGGATACATAAAAAAAAGTTTTCAAGAAACCTAGTCTGATATATAAGAACAGATATTAAAAGCTCCTGTAACTATTCAAAGAAAAAAAGAATTTACAAGGCAAGATCCTGACAGACTTTATCTAGGGTCTTAAAAAAAGTCACTTTTCGTTATTCATTCACAGGACAATAGTGTCACCGGTTAGGCCAGCACTTACTGCCCATCCCTACTTGCTGAAAGTGCTGTTAAGAGTTAACCACATTACTGTGGGCCAAAGTCACATGTAGGCCAGGCCAAGTAAGGATGTCTGTTTCCTTCGCTAAAGGGCATTTGTGAACCAGATGGATTTTCCCAACAATCAAGAATGGATTCATGGTCTAAAGACTCTTAAGTCCAAGATTTTTTAAACATTCAAATTCTACCATTTGCTGAGGCAGGTTTCAAACCCAGGTCTCCCAAACATTACTTGGGTCTCTGAACTGACAGTCCAGCAACAATACCGCTTGGCCGTTGCCTCCTCTATTTCCCATGAGATGGTTGATGTTTTGATTTTATTTTCCGAAGCTGCCTTGATTTGAGAATATCCACATTAGATTGGAAGGTAGTGAATGTAACTAAATTGGAGTGATAGTGGAGCCTAGATATGTGAAATCATCAGCAATATCCTTTATCACGTTACCAATGATAGATGGTAGAATGGCAACATCCTGGATCATAGCGTTTGTCTGAGAGTGATAGAGTTGTACACCAAGGAAAGGAGATAGAAAGTAGGAAAGTACAGACCAGTTAGCTTACTACCTGTCTTGAAGAAAATGTTAGAAGTGATTATTGAAGAAGTCATAGCAGGGTGTTTATGAGGCAAGGTTGGATAGGTTAGAATTATATCCTCTATGTTTAGAAGCAGAGGAAGGGAAAGAATAAGAGGTGATTTGATTAAAACAAATAAGATTCTGTCGTATTTTGATAGGGTGGATATGGAGATGATGCTTTCTCTTACGAGAGAATTTAGAATTGGTTGTCACTGTTTAAAAATTAAAGGTCACCTATTTAAAACAATGATTAAACATATGTTCTTATTCTAGTCCTTTGACAGTCTTTGGAACTCTCTTCCTGTAAAGGTAGAAACAGAATCCTTGAATATTTTTAAGGCAGTGGTAGATAGATTTTTGGTAAGCAAGGGGTAAAGATTTTCAGGGGTAGATAGGAATGTGGATCTGAGGTTACAGTCACATTAGCCATGAACTTATTGATTACTGGAACAGGCTCAGGGGATCAACTCCTGCTCCTAATTCTTATGTTCATATGCACCATTTTTTCATTGAAATTGCCCCAACTCCATCTTTGATAGCCTTTTGTCTCCTGGGACAATGGTTTGCACTGTGCTGGCCAGTTATCTGTTCAACATTGCCTGGCATGCTGTTTTCTCCTGTCCTTGCTACAGTGGATGACAGTGAATAGGTTCATTTGGAAATTTATTGACATCATTGCTTTGGACTCTACCCTTCCCCCACCCTTTCACAGCTACTGAGCTTTCAGTTTTGCCTTGCCTCTTTCAATTTCCCTTCAAACTGACAATGTTCTGATGTCACGGTTGATAGTGACTGTATTCCAGATGTCTCTGTCACTGATTGCCATCTTCATATTTTGCTTGCAGCCATCCTTGCACCGGAGATGTGGACCTTTTGCATTTCATGACCCAGTGGCTAGGTATTTCAATGTACAGAAGTCATAAATCCAACAAACATAATTATGCAACACTGACATCATTAGTTGAACAATGAGCAATTCTGACAAAATTGGCATAATGTAGGAATTTTGAAATGATGAACTTGTTTGACTAAACATTTGCCTAAGATAGCAAAGGTGGAAAGTGCCCAGCATTTTGTCCTGTCTAGCATATGTTGTTTGGTTCTTAACCTTGTCAAGAACATAGCATAGGACACCTGTTTACTTGATTTGTAGTTCATTGTGAGGTTACTATCATTCCACACTCTTAAACTCAGCTAGGACATATTAGGTACAGCTTTTGCAAGGTGCATATTGATTTCAGCAACAAGTAAAGATAGTTAGTGATAGTGGAGCTTAGATATGTGAAATCATCAGCAATATCCATTATCACATTACCAATGATAGAAGGTAGAATGGCAACATCCTGGATCATGGTGTTTGTCTTAGAGTGATAGAGTTGTACAGCACAGAAACAGACCCTTCAGTCCATCACGTCCATGCCTATATATCCTATATAAATATCCCATATAAATCTAGTCCCATTTGCCGGCATTTAGTCCAAATCTCTCTAAACCTTTCCTACTTATACACCCATCTCGATGCCTTTTAAATGTTATAATATTACCAGCCTCCACCACTTCCTCTGGCAGCTGATTCCATACACACACCACCTTCTGCATGAAAAGGTTGCCACCAGGTCTCTTTTAAATCTTTCCTGTCTCACCTTAAATCTATGCCCTGTAGTTTTGGACTCCTCTACTCTGGGAAAATGACCTTGGCTATTCACCTTAACTGTGTCCCTCATGATTTTATAAACCTCTATAACCTTTATTACAGGAAGGATGTGGAAGCATTGGAAAAGGTGCAGAGGAGATTTACCAGGATGTTGCCTGGTCTGGAGCGAAGGTCTTATGAGGAAAGGCTGAGGGACTTGGGTCTGTTCTCATTGGAGGGAAGAAGGCTAAGAGGGGATTTAATAGAGACATGCAAAATGATCAGAGGATTAGATAGGGTGGACAGTGAGAGTCTTTTTCCCAGGATGATGACGTCAGCTAGTACGAGGGGGCATAGCTGCAAATTGAGGGGTGATAGATTTAAGACAGATGTCAGAGGCAGGTTCTTTACTCAGAGAGTGGTAAGGGCGTGGAATGCCCTGCCTGCCAATGTAGTTAACTCAGCCACATTAGGGGCATTTAAACAGTCCTTGGATAAGCATATGGATGATGATGGGATAGTGTAGGGGGATGGGCTTAGATTAGTTCACAGGTCGGCGCAACATCGAGGGCCGAAGGGCCTGTTCTGCGCTGTATTGTTCTATGTTCTATAAACTTCTCTTTGTAAACTTCTCTTAGTTCACCCCCTCGGCCTATGATGCTCCAGAGATAAAAGCCCCAGCCTATTCAGCCTCTCTTGATAGCTCAAACCCTCCAGTCCCAGCAACATCCTTGTAAATCTTTTCTGAATCTTTTCAAGTTTAACAACATCTTTCCTATAGAAGGGGACCAGAATTGAATGCAGTATTCGAAAAGTGACCTCACCAATGTCCTGTAAAGCCGCAACGAACATCCCAACTCCTATACTCAATGCACTGACCATTGAAGGCAAACTTGCCAAACGCCATCTTCACCAACTTGTCCACCTGCGGTTCCACTTTCAAGAAACTACGTACCTGCACCCCTCAGTCTCTTTTGTCGGCAACACTCCCTAGGGCTCTACCATTAACTATATAAGTTCTGCCCTGGTTCCCATTACCAAAATGCAACACCTCACATTTATCTAAGTTAAATTCCATCTGCCACTCCTTGGCCCTTTGGCCTATCTCTTCAAGGTCCCATTGTACTCTCATTCAAATCATTTATATAAATAATGAAAAACTGAACTCTTTATGGGTATAACCACGTCTGACTACTTGTCACTGAAGAGGCTGCTCAAGTCTATTAATGGACAATTGATTATTTATAGACAGGAATTGGGAATTCTACCATCAGGAATGGGAAGTGCTGCCTCAGAGAGCGACTGGCCAATCAGAAGCTATCAATCAGCTCTTCAATGTTTCAGCATGGAGATGTGCAATGTTAAACTGGGATTTGGGTTAGTATTGCGGGGTCTGTTGGGCACCAAATTGGGAGCTCCCAGAGAGAGGGCAGAGGGCTTGAGAGGCAGTGTGGGCATGAGGGAAATCTAGAGGGTTAAAACATTGTAAGGCCCCTCTGACAGGGCAAAAAAGAAGAGAACCTGATTGAATCACATTTGGAATACTGCGTACAGTTCTGTTCGCCACATTACCAAAAAGATGTGGATGCTTTGGAAAGGGTGCAGAGGAGATTCAAAAGGATGTTGCCTGGTATGGAGGGTGCTAGCTATGAAGAGACGTTGAGTAGATTAGGATTATTTACATTAGAAAGACGGCAGTTGAAGGGAGACCTGATTGAGGTCTACAAAATCATGAGAGGTATAGACAGAGTGGATAGCAAGAAGCTTTTTCCCAGAGTGGGGGACTCAATTACTAAGGTCACGATTTCAAGGTGAGAATGGTAAAGTTTAAGGGAGATATGCGTGGAAAGTTCTTTACGCAGAGTGTGGTGGGTGCCTGGAACGCGTTGTCAGTGGAGGTGGTAGAGGCGGGCACGATATCGTCATTTAAGATGTATCTAGACAGATACATGAATGGGCAGGGAGCAGAAGGATACAGATCCTTGGAAAATAGGCGACAGGTTTAGATAGAGGTAAAGAGGATCTGGATCGGCACAGGCTTGGAGGGCCAAAGGGCCTGTTTCTGTTCTGTAATTTTCTTTGTTCTTTGTTGTAGAAACCTGTCAGGCTAGCTGCTTGGTGTGGAAGACTTCTACCACTGGCAAAATCCAGGCAGCAGGGGCTGGATGAGGCCTTGAAATAGGAATTAATGCCCACTTAAGAACTAAATTGATGCGCAACACCACAGCCCCCCCACCTCGAACCCCTCCCCCTCAAAATACCTCCCTGTGTTGGTGCAATGCTGTGGGGGCAGAGATGGGTGGGTATGCAGTAGACAAACTAAGAAAATGGGTGGCACAAAGTAGGTGTTGATCTCTGAAGCTCATGGCAGCAGCTTTCCGTTCTGTAACCAAACTTTAAGAAAGCTCTTCCTTACGTCTTCCTCCATCCTCCCTGCTCGATCTATGATCTGAAGAAGCCAAGCACTGTCCCCTGCCTCTATTCATCCATTAATATTTCTTATCTCTGGTGACTGGTTGTTTACCTACTTGCAACCAATTGTTCACATAGTCCTAGCCAATAACCACAGGACAAGTACCTTAGGTTTCATTATTCCCTGCCTATCGCTGTAGTTTGACATCATCTTTTAGTTTACATCATTCTGAGGGCAATTTATTACCTCTTATCTGACATGTGTACAGATAAAAGCACACAAAACACTTTCCTTTTAACTCAGGAACGTCAACACAGAAGCCTGAATCAGAAGACCTTGACATTTCTGAAGGTTGTTTATGTGCTTTTCCAGAGAGGAAAAGAAGGCCATTTCTCTGCCAAGGTGGCTTTATGTTATAATTACCAATTCCATAAGAATGCTAGACTTATTCTGAAAAGCATTGTTTATAAACAATACCATTTTTATGCAGTGTGGAGCTGGAGGAACACAGCAGGCCAGGCAGCATCAGAGGGGCAGGACAGGTGACATTTCGGGTCAGGACCCTTCTTACTATCTCTGGCCATTTTTATTCGACAGTTTTTTTTCAGCTCTTGTTTCCATATGTTGAATGTACAGTGGTATTATAACGGCATTATTTAAATTAGCTTGGGATGTGTGTGTTGCTGGCTATGTCAGTCTTTATTGCTCATTCCCAATTGCCTTTGTGAAAGTGGTAATAAGCTATCTTCATCAAATGCTAGAATCTATTTGCTGCAGGTACGTTCGCAAAGCTTTTAGGAAGGGAGTTCCAGCACTTTGACCCAGCAACACTGAAGAATAATATATTTCCAAGTCAAGATGGTGGGTGGCTTGGAGAGGAACTTGCAGATGACGGTCTTCCAATATTTCTGCTGCCCTTGTCATTCTAAGTGGAAATGGTCATGGGCTTGAAAAGTGTTGTCTAAGGAGCCTTAGTGAATTTCTGAAGTGCATCTTGTTGATAGTACACACTACTGCTACTAAGTGCCAGTGGCGGAGGGAGTGGATGTGCTGCCAATCGAGCATTGTCCTGAATGGCAGCAAGCTTCTTAAATATGTTCCACTTCATTACTGCTAGAACGCTAGAGATTGCCTATGCAATTAAATCAAGAACCTGTTGACCCTGTCATAGAAACATAGATACATAGAAAATAGGTGCAGGAGTAGGCCATTCAGCCCTCCGAACCTGCACCACCATTCAATATGATCCTGGCTGATCATGCAATTTCTGTATCCCACTCCCGCTTTCTCTCCATACCCTTTGATTCCTTTAGCCGCAAGGGCCACGCGCAACTCCCTCTTGAATATATCTAATGAACTGGCCCCAACAGCTTTCTGTGGTAGGGAATTCCACAGGTTCACAAATCTCTGAGTGAAGAAATTCTTCTTCATCTCAGCCCTGAATTGCTTACCCTTATTCTTAGACTGTGACCCCCTAGTCCTGGACTCCCCCAACATCGGAAACATTCTTCCAACATCTAGCATGTCCAGTCCTATCAGGATCTTATATGTTTCTATGAGATCCCGCCTCCCCCTCCCAATTCTTCTAAATTCCAGTGAGTACAAGCCCAGACGATCCGATGTTTCCTCATATATCAGTCCTGCCATCCCACTAATCAGTCTGATGAACCTTTGCTGGATTCCCTCAATAACAAGAATGTCCTTCCCCAGGTTAAGAGACCAAATTTAAACAGCACTGAAGATGTGGCCTCACCAATGCCCTGTATAACTGCAGCAAGACATCAATACTCCTCTGCTCAAATCCTCTCGCTATGCAGACCAGCATGCCTGCTGCCCCTGCAAGCCAACCTTCAGCGACTGTTCCACCATGGCAGCACCTCACCTTTTTCTAAACCGCTACTGTTCGGATAGTAATCTACCTTCCTGTTTACACCAAAATAGATAACCTCATGTTTAGCTACACTATATTACATTTGCCAAGTATTTGCCCACTCAGCAAGCCTATCCAAATTGCCCTGCAGCCTCCTAGCATCCCCCTCACAGCACACACTGCCACCCACCTTAGTGTCGTCTGCAAATTTGGAGATATTGCATTCTATTCCTTTGTTCAAATTGTTAATGTATATTGTCAAGGCCCTGATTAATGTTCCCAATTTGCTGCACTTCTACAGGGAATACTCCAAATCCATAAAGTCCTGGTTGAGGAGGAATGAATTGGCTCTGCTTCTTTATTCACCCACATCTTAGTTAATCATAATAAAATTAATTTAAAATAAGATGCCTTCTCTTTTAGATACCTTCCTCCAAAACCCAAATTAATTTACATTTTAAATAGAAGTCAATTTAACCAGACTTTCTTGAATTAACAAAAGCAGATTTCTTTAATTACTAAATGCAAGAAGAATTAGTAATGTAACACAGAGAACCCACAGATTAGATATGAGCTAAATCCAAAGGCATAAAAGCTTAAAAAAAAGGCTCAAAATATTGGCTTACCTGCTCCTCGGATGCTGTCTGACCTGCTATGCTTTTCCAACCTCAGACCCACAGTCCAATCTGTGTCGGCTTGTCAAGTTACAAGTTAAAAATGTCCCCAGTACTTAAGGATTTTGGCCCATGGTTGGGCTGTATGGTGGATGGGTCTGGGCACTTGCTGATGAAAGGATTATCTTCTAAGGAAGGGTTGAACAATTTGGGCCAGTACCCATCAGAGTTTCGAAGAATGAGAGATGATTTCATTGAAGTATTTATGATCCTGAGGGAATTTGACTGAGTGGATGCTGAGAAGATATTTAGGTGATGTGTAAATGATGTTTAAGTGATACTTTTTCCACCCATAATGATTAAAAGTGAAATGTCATCACCCAATATTTCACTCAGTAGGTGGTTCTTCCTTTGTAAACCACAAGTGAATGTTGGCAGCTGATTTAGTGATAAAGGGCATTGTAGTTGTGCTCTATTTCTTCCCTTGTGACCATTACAATTGCTGGCAGTAGCCAACTGACAGTGGTCAGCAGCAGGAACTTTGACTAACTCTTCCCCTTCCTATCCCAGTCATTTAAAATGCAGAACAACTCCAATCAAACTCATTTATGGAGTAGGCTTGAGAAGCTGAATGGCTTGGTCCTGTTTCCATATTCCCAAAGGTGCTTTTGTTGACCACTGCCCTTCCTCTCTCACTCTGCCTAAGCAACTGAACTAAGAGCCTCCTAGTTTAGATGGTTCAGGTTTAGGCATGGCAGCGTACTTACTAATGAGCCAAATGAGGAGCTGAGGTTTTTTTTCACATTTATTTGCCAGAAAATCTTCATCAGAGGAATTCTTAGTGTTTTCCACTGCTCACCCACTGTAACTTTTTTTTTCCCTGGAGGAAAGAACAGTAAGACTTGCTCACTGGTCTAACTTGTTTTGTATACCTCAGAACAGTACTCCAGCACAACTAATATATCCATTTCTAAATATTACTATTTCTTTACTAGTTTTCACCACTGGCACATTTTTAGTCTCAAC
Organism: Ginglymostoma cirratum; assembly: GCA_024137785.1. Lineage (NCBI taxonomy): Eukaryota > Metazoa > Chordata > Chondrichthyes > Orectolobiformes > Ginglymostomatidae > Ginglymostoma > Ginglymostoma cirratum. The sequence continues at coordinate 31,601,308 of JAHRHZ010000248.1, read as the reverse complement.
TGCTTTCCAGGGCATTTGACTTGCTTCGAGAGGAGTAGAATCTCTGCCTACCTATTCAAAAGCAAATGTTCTTGTAGATCTTGGAGTCAGTGGTAAGCAATCCCAATGCTAAGAATTCCTGCAAACTTGGTTCTGTTGGGAACTGCTGTATCCGCAGAGGCTGGCCTACTGAAGATGCTGCTGAAAAATCATGCTTCATAAACAAGAAAAGGGGAAGCTGAAAGAATAGTCATTCTTTTATAATGTTTATTAATCAACCCATGAGAACCAAGGAGAACATGACTGGGAATAGGCAATGAGTTTTGAAGCAGAACTGGTTGTAACAGCTACATATGGCCGGTGGCAGCTGCAGATGTGCCCGTAGTGGCACTCACACGTATCTTGCCCACATAAATGAAGTGCTCACAAACTTGGGCAGAGTCAGCACTGCCAATAACTGGCAGCTGTATAACCTCTGGGATCCTAATCCGAGGAATTTTGGCACTCAAATTGTTATTTTAAGGATAGAGATGTTGGCTAAGGAGTGTACCTTATTGTAATTTAACATTCAATATGCTTAGATAATGTGATGAATGCTGTCTGACTTTAATTATTTTTCTCATCTGTGATTAACTGGGAGTATAATCTCTGGAACACTATCGACACATCTGGTTTGAAGTCCATGCCAACAGATAGCACATTCACAAGAATTAGCTCACTTTGCCTTGTTATTAATTCCATTCCTCCCAAGCGGCAAGCCCATTTTCTTCATGTTGTGTGTGCTCTTCTAGTAAGAGAATCTGCAGTGGGCAATAAACAGGGTACTTAATTACATACAGAGATTCCATTATACATTGAATATGGAATGCACTTGTTTGGTTTGGAGATGTTTTTTAACTGGATTCTAACAGAGCAGTTAAGCCAGTTCTGTAGCAAGCTGAAGAGGCCTTAAAAGGAAGACTAACTTAGTGAACTAGACATCAGTACCACTATAAATGGGACTTAGATCAAAAGGGGCAGAGTAGAAGTGGTTTTGGGTACTGGAAAGCTTTCAGTCTTTTTTAAAAGTTGAGAAATCAGCATATGCTTTAAATCTGACAATGCCTTCAGTAACTTGGCCTTTAACTTCAGCGATTGGTATAGTTTTTGTCAATAAGTACTTTGGGCAGATGTATATTATCTAGAGACAGTAACTTTAATTTCCTTTCGAACCGTGCTGTACAGTAGAGTGTACAGTACAAAATAATAATTTATACATTTCACATAGTTTCATCAAAATCTCAAATCTTATTTTCCAAACTCAAAAAGATAATAGTTGATCAATTCAGTGGCATCACTCCAGAATACTTTTATTTTGTGAATAAAGGGGTGGAATCTTTGTGCTGGGAACTGAACACTTACCATTTCCGCAGATTTCCCTTGTCTGTATTTGATAAAGTTTGAAAGTGTTTTGAGATTTCTGCCCAGAACTTTGCATTTCAAGCAGAAAATCAATGCTGTTCTGGGCTTTTCAACCCGTGGTCACTCCCTGTCTCTGAAAGCTGCTTCCAGCTCTACCCTGACATTATTAGTTCTACAGAAATGAAACACCGTTATAGGCACAGATATTCAAGATCAGAAATTCCTATTCACAGGGCGGCAGCAAAAGTGTCAGAGCCAGGAATGGGTCAGTCTGCAGGAATTACAAATGTAAGCAAAACATTTCTCCAACAAGATTGTTTAATGAACAGAGAGGAGAAAAAAAGTCAGAACACATGCCCACTTGCATTACCCATACATACACAGAAATATTACATTTCATTGCCTTCACCTGTTGCTAAAGGCCTCAGAAAGCCATTGGCAACTTTGGACCTCATTTTGGGTGGCACGGTGGCTCAGTGGTTAGCACTGCTGCCTCACAGCACCAGGAACCCAGGTTCGATTCCACCCTCAGGCAACTTTCTGGGTGGAGTTTGCACATTCTCCCTGTGTCTGCATGGATTTCCTCCAGGTGCTCTGGTTTCCCCCCACAGTCCAAAGATGTGCAGGCTAGATGGATTGGCTGTGTTAAATTTCCTGTAGTGTTCAGGGATGTATAGATTAGGTGGGTTATAGGGGGATGGGTCTGGGTGGGATGCTCTGAGGTTCGGTGTGGACTTGTTGGGCCAAAGGGCCTGTTTCCACACTGTAGGGATTCTATGATACTACCAGTTCTGATTCAAAAGAGGGCTACTGCATTGCCATCCAAAGCATTTGCCTTGTTTGAGCATCTTTTAACTGGCAAACCAGAGTATCAGGATGTACATTGGACCAAATTATCATTTTAGGTCTCAAATGACCACGGCCTGTATCGTGTCACTTCTGAATAGTTCCATAAATGAAAGAGCGAAAGAGAACAGGCCAAGTTATTTTGTGGGCAAGTGCAGTATTCCAGTGCTTACAAATGTAGTCTGTGTTCTTTCTGATTATTGAACCAGGATTTAGCTCCATTCCTTGAATAAAGAAATAGTCTGTGTTTATACTGGAGACATCCAAGCTTGGGCTGATAAATAGCAAATAACATTCCACCCAAGTGCCAGGCAATGACGATTTCCAACAAGAGAAAATCTTACTATCTCCCCATAAACTTCAATAGCATTGCTGGCATGGAATTCCACCACCAACAAGAAAGATATCATTATTGACCTGAAGTTAAACTGAAGGATTAATAATCCAGAGTATAAAATAAAGGAAGGGCAGAAGCTTTCAAGTGGGTTGGAGGAAACATTTTTTCATCATGATGCGGTTGTACAGGACATTGATTAGGCCACTATTGGAATATTGTGTGCAATTCTGGTCTCCCACGAAACTGGAAAGGGTTTGTAAAAGATTTATGAGGATGTTGCCAGGGTTAGACGGTTTGAATTACAGGGAAAGACTGAGTAGGCTGGAGCTATTTTCCTTGGAGCGTCAAATGCTGAGGAATGACATTACATAGGTTTATAAAGTCACGAGGGGCATGCATAGGATAAATAGGCAAGGTCTTTACCCTGGAGTGGGGTAGCCCAAAGTTAAAGGAAATAGGTTTCAGGTGAGAGGGGAAAGATATAAAAGGGACCTAAGGGACAATCTTTTCATACAGTGAGTGGTGCGCGTGTGGAATGAACTGCCAGAGGAAGTGGTGGAGGCTGGTACAATTACAACATGTAAAAGGTATCTGGATGGGTATATGAATAGGAATGGTCTAGAGGGATATGAAGTGAATGCTGTCAAATGGTACTAGGTTTATATGGGATATCTGGTCGGGTTGGACTGAAGTGTCTGTTTCCGTGATGATATATCTCTATGACTCTATCTGGAGTGTGGTAGGAATCTGGAATCCATGGCCTTGGATGGTATTTTATTCACTCATGGGGCATGGGTGTTGTTGGCTGGGCAGCATTTATTGTCTGTCCCTAGTTGCCCTTGAGAAGGTAGTGATGAGTTACGTTCTTGAACTGCTGCAGTACACATGCTGTAGGTTGACTAACAATGCTCTTAGGGAGGGAATTCCAGAATATTGACCCATCGACAGTGGAGGAATAACGATCTATCTTCCAGTCAGAATGGTGAGTGGCTTGGAGGGTAACTTGCAGGTGGTGGTGTTCCCACGTATCTGCTGCCTTTGTCCTTCTAGATGAAAGTGGTTGTGAGTTTGGAAAGTGCTTTCTATAGATTTTTGGTGAATTTCAACAGTGCATCTTGTAGATATTACACATTACTGCTATGAGTGTTGGTTGTGGAGGGAGTGGATGTTTGTGGATATTCTGCCAATCAAGTGGATTGCTTCGTCCTGGATGGTTTCAAGTTTCTTGAGTGTTGTTGGAGTGGCACTTATCCAGGCAAGTAGGGAGTATTCCATCACACTCCTGATTTATGCCTTGTAGATGGTGCACAATCTTTGGGGGGCCAGGAGATGAGTTACTCACTGGAGGATTCCTAGCCTCTGACCTGCTCTTGTAGCCACTGTGGTTATCTGATGAGTCCAGTTGAGTTTCTAGTCGTTGGTAACTCCCAGGATGTTGATAGTGAGAAATTGGCAAGAGGCAGTGGTTAGATTGTCTCTTATTGGAGATGATTATAGCTCGGCATTTTTGTGGTGCAAATGTTATTTGTCACTTGACAGCCCAAAACTAGATGTTGTCCAGATCTTGTTGCATTTGAACACAGACTGCTTCAGTATCTGAGGATTTATGAATTGCGCTGTCCATTGTGTAAACATTGGCCAGCATCCCACGTTTAAGCCAAAAGTTCAAACATTACAATCTTTCTTAAGTGCTTAACCACGGTGGGACTGCACTTCAAGGAATCACCTCAACACAGGAAGTCCATGCTGTGCTGAGAATCTGCCATGTAACACTGAAAGACCACCATGCTGGGCCAAGAGACCGCCACATTGGGCCAAGTGACCACGTGCTGGGCCATTGCGAGACCACCATGCCAGGCTGAGATTCCACCACAATGGGCCACTGAGGGACCATCATGCCAGGCTGAGAGTCAACCACATTGGGCCATTGAGGGACCACCATGTCAGGCTGAGAGCCCACCACATTGGGCCACTGAGGGATCACCATGCCAGGCTGAGATTCCACCACATTGGGCCACTGAGGGATCACCATGCCAGGCTGAGATTCCACCACATTGGCCCACTGAGAGACCGCCATGTCAGGCTGAGAGTCCACCACATTGGACCACTGAGGGATCGCATGCTGGGTTTTTCCGCAGGAGCCTGCCATGCTCCGATTCCTCAAAGGATTTTCCATTCTGCAAGAAATATTGACAGGATAATATTTAGTGGAATATTACCACACTTCAGATGTAACTCGTCCACTCCATCTGTTTCCTTTCCAACGGTTTCTCTCTTTTTTCCTTCTCGTTTAAGCTTTTGTTTCCTCCTTCTCTCTTTTTCCTTCTCCTGGCCATGGACTCTTGGCTTTGGCCTCAGCACAGACCCGACGAGGCAGCCTCCTGGTCTGGAGTGAACGCCTCCTGGTTGGTGAGCTGGACCCCACACCCAGCGTAGCGGACTCCCGGCCTGGCATGGCAGCCAGTTACATTGATTATTTTTTCCTTTTAATTTGCTTCCATCATTCCTTTGTTTGATGTTTTCAGGAAATAAGTCACATTCCATGATAATAATTGAATCCCTTTCAAACAGATCCAAGAGAGCTGGTTGATCCAATTGATAAAGTAGTCAAGAAAAGAGATATGAACCTTTTCACAGAAATCAGAATCCATCTACCGAATGGCAAAACTTTATAATAGCAGGATGGTTTAAGTCTCTACAAAACTGCTTTCTCATCTGCAAATGGATTGTCCGTAAGCTACTGAAAATAGTTCTCACTCATTAAATATCAGGTGTTGTGTATAAAAGGTGACTGACTGAATATTGATGGTCCCACCCTCTGAGAAAAGTTTAAACATTGAGCTCGCAATAATATTGGGTTACTATTAATTTTGAGGCCTTCTGGAGCCTGTTTTCTACCTTCTTCCCAAAATCCTCAAGCAGGATTGCCCTGGAAGACTTATCACTTCAACCTATTTCTTAACCAATAAATTTATTTTTTCCTATCTTGATTCTATTTTTCTCGCCTTGCCCAGTCTCTTCCCACTTAAAATCTCTGGTGCTTTACATCAGTTCCACAACTTGCAGTTTACTAACCCCAGCCACCACCTCTTTAACATGGATGTGCAACCCTTCTATACATTCATTCCTTGTCAGGATGCTGTGAAGGCTGTCTCTGCTTCTTCCTTGAAAAGAAGCCTGCACAGTCTCCATCCACCACCACTCTCCTTTGTTGGCTGAACTTATTCTCACTTTCAACAACTTCTTCTTCAGCTCCGTCTCACTTTCTCCAAGTCAAAGATGTGGCATGTGCAGGTGAGTCTCGGCTATGCGGTATGTAGAACTTTCTTATTTTACTCCTTCTTGGGCCCAGATGAACAACTATTTCACTGGTACATTGAAAATGCCATTGACACTGCTTCCTGCTCTCATCTAGAAGCGGAAAAATTGATCAACTTTGCTTCCAACTTCTAAGCATCTCTCATCTGCACCTGGTCTATGTTTTACTCTTCCTTTCCCTTCCATGTCACTTGATGAAGGAGCAGCGCTCCTACAGCTTGTAATTTCAAATAAACCTGTTGGACTATAACCTTTTCACATGTGACTTCTGACTTTGTCCACCGTAGGTCAACACCGGCACCTCCACATCATGCCTTCCCTTCTTTGACTTTGTTGTTTCCATTTGTGAGGATATGCAGTCCACTAATATCCATTACAAACCACCGATTCCCACAGTTACTCAAATACACTTCCTCACATGAAAACCAAAAGAACTGCGGATGCTGTAAATCAGGAACAAAAACAAAGTTGCTGGAAAAGCTCAGCAGGTCTGGCAGCATCTGTGAAGAAAACAGAGTTAATGTTTCAGGTCTGGTGACCCTTCCTCAGAACTGAGGAAGTTCTGAGGAAGGGTCACTGGACCTGAAACTTTAACTCTGCTTTCTCCTTCCCAGATGCTGCCAGACCTGCTGAGCTTTTCCGGCAACTTTGGTTTCGTACACTTCCTCACACGTTGATTCTTGCAAGGAATCTGTCATTCTTCCAGCTTCTTCATTGCTGGCTCATCTGTTCCAATGCTTCACTTTCTACAGGGATGCTTCCAACATGTTCTTCTTCCCTTCAACTGAGAATTCAGTCCCACTGCAGTTATTTCTATGTACACACATGTTTTCCATCTGACCCCTTCCTTCACCACCATTCATAAACCCTTTGACTTTCGCTCTGAGAACCCACACCATCTGTTTCACACACTCTTCCTCCCGCTCTGTCAACAGCATAAAAAAACGTAATTTGCCAGCCCTCTTCACTTCCAGAGAAGAGTCATACAGAACTCAAAATGTTAACCCTGCTGCCAGACCGACTGAGTTTCTCCAGCATTTTCTGTTCTTACTACAGGATCTTGGTCTGCTGAAAGCTGAGATCTCAGTGAGGCGAGTGGTCTATGCTTCTGAAGAAAGCAAACATTTAAAAAGCAAACTGGGTCAAGTGCCTCAGCCAAGGAACGGAGATAAGGTATCTGGGAGGGTAGGCAAATCCATGCAGGCATCAAACTTCTGATGGAATTGAGTTTATGGGTATCAAGCCTGTTATCATGTGGATGCATGATGGCCCAACACTAGTTTGGTGATGATACCAGGTCTGGCTTCTGTTTTATTAAATTGAACAGTTTTGTTCTGTCCCTCTGTACTAACTCACTCATCACTAATGCTTAAAATTAAAGGTCGCTATGATGGGCAAATACCCACTGGTGCTGCCTTGAGTTACTTTGTGAGGTTTCATCACCTAAATATTGTGGCACCATCATGCAACCTTTGATGTGCTCATGTAACTCCAGTTATTATGTCATTAGTAACACTGTCATGCAGCACAAAGAGCCTTCTGGCTCATTGAGCCTACATCAACAGAAGAAATCCATCACCTATCTACATGAATCCCACTTTCCAGCAGTTAGCCCATAGCCTTGAATTTCATGATATTTCGACTGCTCATCCATGTATGTTTTAAAGAATATAAGGTTTCCTGCCTCTACTTGACCTCCTGCAGTCCCCAACATTGCAAGTATCAATCTTCAGCCAATTCAACTCACTCCACATGACATCAAGAAACGGTTGGAAAGATTAGATTCTGCAAAGACTATGGGTCTTGACAACATTCGGTAATATTACTGAAGATTTGCGCTCCAGAACTTATTGCTCTCCTAACCAAGCTCTTCCAGTACAGTTGCAACACTGGTGTCTACCTGACAATGAAGAGAACTGCCAATCCAACCCAACCAATAACCATCCCATCATCTACTCTCGATCATCAGTAAAGTGATGGAAGGTGTCATCAACAGTGCTATCAAGCAGCACCTGCTCAGCAATAACCTGCTCAGAGATGCCTTGTTTCTGTTGCACCAGGGCTGCTCAGCTCCTGACCTCATTACAACTTTGGTTCAAACATGTACAAAGGAGCCAAATTCCAGAGCTGGGATGAGAGTGACAGCCTTGACATCAAGACCGCATTCGACTGAATGTGACACCAAGGAGCCCTAGCAAAACTGGAATCATTGGGTACCGGGGGCAAACTCTGTGCTGGTTGGAGTCACATCTGGCATATAGGAAGACAGTTGTTGTTGGAGTTCAGTCATCTCAGCTCCAGGACATCTCTGCAGGAGTTCCTCAGGGCCGTGTCAGCTGCTTCATAAATGACCTTTCTTCCATCAGATTTATTTCTTTATTTTCTACTTAAAACTAAGAAGGTCTACAATGTGTAATTTTTAACCTTATTTTGTATGTTTTATGCTATACTACAATTACTGCAATGTTTAACTTTTGACTTTGTTCTTAAGATTCTGCACCTAGGTACGTGTACTTAAGATGGTGCCCTGTCTGATGACATTATACACTTTCACTGTACTCCTGTACTTTTGCACTTGAGTTCACGTGACAATAAAAATCAAATATCAAATCAAATATATATTACTCTGGATTAACACTGAAATGTATTACAGAGCCAAATAGGAACTGTAAGAGATAAATAAGTTCTTTTTTTAAATCAAGCAAAGTTGTGAAATGTCTACTTTTACATTTTTCCTTCAACTTTCACTGTTCTTCTCCCAAATGTCCTGCCTCACATTAGATCTTTTCCACAGGAGCCTATTCTGAAAACCCAAAGTATTTTCCATTCAACAGGAAGTATTGACAGGATAATTATTTAATTAGAAATTGCTGTTAAATTACATTCTATCTTCCCCCAACTTCCATACATGTGGGGTTCTCACATGGGTCCCTGGACAATAATCAGGAATCAGAGAATCAGCATGGAATCCGGTGCGGATGAGGACATTTGGTCAATTTTGTCTTTCCTGGCTCTTTGAAGGAGCAAGATAATGAGCCCCCCACCAAAATTCTATCTCCTTAGCACATTTTTTTCTCTGTTGCATATTCATTTAATGATAGCCTAATGTATTTTTAAAATCTTAATTTTCCCTTCAGTTCTTTTGTCAAAAATCTTACATCTCATTGATCCTGCCAGTAGACATAGTTTTTCACTATTTATTCTATCAAACCCCTCATACCCTTGAGCACCTCTATAACAGCTGACCTTAATCTTCCCTGTTCTAAATACATTAACCTAGTTTGCTCTAGTCCCTCATCTGTGTACCTTTTCTTGTAAATCTCCTTTGTCAAAGTTAAGGCTTTGACATCCTTCTGAAACCGTGCTGGCCAGATTTGGATACATTTCTCTAGCCGAGGCCTCACCAGTGATTTATAACAAACCTTCCATTACTTTGACCTTTTATAATGTCGAGTTGTTAAATAGAGCCCTGAAAACAAAGCTGGATGCTTCTCCCATTTGGTTTAGTTCTATCTGAGGTTGTGCACTTCAGGAATGTTACTCACTGTACATTTCCAATTTGAAATTCTGAAACAGTTCTTTACATTCCCCAGAGTGATAAAGATCCCCGACAAAGGCACTTGTTTTTCGTAGAATTAGCGGAAACCTGACCAAAGTAGGTCTTGTAATACTGACTGAAAATTTTCCACAATCTTGACATTTTTTTATATACGTAGGTATTTTATTTTTAAATCCTTCCTTAGCCAAACTAATGAATGCAATTTCATTTTATTTACCTTAGATATTCAACTCTTCACTTTCATGGAACCTCATTCATTCTTAGAGGAAAGATGATACTGTTTCTGATGGTTGCATGCCAGAAACTCTTTGTATCAATTTGAAATACAAAGCCCTAGGATTATGTCCCATTACATGAGAATTAAATAAGTTTTCCCATGGTTAAAGTTTATTTTTACATAAAGTAAACAAATGAATACAATACAATTTTTTATAATTCCCTTGTGAGAACTACTGGGCTGTGTATATATTAAAAATTACAAGGGCGCCTTTGAAATATTAGAGAAAATCAATTGTCCTTACATTGTATGTTTAAACTGTAATAGCCGTAGAGCTCAGCTGAATCTTCTGCTTAGGATAATCCTCTGTTGAAAGTGGTGAATGTCGTTTTCAGCAGCTGGTTAACCATTATCACAGTAGACTGGAACTCCAAGGACTAAACACAAGGATTTCATACATTCCAATTGAAAAGAGCCAATTGACTTGCACTTCAAAGAACAGAATTTTAAGAAACAGGAAAGGATTATTCAGACCAACAAGCCAATCTATTTCTCACAATATTTTTCTATGACAGTCTTTTTTTTTGCCTGAATTGAATTTTCAGTCTGACTTCCCAGTTGTAATATTGTACCCAATTCTGGCCAACATACCTTTGGGAGGATGTGAAGTTTTTGGAGGGGCTGCAGAGGAGATTTATTAAAATGTTCCAGAAATGATGGATTATATTTGTATAGAAAGTCTGGAAAATCTGTGGTTGTTCTTAGAGCAAAGAAAGCTAATGGAAGATTGATAGAGGTGTTTACAATCATGAAAGGTTCTGGTAGAGTAAAGAAAGGGAAACTGTTTCCACCAGCTGAAGAGAAGTTAACTGGAATGCCTAGATTTAAGATGATTGGCAAAAGAACCAAAAGAAATCAACATCATTGACCCCACCTCCACCACCTTCTGAGGGGAGAGTCTCAATATTGCATGACCATCAGAGAAAATAATTCTCCTTATCTCTCCTAAAATGTTGACCCTTAATTTAGAAACTGTCTGATCTAGTATTTGATTGTTGCACAAGAGGCAACACCCATTTTCTGAAGAAGGGTCTAGACCCAAAACGTCAGCCTTCCTGCTTCTCTGATGCTGCTTGGCCCACTGTGTCCATCCAGCTCTACACCTTGTTATCTCTCATCCATTCCACATCACTCTTCTAAACTCCGGTGATAACAAGCCCAGCCTATCCAACCTACCATCATGAAGTAATTGACTCTTTACAGGTACGAATCTAGTAAACTTCCTCTAAACAGTCTCTAATGCATTCACATCCTTCCTCAAATAAGGAGACTAATACTGTGCACAGTATGCACAATGTCTCTCATCAATGTCCTGTATAACTGAAGCATGATATCTTTACTTTTATGTCTAATTTTTCTTGTTATGAAGGATATCATCCCAACAGCCTTCTTGATTATGTGCTGTCCCTGCAGACTAAGTTTTTATAATTCCAAAACTGAAATTGCTGGAAAAGCGCAGGAGGTCTGGCAGCATCTGTGGAAAGAAATCCGAGTGAACAGTTCTGGTCTAGTGACCCTTCCTCAGAACACATTATACTATACCTCCCAGATTTTTGCCAAGCACTCAACCATCCAAATAGACTTTTATAAGTGCACAGCATTTTATACTAAACTTGGAGCAAGAGGCTGGCAATGTAAAGGTAGATCCACTCAAGGACAGAGGAAGGAATTTATGCATGGAGCCAGAGAAACTGGGTGAGGTCCTTAATGAGTACTTTGCATCAGTATTCACCAAGGAGAAGGATATGGATAATGATAAGATTAGGGAAGGGTACGTTCACATTCTAGGGCTTATCAGTATTATGAGGGAACAGGTGTTGGGTATCTTAGAAAACATTAAGGTGGATATATCCCCAGGGCCTGATAGAATCTATCCCAGGATACTGATAGAAGCAAGGGCATATAGGTGACAATTTTAACAATTCATTCTAAATATGTTATCACAGTTATATATCTGCATTCACTTGTAATATGAGCCACTGTCACTGGAGCTGCACATGAAAGGATGAAGGTAGAAAGGGTAACTGTTCTTGGAGCCACACAATACTCTAACACTGTCTGAATTATAGCTAGTCTTTCCATAGTGCCCATACCACATTAAACCTTGTCAGGATTGAATGAGGGAACAGCTGGGATAGTGAAGGCTTCCATCTGTTTGTAACCTTAGTTTTTATTAAACAGCATGAACTGCACAGAAAGATGAAACCATTAAGATTCAGTTGCAGTTGGGATTATATAGGGAGAGGTGGCCTCCACAGCATCAAAATGTTTGAAGTCAGTGAAAGATGTCTTCCTGTGATTCAGTTCCATGGAACGAACTCATAAAGAAGCCCATCCCACGTCGCTGTGTCTGCCATTGTGTTGTAGGATGCTCGAGGTGCTGTTCCTTCTGAAGAGTGTCGTCATCATCACAATGCTTCAGATCACCATCGTCCATCCCATAGCCTCAGAGCATCCTCTAGGTGTCTGGAGCAGAGATTCTGAGGATGAAGTTGCATTCTCTATCTGGACAGAATTGCTACAAAGTCTCTGACATGACCTGCATGGAAATCCAATGTCAGCATAGAATATAGAACAGTACAGCACAGTACAGGCCCTTCGGCCCATGATGTTGTGCCGAACTTTTACCCGAATCCTAAGGTCTATCTAACCTCCACCCCTACCTTATACTATCATCCATAAGCCTATCTAATAGCCTCTTGAATGCCCCTACCCGCTCCGGCAATGCATTCCACGTCCCGACCACTCTCTGAATAAAAAACCGATCTCTGACATCTCCCCTATATCTACCTCCACTCACTTTAAAACTATGCCCCCTCGTAATAGCTACCTCTACCCTAGGAAAAAGTCTCTGGCTGTCCACTCTATCTATACCTCTGATCATTTTGTACACCTCAATCAAGTCACCTCTCATCCTTCGTCGTTCTAAAGAGAAAAGCCTTAGCTCTCTCAACCTTTCCTTGTAAGACCTTCCCTTCCTTCCAAGCAACATCCTCGCAAATCTCCTCTGCACCTTTCCCAATGCTTCCACATCTTTCCTGTAATGACGTGACCAGAACTAGACTCAATACTCCAGATGTGGCCAAACCAGGCTTTTGTATAGCTGGAGAATAACTTCACGGCTCTTGAACTCAATCCCTCTATTAATGAAAGCTAACACACCATACGCCTTCTTAACAACTCTATCCACTTGGGTGGCAGCTTTCAGGGAGCTGCGGACATGAACCCCAAGATCCCTCTAAGTCTCCACACTGCCAAGAATCTTTCCGTTAACCCTGTATTCTGCTTTCAAATTTGTCCTTCCAAAATGAACCACCTCACACTTTTCTGGGTTAAACTCCATCTGTCACTTCTCAGCCCAGCTCTGCATCCTATCAATGTTCTTTTGGAACCTAGAACAGCCCTCCGCACTAGCCACAACTCGACCCACCTTCGTATCATCCACGAACTTCATCCATCCTTCCACTCCTTCATCCAAAGAATTTACAAAAATCACAAATAGAAGAGGACCCAGAACAGATCTTTGTGGTACACCACTCGTAACTGAGCACCATGTTGAATATTTTCCGTCTACTACCACCCTTTGTCTTCTAAGGGTCAGCCAATTCTGAATCCAATCTGCCACATTTCCCCCAATCCCATGCCTCCTTACCTTCTGTATCAGCCTACCATGGGGAACTTTATCAAATTCCTTATTTAAATCCATGTATACCACATCCACTGCTCCACCTTCATCCTCATGTTTGGTCACCTCTTCAAAGAATTCAATAATGTTTGTGAGGCATGATCTACCCCTCACAAATCCATGCTGACTATTACAAATCAAACTGTGCCTTTCCAAGTGATCATAAATCCTATCTCTCAGAGCCCTTTCCAATAATTTGCCCACCACTGACGTAAGACTAACTGGCCTGTAATTTCTGGGGTTATCCCTATTCCCTTTTTTGAACAAGGGAATGACATTTGCCTCTCTCCAATCTTCCAGCACTATACCCGTGGACAATGAGGACGAAAAGATCATCGCCAAAGACCGTGAGATTTCTTCCCTCGCTTCCCATAGAATCCTTGAATATTTCCCATCAGGCCCGGGAGACATATCTATCTTCAAGTTCCTCAAAATTCCTAGTACATCTTCGTTGCTAACATCAACCTCCTCTAGCCTACCAGCCTGTTTCATACTGTCTTCCTCTACAACTAGGTCCCTCTCAGTTGTGAATACCGAAGAAAAGTATTCATTAAGGACCTCTCCTATGTCTTTAGGGTCCGTGCACAAATTTCCTCTACAATCCTTGATCGGCCCTACCGTTTCTCTGGCCATTCTCTTATTCCTCACGTACGTGTAGAAAGCCTTGGAGTTTTCCTTGATCCTATCTGCGAAGATATTCTCATGCCCCCTTATAACTCTCCTCAGCCCTTTCTTCAGCTCCTTCGTATATAACTTGTATCCCTCTAGAGCCTTTTCCATTCCTTGTTTCCTGAACCTTATATAAGCATCCTTCTTCCTCTGCAACTATTAGGGGGTCTGTAAAAAACCCCCAACAAAGTGACTGCTCCTTTCTTGTCCCTGACCACAACCCAAGCTGACTCTGTAAACATATCATTCTCGAACTGCCTTTCAGTAGCTGCTATACTAGCCATGACTAGCGATTCCACTCCGCTGCCTCTTTTACCACCCTCCCTATTTCTTTTAAAGCATCTAAATCCCAGAACTTCCAACAACCATTCCTGTCCCTGAGTTACCCATGTTTCTGTAATGGCCACAATATCATAGTTCCAAGTACTGACCCATGCTCTAAGTTCATCCGCCTTATTTCTGATACTTCTAGCATTGAATCTTAATCAGTCGTTCGACCTCTCTTGAGAACCAAGGCTCCCTCACGCGACCGCATCTTCCCTGCCTGCTAGGGACAAACATATCGAGCACACGCAGTATGCATTCCTTAAACAATCTCCACATTTCAACAGTGCTCTTCCCTCTCAGCATCTCTTCCCATTTTATGTTACCCAGTTCTTGCCTAACAGAATTGTAATTACCCTTCCCCCAATTATAAACCTTACTCTGCTGTATGCACCTATCATTTTCCATGACTATTGTAAAAGTAACAGAGTTATGATCACTACCGCCAAAATACTCTCCTACTAACAGGTTTGACACTTGGCCCGGTTCATTACCAAGCACCAAATCCAAAGTGGCCTCTCTTCTTGTTGGTCTATTTACGTACTGTGACAGGAATCCTTCCTGAATACACTGGACAAAATCTGCTCCATCTAAACTGTTACAACTAAAAAGTTTCCAATGAATATTTGGAAAGTTAAAGTCACCCATGACTACAGCCCTGTGACTTCTGCACCTTTCCAGTATCTGCCTCCCAATCTGCTCCTCCACTTCTCTGCAACTGTTAGGGGGTCTGTAAAAAACCCCCAACAAAGTGACTGCTCCTTTCTTGTTCCTGACCACAACCCAAACTGACTCTGTAAACATATCATTCTTGAACTGCCTTTCAGTAGCTGCTATACTAGCCATGACTAGCAATTCCACTCCCCTGCCTCTTTTTCCACCCTCCCTATTTCTTTTAAAGCATCTAAATCCCAGAACTTCCAACAACCATTCCTGTCCCTGAGTTACCCAAGTTTCTGTAATGGCCACAACATCGTAGTTTCAAGTACTGACCCATGCTCTAAGTTCATCCGCCTTATTTCTGATACTTCTAGCATTGAAGTATAAACACTTCAAACCATCTCTGTGTCCACAATTACGCTCCATCGACCGCATTTCTTTATTAACAGCCTCATTCCTTATTGTGTCTGTTGGAAGGCTGAATACCTCATCCTCTGAATTATAAATCCAGTTCCCCACCCCCTACCAATCTAGTTTAAACCATCCCGTATAGCTCGAGCAAACCTCTCTCCCAGGATATTTGTGCCCTTCCGGTTCAGGTGCAACCCGTCCTAACTGTACAGGTCCCACCTTCCCCAGAATGTGCTCCAATTATCCACATAATGGAAGCCCTTCCTCTTACACCAGCCCTGTAGCCACGTGTTTAACTGCACTCTCTCCCTATTTCTTACCTCATTATCACATGGCACTGGTCGTAATCCAGAGATAACTACCCTGTTTGTCCTGGACTTCAGCTTCCAGCCTAACTCCTTGTACTCATTTGTCACATTCTCAGTCTTTTTTCTACCTATATCATTGGTACCAATGTGTACCATGACTGCTGGTTGCTTCCCCTCCCCCTTAAGGATCCTGAAGACACGATCCGAGACGTCACGGACCCTGGCGCCCGGGAGGCAACATACCATCCGTTCATCTTGTTCGCATCCACAGAACCGCCTGTCTGTGCCTCTTGCTATTGAATCCCCCACTACAATTGCTCTCCTATTCTCCCCACTTCCCTTCTGTGCCACAAGGCCAGGCTCAGTGCCAGAGACCTGTCCACTATGGCTTTCCCCTGGTAGGTCATCCCTCCAACAGTATCCAAAGCGGTATACTTATTATTGAGGGGAACAGCAACAGGTGATCCCTGCACTGCCTGCCTATTCCCTTTCCCCTTCCTGACAGTCACCCAGCTACCTTTTTCCTGTACCTTGGGTGTGATCACCTCCTTATAACTCCCCTCTATCACCCCATCAGCCTCCCGAATGATCCAGAGTTCATCCCGCTCCAGCTCCAGTTCCCTAACGTGGTTTGTGAGGAGCTGGAGTTGGGTGCACTTCTCGCAGATGAGGTCAGAGAGGACACCAGCAGTGACCCTTACCTCCCACATCCTGCAAGAGGAGCATGCAACTGCCCTCGCTTCCATTCCCTCCACTCTGGATTTCCAGAAGAATAAAAAAAAAGCCCTACCTTACTGACCTTCCACACAGTCTTTTTTTTTGGTTAGAGGAGGAGGATGGGTGGGAGACACTACACGTGTAGTGTTTCGGGTTTAGCCAATGCCGGAATATATCAGTTCCTTCCTGGCTCGCATTCTCTCCACACACCCGCTGCTGAAAGCAAGAAGGCCGCTGCTGCACGAGGTAAGTTTTTATAAGGGAAAAAACCTCACTTTCCTGTCAGCATCCTGGCTTGCTCTCCCACTGCTCCAAACAAGCATCATCCTGTGTTTCCTGTTGGCCTCAGTGAAGAAGGTATTTGATGGCAGAAACGCTGAACGCAAGGACATGGAGCTCCAACCTCTGTCTCTGATTAGAGTATAATCCCACTGTCTCACCTATACAGAATTACATGGAAAATAAGCAGCTGTAGCTTCCCTACGCCTTTCCAGCAACACAAGAGCACCTCAGACTGAAAGTTCTGCATTATTGATCAACTCCACATTAGCTGGCAGTTGATGCTGGCCCTGGACTTGTGAACATGTGTGTTCCTCATCCATTCACTAGCAACTCTTAGTGCAATGGTCATAGGGGATAACCACAGAGTCTGTGCTTGGATCCATTGGTGACTGTTCCAATGAGCCTTTGTGCAAAACATTAAAAACAAAGCAGCTTCTCAGTAATGTGGTCAGTTAGCTCATAAATAACAGTTCTCCAATCTCCTCCAAACATTGGAACCTACAAATCCCATCAGGAGGTCAGTGCAATGCCTGCACATTGACATTGCCCTAATTCAAATGTCTGTTACTCAAGCATTTTGGTGCATATACCATAGCAGTTTGTGTATGTGGCAACAGTAATGAGGACCTCTCCCTTCACCATCACACCTTACAGTATCCAAGAAAGTCGGTGTGTCATATAGGATATTTGTTTTATGATCCAAGTTGTGAAGTGAGCAGCTCCTACACCTTTCCAGCAATGGAATCTTGGAAGGTGAATGCTACTTTTCTCCCTCCCTCTCAACCCCATTGGCTTTGATTTTCTCCACGTTACCCGACCTGTTTCTTTAGCTGTTTATTTCCTCACTTTGCCTGCCAAGCCCTAGGCATAGCCCTCATCATGTCAGACATCGTCGTTGACTGTAAACCCAACAAAGGTGGCGCTGACTGTTGTTTACCCTTACCCCCGAACCCCAGAGTTACCCCTTTCCCTCTAAAGCTCTGTCATCTCACCTCCTGATAAACACATCAAATCAACCTGTTCACACACATAAGACACACCTTTGAGCAGGTGGGACTTAACCCAAAACACTCCTCCCTGCTCCCCTTGACCTACTGACCAGCTGGACCTGACCCAACTCCCAAACCAAATCTATCCCCCCAACCCCAAGCCTTCCAATTCCTGCTGGACTGGATATAACACAACCTGCCTCCACTGCTGCTGAACCTGACTTGACACCTCGTTCCAATTCATCCCCCAAACTAGACCCAACCAAAACCTCTGCCTCCACTGGACCTGAAACTCCCAGACCTGACACCCATCTCCCTGTCCCTCACCTCATCAGACCTGACCCAAATTCTCCCGCTCACCCCAACCAGCCCTAAATACTACATTACTTTACAGTGCACCTTGGCTTTTCACTCATCTAGAAACAAGCTCGGGGGTGGTAATCTGCATGAGATTGAGGTCCTCCAAAAATGTGGCACCTCACTTTTAGTGGTTGTTTGAAAATGATAGGAACGAGTAATAATTTCAAACATGGTGTATTATATACTTGCTTTCATGTAAACTCAGCTGTGTGGTCCAGTTCTATACGATAAATATCCATTTTCTTTTTCAGGAAAAAGTGCTGCCAAGGTTATAAATTTGTTCTTGGTCAATGTATCCCAGAAGGTAAGTGACACACAGAAATATGTGACAAATTCAGTGGCTTCATTTGAAGAACTGTCAGTGTATTCATAACATGCGTTTAAAGTTAGTACCTAGGAGACATTAAGAACTTCAGATGCTGGAAGTCAGTGTCAATAAACGTGGAGCTGGACAAGCACAGCAGGTCAGACAGCATCAGAGGATCAGGAAAGTCAACATTTCAGGCTGAGACCCTTCAGCAGGATTGAGGAGGGGGGAGAGGAGCCCAGAAATAAATAGAGGGAGGGAGGTGGGGCTGGAGAAAGATAGGTGGGATGGTGATAGATGGATGCAGATAGGGGGTTACAGTGATTGGTCAGTGAGAAGGGTGAAGCGGATAGGTGAGTAGGAAGATGGGCAGGTGAGGTCAGGCCAGGGAGCCAGGACATGAGTAAGGATGGGGATGGAGGGATTTTGACATTGGTGAAGTCAATATTCAGGCCATTGGACTGTTAGTTCCCAAGGCCCGAAATACCAGCTGTTGTTCCTTCAGTTTACGTTTGGCCTCACTCTGACAGTAGAGGACGCCTAGAATAGACATGTTGCCAGGGGAGTGGGTGGGGAATAAAAATGGATGGCAACTGCAAGGTCAGTTTGGTTGGTGCATGCAGAGCACAGATGTTCCGCGAACCAGTCCACTAGTCTGTGTTTGGTCTCTCCTATATAGAGGAGACCACATCGAAAGAATTGGATGTTGTCAATCAGATTGGATAGGGTGCAAGTGAATCTCTGCTGGATCTGGAAGGATTGTTTGGGTCCTTGGATTGCCATGTTACCACCATGCTCCCCCCTCCTTGTCGGCAAGTTTAATGGTGAGGTTGGAGTTGAAGTGAAGGGAGCGGAGGGCTGCGTGTTCTGATGAGGAGAGGTTGGAATAAGTGAGAGGGGTGGAGAGATCCAAGTGATTGATTTTGCAGCGGCTGTTTGAGATGAAGATGTCGAGGGAGGATACGAGGCCAGGAGGGGATGCCCAGGGGGATGGAGTTTGCTGGAGGCACGGGAAGGGGTCATCAGAGGGTGGGTTGGATTCCTGTTCAAAGAAATATGTGTGGAGGTGGTGGAAAAAGAGCTCGACGTTGAGATGTGTGCAGAATTTGTTTACGTGTAGGCGCAAGGGAATGAAGGTGAGTCCTTTGCTGAGGGGGAGATATGGAGGATGATGAATACCTGGCAGGGCTTGTGGCTGGGGCTGACTGTGGAGCTGGAGCTAGGAGTGGGATGAGTATGGCAAACTGACCCCTACATTGCTCAAGCCAGGTGCCTCCTCTTTGAAACCTCCTCCTACCGTCCCCTTAATCATGATTCCACCTCCGATCACCAAGCCATCATCTTCCAGACCATTAGCAACCTCATCACTTCAGGAGATCTTCTGTCCACAGGCTCCAGCCTGTTAGTTTCCCAACCCTCCATCGCCCTTTTCTATTTCCTTCTCAAAATGCATGAACGCAACTGCCCCGGTTGACCTATTGTGTCTCTGCCCCACTGAGCCCATCTCCTCCCAACTCGACTCTGTTCTTTCGGATTTGGTCCCAGAACTCCCTACCTACATACAACCCACGCCCTCCACCTTTTCCAAAACTTTCAATTCCCAGGCCCCCAACAATTCATCTTCACCATGGACATACAGTCCTTGTATACCTGTGTCCTCCCTTCTGCTTCTTCCTCTCCCGTAGGCCCAACCAGTCACCCTCCACTGAAACTCATTCACTTGGCAGGACTGGTCCTCACCCTCAACAATTTTTCCTTTAATTCCTCCCACTTCGTATAAACTGAAGGGGTGGCCAAGGGCACCCACATGGGCCTGAGCTGTGCCTGTCTCTTTGTAGGATTCATGGAACAGTCCCCCTTCCACAACTGCACTGGCACCATTCCTTACCTCTTTCTCCGTCATATTGACAACCATATCAGTGCTGCCTCGTGCTCCCACAAGGAGCATGAGGTGCTCATCAGCTTCTCTAATACCTTCCACTCCACTCTCAAATTCAACTGAACCATTTCTGACACCTCCCACCGTTTCCTGAATCTCTCTGCCTCCATCTCTGGAAACCAATTCACCACTGACATCCATTTCAAACCCGTTAACTCCCACAATTACCTTGACTAAACCACCTCTCACCTACCATCCTGCAAAAGTGCTATCCCATGCTCTCAGTTGGATATCCTCCTACTTTAGAGACCATTGCTTCTCCTCCTCTGTAATTATAGATGCCCTTAACCGCATCTCCTGCATTTCCACACTTCTGATCCCAAGCCCCCTCCCCCTAACAACAGTAAGAATGGAGTTCCCCCAGTCCTGAAGTACCATTACACCAACCTCCGAATCAAACGCATCATCCTCTGATATTTCTGCCACGTACAATCAGACCCCTCCACCACAAAGATATTTCCTTCTCCACCCTTGTCTGTCTCCACAGAGTCTGACCACTTCACAACTCCCTCATCAGCTCTACATTCGCCACCAACCTCTCCATCACACCCGGTACCTTTCCCTGCAACCGTAAGAAATGCAACACCTCCCCTCTCACCTGGTGGTACAGTGGTAACATGGCAATCCAAGGCCCCAAACAATCGTTCCAGATCTGGCAGAGATCCACCTGCCCCTCATCCAACCTGATTTACTGCATCCAGTAAATGCAGTACTGGATTTACTGCCCGATGTGGTCTCCTCTATATCAGGGAGACTAAACACAGACTAGGCAACTGGTTTGCAGAGCATCTACACTCTGCATGCAGCAACCAAACCGACCTTTCAGTTGCCATCCATTTTTACTTCCCCACATGCTCCCCAGCGACATGTATATTCTTGGCCTCTTCTATTGTCAGAGTGAGGCCAAACGCAAACTGGAGCAACAACACCTAATATTTCACCTTGGGAGCTAACATCCCAATAGCCTGAATATTGACTTCACCACTTCAAAATCCCTCCACCTCCAGCCTTATCCCATGTCCTGTCTCCCTGACCTGATCTCACCTGCCCATCTTCCCGCTCACCTATCCGCTCCACCTTTCCCACTGACCAATCACTATAACCCCTTACCAGCATTCAGCTATCACTATACAACCTACCTTTCCCCAGCACCACCCTCCCAATTATTTCTGGGCTCCCCTCCCCGTCCCCAGTCCTGACAAAGGGTTTCGGCCCGAAACATTGACTTTCCTGATCCCCTGATGTTGTTTGAGCTGCTGTGTTTGTCCAGCTCCATGTTTATTGATTTTAGAATTAGTACCACTTTTTAAGCTTGTGGAATCTAAAAGAGATGTCAAGAAATGATTTGACTCTGCAGTGTAAGACTGTCTCTTTCTACTTTAAAGCACGTTTATAATATTTATGGCCTCTGAGATGTGAAAACAATGTAAAATGAAAGTAGTAACTTCTAGCAAATAGAGGGAACATACTTTTTCTTTATGAATGGGTCCTCCTTATATTGCAACTATGCTCACTAGTAGGAACAGATACTCATTCCTGAAGAATTTTTTAGTTCATAGAGTTAATTAAAGTTGTCTCTAAATGACAGCTATTCTGCAGCTAGAATGAAGCCAGTGTAAGATTTGTGTTCCTGCTGGTGATAGTTTTCAACTACCTGTCTAAATTTGAGGCAGGCCATATGGATTCTAAACTTACATGAGCGTCAAATTGACAACCTTTTTACGTTGTTTTATAATGTTTGAGATAACTATAATATGAAGGACAAATAACTTGTGAAGCACAGGTGCTGTAATCCAGCTGGTAGTAGGAAGGAGGATTAGAAAGAGTTCGCTGTTAAATTGTAACTTTTGTTAAAATTGAGTGCAAAAGAGTAGATACTCTTGATGTCCATCCAATTTCTTTTCTCTAAAATAAAATGAAGAACTGCAGATTCTGGAGGTCTGAAAAAGAAGCAGAAATTGTTGGTGAAACTCAACAGGTCCAGAGCAGATTTAGCGTTTTGTGTCCGTTGACTCTTCGTCAGAAGATGGGCTCTGGACTCGAAACGTTAACTCTGCTTTCTACACTCAGATGCTGCCAGATCTGCTGAGTTTCACCAGCAATTTCTGATTTATTTCAATTAGTTTCATTCCCTTGCTCTCATTCTCCATAACCCAGCAAATGTTTCCTTTTTAAGTTTATATCAGTAATAGAATATATAAGAATATAAAATATATGTAATTTGCAAAATCTGCTTCAAATATCCTTTCATGCAATGCACATATTCAAAGGAGTAGCATACTGTAACCTATTCCTTAGGCTTCCTCATGAGTTGTGAATGACCAAGGGCCTAACTTTTAACTAATCCATTCCCAGGATTTGGACATTGCTAGCAAGACCAGCAATTATTAACCGTCCCTATATAATTGAGTGTTTTATATGGCTGTTTCAGAGGGACATTAAGAGTAAACTACTTGCCGTCTTTAAGGTAAAGACAACAGTTTTTCTTTCCTAAAGGATATCGCTGAACCCGAAGGAATTTAATGAAAATACAGTCACCTTATGGTCACCATGACTGTCACTTTTTATTACACAGTTATTTATGTACTTAACAGAATTTGAATTCCCAGCACCCATAGCCTGCAATCATCTCTGGATCCTGAGTCAAGGAAAAATTGTAATAGTTGTGGGGGCTGACTTAGTGAGGAATGCAGCAGAGGTTGATGGGGAAAGATTTTAGTTCAGGACTTTCCTCTATCTGTGGCAGACTTTTGTCTCTCTTCATTGTCTTCCTTCCCTTTATAACCATCATCATCCAGAAAGATGATGTTCTGCCTCTCCTTCTTAGAATCACCATCAGATTCGCCACCTCCTCATTACTGATCATCATTGTAAGGAAATATATAATATCAGAGGGTACAGGCTGAGAATGCGTGGTTGATACAGCTTTTGAATTCTGCAGGCATAGAAAGGGGTGGGATCCTGTGGCTTTGTAGTACTGGCAAGGGTATTTTATCCTGCAGTCACCAACCTGGCAGCAGAAATAATTCCCTAACCTCATCGTGCCCTGTAGCAAAAGTAGAATGCCTGCCATCAAACTTCTGACCTGTCCCATAGAATGGGAAGAGCGGGTGATCTAAATACTTAGCAACTTGCCTGTTGCTCCAACCTCAAATGAAAATTTGCTGTACTTTCATTTTTAAGCCTCTGCAACGAACAACTTCCAATTTTATGGAACTGTTACACTAATGATCCTCCATTCCCAATGACATTGAGCTAGCCAATGAAATTCCAAGAAAAAGTAAAGTAATAGGTCTCTTTAATTTGTTTTCAATGTTTTGATGTTCTGAAAGCAATTTTAGCTGACGACAAACTTTGGTGAGGATCAAGCATTTGTGGCACTTGCTTTAAGTCCTTGCTAGAGAAAGTCGAAAGGTGAAATAACTGCACAGAGGCCAATATCCCATCACCAAGTCACCATATAGTCACATGTACACAGGACCAAAACTGACCAGTCAGCTCCAAGCCAGTCCCTAAATTGTAGAGACTCTCTAAATCTCCTGTTTCTATCTGTCAGCCAGGGCTTCCTGATTGGCCCAGGTTAACAATCCTAATCAAGGATTTCAAATTCAATGCGATCGTTCCAATCGTAGCAGAGTGGCAGCTTCTTTGATACTTATGGAGAGCTGTAAGCAATGTTTTAGGGAGGGAGCAAGACTTTCCGTGTCACTATCATTATAAAGCTAAACTAAGTAGAACATACAAAACAAAAGAGGAGGCGACCATGGGGTGCTGGGTTAAACTGACACATTGATAGCAGAACCCAAGGCACAAAAGAGATCTAAAGTAGGCAAACATCATAAGATGTATTTGGAGAAAGCATTTGTGGCTGAGAAGACTTCTGTGTGAATTAAAGGAGCACCTTCTGGAATCTCAAAATCACAATTATTTCTTTTTTGTCGGAGTAACCTGCTCTGCGCAGCATACAACCCAGCTGTGTAATGGTGATGAAAATGAGGTGGGATGTAAGATTGGTAGTTGGTCCACTTGTGCCCGCTTTGGGCCCAAGGACAAAAGGGAAAATTCACCCAGATAGCCCAAATGATTCCTGCAGGACCAATGCTGCGTAAGCACTGGACTGTAAATCCCCCACTCCCTACTTTGGTTTGTGCTTTGACATGAATTGTTCAAATTTGTCTCTATTGACCTGTGCTTAGTTTCAGTTGGTCAAGTCTGCCAATTTCAGAATCCTCTAAGAATAGTTGCATTCCTCCTTACTACTTGCAGTACCTTCAAGTTTACCATAGACAAATTAGGATTTGTTAATTTTGTACTTTTATTAAAGAAAATCATTGCCATTTATTTTAAATGCTGGCGTACCAAACCTGAGCAGGCTGGGATATTCACAGATCACAAGCGTGGGGCTGGATGAACACAGCAGGTCAAGCAGCATCATAGGAGCAGGAAAACTTGACGTTTCGGGCCTAGACCCTTCATCAGAAATGGGGGAGGGGAAGAGGGTTCTGAAATAAATAAGGAGAGAGGGGGAGGCGGATAGAGGATGGATAGAGGAGAGGATAGGTGGAGAGGAGGCAGACAAGTCGAAGAGGCGGGGATGGAGCCAGTAAAGGTGAGTGTAGGTAGGGGGGTAGGGAGGAGATAGGTCAGTCCAGGGAGGACGGACAGGTCAAGGGGGCGGGATGATGTTAGTAGACAGGAGATGGGGGTGGGGCTTGAGGTGGGAAAACAGGTTAGGGAGGTGGAGATGAGCTGGGCTGGTTTTGGGATGTGGTTGGGGGAGGGGAGATTTTGAAGCTTGTGAAATCCACATTGATACCATTGGGCTGCAGGGTTCCCAGGCTGAATATGATTTGCTGTTCCTGCAGCCTTCAGGTGGCATCACTGTGGCATTGCAGGAGGCCCAGGATGGACATGTCGTCTGAGGAATGGGAGGGGGAGTTGAAATGGCTCACGACTGGGAGGTGCAGTTGTTTGTTGTGAACTGAGTGCCGGTGTTCTGCAAAGCGGTCCCCAAGCCTCCGCTTGGTTTCCCCGATGTAGAGGAAGCCACAACGGGTACAGCGGATGCAGTATACCACATTGGCAGATGTGCAGGTGAACATCTGCCTGATGTGGAAAGTCTTCTTGGGGCCTGGGATTGGGGTGAGGAAGGAGGTGTGGGGGCAGGTGTGGCACTTCCTGCAGTTGCAGGGAAAAGTGCCGGGTGTGGTAGGGCTGGAGGGGAGTGTGGAGCGGACAAGGGAGTCGCGGAGGGAGTGGTCCCTCCGGAAGGCAGATAAGCGTGGGGAGGGAAAGATGTCTTTGGTGGTGGGGTCTGATTGCAGATTGCGGAAGTGTCGGAGGTCTCCACCTCCCTAACCTGTTTTCCCACCTCGAGCCCCACCCCCATCTCCTGTCTACTGACATCATCCCGCCCCCTTGACCTGTCCGCCCTCCCTGGACTGACCTATCTCCTCCCTAATCCCCTACCTACACTCACCTTTAATGGCTCCATCCTCGCCTCTTCGACTTGCCTGCCTCCTTTCCACCTATCCTCTCCTCTATCCATCCTCTATCCGCCTCCCCCTCTCTCCCTATTTATTTCAGAACCCTCTTCCCCTCCCTCATTTCTGATGAAGGGTTTAGGCCCGAAACGTCAAGTTTTCCTGCTCCTATGATGCTGCTTGACCTGCTGTGTTCATCCAGCCCCACGCTTGTGATCTCGGATTCTCCAGCATCTGCAGTACCTTTTATCTCTGGGATATTCACAAATGGTTCTTTTCCAGCATATATGAATCTTGAAACTCTGAGTTTTATATGATATTATTCCTTGCATTCAATCATAACTATCTTTTTGTTTCTGTTCCAGATTATGATGTCTGCTCAGGGGCTCCATGTGAACAACAGTGCACAGATAATTTTGGCAGAGTGCTGTGCACATGTTACTTGGGATATTACTTTGATCGCGTGAAACACAGGAACAGAGAGAAGCCATATTGTATTGGTCAGTATAACCACTTCAACCATTGAATTCATGCCAATTCTCACCCTTGCTACTGGTACAAACTCCACAATGTCAAGCACCTTCCAATGAACATCTTCATGCCTTTCCCCACACCTGCAAACCCTATTAATGGAATTCATGAAATATATCAAGCTTATAATTTCTGAATAGTTATATTTTGCATCCAAAATAAGTTGGCTGATTACTATCTAGTTTGAAGTAAATGCACCAGGGACATTCATTTATGGTATGTACCTGATTCAGTTTGAGATACATAGTTACAAGTGCTGATATAATTGAGGTAAATTAGAAAAATACATTAAATATTAATACAATCATCATTATCATCAGTCCCTCAAAATGAGGAAAGCATTTTCCAAGATTCATGATTTGACAGTAGATAGGCAATGACAAATATTTAAAGACGTAATCCATAATATTCAATAAATATACTGTCGTGTAAGAAACAATAAAAAGGAAAGGTGGTCTGACTGTAGCTAACAATAGGTGATAAAGATAGTATTATTAAAGGAAAGACTTATGGTGTACAGAGTATAAGAAAAAGAGGCTTGAGGATGAGAGAATTCAGAATTCAGCAAAGAATGGCCAAGAAATCAAGAATGAAAAAAAAAATGTGAAAGAAAATGGGCAAGGAATGTGAAAAACAAAGCAGATTCAAAAAGCTTCTATGTTTACAGTAAAACAGCAAATTTAGGACACTAAACCTCACCTGCCCTACAGAAAATTGTGGATAGGTCAGGGCAGGCAGGAAGGCCAGCAAAGGAATTGTATGGGACGTCTGCGTGCAAAACAGATGACTGGAGATCATAGACTACTTCTCCAGTTTCCAATGATAAAATGTTCGATGAGGAAGAACGACGTCAGTGAGTGTGTTTGCCTGGAGAGTTCACTTCCTGGGAGAATATTAAAGGCTGAATTATTGATTATTTTTCAGGCTAGTTAAAGTGATTGCAGTAGACAGAAGAGTCAAAAGGTATGAGGGATAGACAGGAAAGTGGACGTTAGGCCACAATCAGGTCAGCCACGATCATACTAAATGGCAGAGCAGGCATGAGGATCCAAATGACCTACTCCTGCTCCTAATTTACATGTTCAAATCAATGCTTCCACCTCCAAAGCATTGCCCATCTCTGGCTCTGCCTATTTTCTGTTGAAATTCCTAGTCATACATGTATTATGTCGAGGGATAACTACTCAATTGCTACCCAAGCTGTCTACTATCTATAAGATTCAGCTCTTTCAGATATCAATTGTCCATATCTTAAGCCAAACCATGGGCAGAATTGTGGCCTGCCTACATATTGAGTGGAGGATGGATGAGAGCTGAAATGGATCATTCAATATGCATAACTGGGCAATAATCAACAATAAGAATCAAGCCAAATTTTCACATTAACGCAAGGACTCTGAAGTTAATTGTAGCACCTTTCATACTACTTTGGCTCAGCTCTGCTAACTTACCATGAACCAGAAATCAAATCCTGGGAAATTTCTGGTTCATATGTTTCAGCTTCCATGATCTTAATCACTTAAGCCACAAAGAAAACTGAAAAAAAATTAAAGCAACTTAATTTCAATTTTCTTTAACCCACTGACTGTTATGTTTTACGTGTTGATTTAATAGATATTGATGAATGTGCCAAAAGCAATGGAACTGTATGTTCTCACATTTGCCTCAACACACCAGGGAGTTACAAATGTGCGTGCAAGGAAGGTTTCCATCTCAAAGAGGATGGGAAGACATGCAGCAAAAGTGAAAGTGGTAAGTTGTGAGCTGATGAGTTTGAAGAACAAAAGTGCATTGGTTTTCGAAGGGGCTATTTTATCTTCATTGAAAATGCATCAAGTTGACAGGCAACTCCACCTTATGTGTTCAACGAGGATAAGCTGAAAGGTTACTTCCTGTTTTCATTTTTTCTTTCACTTGTGGCCTTGAAAGGGATTCTGCTGGTATCAGAAACTCTCCATGACTGCACTTGAGGGGTGGTAAAGAATCTTAGAGAACTCCTTTATGGTTACATGATCCTTTTTGAATCACAGTGTATTTGCAAGTTGCTGTTTTATGACTTGTTTGCAACTCAAACCACTATTGATAAGATAAAAAAGGAAAGGATGTGGCTCCACTTCAACTGGGATTAGAGTGCACATAATTCTGTTTGAAAACTGCTATAACATTATAGCCCCTTGTGAATATTACCAAATGTTAGTTTCTTGTTGTTCTAAAGAAAGTCAAGAAACTTAGCCAAAGACAACACTGAAATCCTCTGAGGGGGTAAATTTTCAATGCGTGTGGATCCCACAGTTGTCCAGTAGCTTGTTTTGGTTCATTTTATGTGCAACTGAAGTTTTCAAGCCTAAATTAACTTAACGTCATGTTATGAGCTGATCTTTAGAGAAAACCCCTGTGTTTTGTGTTAAATAATTTGGCAAAATGATAGTATTCCTGTTTTGAGGATGCATGACCTCTAAATGACTCTGCTTATAATGTTTATAATATCAACAACTCTGTGGTAAAGCGGAATGGACAACAAAGTGCACATTCTCCTTTTAGCTCAGTACCAGATAGAATCCAAATTAAACTCAAGGCTCACATCTTATCTGTCTGGTAGGACCAGGTTTCTCGGTGAAATGAGTCTGATTTCCAGTTGCACTGTGCCATAACACAGAGTTGATTATCTTACAAACTGAAGTCAAAGAAAACTTCTGAAATTAGGGATGTTTTTACGAAGTTAAGGCATTTTTAGAGCAGAGTATACAGACTTTTAGTTCATCCATAACCTGTGTGATGCCTAACAAAAAATCAATGAGTGCTGATACTGGATACCTGAAGATCCACAGGTGGCATTCCTCACCTCAACAACGATTAAATTTACTCATACAAATATCGCAATTAAATTAAGAAACATTTGAAATTGTCCCCCTGAGTTTTTTTTAATAAACTAGGGTGACACAATTATACATTTCTCTTTCAGAATCACATCAAGGAGCTCACAGAAAGTTAGAATGGTAAGTGACCATTCAGCTTATCTGCATAATAAATAGGCTGGAGTGGTCCTTTGGCCCATTAACTACTGACCGATCATTTGAGTCTTGCATTCAATATTTCAGTCAAGTAGAATGTTCCTTTTTACTTTTACTTCATTGAATTTTTCCCTCTTTGTGATGAAAACCCTAACTTACTCTAGAATGCATTTTCAGAAGTGCCAATTACTTACCAGCACCTTATCAACAGGACTTTCCTTCACTTATGAATTGAGATAGTGAATGCAGGTGGCTGATTTATCTATCGGAGGTATTGTCCACGGGCTTGATGCTATTCTCTCCTCACATGTTTTGTAGCAAAATCAATTAATTATCAAACAAGGGAAGGAATAACAATCAATGCTCTATGTTTGTAATGTAAACGCTAAATTTATTATTCCTGTTACCTCTTTGGAAAGTTATGAAGGAATTACTTTTCTAAAAGCTTCTTTTTATACATTCTATTGCAACTATAGGATTAGTAGATTTTATATAGTGTGTTGAGGCCTAATGAACTTGCCATACGTGACATGAGACCCCATGGGGTGAGTGAGTGGATGGAGATAGCCCTGAATAGGTGAAATTAAGTGGCATCAACAGATAATATATGGAGGGGTCAGGGGTTGTGAACAATGACGGCTAAAGGGCCTTATTATTTTTATTGTAAGTGGAAGGAAGTGCTACAGCAATGACCCAGCTGCTATTGAAAGCACAGCCCTGTTGATTCTGCAATGTCCTCCTCGCCAACATCTGGGAGCTAGTGCCAAAACTGGGAGAGCTGTCTCACAGACTAGACAAGCAACAACAATGTTTCTGACAACACCATCACCATCCCTGTGAATGTCTTGTCTCATCAACAGGACAGATCCAGCAGAGTTGGTAGTGCAATGGTAAGGAGTAAGTTGCCTTATTAGGAATCATAAACAGTGACTCCAGACTCCCTGAAGTCTCATAGCATCAGATCAAATATCTGCATGAAAACACTTTTTCATATCATCCCTGGGAAGGGGCATGTCTGGCCAGCCAATTATTGCATGCCCCGAGTTGTATATGGGAATATTCCCATGTCAGGATGGTGAGTGTCTTGGAGAGAAACTTGCGAATGGTGGTGTCCACATGTATCTGCTGCTTCTGTCTTTCCAGATGGAAGTGGTCATTGGTTTGGAAGATGCTGTCCAAGGAGCCTTGGTGAAATTCTCCAGTGCACGTTGTAGATAGCGAATTGTGCTACTGCTGAACATTGGTGCTGGAGAGAGTGAATGTTTGTGGATATGATGCCAATGGGTTGCTTTTCCCTGGATGGTGTCAAACTTCTTGAGTGTTGTTGGAGCTGCACCCATTCAAACAAGTGGGGAGTATTAGAACATAGAACATAGAACATTACAGCGCAGTACAGGCCCTTCGGTCCTTGATGTTGCGCCGACCTCTGAAACCAATCTGAAGCCCATCTAACCTACAGTATTCCATTATCATCCATATGTTTATCCAACGACCATTTAAATGCCCTTAAAGTTGGCGAGTCTACAACTGCTGCAGGCAAGGCATTCCATGCCCTTACTACTCTCTGAGTAAAGAATCTACCTCTGACATCTGTCCTTTATCTATCACCCCTCAATTTAAAGCTATGTCCCGTCGTGCTAGCCATCACCATCCGAGGAAAAAGGCTCTCACTGTCCACCCTATCTAATCCTCTGATCATCTTGTATGTCTCTATTAAGTCACCTCTTAACCTTCTTCTCTCTAATGAAAACAGCCTCAAATCCCTCAGCCTTTCCTCATAAGACCTTCCCTCCATACCAGGCAACATCCTGGTAAATCTCCTCTGCACCTTTTCCAATGCTTCCACATCCTTCCTATAATGCGGTGACCAGAACTGCACGCAATACTCCAAGTGTGGCCGCACCAGAGTTTTGTACAGCTGCAACATGGCCTCACGGCTCCGAAACTCAATCCCTCTACCAATAAAACCTAACACACCGTACGCCTTCTTAACAACCCTGTCAACCTGGGTGGCACCTATCAGGGATCTATGCACATGGACACCAAGATCTCTCTGCTCGTCCACACTACCAAGAATCTTACCATTAGCCCAGTACTCCGTATTCCTGTTACTCCTTCCAAAGTGAATCACCTCACCCTTTTACGCATTAAACTCCATTTTCCACCTCTCAGCCCAGCTCTGTAGCTTATCTACGTCCCTCTGTAACCCGCAACATCCTTCCGCACTATCCACAACTCCACCGACTTTAGTGTCATCCACAAATTTACTAACCCATCCTTCTAGGCCCTCATCCAGGTCATTTATAAAAATGACAAACAGCAGTGGCCCCAAAACAGATCCTTGCAGTACACCACTAGTAACTGAACTCCAGGATGAACATTTCCAAACAACCACCACCCTCTGTCTTCTTACAGCTAGCCAATTTCTGATCCAAACCGATAAATCACCCTCAATCCCATGACTCCGAATTTTCTGCAATAGCCCACCGTGGGGAACCTTATCAAACGCTTTACTGAAATCCATATACACCACATCAACCGCTTTACCCTCATCCACCTGTTTGGTCACCTTCTCAAAGAACTCAATAAGGTTTGTGAGGCATGACCTACCCTTCACAAAACCATGTTGACTATCCCTAATCAAATTATTCCTTTCTTGATGATTATAAATCCTATCTCTTATAATCCTTTCCAACACTTTACCCACAACCGAAGTAAGGCTCACTGGTCTATAATTACCAGGGCTGTCTCTACTCCCTTTCTTGAACAAGGGGACAACATTTGCTATCCTCCAGTCTTCTGGCACTATTCCTGTAGACAATGATGACAAAAAGATCAAAGCCAAAGGCTCTGCAATCTCCTCCCTTGCTTCCCAGAGAATCATAGGATAGATCCCATCTGGCCCAGGGGACTTATCTATTCTCAGACTTTCCAGGATTGCTAACACTTCCTCCTTATGAACCTCAATCCCGTCTAGTCTAATAGCTTATATCTCAGTATTCTCCTCGACAACATTGTCTTTTTCACGTGTGAATACTGATGAAAAATACTCATTTAGCGCCTCTCCTATCTCTTCGGACTCCACGCACAACTTTCCACTACTGTCCTTGACTGGGCCTAATCTTACTCTAGTCATTCTTTTATTCCTGACATACCTATAGAAAGCTTTAGTATTTTCCTTGATCCTACCTGCCAAAGACTTCTCATGTCCCCTCCTGGCTCTTCTTAGCTCTCTCTTTGGGTCCTTCCTGGCTAACTTGTAACTCTCAAGCGCCCTAACTGAGCCTTCGCACTTCATCTTTACATAAGCTTCCTTCTTCCTCTTGACTTCTTTAGTAAACCACAGTTCCCTCGCTCGACCATTTCCTCCCTGCCTGACAGGTACATACTTATCAAGAACACGCAGTGGCAGTTCCTTGGACAAGCTCCACATTCCAATTGTGCCCAGCTCCTGCAGGTTCCTTCCCCATCCTATGCATCCTAAGTCTTGCCTGATCACCTCATAATTGCCTTTCCCCCAGCTATAACTCTTGCCCTGTGGTGTATACCTATCCCTCGCCATCGCTGAAGTAAACGTGACCGAATTGTGGTCACTATCACCAAAGTGCTCACCTACCTCCAAATCTAACACCTGGCCTGGTTCATTACCCAGTACCAAATCCAATGTGGCATCGCCTCTTGTTGGCCTATCTACATACTGTGTCAGGAAACCCTCCTGCACACACTGGACAAAAACTGAACCATCTAAAGTACTTGAACTATAGCGTTTCCAGTCAATATTTGGAAAGTTAAAGACCCCATAACAACTACCCTGTTACTTTCGCTCCTATCCAGAATCATCTTTGCTATCCTTTCCTCTACATCTCTGGAACTATTCGGAGGCTTATAGAAAACTCCCAACAGGGTGACCTCTCCTTTCCTGTATCTAACCTCCGCCCATACTACCTCAGTCGACGAGTCCTCATCAAACGTCCTTTCTACCACCTTAATACTGTCCTTGACTAACAATGCCACACCTCCCCCTCCTTTACCACCTTCCCTGATCTTACTGAAACATCTCAACCCCAGAACCTGCAACAACCATTCCTGTCCCTGCTCTATCCATGTCTCTGAAATGGCCACAACATCAAAGTCCCAGG